>JAVSCE010012760.1:0-600000 GCA_032199065.1 Smutsia gigantea | reverse complement strand
CATATGTGGTTTGTATTATATTTATATTGGCCAGGGCTGGGCTAGATAACAATCCAGTAAACAACTGCCTCCATAGAGATCTCTGCTTCTGTATTATTTCCCCATCTACACTTCAGTGCGTGAGCTCAGAGAATGAAAAGTATACTTCGTTCTGAGTTGAGCAAATTCCTAAACATCCAGGGGCCTCAGTTTCCTCACCTATGAAATGAAAATAGCATGATCTCCTAATGTGGGTTTTGGGGATTAAATGAAGTTATATATAGTAAGCACACAGTAAATATCAAGAACTATAAAAGTATTATGATGATGGTGAAGATTATTTTAAACTGCAACTCTGATTACTACTCAGGAAAAATGTTTATCAGGATAAGTATTTCATATTTATACTTTGTTCTCTGTAATTTTTTTCCTTGTGTCCTTAGGTCACTGGTCTATTGGGATCCTTTTTTTTTCTTTCAAAATTTGTATTACTTGTTCATATACATATATCATGCAGTTGAATACCCAGTCATCTTTGGTACAAATATTTTTTTCAGTTTGTTGTCTACCATTTCATTCCATATCATTGTTTTCAGTAAGTTTCACATTCAACATAGTCCATAATTCTAAAAAATTTAATTCTTCCTTTACTTCAAGGCTATGAAAGTCATCCCTCAGCAAGTGATACACATTGTACTCTATTTCTGTTGGCTCTTCTGCCTTCTGAGGTTGGTTCATTGGTTTAGCTGAGGTTGGATTTTGCTGAAGTTTTAGACTTTAACATGGCAGAAGATAAGACATACTCTTTCATTGTGGATGCATGGAGACGTCAGAAGCATTCCCAGGGATGTTTGGTGACTTCATTTGAAAAAATGATGTCCTGTTAAGACAGAATTGTCTGCTTCTGTAATCAAATTGATCTGGTCTAAGCCCTTGATGCATGGAAAGGCACCAATAGGTGAAAGCAGACAGTGCTGGGTTCAGATCCTCACTATTTACTAGCTGTGTGATTGGAAGCAAATCAGAAAGCCACCTGGGAGCCTCATTTTGTTTTACTAGAGATTAAATGCATATGAAAATGCTTAGCATTGAGTAGCCAAAAGTCCAACTCAACTTTTAAATTACTTATTTTAATGCAATATTCAAGATTATCTCATTTTGTAATGAGTCAGAAAAGGGAGTGGTTCTATATTAAGCTTTTCCTTGTTAATCACATTTAGCTAAAGGTACTAGAAATTACCTAGCCCCCCCAAAAGAAAACTAGAATATGCCTGCTGTCTGTTTAGGAGGACAAAGGGGTGACTTTTTTCCTGTTCCACTCTGTATATCAGGCTTTCATGTGCGATTGCTCTTTAAAACAAATCTAAGAGGAAAACAGACCAGTTTTCTCTTCTCTTGGCAAAGAAATCCGGGGCCCAGGAAGGTTTAGTGCCTTGCCCAGTGTCACACAGCAGGGCCTCCAACAAAACAAAACAGTCTCCTAGTCCCATGCACTTCCCAACTGCAAGTTGCTCCTTCCAGGTATACATCTGGTTGAACTGGATAATACCTGGGCCCTTCCAAAGCTGTTCACGTAGTTATTAAGGTCTCAGGCTCTGGGTTCCAAGAGACCTGGCTGTGTTCAAATCCCAATTCCACTACCTACAAGCTGTGTGATCCTGTACCAGTCAATTAACCTCTCTCAACCTCAGCTTTCTCATCTGTATTGTGGAGCTAATAATTTTACCAAATTTACCAGGTTTCAGGGAGGATGAAAAAAAATGATGCAAGTGAAAAACTTACACTGTATCTGGCAGGTAATAAGCACTCAAAGCTAGTCAGCTGAAAATGGAAAAATTCAACACTGTTTAGAAATAGTTGGGTTTAGAGATCTGAACTCAAATTTGACTTAGAGCATCTAAGTGTTTGATCCATTAACTAGTGCCTAATATCATGGAGGCTTCTGGAGGTTTTCCAGGGCTGCATCTTTCACCCTCTTTGGCATTGCAGACCCACTGAGCCATTCACCCCAATCTGTGGTCAAGGTGACGCATTCCTTATCCATCCCAGCCAGAATAGCATCATTGAATACAACATGAGACATGATGGCAACTTCCCAGACAGGTGGTGTTTAGTGTTAGTTTATCTAATGCTGTACTAACAGGCAGCTGCAAGTCACTAGAACTTGACTTGATTGTACTGTTTCACTGTACCTTTGGCCACTGTAATACACTGCTCCTCTCCAGCTGTTCCCACGGCTGCTTTTGCATTGTGTGCCCAAAGTGCCTGTCTCATCCGACCCTTTACCTTGGGTTATCATTATCTGTAACCCAGATGTGGCTGGCCTCCTGGGGGCACCACTGCTCTCAACTCTCTTGGGCCCTGACCACCTTCCCCAAAGGAAGCCCATTCAAGCAGCAGAGAGTGAAGGGACTCCACTGAGAAGTCCCAGGAAGGCCCGAGGAGAGGCTTGCATCACACACCACACAGAAAAGTAGACCAAAAGACTCGCTTTCCTGGCCAAAGCCCTCTCCCCTGGCTGCTAAGGACCTGATCTCCATCCTTTCCTTTCCCATAGACACCCATTCCTCTTTGGTGTTTCCAGTAATTTGGCTCTAGCCATTGCCTTGAATCGCCCACAAAAATCTGAAAGCTAGCTAAAAAGCATTTCAGCTACTACATGATTCTCCCCGAGTCATGCCTCTGGCATCAAAGCCCCATCCTTGAGCATCTCATCAAAGAATTTACCCAATCGATGGAGAGGCCTTCTTCAGACAGCGTGCAGATTTTACTTTAAAAAATTGTATTTTCTCAATAATGACTCTTGATCTTTATGTTACTTCAGTCTTGCTGACTGCGAGCTCTTTAATGAGAGTTCATGCTCAGTCCGCCAGGCAGTGCTCTAAGAGCGAGGCAAGGATTTTTTCATTCATTCTTATGGCAAACCTTATGATTAAGGATCGTCAGTACCCAGGTATTACAGCCGAGAACCCAAGGTGCAGTGGAGCGAGGCAGCTTGTCTGTGGTCACACAGCAAGTGGCAGACCTGGCATTCCACCACGGTTACTTCCAAAGCCCATGCTTTTAAGCAAAATGCCACAAGGAGGGTTCTCAGGTCCTAATTAATCCCCAGCCCCAAGCACAAAGAAGCCCCTCACAAGGAAGTGGAGTTGACTGTTTTCTGAGGAGCCAGATTGGTTGGTCTTATTTCCTGTCTTCTATTTTGGAATATCTATGCCCCTCTCTTCCCTTTCATCATTCAATTTAACTAAAAAAAAATCACAAATGGAGTTGTCTATCACATTCTGGGCACTGTGCATGACAATGGAGAAATGGAAACATCAGGGAGAGTTGGTGCCTTTGTGTGTAAAGGTCATTGTAAGTAAGAAAGATACAGGTTCCAATAAACTATAATCGAAAATGGAATATGTCACATGAGAGACATTGGAATACAGAGGTGACCCTGCAGGCGAGGGAGTGGTCAGCCCTCTGCAGGGAGAGGCAAGCAAATGATGCCTGAACAGTAAAAACTGGGCTGGCTTTTGAAGGAGATGGGGATGGAAAAGAATATAACTCTATGCTATAAAGTCACAGCATTGTTCCCCAGTGCTGTCCTGCTGAATAATGGCGATTGAAGGAAACAAGGGGACCTGTCAGAGGGTGGAGCTCAGGAGGGGTGGGCTTGGAGCAGCCTTGATGCCCAGCTAGCAGCCTGGCAGGGACGGGGCAGAGAGGGACCCAAACAGAGAGGGGCCATGGGCCTTTTCTCCTTCTGGGTAGAACACTCTGAAGACACCACAGAGAATGGACAGGCAGATGTCCAGGCCAGAGCTGGCAGGCCCCTTGGAGCCTCTGAGAATGGTCCATAAGAAGAAGAGACAATGGTCTGAGTTGGGAGAAAAAGTTAAGTGTTTGAGGCTGTCTTACTGAGACGTGGAAGTTTTCACATCACAGACCCCACCATTTTTGTTTTGGTGACAGCATTGTTGCTTACCCTCATTGATACAGTTTTTCTCAGTTAATTCTCTAAATTCTCTTGACTTGAGGTAAGGTTCCCTGATTTATCAAATTGAGGAATCCACTTTGCCTTCTGGGTATATCTCCAGTCCAATCAGGAGTAAGAAGCCAGCAATTTCCATCAGCTATATCTTTTCATACACCTTTTTATGACCTCTTTCTCAGAAAGACAGAGTTCAGGACCTCTGACCTCAGATGCACAATTCTGTGCTGAGATTTTAAAAACTAAAACTTGATAAAGGGTGGTGCAGTGCAGTAATTTTCCAGCAGGACTGGCTTCACTGGGCCATGTTCTCTGTCCAGCTGATTACCTTTCACAAAGGCCAGGAATGTGTCAAACGACCAGTGGAAACCTTCAGTGATGTGCGGGCACTGAGATGGGTGGCATCACTGTTTCTTCAAGTTCTGATCATATAAATTCATGCAGATGGTGCAGCGGATGACTGTATTTCCTATGCCCACACAGGAAATTGTTGGCACTCAATATTGGTTGACACTCAATAAATGTGTGCTGCATGAATGAATGAATGAATGAAATGAAGAACAGGCATGAGTTGTACATAGCCAAATAAACTTGAACTTGCTTGAATTTCGTCCCTTCAAACTGATCTTTTCACATTGGAGAAACAGGCAGCCAAGCCAGTTCATAATCCAGTCTCTTTAGAGAGAGGTTCAGATATTGGAACCACAGGATCTACAACCCCAGAATATGGTACCTGGTAATGAGAATGTAAAGCCCTGAAACTGAAGCTATTACAACCTGACATTTACAGATTGAAACTGGCAAAGCAACCCATCCTCAGAGTTGAGTCTTCTCTCTGCCTCCTGTCTTCCCCCAGAACAATCCATTGGAACTGCCATTCTAACATAGAGATCTGATTGAAACTCTGTCCTGCTGGAACTCCCTGCCACCTATCCAGTAAAGGGGGAAATTAACATTTCCTGAGAGCCTACAATGTACTGGGGCTGTACTAAGAATTTATACTTCACCTTAGTTATTTATAACAACACCCCTGTGAGGTGCGCATTATGTCCCCGTCTTACAAGTGTGGATGCTAAGACTCAGAGAGGGAAAGGAACTTGTCCTCAATCACAAAGACACTAAGTCATGGAATTAGGATTCAAAACTAGGTTGGATTTACTCCAAGCCTCCCATTGTGTCTCCTCAGACTGCAGTGCCCGGAATCCTTTGCGTTACACCAAGCTGCCCAGAAGGCTTTGTAGGGCTACAGGCCCTTTATGAACTGACTCCAGCCCATATGTCCCTCTCCCCTCCTTCACTCCATGCCCCTGAGTTCCTGCCACACCCAGCCATCCAGCACTCCAGGAATGGCCATGTTCTCCCAGGGCACAGAACTTTTACAGGGCTGTTGTTCTCTCCTGTCTATATACTTTCTCCCTTTCTCCACCTGGCAGACTCCTATTCATCCTTAAAGATCCAGCTCAAATATTCCCCCCAGTGAAAGTTTCTCTGATCACTCTCTCCCAACAGTCTCTTCCCGGCAGTTTGTGGCCCCCTGTTCAGGGCTTCCATCACCTTGTCCTTCCTCCACCACTCCAAGCCTGCCTACAGTCTCTTCCTGCCTGATATCCCTTTGGCCACAATTCCATGTTTAAGAATCCACTGTAGGCAGATTCTGTGTGCTGCCAGCCCTCCAACTAGGCAGATCCACCCACTCTCTGTAGAAAACACCTACACAGCATTCCCTACAATGAAATTGGGCAATTATTTTAAAATAAAACCCTTCCCAGGTGGAATTAGCCACCAGGGATCTGTGGTTCCACTTGCAGGGCCGTGTGTGAGTGTGTGGTGACTTTTCTGGTTTTGCACAAGGCACTATATTCATCTTTTTAAAAATTATTATTGTGACTAAGAGGAATCTGTGAAATGTATGGGCTGTGGAACCCTGACATTAAATTAACCTCACTGTCCCTGCTCCTCCCATTGCTGTTCTAGGAATAGTAGAGTGCAGAGAGCAGAACAAGTGAATCCAAATGGACACCACCTTACCGGGGAGGGTAAAGCTCAGGATTATGGACTAGCTGGCTGATCCACACACAAACCACTGCAGCATTCACTTTCTGCTGATGTTGTGCTTTGGACAAACTATTGTGTGCCATCTGCACCAGATTGAGCGGGTCATAAAGATAATAACTGTGACTACTACTAATAATAAATAGCTATTGTTAATTGCTTACTATGTTTCAGACAATTTTCGTATGCTTTGTCATGCTACCCTTACCACAAGCTTGCAAATGTGTGGCTCTGTGGCTAAAAAACACTGCACAGTTGTTGAGAGCACAGCTGTCTGGGTTCAAATTCTGACTCTGCTACTCACTAAGATTTGTGGTCTTAGGCAAGTGAGCTTCGGTACCCTCTCCTCTGTGTCTCAGTCTGCCCATTTGAAAAATGGCTGTGATGGGTCTGTTGTAACAATTAAATGTGTTGGCATATGAACAGCTTTTAGGGTAGTGCCTGAAATACAGTACATGCTATGTAAGTGTTTGCTGTTACAATGACCTTCATCTTCCAAACGCTGGATCTGGTTGGGCTCCTATTGCAATAGTCAGGATGAAAGATGGTGGAAATTTGGACAGTTGTTCTGGACAGTTCAGTTCCTCATGCTTCTCTGAGATATTTCTCAGGTTCTCTAAATCTCCTCCAAGACAAACATTCCCAGTTTCTTCAACTGTTCCTAATGACTCTATTGTAAAAATGTTTCCCTCCACTAACCATGCTCCAGATGCTTCATCCTCTAGAGCAGAGTTCCTCAAGATTGACACTAATGGCATTTGGACTGAATAATTCTTTGTTGCAGGGGGTGGGGGCTGTCCTGTGTGGTGCAGGGTGTTCAGCAGAATCCCTGGGTTCTACCCACTAGATGTCAGTAGCCTCCCCTCCCAGGGTGACGACCAAAAATGTCTCCAGACACTGCCAAATGTCTCCTGAAGGTCAAAATCACCGCCCCCCCCGGTTGGAACTGCTAGTGTTGACTGTTGCCCCTAAAACTGACAAGATTCTTGGGATATAGTATGGGAGCTGGATGTGCCCACTGGCCATCTTTTAGAGCAGCTGCAGATTACTTGATCTCCTCTGATAGTTAAACAGCCCCTTTCTCTCACTGAACTTGCCAACTGCAAGACCCAAAGTTTTTCATGAGCGCCGCTGCCTGTGCATATGGATTTTTGGCCCTAAGAACATCTCTCCCCCAGTGTCAGGGACTGCTAATGGCCCAGTCTTCTCTAGAAATCACCTTTGCCAGGCTCAGAAACAGCCGCATTCCCCTGTTCTCATCTCCGCTTGTCTGTAGGGCCTGATTCAAATGCCACCACTTAGGAAGTTCACCCGATCCTTCATTAAAACTCTTCTCTCCCTTTCTGTTTCCACTGTGCTTTGTCTGCCTCCTATGGGCTCTTTCTTCCAAAAGATTTTCAGTTCTTTGAGAGCAAGGCCTTAATGAGAATCCGACAGTTCCGTTCACCTGCTTAGTCTGAAATCTATCCCAGTGAATGTTATGAATGGAGTTATGTGCTGACATGCTTATAAACCCTTCACCGTCTCCGTGTGTCCTAGTACATCCACACTCAATAACCCTCCTTGTCACTCACCACCTTCCACACATTCATCTCCAACAAGTCTCCAGATACATCCTCCAGTTCAGCCAGCTCTCTCTGCTTCTGCCCAGGAACAAGTCTGCCTAATAGACCACAAACAGCTGCTTCCCTCACCTGAATCAGCAAACTCATTCTCAAATCCTAGCCATCTTCTCTGGCATGGCTCAGCTTAAAGCTGTTTCAACTCCATTTGGAATGAGATAGGAAATAAAATGCAAACCCTATTTTCACAGCAGAGCCTTTCCAATGGCAGAATACTGGAATGATTGCTATAAACCAGTCAGATGGGTTCAAAATCCCATGTCTATAGATTTTGTAACACTGTTACTTTGAGAAAACCACTTCACCTTACTACCTCAGTTTCCTCATGTGTAGATGAGTGTCCTGTGAGTGCCTATAGCATAGGGTGGTTGGGAAGAGTGAAATAATGCATGTAGTGTTCAGCCTAGAACCCAGAACGTGGTAAGCACTCAGAAACACCAGCTGTTATCAGCTCTTTGACCAGTCGCCTCATGCTGATCTTGCCTCTGAATCCCCACAGTCCATAGACTATTTGTCACTTAAGGTACCACTCCATTAATACTGTCTTCCATGATTCACTTACATGGGTTTAGTACTTGATCGCATCTCTCCAAATAGAGCGCTTAAATATTCTGGAGTCAGCAGTTCATTTATTTGACAAATGCCTGTGGTGTACTCACCATGAGACCTGGGCTAAGCAGTGTGGATGGAAAGTACACAGATAGATCATCTGGACCCTGCCCTCTAGGAATTCATAGTTTATTGAGGAAGATAAGATATATATATAATAAAGAGTTATAACCATGTCAAGAATGATTAGTGTCTTTGGAAAGGTTAAGTCCAAAGGCAAGAAGATTCCCTTTCACCTGGGGTCATCAGGAGAGAGATTCAGGAAATCTGCATCTTATGGAGATGGGGGATGGTGAGAGAATGCTTTATGGGAAAATGGAACAGGTTGAGCAAAAAGCTTAGAGGTGGGAAGGCAAGAAGCGTATATGGGGAACTGAGTAGCGTAGTGTGACTTTAGCTTGGGGTATGTGAAAGGCAGCGGTGAGAGGTAAGTTTGGAAGGAGGGGCCTTGATTTTAAGGCAACAGAAGTTGTACTTTATTCATATAGGTTGCGGAGCAACTGAAGAGCAAGGGGATGGCTTGCTCAAATTCGTGCAACTTTCTGGAAGACAAAAGGAATCAGGAAGATCATTTACGAGACCACAGTAATAATTCAGGTATGAGATGGAGGTAGAAATTGAAGGTAGTAACGGAGGATGGGAGAGGGGGTGGAGTGGGCAAGGCATGTGTAGAGGACACCAGTCATTGCGTGGTTTCAACTTTGCCCCTACAGTCTATTCTTCACACAGCAGCCAGAGGGACCCTTTGGTCTTTGCATATAAGATCATATCCCTTTTCTAATCAAAACCTTCCAAAGTTCTCATCTCAGAGAATTAAATTCCAATTTCCTTTCCATACCTCACAGCACAGACTCCACATGTGGAGTCTGCAAGTGCTGCTTCTCTGGCTTCATCTCTTTACTTTCAACCTGTCACTTGATGCATTCCAGCTGCTGGTCTTTGCACTGCTTCTCAAGCCTGCTCCCACCTCTGGGCCTTGGCATTTGCTGTTCCCTCTGCCTGGTACATTCTTTTCCACAAATAGCCTCATGGCTTGATCCTTCATCTCATTTTTGCCTCTGCTCAAATCTGCCTCTTAAAGAGACCTCCTCTGATGAAAACAAGCAGCATTCCCACCCCATCACTTTCAATCCCCTTTATATTTATGTATGGCACTTATCATTTACTAACTGACAAAATAATATATATATTGATGTGTTTACTGTTGGTAATTCCCACTAACTAACGTGCAAGTTCCATCAGTGTTGGTCCCTGCTGTATCCTCCGAATAAATGAATGAGTAAAGTGGGGGGTAGTCAAGGAGACACCAGTGTCTCTAGTTTGGGAAAATGGGAGGTGAGTGGAGCTGCCATTGACCAACATGGGAAATACAGGAAGAAGGGTTTTGCCAAGGATGGCGAGGTGGTTTCTAACATCTGTTTCTGTGGCAGCAGCAAAAGCCTCCCGTAGATGACCTGATAGGTAACTGAGAAAAGGACTGGGATTCAGGAGGGTATCGGGAGTCCGGAATCAACTGCAGAGAGGTGCTGATGACTCAGCCACGAGATTGCACGGGTCAAGAGAAGGGCAGGGCACCAACAGCCGTCTAAGAGGCACATCCAAAATGAAGAAGCAGGCAGTGAAAGAGAGGTTTCCAATAGCAGCCCATTGCTCTTGGGAGTAAATCCCAACCGCTCCCATATCCCCACAAGACCCTGCATGATCTGGCCCTGTGCATGGCTCTGACCTCCCCTGCGCAACACTGTGTTCCCTGCACTCCAGCTCCACCGGCCTTCTTTCTGTTTCTTGAAGTTGCAAAGCTCCTTCTCACCTCAGAGCCTTCACAGTTTTCCTTCCTTTTCCTGGAAGTTACCCCTCCAACCTCTCCACTCCTCACCCAGCCAGCACTTACTCATCTTGCAGATCTCAGCTTAAATATCACTTCCTCAAATTGTGCTTCCTTGACTTCCCTTCCCTGCCCCGCCTCCCTGTTATATGCTTTCATAACTCTCTGTAAATACGTAAATGTGCACCTGCCCACTCACAGCAGGTAGGCTGATACTGAGAATCTGTGGGGCTGTCTGACATCATCTGAGACCACACACTTCAGGGGCCATTGGGCCACTGCTGATGTCTGTGCTGTTCACCACTGTATCCCCAGAACCCAGAACAGTTGTGGCACATAGAAGATGCTCAATAAAAACATATTGAATGAATAAACTGAAGGAGCAGCAAGAGATGAAGGAGGAAAAGCAAAAACGGACAGTGATGTGAGGTCACGGCAGATTTCTCGAGCAGAAGCAGGGCCCTGACGCTCTCTGGCGCTGCTGAGTGTGGCAGGTGGAAGGCCAAGGACAGCCAAGAATCCAAAGGCCTATATTATTGTGGCTTTAAGAAAGCTATTGAAATACAGTGATGAGGGAGAGAGAAGAGGTGGTGAGGCCTAACAGCAAAGGGTGAAGGGGAGAGTGGGTGGGAAAGAAATAGACTTGGCCAGTGTAGACTACTCTTTGAAGGGATTTGGCGATAAAATTAGGAAGATGGGGGAGGATGGAGGCGTAAAGTGTTAACAGTCACAAAAAGGAGTTCTTGAGGTAAAGGAGAATTTCATATTTTTGTAAGCCAAGAGGAAATATTTAATCAAAGGGAAATACAAAAAGAAATTGTAAATAAGTAGGAGATAATTGATGGGCAAAGCTTCTGAAGAGAAAGGGAATGGGATGGGGACTCAAGTGGAGAAGCTGGATGTGGGAGTGGAGGGAACAAAATGAAAACGCCAGGCGGATGCCTCGTGCCACACGGGCATCAGGCCATTTACTCCTCTCTACAAATGCCCTGAGTCAAGTACTGTTATTATCATCTCCACCTATTGATGTAGAAAGTAAGTCTTGAAACATTAAATTAGTTGTTCCAGGACACAAAACTACTTGATACCTGAGCTGGAAGTCAAATTTAAGGTTGTCAGTTTCCAAAGCCCATTGTTTTCCCATAACACTCCATAAGAACCCCAAAGGATGAAGGGGAGGAGAAAGATTTACCCCTCTGAGATGGGAAAGAAGGGGCTGTGGATGGAGGAGGAAGGGGAAGGAGAGGGCTGAGTGAGGGGGACTGTTCCTCTGCAGTAAAGGAGGACATCTGTGGGAGTGGCATTCGGCTCTAGGACATTAAAAAGACCTGGAAGAGATACTACCAAGTGGAGGAGAAAGTGAGTTGCAGGTGGTGAGAAGGTGGCCAAGCAGTAAAGAGGGTCCTTCTGAAGCTGAGCCAGATGGATTTGTATCAGATCCAAACACTGTGGTCTCCTGAACATCCCCAGCAATGGAGAGGTGTGGAGACAATAGGAAGGGTTTGTCCAGATCTAGAAATTGACAAGGGGTGTGGGGAGGCTGCAGCAGAAAAAGAGGAGAGCCAGGAAGGAAGAAGCATCTTTGCAAACATTGAATCTGGGGTCAGGGCTGGGCTGATGTTAGAAAATTAGGAGAGGAAGGATCTTTGGTGGTGAAAATGGAAGTTTTGAAGCCAATTTTGTGGTTAGAGTGTAGTCAAATTACTGGGTTGAAATCACAACTTTGGCACTCGCTACTTGGAGTAGACAAGTTGTTTAAACTCTCTAAGCCTCAATTTTCTTATCTTTAAGTGGAGATAATAATAGGACCCACCTCACTGACTTGGAGGAAGATTAAATGAGATAATACATGAAAAGAACAGCACAGTGCCTGGAATACAGTTCTCATTAATGCTAGTTATTAGTATTAATTAGAATACAAAAGGAACAGTGCTAAAATACAGATATGACCAGAGTACTTTAATTACTATGAAAAATCAGAAAAATGCTTAATTATTTCAGGGCAAGAAGGTTCTGCAAAGCAAAGCATAAAACTCAATAGCCATAAAGCAAATGATGGTCACATTTGCTGACATAAAAATGTGAAGCTTAAAAAAAAATGGGCATCTTCTATATGACAAGAGACGTTATAAAGTTAAAAGGCAAGCTAACAATTTGGAAAAAATATGTTTAAGTTCTATTACAAACAGAAATTTGTATGCATACCCTTTTCAAATAGAAAAGAGAATGGTGATTGCGTGGGGAAAGGGAGCTGTGGGAGTCTTCGCTGAAGGAAGATTTTTGGAGATGGAGGGTGGCGATGGCTGCACACTGAAACCGCACACTTAAAATTGGTTAAGAGGGTAAATTTTATGGTATGTGAATTTTGCCACAGTGTTTTAACAAGCCATTACAAACGAATGAAACATGAAATCGAACACTCCAGTAGGAGAATGAGCAAGGGATATAAACAAGAGTTTACAGATGAAGGGCATACGAGTGATTCAATAGGAAAACCTATTCAATGTCAGGAACGACTGAAGGCAGGAACGTTTCTGACCAATTGGATAACAGATAGAATACAGTGAGAATGCCCAGTCATGGCTGTAAAGTTCAGCCATTCTTACACACTACTGCTTTTTTAGAAGACAATCAGGTTATAGCTACCAAAATACAAAATGGGATGCCATTTGATGCAACTACTCAGCTTTTAGGAATATATCCCAGAGAAATAACCAGTCAAATGTATGAGGGGATTTATCTCAGTATTGCTTATAATTTAAAGAAATAGGAGCTACCTAAGTGGCCATGAAGAAACTGATTTTTAAATGACAGTACAAGCGCACAGTGGTCTGGTGATCAGCCATGGGCACACCAAGGCTGCTCTCTCTGTCCTCATGTGAAAAGAAAAATGAGAGATAGTAACTGAAAAATGTCACTACATAACATTAGCATATGATCTGTCTTTTACTTTCTAAAAATATGCAATGGTCCTTTTTTTATTTAAAAGAAAAGATTTCAGGTATGTTTATAAATGCAGAGAAAAGACCTCAGTGGTACCAAAGGTCACCTAGAACCATGAGAAAGGAAAGGGAGGATTTCACTTTTAACTTGATACACCTCTATAAGGTTTGCTCAAGGTTTTTTCAAAGCACTTCCAAATTTTTGTAATAAAAGAAACAAATGGGAAAATGTGGAAGAAAAGCAAAGTGTTTGGGGAACCCAGAAATAGGAGTAACTAACAGCCTGGGGAAGTTTTAAGAATGCAGATGTATGACAAGCTGTTTTCAGGTGACCAGGAATATGTTAAGTGGGGAAGGTGATAAAAGACATTCCTAGGTTCAGGGAGGTGGGCAACTGAGATGCAAGTCCAGGGAAGTGGGACCAGGGAGCTGGCCGGGCAGGAAAGGCCACTGAGGTGATGAAATCCGCTCCTCCAATTCCAGGTGGAATGTTCATTCACCCAAAAGCACTGATGGAACACCTACCATGTGTTGTGGGCATAATAATAAATAAAACCTACGTGAATCCTCTTCCTTTCAAGTTGCTTTCACTCTAATGTAAGAGGCAGACATAAAGGATAAAATACAATAATAATAATAATGAAATAATAAAATAAAATAATTGGCAAGGGCTTTGAAGAAAATACCAACAGCGCTGAAATGGAGATTAGGAAGAGACCCCGTCTTCCCCCGCCCCTCCAGGCAGTTCTGTTTAAACTGAAACCTGAAGGATGAAGACATTCACTTAATGAGGGGTTGCCATGAAGAGCCAAGGCTTTCTAGGCAGAGAGAATGGCATGTGTAAACAGGAGAGGATGGAAGGCAAATCAGTGTGACAATTTTCTAACATAATATCACGAATTCACCTTCTGAGGTTCCCCAAATAGCACCTAGCTCTGCTGAGGTCCTGCTGTGCCCTCCTGTAAACACCTGTTAAATAATCAGCTCTTTGTATGAAGTGGCATTTAAAATTTTTATTACATGGTACTAACTTTTGTACCATAAGCCTCATTCACATATCACTAAGAATTTCTATCTCTGTGGGCTGTGTGTGTGTATTGTGTGCATGTGTGTGTGTGAAAGAGAGAGAGGGAGATTTGAAGTATATTGGTGTCCTTCCTACCTGTTCCAATCTTAAACAATTAGACACAGAAACCAGTGCACCCTGAGACCATTACCCTCTGAAACTGTGCACCATAAGTCTCAGGTGCAAGCCGGATGTTACCGAAAATCAGACTGAAATCGCAAAAAGCTGCCCAGAAGTAGAGCATCGAGCCTGACCACTGTTTGGGTGAGGATTCTTTTAAACTTCTGGCCATTATCTGAATAGCAAAGAGTATAACTGATGTGTAAAATTCTCCGTGATTCAATTAAACATTACGGATTTTTCAAGAACCAAAGATGGAGCAGACACAGCACCTGTCCTCAGGGAGCTCGCAGTCTAATGGGGAGACTGGCTCATGGAACAACCCCACCTAAGACAATACCCTGTAAAGACAGCTTGCCTATGGGCATGACAGAAACACAGAGCAGGGAGCAATGGACTCTCCCATGGGTGGGGATAGGAGCCCTCCTGCAACCAGAGGTGACACTGGGGGTCTGGGCAGGAGCTGGGCAGTCAGGAGATGGCATTCCAGAAGGAGGGAGCAGCATGGTTAAAGAAACCAGAGCTGACTGGGTGGTGTTTTCAGGAGAGAACTAGCAGGTAAATGTGGTGAGGAAGTGGTTGCTGATGAAGCTGGAAGTTAGGCAGCCAGTCAAGGAGTGAAGGGCCTTGAATGGCCTACGAAGAACTTTGGGATTTCTCCCATAGGTGTGTGTGCGGGGAGGGTTCCCACAGAGGTTTTTAGGAAGAGGGAGGTGATCAGACAGTTTAGAACGATCCCTGACTGCTGTGTAGAGGACGCACACCCCACCCTCACCCCAGCGTGCCCTCTGGACCTCAGTGGGTGTAATGGGAGATGGAGAAAGTCAGTCTGCTCCTCCTCCTCAGTAGGGTGGACTCTGCACACCCACCCTACTGTTTTCTCTAGGAATGGCAGGAAATCTGTCATGGGAGCTGTGTGCTCATGAGGCCCAGCACAGCCCTACACACCTGCTTACCGATGCCTATAAGCCCATCACAGGCTCAGACGGAGCTGAGTGAGACCTGGCTTCAGATTCCTTCCTAGAGGGAGCAAAGAGGAGGTTTATCCTTTATGTGCCAGGACAGAATCCAGTTCGATGCTGTGTTATTTCCTCAGCTGAGCTTTCTCAATTAATTTATATTTCGATTTGGGAAAGCCTCTGTCATTTAGGAGCTATTTTTCTGGCTGCAGATCAACAATGGCAAACATGGACACTGGGAACAGGCCCAGAGTCCCGAAATGATTAATATCCTGTGTTGTGAGATGTCAAAACGCATGGATAGCCAAAGTAGTCAGAAAGCCAGGCGGCCCAGTGTGATGGTAGTCAGCCCCTTGAGTCACTGGGAGAAGCTGTTACAGTGCAATATACTAAGTCAATGGGATTGAGTAAAGGATCTGAAAACAAAACAAACCTCCTCGTGGACATTCACTTGCAGGAAATGTTCCGAGTTGATGCCAAGCCGTAGTTGTCCATGGCTTCTCTGGAGAAGCTCCCCGAAGACTCCATCACTTGCTTTGACCAATTGCAGCCTCTCCAGATTGTCACATATCAATTGCTTTGTTTATCTTATTGTCGGCCTGTTTTGGAAACACTCTCCTAGACTCCTGTCTGACTCATAGGTTAAGGAGTATGAGTAATTCTTCTGGCACTCATTTGGAACAGGAGGGAACCCTTCCCCATTTGATTTCCGGTCCTAAAAAAAGACAAGATAGTTCACACAGGATGCTAATTAGTTTTCCTATTCAACAGTTAGTGTGGCCTAACCCTGCTTGGAAAACTGCCTTTTTACTATAGGGTTTAGAAATTTGAACACCGCCAGGCTTCATTCAGAATTATAAAATGACACCAGAATATCATTTTGTTGTGATTAGTTTTCCTGCTAAAGTTGTAGTTTTTGTTACAGAGGAAACCCAAGTGATCTCTCTTAATGAGACAAGGAAAATAGGAAGAATGAACAACCAGATTTCACCTACGAATTTTTCCTGTTCATTTGTCAGTGTAGGTAACCCCTCACTGTCCCCAAATGGCCTGTCTTCCTAAGTCTGTGATGTAACACACAGCCAGTGGGTGTGTCCAGAGATGGTAAGAAAGTGGCTCCATACCCCTTTTTTACTAAACCAGCTCAACCAGCCCCTTCAAAGGACCTGGGTACTCGAGAGCTTTGCAACATTGCCCGTGTGTAGTTTTCTGGCCTTGCTGGGAAAAAAAGCATAGCGGAAGTCCACAGTCATATCTGAGGCGCAGGGTTTGGGGGCACTTTAGCTTTCTACTTAGTATAGCTTTGTGCAATTTGAATTTCCCACAAGTATAGGAAACAGTAAGGAGAGAGAGAGAGAAAAAAAAAGATAATCAAAACCTGACCATGTTTATTTGGAAATGGCCTCTTTACTCTTTTTTGTCTCAGCAGCGGTGTGACTTTGGGGCACTTAATTAACCTCTCTGTCCTTCTCTGTGAATTGAGGATAATCACATGCCCCTTATAGTGTCATTGAGCATTAAAACATATAACAGATGTAAGTACTCGCTGAGCGCACACAGTGACCCTCAGTAAGCTTCGGTCGGTGGTGGGGATGTTGCTCATTACCGAAGCTGGAGAGCCTCTCCCTCTGAAGCACAGCTACTGGGTGCTGCCCACGGAAATCACCCTTTCGGTGGAAGGGAGAATATCAGCCCTACTGAGAAGGACGTTCCTTCTGGAAGACACTGAAAGATAAAGTCATAGGCTTTGCCGCTTCTCCAATTCTTTCTCCAGAGAGCAGCTGGAAAGCTCACTGTCCACTCCAAACTCCCTCTAAGAGTAACTTAGCATAGGCCCCTTCCTGTGTGAATCCCTCCGAAGGCTTCCACCGTACTTAGAGTCAAGTCTAACGCCTGACTTGTACTCCTGGCCCTTCATGATCAGCCCTCGCCCACTGCTGTCCTGGCTCCTCAGGTCTCCCCCCAGCTCATTGAGCTCCGGCCCCCAACAGAGCCTCGCGAGCCCCTGGCTCAGCCTCCTTTCCAGGCTCCCTGTACCTCATGGTCTCAGCTTAAGTGCTGCCTCCTCCGAGGGGTCTTCCCTGGCTGCCCCGTCCTTATTCTCTGTGTGACCCCCGCTTATTTATTCCCACTGTACTTGGCACCGACTACAATTAGTTTATTTGCCTGCTTGTTGGCTTTTTGTGTCTTCTTCTAGAATGTAGGCTCCACAAAGCCCAAGACTGCCTGGGCTGGCACATGGTGAGCGCTCAACGAGTACTGGTGGGAAGAGGAAAGGGGGAGAAAGGGAAGGGAGGGAGGGAAGGGAGGAAGGGAGGGAGGGAGGGAGGGGCTACAAGGAAAGGAGGGGTGGGTTAAACTTACCCCACTCAAGTGGGGAAGATTAAGAGCCAAAGACTGGTAAAGTGTGGTGCCAATGACAGAAAGGGTAATAGCTGGGGTGGGGTGGGTACACGGTCAGAAAACAGACTGATGAGTTCAGTTCACCTCTGTTGCAATCCAAGTGGAGGCAGGACACCCAGGTGAAGTACCCGAACGGTCAGGGCTGTGGCTGCCTGTAGGAGATCATGACAATGTCACCGAAGCTCTCAGAACGGAAGAAATCTTTAAAGGGGAGGGACAAAAAGAAAGAGAAGCCACTTCTGGGAACCAGACTTTGGATTCGGGGACGGGGGGGAATATGATGGCAAAAACGGAAACTTACAGGAGTTCATGCAGGGCAGCGTCAGGAGTGGAGCCTGAAGCTCGGTGTGACCGCCCAGGGGAAGCCTCACGCAGCTCAGACACGGACAGGATGGCGAACTGATGTCTCCATGCGGGGCCGGCTGTGAAGGCACATTCAGACGGGGGGAGGACAGGAGTAGTGTGACATCAGGGCCAATGGGGGGAGGGCGGTTCTGAAGAAGAGACCAACAACGGTAAAAAACAGGCGTAAGAACCCACGGCCAGCAAGTTAAAGACTATGGAGGTCTGTGTCCTGAACAGATGTGTAGAGGTGATGGTGACAGGCAAAACTGTGGTCGATGGAGTCCGCCTTTCCCTGCAGGGCTCTCTGCTCCCACTTGTTCCCGCCCTGGCTGCTCGCAGTGTTCTGTAGAGTGGCCTGGAGCCAGAGGTCCCGGGTTTGTGTCGCCCACTACCACCTATGTGACTCTGGGGACGCGTCCGCTCTGAGCCTCAGCTGTTGGACTCTGTCAGATGAGGATGATACTAGCTACCTCCTAGGCTGTTGCGAAGATATCCCAAAGTCTCTGAAAAGCCCCTAGCATGCTGTCAGCACTGGGAAAATGTTTGTTCTCTTTCCCTCCAGAGGCATCTCACATTCTGCCCCCTCCCATTCTTACCAGACACTTAAAATTTAGTGGAATGACATTAGCTCTTCTAGGGGTATTTGCATTTGAAGCTTTTTCTATGCTTGTGGAATTCATTTTTAAATTATCCATTCTTTCTTTCCACAGACATTTATTGAACACCTACTATGTGTCCCATGCTGACCTAAGTGCTGGGCATGTAAGGTAAGCAAAACAGATGCACCATACTTCCAAGCTTGTTAGGCAAGTTAGCTTTACAGTTCTAAAGTGTGGAGAGGAGAGTAAGCAGAGCGGTAGTTCTTAAATTCCAGCATGTATCAGAATCACAGGAGGGCTTGTTAAAATAGGCCACTGGGTCCCACTCACAGAATTTCTGCTTCAGTATCTCTGTAGTGAGGCCTCGGAATTTGCATTCCTAACAAACTCCCAGGGGCTGCTGCTGCGGGTCCAGGAACCACACTTTGAAAATTGCTGGAATAGAGTATTAGGGAGGTAAGGGGAGAGAGCATCAACAGAGTGTTAAATCAGAAGAATCGGATACCTCTTATCTCTAAGATCTGTTGCTCTCTGATGAGGACAAGCTGGGAGTTACTCCAGTTAGGCACACAAACTCCAGAGATTTGGGAGACACAGAAGAACCTGAAGGCATAGAAACATCGCGCCCAGACACTGGGGCCTAGTGCCTTTGATCCTAGTGCATTGCTTCTCCACCTGCGAACTTCAAGTCTCTATTCAAACCAAAGCCGTTTTGACAACTGTTACCACTTCCCCAGGCAGCTTTTGGTATTCTCCACTCTCACAGCACTTCATACATCTCTCTATTATTATAACTATCTTATTGGACTATAAATTTATTTATTGACCTATATTCCCCCACTAGACCATGAATGCCTTGATAGATGGACCTGTGTCTTATTTATCTTGGAATCTCACTTAACACTTAAATATTTATTGACTGCCAGACCAACTGATTAGAAACATGGATATGTTTAATAAACGTTAAAATATAAGTGGTGCAAATGACTTCACTCATTTGTGGAGCATAAAAACAAAACAAAACTTAAGGAACAAAACATCAGAAGGCTCACAGACTGAGAAGGGACTAGTGGTTACCAAAGGGGAGGGCTTGCGGAGGGTGGGTGGGGAGGGAGGGAGAAGGGGATTGAGTGTCACTATAATTCGCAATCACAATATAGGGAGGTCACCAGGAAGGCAGTACAGCACAGAGAAAACAAGTAATAACTCTATGGCATCTTACTACGCTGTTAGACAGTGACTGCAATGGGCGGGTGAGGACTTGATAATATGGGTGAATGTTGAAACCACAATGTTGTTCATGTGAAACCTTCATAAGATTGTATATCAATGATATTCTAATTAAAAAATAAAGAATAAAATAAAATACATGTGGTGCCAGGAAAATCTGCCATAATGTCATTGTGTGTAGATATTGAGAAGTGGGAATAACTACTTTATTGTCTGAAAAAGATGGGTTCAGATATTTGCTCTACCATTAGCCATGCAATCTTGGATAAAATTACTCAATTATCCTGAGCCTCTGCTTCATCATTGGTAAAATAAAGACAATAATCTTAGCACACATGTGAGGACTAAATGAAATAATATATATAAAATGTTTAGCTTGGCACCTAGACCAGTGTTAAAATAAAATTCAATATTTGATAAAATAAAGTAGAAGAACAACTGAAAAATAAAAATTGACTGGGCTGGGTAAATTAAAAGCTATTTACAGTATTTGCCTAATAGTTATGCCCAGTTACTAAGCAGCATGATACTATTTTGCAAATCATTTAATATATGTCAAATTAACTTTGGTAATTATTTTTCCAACATTAAACTCTGTCCATTTGTTTTGTTGTCAAGCAAAGGAGACTGAAGACTAAGGAAAAGCCATAGGACTTTAGGATGTCATTTAGAAAAATGGGTTTAGAGGAGGATAAGGAAGGATTTGAAGTGAATAACAGGAGGCCACAAATATAGACAACTTTTTTTGAGAAGCATGCCAACAAAAAATGAGAAGGCAAGAGAGAATAGCAACATTTTTTTGAGCAACGTATCTAAAGAAAATGTTTCCATTGACATTAGTGTAAAATATATAGTCATATATCTCTATATATCTATATATATCACATATGTATATTTATATATATATCAGACTTGAAATGGTTTAACACAAAGTACCAGGCTTTTTAAAATCTGAAGTCCTACTACCTTTCCCCTCTATATTCTGTGAAGTAAATGTTCAAAAACACATATGGCTCATTTTAGTGTTTCATGGCAAGGGTGGTTCCTTTACCAATGGATTCCAAGCATACCCTTTTAACCAACACTGAAAATTTTCCTGTTCTAAGGTTTGTAGCTATTTCAGAGGATAGATATTTTTAAATGGGCAGCGCCTTGAGAGAGAAAGAGCACTGCTCAATACCCCAGGTTCTAATGATGTGTGCAGGGCAGAGCAAGAGGTGTCTGTCACTGACCTTAAAGATGCATAGAAAATGGATGACAGCACATTTCAAAGCACAGCAAAACCTTACTAATGCTGAGCGTAGAAGTCACACTTCAGCTTAAAATTTGCTGAAACAGAAATAAAAACGTACACGAGGCCCTTGGGGGTCTTCATGTGTACAACAAATTATGAGCGATGTGTTATTCTGCGGGCTTCTATGATACTCAGGTTCGAGTATCATACTCCTTTTTGTTTTTTTTTCAAGGAGCTTTTATCTTCAGATTCATTCTTGAGGCAAACTCGTCTAGAGCATTCTCCCCAGTGTGTTCAAGTGTGCACCAAGGACTTTCCTGCAAACAGAAACTTGGAGAGGGAAGCTTAAAAGAAAAAAAAAAAGAACTCTTTCTGCATGGCAGTTAATGGCCTCTTACTATTTGCTTTGTGGAGGATAGGCACAGTTTAGAAGCATGGTTAGTAACCAATCAAGAAAAAAAATTAAAGCTTATTTATGTTGTTTGTTTTTCTATTTTCTGTTTTGTTTTGGAGAAAATGTATCTTTCTAGTTCAACCAACCTGATAGACCCTTCTCAGAATTAGAAACAAAATCGAATGCTTACTTTTTCAGAAAACTGTGGTACATAACATTTTAGAATCAAATCCTATTTTCTAATCTTGAATATTCCATAACTTTCTGATATAGTAAATGATGAACAGGCATTCATAAGGTGATCCTTCAGAAATTTGAAAACATTTTCCAACAGGAAAACGAGTTCCTTGTGATGACTGGATTTTCCCAAAGCGTGTATAAGTCTAATTAAGCCACGATATTCTTAAAAGGACAATAGGAATAAGAAATACTGAGGCAATGTTATTTGGGGGCTGGAAAGAGACAGACATTAGAGCCAAAGAGACCCGAAGCCTGGGTTGAAATCTGGGTTAGCTGTTTACAAGTTTTTCAAAGTTGGACAAACACCTTTACCTCTCCAGGCCTTAGGGGCCTCACCTGTAAAGTGGGACAATGCTTAGATACCAGGGCTGCTGTTGTCCTCACAGCACATGACAGCAGAAACTCTGGAGCCAGATACTTGGCTCTCAATTCTGGCTCTGTCATTTACTTGTTAGGAACGTTGGACAAGTTACTTCACTTCTCAATGCATCAGTTTCCTCATCTATAAAATGAGGATAAAATAGAAACTTACCTCTAGAGTTGTGTTGATGGTGTTGGGTTGAGTCAATATACAGAGGGTTTAGAATACTACTGGGCATATGTTCAGCACAATAAGTGTTTTTATTATTAGGTATGTCCCTGTCTTTTCTTGAATAGTAATAATAAACTATCCTAAAGTTAAAAAAAAATGTAGAGATAGATAATAGAATTGCTTTCCTTAGAAACTGATTTGGCTTATGGTAACTTACCAGTATGTATAGAAAAGAGATTTCATCCCTGAGAATGTACAAATGAAGAAATGGAGAAGGGAGGGTGGTGTCTAGCCAAAACCACAATTTCAGACACACTGCTCACTTGATTTTAGAAGAATGTTGAGTTACCTATTCTTCACGAGAAGAAGAACAAGCAACAAGTCTTTGCAGCCAGACATAGAAAGTATTGTTTTGAGAAAATGGAAAGGAGAACTGAGACATGCTTGGGCAAGATTATCATTCAGCTGCCTTTTAATTACAATTACCATACTAAAAATAGCTGCACTGTGCTTCACTCATTCATTGTTCAGTAGCAGCCCCATTTGTGGAATATGAAAATATTTGATGCCTTGCAAATGAAGACAGCTGGATGCTTAAAATCCCAGTCTCAAGTATTGAATAGACTGAGAGTCTTAATGTATTCTTTTTCCCTGGTTACAATGAAACTATTGTTTATCAGGATATATTGTTGACTCCTAGTATTAGGCAGGGGTGGGGAAGGAAGTATGATTTTAATAGGGAGGTTGCCAACTATTTTAGCTTTGCCTAGTAGGAAAGGTTAACTTCTAAACATCGTAATGTTCCAGAAGTCACCGCCAACCTTCTAAGATGCCAATATGGCACCCTGTGATAGGGGAAGAGAGTGGACCAGTAAAGGACAGAAGGGTTATGTGAGAAGAGCTAGTTACCTTCATTTCTGAAAACCTGCTGTCCTTAGGATGCATGAAGTCACCGAAACTGGGGCCTCAGGGAGAAAATATACCTTGCTCCATGGGGCCCAAAGTGGGACTCTTGGTTAAAAGAAAATGACCTGGGTTGTGGTGTTACAGAGTGGATGTCCCTTAGCTCCTTAGCAGGTCCCGGAGTTCCTGTGTGGCCAGGAGTCTCCCCCAGAAGCAGGGCTTCAAGCTGGAGAATATCAGAAAATAAAAATAATGCTGAGCACCACAATATACTCTAAGGTATTTTGAATTTCATCTTGGAACTGGACATTCACAATGCATGTCTTGGTATTTCTCAATTATTTTGTTGAGACAAAAAGGGGCTCACAGGCCTAAGAGCAGATCACCTTGGAATTTCCCAGGAATCCTAGTTCATTCAGGGCAAGTTATCTCAAGGTCTACCCAATCTGAGGGTGGATAACTGGTGACTTTCACTAAGGAGAGGAAACCAGAATAACATGAAGTGGTGCCAGACAACACAAAAAGTGTTCTGGAACATTTGGCTCTCCTGGTTTCCTTTCAAAATTACATTAATATTATAAACAACTTTGTAGAAAGTTTATCCTATAACCTCTTCAATAAAATCATTGACATATCTCTATAGGCACTTACAGCTTTGGCCATATGTACCAATCTTAATTACAAATTTTATATGTAATTTATTCCATATGTCAGGGATCTTATTTTTCATGTAGCATTATTTATAACTTTTTTTGTTTTTTCATGTGCTTATGGTAAACAACATTCCCATGATAACTGTCAGAAAAGTTTGTTGTTTATTTCTTTTCATAGCCAGTGAAATACTTTATTTAAACATACTGTCAACTCAGTATTAGGTGATAAAACATAAAAATTTTGATAGTGGCCACCCTAAAAATGGCTAACAAATGATAGGAACAATGCAACTAATTGAAGGAAAAAATGGAGAAAATATTTTTTATTCTCTTGTCTTTATATTATAATGTAGTGGATTTTGCTGAAGTCTGATATGGCCACTTAGAAGACCAAAATGGCCCAAATGTGCTGTCCTCTGGAATCTCATTCATTCATTCATTCATTCAACTAATATTTACACACCTGCTCTATGCCAGAGACTATTCTAAATGTGAAAGACATAGCAGCTAAAATACCCTTTCCCTCACAGACTTATTGCAGGGAACATACACACACACACACACACACACAAAAAGAATACATAACAAAATGTCAGGTAGTGGTAAATGTTATAAAGAGAAGTCAAGAAGGGTAGAGAGAGGGGGAGAGAATGACAGGGATGAAATGGGGTGGCTGCTATTTTAGAAAGGGTCATCTGGGGAATTTTCTCTGATTGGGGGGTAATTTTTTTTTCTCTTATTTTTTTTCTTTTCTTTTATTTTTTTGCTGCTCCCTTTTTGGTATCAAAAACACACACTGACCCCCATTGGGGGGTCATTTAAGGGAGTGATTCCTACCTTTGTCTATGGAAGATGATGTGTGTATCCTTGGAAAAAGTACAGCTCACTTTTACATCTCTTTGTTTTTTTATTCATTCAAACAGTATTTGCTTTGCGAATGAACAGCTACTCTGAAGGCTGTGGGAGACATGAGCCTCATGAATTCATGGAAAGACAAGAAATGACAAGTGTGATAGTGCTTCAAGAAAGGACGTACAGGGTGCTGTTTATGGCTGGGAGGTCAGGGAAGGCTTCCCTGAGGAAGTGACCTTCAAGCAACAAAGCAGGTGTGAGCCATATTAATGTGGACAAAAGCATTCATAGTGGGGGGAATGTGTAAGCAGAACGTCACTGTACAACCTTGTTCTGCTGATGACTTCGACTTTATTACCTGTCTATTCTGCCGAGGGCTACAAAGTAAAATCATTTGACCATATTTCCTTGTCCCTCTCTGGCAGACGTACAAATGTACAAAGAAATGAGTTAGCAGTAGATGAACAAAAGAAGACACAGCACATGGGGCAGAAATAATAACACTGCAGTCAAAATTACATGCCTCTATTTGTACTCAAAATTTGGGTATCTTTATTTACAGTAAGTTTTATTGTCAATCAATCCTTTTGATAGCGGGAGTGCCCTTTGAGACACAGAATGGGGGAAATAAAAATTTCCACAGACCACATATCAAGCTATGGTCCCATTTTATTTTGAACTGGACTGCATATAAATGTTCTTGTGTCCTTAACATACGATTATGACAGAGAGAGAGAAGCAGTGGGAGGAGGAGAAACACCAAAACTTTACAAGAAAAAATAGGGAAGTTTCATTCCTTGTTTATACCAGCTGAGTTTTTGAAACTCAATAATGTGGTGATGATGTAGGGTAGGGATACCGTGGGCCCATCCCACAAACCCATACTCTACTTGAAACCACTTATTACAGAGAAAAATTTAGAAACAGTGTGAGGGTTTTGCGTAATGACGTGTGGTTCCTCCGTGCAATGGAATACTCATAGCCATTGGACATACGTGTAGAAGGCTTAAAGGCATGGGGAAATATTCTTGAGATTAATTTTAAAAAGCAGGATGCCAAATGAAATTTCAGTGTGATAAAAGGTCCAAATATAACTACAAAGAAAATTTGACAAAAAAAATCAATATTTTAACAGGTTATATCTGCTTAGTGAGATTAAAGAAAGTAAAAATAACTTCCTTCTTCATGTTTGTGTTTTCCAAGTTTTTTGTCACAAACATGTATTGGTTTTGTAATCCAAAAAAAAGAAAAGAAAAACAATGGCTGTTCTTGTCTTTTTTTTAATGCAAAAAGAAAGGAGAGATTTAAGTAGCAATCATTCTTGTAATGCACACACATCTCTGTGTAAGATGAGACTTTTCCTCAGATTTTGGCTCAGTGGCTTTTCTATGAGTGAAGTAAAGGACCCAGAGTTGCTGCAGAGGATCTGAGCATGTTTTGTTGTTTGGGATAGTGCTTGGGGATTATTGACTTTAATTCTTAAAAAAACAAAGAGAGGGCCAATGAGGACACTTCATAATGAGTAACATTTTAAAAAGAGTAATTCTTCTATTTTGAATGACAGGTTTAAATAATGCCCCTAGAAGCATTGCTTACATTTCTCTACCCCAACTTCTGACTTTTTAACTGGAATGTGTATGGTGAATTCTTAATAGTGTGTTGTGGAACTGTTGGCTGGTTTTCTTTTGTTGATGGTACGTGCGCATGTGTATGCATGTGTTTGTGTAATCCACCTTTATTTTTACAGTCTCTGGATTAAGCTTAGAAAGGCCTTTCAAGTTTGTGAAAACTTAACCATATTTTCTTCTAGTGTGTTTATAGATTTCACTATTTACACTTAAATCCTAAGTAGCAGAGGGTTATGTTTTAGTGTAAGCATTAGGGTAGAGAGAAAGCTTTATGTGTTTCCATATGGCTAACTAGTTGTTTTAATAACATTTATTGAAAAATCCATCTTTTTTCCGCCAAATTTAAAATTCGCCTTTATATCATACTTGATTTTCATGTCCCTTGGGTCCATTTCTGGATGCTTTGCCTTTTCATTCACCTATTGGTCTGTTTCTAAACCAATATCAGATGGTTTTAATTACCACAGTTTGTAGTATGCCTTGATAATATGTTAGGTCAACTGCCTTTGTCCACTCCCCCACCTCAATCCATCCCCTCTTTTCTTTTTTGAAAGCATATTGTAAATTTTTTTTGAGTTAATACATTTCTCAATGGCTAGAAAGCACTTCACTTTGCTTAAGTAATTCAAATAGATTCTTCTTTTAAAATTTAATCCAGAGTATGAATTTTAGTGCTCTTCAGTCTAGCGAAGCTGGGTAAAAACTGTGCCAGTTTTTTGAAGACAGTGTCCATTTGTTCTTCAGGATTTCTACTGAGCAGTGATGTGGTCACTTTAGCTCCCTCTGGCAAACATCCCTCTCCAAATGGAAAAGCCCCTTTGACATTTGAGCACCAAGATCTCTGGAATCTTGGCCATGTCTGCAGGCGAGATGTAGTGTAAAGCCTAATTACATGGTCTAGGACACATTCCAAATGAGGTATAACTGCTCTCCCATTCTGAGCTGCTATGACCATCCCATTCAAAAAAGAATCAAGGAATGTCTTTTAAAACACAGATGAAAGAGTTATAAACTGGTTAACTCTTTGATGCCTGATTTTTAAAAATTCCCATTTTTGTATGTCCAGATGTGTCAACCTGGGTTAAAAAATCAAAACGCACATACACAAATAAACATAAACCACTTTCAGTGGGTTGGCGGCTAAGAGATAGCTATAATTCTTTTTCTGATTTTCCCTTAAATAACAAATGTCTTCAAAAGGTGATTTGTACTCTCCGGCCCCATGTGGTCTTTGCTCGTTTGTGTGCCTCATCTCCCCAGTATCCTACGGTAGGACCTCTGGCTCTAGAAGCACTGTTAGTAAAAAAGCTCTTTTACAGTCACATCTCTTTATTGTTCTAGCCAAAACCTTTTTCCCAAGTGTAAGTTTCCCCTTTCTTATGTCTAAACCTGTCTGTTGAGACTTTCTTCCAAAGGTTTCCAAATTTGGCTTTTCCCTTCTTTTGCTCTTATTCTGTGTTTTTCCTGTTCTGATTCTTCTGTCACTGTAGTATACACCTTCTGGGGAATTTTGCTCCACCATGCCCCCCACTTTAAGAATTATCTGTCTGAGCCTCTCCTGTTCTGTCTCTCTCCTCCTCCTTCTCCCTCTCAGCAGTTGAGAGCATTCATGAAGGGCCATATACAAATGGGGTGGAAGCTGAAGAGCTACAGAGAAAGAGAATCATAAAGCACAAAGGTGAGATAAGACGACTCCAGGGGCCACAAGACCCCAGAGGGAGGAGGAGATGGGAGCTACTTCATGCCTAATGAGACCTCAGCTCTGTCCATTGGGAGGACTTGCTGTACTCCTTCCTCTAGGGTTCCATGAGATACCCTTGTCTCCTCCCAATAAACCCCCCAACTTTGGGCTTCAGTTAATTGGAGAGACTTCTACGTCTTGCATTCTCTAAGTGTGAGACCACACCTCCATCCCTGAGGTACACTCCTGGGTATTCTCCTTTTCTCTCCATGAAATCCCAATCAGTTGTAGAATTTATTTGAGTAATACTCACCACCTTTGAATTGATGACTCCTGAATCTATGTCTCTCGAATATGAAGTTTCTTTGTTTTCCAAAGGAATTGTCAAAAGCAAGAGATGATTTACTGAAATAGTTGAGAGTGTGAGCTCTGGGGTCAGACTGCCTAAGTAGCCTGAGATTTCAGGAGCTCTCTGTGCTTCAGTTTCTGCATCTGTAAAATGGGAGTAGAAGTACCTACCTTGTAGGAATTTGTGAGCATTGAATGAGGTGATGCATATAAAGCTCTTAGAACAGTGTTTGACACATAAGCCTGTGGTAAATACTGTTATTGTTATTACTATTATTTGTAGCAACACATTCCTATTTGGCCACAAGAACTTTAACATGGTCATCTCAGGACTTTCCAACTTCCTTCCAGAGAGAGCACAACAGCACAACTTCCTGGTCCTGCCACTGGCTTCTCCATTCAACCCAACCTCCTGGAATTTGACTTCAGTTCTGTTTGACTTCAGAGCCTGTGCTTATTCCATTAGATCACCAGTTCCCAAATTTGATTGTATTTCAGATCCCAAAGATACTGAATCAGAATCTTCCAGATTAGGACATGGGAATCTATTTTTAAAAACTCCTCAGTTAATTCTAAGGGACCTGATCATTGGATCAGAGTTTGGGGAACTACTATGGTTTACACTACTTTATCCAAACTTTATCTATAAAATGGGCACAGTAAATATCTATTTCATAGACTTGTTAACCTAATATATATTGAATTTTTGCTGTATATCAGGCACTGTGCTAAGGGCTTATATTTATCATCTCATTTAACTCTCACAAAAATCCTGCGAAGGAGATACTATATTATCCCCATATGACAGATGAGGAAACTGAAGTACAAAGAGGTTTAGGTTACAGGATAAAAGCCATTCAGCTAGCAAGTGTGGAGAGTGAACATCTTACCTGTTGGGATTAATGTGAAGATTATATTAAATAATGTATTTAATGCACCTGACACAGAGTAGGTGTTCAATAAATGTTCTCTTTTCCCTTCCTTTTATCCAAGTGATTCTATTTATGTCCAGTGAATTTTAGATTGAGGATATATTTTCACCTTAACAGTGCTGAGAATTAAAACTTTAGTATTCTGGAAGGTAAAAAATAAAAGAAGTCAGTACTGGTGGAAGATGGAGGTTGTTTGGGGTCTCCAACAGAATGAGACACAAGGGAAAGTAGAATAACATAGGAAAGAACGGGCTGACATGAGAAGAAACAGTAGCTTGGCCACTAAGGGTAGGAAAAGTCAGGGTGATATACTTTAAAAGAGGAAAACCAAGGTATGAGGGTAGAACACATCATCTCAGGGGACAGAGTCCTAAAAGGACACCTATTCCAGCCCCCCTCCCACCACATGACATCTAATTCTTACTTGGACACTTTCTGTGACAAGAAACTCAACTTATCAAGGCAAAGGAGGCTCTAATTGTTAGAAAACACTTCATATTATTTCATTCTATAGTTTCTACACATGGGTCCCCCTCCTACCCCTTAGAACCCTGAAGAACAAGTCTAGTTCCTCTTCTATATGACAGCTCTTCAAATATATGAATACAGTTTAGCTTGTATCCCCCTGGGGCAAAACCTTCTGCTCCCTTTAATCTTCCCTCATATGACACAGTTCCCAGCCTCTTTACATCCTGGTCCCTCTCCTTGGGCATGTAGATCATTTTTCTTGGCCAAGCCTTAGTTGGAAACAGTACTCGAAGTGCATAACAACCAGGACTGGGCAGCACTGTAACACCTACCTTGCTTTGTATCAGACTTCAATAGATGCAGCCTAAGATAGCACTTAGTCCTTTTGGCAGCCACACATCACTGAAGACTCGGATTGAGTTCTCTGTCACCTAAGACCCTTTAGTTTTGCTCCTATATGCATCTGTTAAGATACATCTGCCTCCAGCCTGCCTGTCAGGAATTGGTTTCCAGGGGTGGGACCCCCGTGGGACACCCCCCACCCCCCCCACTGATCCCTGTTAGAGCCAGTCCATTGCTCCAGTGTAGCATTTGCCTTATGTTGTGTAACAGTGCTTTTTCTCCTCCTGGCATTGTGTCATCTGGAAATGTGATGCAAATCTTCTGGGTTTTCAGTCAGAGCACTGATAAAAGCCCTGAAGTCTGGGCCCTGGAGAGAGCCTTCTGTCATTCTGATAGTAACTGGTATAGCATGAAACTTTTGAAGTCAAATAAGCCTGGTTTGAATTTTGGCTCTGCAACCTAATGTGTGACCTTGGGCCAGGTAGTTATTCTCTCAGTTTCAGCTTCCTCACCTGTAAAATGGGGGTAGTGAGAATCAAGCGAGAAGACACAGGGAAAGTATTTAGCACATAGTAGATGCTGTACAAATGTTGATTCCCCCCACCCTTCCTTCAGGTCTACATAGATTCATTAATCAGCATCTTTAGGTTATGGTTACTTAACCAGTTATTCATCCAATTAACTATACTAGAATCTAGGCTCATATTTCTTCATCTTGGCCACAGTATCTTGTCAAGTGTTTTGCTGAAATTCCACTTACAGAGAGGGGTCTCTTCGTGAAATCAGGGCAGAGACAAAGCAAGGAGAAATGATACCACATGCATGTAAACTTAAAAAAAAGTAGTTAGCTACCAAGGAAATGGGCTGACTTCAGAAAAGGTCCAACATTCAGGCCACAACCAATATTGGGCAATCACTCTGTGTATGGGAATGGGCTGGGGACCCACAAGGGTTTTACAACGATTAAAATGCAGGGTCTGTGTTCAAGGAACAAGGCTAGAATTCTAGTCATAGGGGCTATTCTGGGTCACAGAACTCAGCGCAGTGATTTAGTTCCTTTTGTTCACATATGTAGTCACCAAACATTTACAGAGCAATTGCTAGGTGACCCCTCTATCCCCACCCCTTAGGCGTTAAAGGGGAGCGGGCTAGTATAACAGAATAGAAGACACCGGTCCTGGTATTCTGGGAGTTTAACATCTAGAAAGGTTTAACATCTAAAAGGTATGGGAGTTCTTTTTGCTAAAGGCCCTCTGCTAAGTTTTTTGAGATGCAAAAATAAAAGATTCTCTGTCCTCTAAATAACCCAGTAGTATCTTGTTATGAAATGTTTATTTTCTGTAACTGTTTGTTTCCTTCTGTCTGGACAGCTTTTGGAGTAGAGACCGGGCCCCCTGGGACAGAGTCTGCCACACAGTAGGTGGTCAAAACCCAGCCAGCGGAAGGAAAAGCAGTGGAGTCCCTCCAGTCCTGAGTTTTCTCTTTTGAACAGCGAGAATGACAGCTCTAAAGGGACGCTTGGAGGTCGGGATGAACGAAAGAACGTTAAGAATACTAGGATGGAAAAGCCTTCTAGAAATACTAGGTACTCGTTCTCTCGTTTGGACTTTGCCAAACCAGGGTGTTTTAGGAGGGGTCTAGCACTCGGTGTTCCTAAAATTGGTTTCCTAGATGGAGTTGGAGGGAGGCGAGTGAGGAAATGCTGTTTTTAGTCAGCGTGCCCCCAGGGAAGAAGGGGAAAGAAGAGGGGCGAGAGCGGTGAGCCAAACGCAAGCCAGGGACCCAAAGAAGAGAGACATCGCAGGCTACGAGAAACAGTGCGGCAACCGCACCCGCAGTGGCCACCGCGAACGGGAGTCCTGAGGGTAAAAAGAGAGGGTAGAGGCGAGAAAATCCAAGGAAAACGCGTGGATTGGTCCTCTTCTCGGGGCGTGCGCTTCTGTGAGTCAAACGATTGGTGGCGGGAAAGTAGCAGGTAAACCGACCCCCGCCGCCTTGTTATTGGTCAGTGGCCTCTCCAGACGTCTCACAACTGGCCAGCAGGGCGCCAAGCCGTGCGCGGATTGGCCGGAAGCGACGGCCGAGACCGGCTCCCTTCGGGCACTCGGATTGGCTGGCGGGAAGAGGCAGGTATCCGGGCTTCGCGGCTCCTCCATTGGTGGGCGGGGAAGGGGGGTTGGGCACTGCGATTGGTGGGCGGGGGGCCGGGCCTGGGCCGGCGGGGAGCGGATTGGTCGGAAAGTAGGTTAGTGGTGCGACATTTAGGGAAGGCAGAAAGTAGGTCAGGGACGGAGGTGCCTGTTTACCCGCGCCGGACTCACCGCCGCCGCCGCCGCCGCGGGATCCGAGTGCGGGCGCGGGCGCGGGCGCTCCCGGCGAGCCACGGTGAGTGTCGGGCTGGCCGCAGCCAGCGGCGTGGCCCCGGCCACCCCGTCGGGGGCCGTTAGCACCCTGGCAGGCGCGGCGCCCCGCCGCCGCCCGGGGCGCAGCCTGGCCGCCGGGGAACCCTGCCCGACGTGCCCGCTGCCGGCCTTAAAGGGCCCGTGCCCTCTCCCTGCCCCCACCCGGGCCGTGGGGAGGCTGCGCCCCTTAAAGGCGCCGCACCCGTCCGCCCCCATCCTCCCTCGGGGGGTGTTGGCGCTGCAGGGTAGGGCGGGCAGAGGTGCCGCCGGCGCCCTTAAAGGGACCGAGAAAGTGTCCGGGGGAGTACCCACCTCTCCTCGGCGGGCATCGCTACCTGACAGGGATAGAGCAGCTAGCTGCCTCTTAAAGGGACAGCTCCGCACTTCGGGAGCAATGACCCGGCTCAGGGCGAGCTCTAGGATGTGTCCCCTGGACCTGCGGGGATCCCCGAGGGGTCCCATCCTTGACAGCTGCTCCCCAAGGGCGTTGGACGAGCTATGCCAATTCTGCCCTTCCTCCCCGACTTCTCCACTTCCCTTTCGGGAGCCTGCGGGGCTGGGTGGGGGCGGGGAGGGCGTCTCTGTCGGGCTTGGGGAGTCCGAGCCTGCTCTCCCCTTCGGCCCTGTCGCGGGGTCTGGCGCTGCACACGGGAATCCCCAGCCCGAGATGGGGATGACCCCAGCCTGTGAATTTTCGTCCGGCCTGCGCCGTCTGGGTCCTTGGCAGCCCCGGAAGGATCCCCCGTTTGTCTGCGAGCAGGTGCCCGAAGGCGCGGGGATGTGCCGGCGCCCAGTTGTGGTCCCGCAGTCCTTCCTGGGGCTCTGGAGCCCTGGAGCCCCGCGAGGGCGCAGCAAGGTTGGCTGTAGCACCGGGTTTGACAGATGTCAGAAAAGAAAAAGATACCCGCTCGCGATTACCGGGCGTTAACAGCTGAGAGAGCTGGCCTTTGCTCAGAGGAATAAGTGGAAGAATAGAAATTAATGCCGAGCTTGTGAGGCGCAAGTCAGTCACCCTGAGGGGTCTCGGGCCAGCCTCGGGTGCTGGGGACAGGCATCGGGGAAGGAATGGTTGCCCTGGATTTTGGCGTCCGTTGTCAAGTTTGTGCTGGCCAGTGGCGGATCAGGCAGGCAATTCCCTAACACCTCGCCCCAAATTCCCCATCCCCGTTTCCCTCCACTCCTTGGCCCCTTCCCGGGCACTTAGCTTCGTTTTGGCACTTGGGCGCTTGCGGTCTCTTCTCCCAGCTAACGTAGTTAACCCTCAGCACGGTATTAGCCAAGTTTTATCACTTATTTTCCAGGAATAAGATTCGGCATTTCTTGGCTGTACCTGTATTTCCAGGACCTTAAAAAAAAATCCATTAAAGCTGCCCATTAGATGCATCTCATTTCCCACAACACTTGCTCGTCATTTGTCCTTCTGACATCTGCTGCTGTTCCCCCTTTAATCTATTTTTATATGACAACTATTATTTTAATTCTTATGGTCTCATTGATATCAGAATCTGTCAATTTGGGTTGGTGGAGTTTTTAATTAATGTGCTGGTTGAATCATGAGCTTAAAATAATCATTGCTTCTCCTGAGCAGTTTTGAATAATCTCTTGCTCTGCATGCTTGCAAGACTTAAAAAAAAAGTCACTGCTGTTAAATTTTATTTCTATATCAGTGAAACCCCAAAATATTACTTAAAACACAAAACTGAATCTTTCAATCCATGCTTTGTTACCGAGTTCACTTTAAAACGTGTTGAACATATTTAGAAGGACTTAAAATTTCCTGGGCAGCATTTGAAATTGCCTGTATCATTTGAAGGTGGATCTGTAGAGGCATTTTGGGTTTGATTGTAGATGTAGCCAGTGAATAATAATCATAATAAATTAAAACTATAGTTAAATTTGTACCTTAGTCCAACCCCTAATGTTTAAAAAAAGGGAGAGAGAAAGAAGCAGGTGTGAAGAGCACTAGCCTGAGAGAAAATCCTGGTTCTAGCCCACACTTGGGCTTTTGTGACTGTGCCACCTGGAACACCGCATTGAACCTTTCTGGGTTCTATTTGCCTGCGAAGGAAAGTGAGACAGTTGAACTAGGTAATCTCAAAGGTTATGTGTGTTCTAAAGTTCTGTGTGACTCTAAATATTTAATACATTTGAATTCAGGTTGGTATTTATCTGCTGGAACCTGCAGAACATCTGAGCTGAAGTCCTGTTTTCATAGGAAACTTAAGCAGATCAACATATGGGGTTTTAAAGCATCCATCTCAAATGATTTATAAAGTGATGACTACTCAGGAGTTTGCCTGCTATTTGCGGAAGAGGTTTGCCTACCACAGGGAGGGAAAGGAAGTGGCTGTGCTTTCAGCTATATCACCAATTCTATGCAATTTATACACCAAATGGTGGACTATCACTGTAGAAAGACTTCGCTTCAACAAAAATGCTAAGAATGTGTAAAAACTAATAACTCTCTTTGGATAAGAGTTGCCTTCCTTCTGTTGCTGCCTTTCTTCTATTTGTGATCCTATCATAAACATTCTCTGTGGTGGCAGAAAGTCAGTATTAAAGAAAGAAATTCGGTCCTTACGATGTTACAGTTACAGGTAGTGCTTTTAAGTATCACCATGGCAGACACTTCCAGGGAGTGTCTACCTTCCCTGAAAATCCTTTCTAGACCCTGATGTTTAATTAGGACCCAGATACACAAGCATGTCACTCTTCTCTACAGCCCTGTCTTTCCTCATTGCCACATTATCGCAAAACCTGGACTTACCCCAAACATCACCCTGGCTTTCCTCCTCCCTCTCTCTTGAAACACTATTGCTTTGACTTAAGCTCCCTCAGCATCTCATCTCTTCCTTTCTGCTCAAAATGTCCTGTCTCATCTCCCCATGTCTCCTCTTCTCCTTCCAGTTCAGAAAAAGCAAGTGAATCTCTTCTCTGTTCCCTTTTCTTGGACCCTCACTTTGGGCAGGAGCCTGGACTCTGAAGGATCTGGGACTGGGCTTCTGGCTGTGTGGCCCTGGACAAGTGCTTGACTCCTCTGACCACAGGCTCCTCCTCTGTAGTATAGAGATGTGCCTGCTCCATGGAGTCTGTGAGGATCAAAGATGATGATGCTTGTCAAATGTCTGGTACAGAGGAAGCCCTCCCTCAGTGCCTGCTGCCATGCCCTCCCACCACTGCCAGGGTCCTGCCTTCTGAATACCCTTCATGCTTTTTGTTGTCAACCTCCTCACCAAACCCAGAAAAGTCTTTGTCTTGATTAGGAGAGGAAGGATGGAAGGGAGAAAAACAGACCTGTTCTGGGACTGTGTGTAGCAGGCAGCATTCATGAGTCTACACTTGGTACCTGAGTCTCCCTTCTCTGCCTGGCAGCCTCTTATAAGGCTATGAGCATTCACCCCTGTACTCTCTACTCCATCCTTAGCTCTTGCCCTGTGGCCTCTCTCTCTACCACTTTTCTTTACATTTCCTCTCAAAGATCTCCAAAAACTTTAAGTGTTGAATTCCAGGGGCCTGTTTGTCCAGAATGGTTGTTCTTGACCTCTTTGCAGCTTTTATTCTGCCTGTCTTTTCCTCTTCCTTGCATTCCCCTCCTCCTGCAGCCTTTGTTTCAGGATGCTTGCTTGGTTCTCTTCCTGAACACCCTAAAGACAGGTGTCTTGGCCTCCACTCTTCACACTGTCTCCCTCACCCAGGGTCCCATTTCCAGTCCTGATCTGTCTTTCCTGCTTCAGCTGCTAGCAGGTCTGTTGCACATGGTAACAGCAGCGTGGAGCCAGCATTTGTGGCCTTGGAGGTACAGGCTGCAAACTGCCTCACTTCATTGTCACAATGAAGGGTTGACTGGAGCCTGTGGCTCTTCATCCCCAAGCTGTCCTGAGAGCCGGTTTGGTTGGATGGTTAAGAACACAGACTTTGGAGCTAGATTTCACATCCTAACTGCTCCTTACTGATTTTATGACTTGTGGTCAAGTTGCTTTGCTCTCTATGTCTTGATGTCTTCATCTATAAGACTGGGACTACGTAGTTCTTACCTCAAAGTGTTGTGGATTAACTGAGTTAAAACCTCAGAAGTACGTGAAGCTATTCAAGGCACATTGTAAGCACTCAGTGCATGTCAGCTACTAGTGGTGCTGCGTCTCCTTGCCCCTCCATATCCAGCCTGCCATCTGCCAGGCCTCGTTGTGTGTGCAGGACTCTCCAGTCAAACCGAATGGCTGTCCATTCCTTGGACCAGCCCTTGGCCCAGTCTATGCCCCAGCCTTCTCGTGCCCAATTCCTGCTTTTCTTTAAGACTAGCTCCAATGATGGGCTGGCAGGGGCTAATTCTCCATTTTGCTTTTTTTCCCCACTCCCCGTTCCCCCGCCCCCCAGCAGCTGTGGCCCCCAGCCCTTGATGTAGCTCTCATTCTCTTGGTACTGCTGCATCCTCTGTCATGTTGGGCTGTCTCTGGGAATATCTCACCTGCTTGCTCAGGCCAAACACTCTGCAGGGTTCACCTTAGTATCTCAAAATTGCAAGCACAAGGAGCCTTCAGGGTGTGCTTGCCCAATCCCAGGTCCTGATCTTGAGGAGAAGGAGATGGGATGGGACCAGCTCTCAGTGACTAAGCAGGTGGAGGGGAGGGGGACACCTCTGTGGAGAGGCGAGGACAAGAAAGGAGGGTGCACCACGGGCACAGGAAGACATGGCCATGGATAGTTAGGTCTAAAGAAGGGAGGGTTTGAGTTGGGGAGTTACTGTCTGGGGAGATGAGATTGGATAAACTTTAGTTATCTTTGCTTCATAAGAGTGTTGAGTGCTGGCATATGATGGGAAATGATTTTTACGTTAGTGCATGCTGTGCTTTTAAATAGTATAAACTAATGTTTATCCAGCCTGGTTAAAGAAGGGGATAGATGGTCTGCCTAATTTAATACTCTGTTAATACTTTACCCATTGGATTTTGTATGTATACTGAGTAAAACAATTACATGTATTTATGCTTTCAACTACTGTTTGAAATGTGTGACCTAAGCAAATTAGTTAGCTTCTTTGAGTCTGATTTACCTCATTTGAAAAATAGGAATATTAACGATGATGATCATTAGTATTAGTAAAGCAGCTAACATTTATTGAGCACTCTGTATGTGCTGGCAAATAGGTTAGTCACCTTACGTTTATTAACTTGCTAATCCTCATAACAACCCCAGGAGGTAGGTGTGATGATTATCCTTATTTTACAAGTGAGGTGGTTTTGTAAGCTGCCCAAGGCCACTCAGCTGGCATGGGCAGGGCAGGATTCGTGTTCAGGGCCTCCGAGTCTGCCGTCTCACCCCTGTAGTAGATGCCTGCTGGAGGGGAACCACTTCGTCAGATCCTGAGTCTGCGGCTTCTGGCGCTGTGCCAGGAGCCCAGTAGGCCCGCAGGGACCGGCAGCCAGTCGCATAATTGACTGATGTGATGTGCATCTCCCTTGAAGCAGGACTGAGTCCTCTGTGGTGGGGATGCATATTTGGGTCTTGCCCTAGAAGCAGTTCCAAGCGCTTGTGAGCATTCTCCTTACATCCTGTGTGCATTTCTGTCTCTCTTGCAGCCTCCTGCCTTTCTGCGGCACGGCTGTGACATGGGCCTCGTGTGCTCAGCCAGCCGCTTCCCAGGCAGCTCCATGTGTGAGATGAACCCCCAAACAGCACTCCTTACCCCCGGCTACCATCACAGCCATCTGCAGAGCTCCTCACTGGGGAGGGGGCCTTTGCAGGAGTCTCTCACCTTCTTCCTTCTTTCCTCAGCTCCTTACCCAAAAGACAGATGTCCACAGTCTTGGTGTATAAATTTTTTTAATGCCAGTTGTTGCCCGCATATATTTAGATAGTAAGGGAAACATTGTCCTATGTCAAGAACCTGTTACATAAAAATGTGTTATATAATGTTCAAATATATACTGCACAGTGAAACTTGATACCACTTTTTTCCCCAAAGAATAAAAAGATAACAAACACAGGCTATATTGAATATAATTAATCTTGGATTTGGAAGGCCTGGAAAGACATGCTCTGCCCTTTAGGTTAGGAGCCAGATAACCTGGATTCTAGGCTGCTGCTTCCACTACCTTGCTCCAAGGTTAGGATGTATGGGAAGTTGACCTGAATCTGTTATGTAATGCTGTTGTGAAATACTCTGGAAATTGTCTTTTTTTAGGGGATAAAATACCTTAACATCTCATTCACTTACAACTTTCTGGCACACAGGCCAAGGGAAGACGCTTTCCCCCACCTCATACTTAGGCCAGTAAAGTCATCTTCTCACCCGTTCTCTGTTGTACCCTCTACTTCCTTCACTTCTTCCCACATGATGGCCAGCTTTGCCTTCCAAGAACAGCCCTGTGGTTAGCAGCCTGTGGTAGAAACCCCTGTATCCAGTCCTCCAGGCTCTCCAGAGTCTGCTCCTGCTGGCCGGCCCTGCTCCCCATCCCAAACCCGGTGCCCAGACAGAGCCCAGTGCCCACGGTTCAGTTCTGCTCGCCTCTGCCCTGCGCTCCCCAGGCCACCTGTGTGAGCCCTTCTCCCTCTGCCTGTCTCTGCCAAGGTCGCTTGTCTGTGAATCGGCCTGCCTGGGTCTCACTTCTCGGGAAGCTCCTCTGACAACACTGGCCCCCTTTACTCTCTCTCAGCTTCTGATTTCCAGCCTTTCATTCAGAAGCACTGGTACTTCATAATTAGCATGTTTTATACTATCTAATTGGGACGTCCAGTTCTCTCTTTTTTAATTGTTTCATGAATAATTATCTTGTCCTCACTTCCCACTCTCCAACTCGACTCATTTGCTCATTCAGTGAAGTTTACTGGATGCCCACGACGTGCATAGCACTGTTCTAAGCACTGAAGATACAGCAGTGAACCACGCAGAGTCCCAGTAGGAGGAGAAGACCATAAACAGTTAAATATATTAACCCCTAGTAGTGATAGATGCTGTGGAGAGCAACTGGATAGAATAAAATTAATGGAATGGTGGGAAGGAGGAAGGTGGGATGAGTGGTGGGAAGGAGATTGCTTTAGCTGGGTCCTCTGGGGAGGCTCCTCCGAAGAGGAGACTTTCGAGTTCAGCTCAGGAAGATCTGGGAGAAAGTATTCCAGAAAGAGGGAACAGCAGTGCAAAGGCCCTGAGGTTGGAAGGAGCTTGATTGTTTTTGAGGAAAGTAAATGGTAGTGTAACTGGGTTATGAGTTCCTTGCATACAGATGTTTTGTCCTCTCCATAAACCTTAGCTCAGTGCTAGAATGGCCCTGTAAATGCTTGCATACAGAATTGGAGCATTTGTCCTTGGTTATACATTGTACAAATAGCTGTTTACAATACCCTGCTTAGAAGGCTTTTGACAAACCATGATATTGCATATAAATAAATCAACAGTTTGAAGGGTTTTCTCATAAATAAAACCAGTCCTCACATGTACCATCAACTATTACTATTTTAGTTATGTTTAGTGCAGAGCTTCAGACCTCAGGATTCTGCTGTACATGCACAGCCATTTTAAAAACAGGTTTTGTTCAAAATTCATTTGTAAAGCAGTTGATGGAAACTTGGTATAAATTTTTCTATAGGAAAAAAAAAAGCTAGATGGTGGTTTAGTTCCCAGGTGAGTCCACAAAAGCCACTTAGTGCTGACTATCGCTGAAACTGTTCTGTTCGGCACTAAAGCATGATCAGCAGTGATTAAGCCTTCTGAAGCCAGACCCCCTCATCTATAGCATTACAGGTCATTTACTGTTAGCATTAAGGGGACCCATTTACCTCAGTCACATTTCCTACCATTTTTCCAGCCTGTCAAAAAAAATTTTTAAGGGATTTTTTACCTTTGTGCTTTTGAGATTTAGTTTCATGTGTTATAAGTAAGGCAGTTATGTGAAGAAAACTCTGGGACTGGGAGCAGGGGAGGCCCTGGGGTCCAGTCTTGGCCCAGCCACTTGCTTGCCATGTAATTGCAAGTTGCCCTCATTGAGCTTTGATTTCTCTGGTCCTTCTTGGCTATAAAATCCTATTTTCTTGCCATAACAGGAAAACATACCTGTATTTCCTTGCTTGAGCCTGCCCTCAGATGGCTACCTCTAGTTTGTTTTTGGAGAAGTAGGTGGCACACAGATGGCGGGGACCTCGAGAAGCCCTCGCGGATAGTGCGCTCTGGCTCCTCACTCAGCCAGAGCCTTGGTTTTCATCTGCTATCTTTCTTCATGAGTCGAAAGAAATTTTGTCCTAGAACTTTTGGTCCAGATAAGATTCCTGTGTTCTTGGCCAGCTTATCTTCCATGTAATTATGCAAATTGGCTTTTCTTTTTAACTCATAGGGATAAAAATGGCGACTATGGTTTGTTACTTATGAAATATGCTTGTAAGTGCCCTTAGGGAATGGAATGAGTTTGCAGAAGAGAGCAGAGCTGGAAGAATGTGGGATCAAAAACAATTTTAAATGTTAAATTCAAAGCTATTTTCAGTATCCTGCTGGAAGAAAAAAAAGAAAAAAATTTTTAAGGCTTTAGATGATAGAAGAGGTTTCTGCTCCAAAAGAGAAAGGAGCCTCAGGTTTTACAGTAGTGAAAACAACCTGATCCTTTCACTGAGGACCGCCCCTCCCTTTCTCCTTTCCACCTTTGAGTTTGTTTTTGACGTAGCCATATTTGCCATTTTGAGAGTTTTGATATTTCAATGACACTAGCCCGTTGCAGAGCTAAGCTGGGACTTCAGAGTATGAGGGACTTAGGGCTCATAGCACTTAGGGTGCAGAGTCCTATGCTGCAAACTTCCCCAGTAGATTTCAGAGTGGGAGTGAAGGAGCACTTCGAGCGCTGCCCTGTTTGGTCAGCTGTGATGGGCACAGTCCATTTTTTTGTTTTTTTCTTTACTTGAAGGCATAGGAAAGAATTGGTGTGAGAATTTGTTGCTCTGTGGATTTCACTTCAGAACTAGAGGGTGGCATTATACTTAAGACTATGAAGCAGGAATTTTGCAGGTTATTGGCATTATACCTAGAATATGAAGCAGGTAGAATAGGAGCAGGAATGTTGTTTGTTTTGTTCTCTGCTCTAGCCCCAGCAACTACGACAGTAGAGTAGTCACTGCCTAAGTATTTGTAGAAGGAGTGAATTCAGCTTGGGAAAACCTCAACTTCCCTTCTCTCTCTAACATGTAGGCCATGGGCTTGGGCTTGCAAAGTACTTTGGAGTCTATGTTACGTTTCCTTTTGACATCTGTGTTTTTCTTATTCTCCAGAGAGGCAAGATATAAGTATCTTTTATTTTATTTATTTATTTTTACCTACTTTTTTTATTAAGGTATTATTGATATACACTCATGAAGGTTTCACATGAAAAAACAATGTGGTTACTACATTCACTCGTATTGAGTCCCCCCCACCATACCCCATTGCAGTCACTGTCCATCAATGTAGTAAGATGCCACAGATTCACTATTTGCCTTCTCTTTGCTACTGTCTTCCCCGTGACCCCCACACACCATGTGTATCAGTATCTTTTATTGATGGTCAGGACTTAACTGGTCATGATTGTCCCTGAACTGCTGATGTCCACTTTTATGTTATCTTTAATTGGCTTCAAAGTGCAGCATATCAATAGCTGTGCCAATTAGCTAAAAAGAAACTTAACTGTGTATTTTTCACAGTACTACTTTATTTATTCTGTCAACACACATCTGAAGGGCCATATAGAAGGCACCATGCTGGACTCCGAGGAAGAGCAGAAATAGTTATTTTGGCCAATAAGTCTGCAGTTTCATCTAGTGGTAGAAGGTGATCCAAGGCCATATAGTCCAATGCCAATAAAGTGGTCTAGGCTACCTGTTAGTGCTATAGGAGTTCAGAGACCAGAGAGGTCTTTGTGAGTTGTCTTGGTTGGGAGGAGGCTTCATGGAAATGGTCAAGTGTAATCCAGACCTTTAAGGGTGGGTAGGATTTAGATTCACAGACGAGGGTAGCACAGGTATTTCCAGGGACAGGTGGGAACATAGCACAATTAAAATAACAGAGGTAGGAATAACCAGTTTGTATTCAGGGACACAGACTTGCCAAGAATGGAGGGTTCTTAAATAATGGTGGGAATTTAAGTGTGGAAGATCACTGAAGGCCTAAGCCTGTAGCATGCCATTTCAGGTGATAATCATTGCTAATAGAGAGAGCTCTTATGATGTCCTTGGCATTTCACATGTATTATCTGATTTAATGCCTACAAAACCCCATGAAGTAGGTTCTGTTATTAGCATCATTTTAGAGATGAGGAGATTGAAGCACAGAGTGATCCAGTAACTTGCCTGAGGTCACACAGCTGAGAAGTGGCTGACCCAGCCTTAAAACCCAGGCCCTGGACACTCTTGGCCAGTAGAGTCTGCTGTCCCCCAGTGTCCTCCAGATGCAGGATCTGGGTTTGGTTAGGGGCTTTAGAGTCAGGAGCTGGCAGTGAATTAGCTTCTGTTCAGCCCGCTCCTTCATTTTGTAGATGAAGAAGGGCAGCAAGGTTAAGGGGCAAGTTTCAAAGTTTACCTAGTGAGGTAGAGACTGGTAAATAGTGAAGAACCACAAGAGTTGTTTTATGATTATAATTATTATTTTAGTGACGTAGAATAATCTCCCTAAAGCATTAGTCAGTGTAAGTGCCGCAGAGAACTGATAGGAGGCTATTAGCTGAATCCACACAAGGGTGAGAGAGAGCCAGAACTGGGAGTTAATTGTCAATTATGTTAATAGGCATGGCTGTTTTCAGTCATCCTTTAGATTTTTAGAGTGCGAGGGAATATCTGCCTGTGTGAGTGGGTTCCAAGTATGTGAATCTGCACTGTACTGTGACCAAGAATACCTTGGTTAATGAATTCTCCAGAAGCAAAGCAGCATTATGGAAGTCAATTGTTTAAAAATAAATAACCCACATTTTCTTGAAAGAAACCAGATTAGGAGCCAGATAACCTGGATTCTAGGCTGCTGCTTCCACTACCTCAGCATGTCTCAAACTATGGCTGATTCCTTATCTACAGAACAGGTGTGACATTTCTTGTCCAGGTCCTTACAGTGCGGTTCTGGCACTGGAGAGAGATAAGGAAAGAATAAGGATTTTGAAAGCTGTGAAGTTGCTCCCTGGTGGAAGGGAGCATCCACTGTGGTTTTAATGGTGAAGGCTTCCTGGCCTTGAGGGACAGCCTGGGGCTCACAGAGGTAGTTGCCCAGCCTCCAGCCTCTGTGGCGCTGTCCACCAGATGGGTGCTGACAGGCCTCACTTTGCTGGGTAGGGCCATATTTTAAAGGTGATGAAGTGATGGTGTATTTCACCCTTATAGATGGGAGCTACAGCCTGGGCATGGATGGGAAAACTAGGCACAGCTATCCAAATTAATTTATCCTCTTCTGTGCACACCTCTCAGGCTAGTGGTGGGCATCTGTGAACCAGAAAAACAAGTGTCAAGATCTAACCAGTTGGCCAGTAGGACATTCTTGAATGTTTCACCTGCTGGGGCATTAGGCAAGAATATAGGAGAACCTTAATTAGCCTGGAGGACTAATGGGTAAGCCAGCATGCTGTCCAGGTGACACCTGGTTACAGAACCTATAGCAAAGTCTTGACTAGAGATCTGCCAAATCTTAACTTTTGTTAGTATTGGATGATGTATTTAATAATAATAACAACAATAATAATAGCAGTACTTAACTTCACATATTTACCATCTGCCAAGAACGGTGCTAAGTGCTTACATGCCTTTTCCCATTTTAATACTCACCCATGGGGTGAGCATGGTCAGTCCCACTTTCTAGTTAGGGATACTGAGACCCAGAGGTGCTTCAGATGACACACAATGAGTGGAAAAACTGTGATTCAAACCCAGGACAGTCTCCCTCCAGAGCCTTCACTCACAACTGCTGTAATCTTCTTCCTCCCCTTTCTGTCACGCCAAATGCTCCCTGTCTCTGAGTTTGGGTTTCTGACAGCGCACTGGGTCTTCGGGAGGCACTTTCAGTGGGCAGATGTGCTGTCACACAGCGGCCTCAGCTCACGGTGGCTCTCTTTTCCACAGCACGTGGCTGACATCTGGCAGTTCTCACTGGCTGGCTGCTCTGTGGCTCCTGAGCATGGGTGCCAACAATGACTGCTGCAGACAGCCCTTTACTGGCTAATGCATGTGGTTGGGGGGGTGGTGTTTAAAGAGAGAAAAAGAGGACACAAAAGGAATTACTCTGGGCCACTTGTTCAAAAAGTGGCTGCGTGGCTTGTGGCCTGCTTAGTTTTCATTATGATGCTCATCATTTTGATAAGCTCCCCACAAAAGCCTTTCCAAATGCCATAATCCTAGTAATACCATTTACCTCTGTGTATAATTTATAAAGCAGTTTTTACCTCCACTGTCTTATTTAGGCTTCATCACAGCTTTCTGAGGAGAGGTGTTACAAAGACTCATTTTTCAGGCTGGGAAATACCTAGAGAATTTAAACCACTGCCCAGGGTCCAAAGCCAGTTAGTGCCACAGCTCACACTTAAATGCCACTCTTCTGACTTTGACGTCTATTCTCTTCCCAAGTTTCTCTTTGATTTCTCTATTGAAGATATTCTTATATGTTCTGATTTACTGTATTCAGAAGTCAGCAGGAATTATTAAAGTGAAGTATTTTTTGCTACGCACTGTTACAGAGTCAGAATGACTAAAAGGTCATGTGACTGCATTGGCTTGAACGATTTGCACCTACTCTGTATGGCACAGAATACACATACATCTTTTGTGGTATATTATTGGAGCAACAACCCTTCTAGCTTTAAAAGTCCCAAGGCTTTAACAGATGATAACACATGGAATTTAATTTCTTTTAAAAGTTGACCATGGAGTTCTTGGTTAGGAACACAAGCTCCTAATACCACGTTGTTTCCATGGAGAAATTAGCCTTGGCTTGCATAATTTCAGCTCCCAGTGCCTTTTCTAGGAATGGAGTGAATTCTGTAGGAGAGAGGATGGCTCGTGCTTATCACGTAGAGCTCTCTCCCCTCCTGTTAGTGCAGGAATCTGATTTGCTTTTCTGGGCCCTCCCAGTTTTTCCTGTGACCTGAACATAAATCATCTTTGAGATCCTGGTAATTTCATTTTTTTAAAGTTTTCCATGAAATAAACCTAAATGGAATGTTTTCTTACATAATTTTGAACATCCCCTTTAAAATATTTAATTGGTGGCAAGGGGCTTCACTAAGAGAATATAGAATGGGTCTCACTCAAGCTTCTTGTATCCGTTAGGACACAGAGCAAGTTCCTGTATTACCAAGATCCACAGACAAAGTGGCTGAAACCAGTCCAGAGTAAATAATGGTCCAGGCCTTCTGTCTTTAACATGTGGCTTCCACTTGGATTGAAGGTGGAAGCTTCAGTTGTTACTGTCGCCCAGGGAAAAGGATCAGGGGGCACACATGCAGTTATTTTAAGGGCAAGATCTGGAAGTAGCACATTCTTTTATCCCAGGGGCCAGAGCTTAGTCATATGGCTGCATTTAGCTGCAAAGGAGACATGGAAGTATTTTTAACAGGGGACAATCCAGCAAAATCTCTATTTTTAAGGGTGGAGAGGAGCCCTTACACTGGGGAAACCTGCAGTGTGCTGCATCTTGATGCCAGAGGAAGGATGTAAAAAGAGTTTGAGGCTGATGCAGGACCTCTGGGAAGGTGCCTGAGTCCAGGGTCAGAATCTAGGCAAACACACAGAAATCAGGGCATATGCAGCCATAAACCTAGGAGGGGATTCTGCTCAGAAGCCAGGCAGCTAGACAGAACCCAGGTGCTGGAGGGAAGACGAGAAATCCAGAAGACTTGTGATGCCAGTAAGAGGACATTCATCATTGTGAGTGGTAGAGTAGAAAGCGCACTGGACTGGAAATCAGAAGATCTAGATCTGAGTCCAACCCTGGCAAAATACCCCAACGAATGTTTGCTTTATCATCTAGAATATGGGAGTAATGGTGATGCCCTTTCCTATCTTCCAGGCTTAGAGGGAGGATGATGGATGGGAAAGGCCCTGCAACTGAAGTTATGTGGAAACAGGCATAGCCTCTGTCATCTTCACCTTTCTGTTCTCAGCACCCAGCCCAATGCCTGACGTGGACATATTTGTTGAATGAAGTGTGAAATATTATGAGAGGTGGGAAATACCAATGACCCTGCCAGAAAATGAGCAGACATCAGGGTAGCTCCTGACTGGATAGCATGTGACACCTAATATGTCCTTGGCAAGGCCCTTTGCTTATGCCTCTGTTTAGGTGACAGGATACAACAAAACTGGAGATAGGACTTTCATTTGGATTTCATGGTCCATGAATGTGAACTGATTATTTTTAAATGGTTTGGCCTATGTGCAGATTAGAAGGTGAAACCTTCCCACAGTCACCAAAACTTGATTTCTTGCTTCAAAATAAAACAGGTGTAGTTATAAAATTCCTCTGTTGATTTGAAAACAGTATGTTCAAATTTTGTTCAAAAATTTGTTCAAAACAAATATTTATTGAAATATGATATAGGTAAGAGGACACAAAGGTAAGCTTAATGTTTCTATCTATGGGCCATTTCTATCCAGGCATAGTGCATATTTTTCTTTGCTGCAGAAATGGGGCTCAGTGGAATGATCAATTTATTTTTAACTTTGTGAAGAGATTCTTTCATTCATTTTATTAGTTAATTTATTTATTCACTAAGGGTAAACTTCTTTCGTGGAACTCAGTGGACCATTTTTTTTATTTTGCTATTATTAATGTACAGTTACATGAGCAATATTATGGTTACTAGACTCCTATTATCAAGTCCCCACCACATACCCCATTACAGACACTGTCCATCAGCATAGTAAGATGCTATAGAATCACTACTTGTCTTCTCTGTGTTATACTGCCTTCCCCGTATCCCCTCACACCCCCGCTACATTATGTGTGCTAATCGTAATACCCCCTTTTCCCCCTTATCCCTCCCTTCCCACCTTCTTCCCCAGTTCCTTTCCCTTTGGTAACTGTTAGTCCATTCATGGGTTCTGTGAGTCTGCTGCTGTTTTGTTCCTTCAGTTTTTTCTTTGTTCTTATACTCCACAGATGAGTGAAATCATTTGATACTTGTCTTTCTCCACCTGGCTTATTTCACTGAGCATAATACCCTCTAGCTACATCCATGTTGTTGCAAATGGTAGGATTTGCTTTCTTCTTATGGCTGAGTAATATTCCATTGTGTATATGTACCACATCTTCTCTATCCACTCATCTACTGATGGACACTTAGGTTGCTTCCATATCTTGGCTATTGTAAATAGCGCTGCGATAAACATAGGGGTTCATATGTCTTTTTAAAACTGGGCTGCTGCATTCTTAGGGTAAATTCCTAGGAGTGGAATTCCTGGGTCAAATGGTATTTCTATTTTGAGTTTTTTGAGGAACCTCCATACTGCTTTCCATAATGGTTGAACTAATTTGCAGTCCCACCAGCAGTGTAGGAGGGTTCCCTTTTCTCCACATCCTCGCCAACATTTGTGTTGTTTGTCTTTTGGATGTTGGCCATCCTAACTGGTCTGAGGTGATATCTCATTGTGGTTTTAATTTGCATTTCTCTGATGATTAGCGATGTGGAGCATTGCTTCATGTGCCTGTTGGCCATCTGAATTCTTCTTTGAAGAAGTGTCTGTTCAGTTCAGTTTCTCTGCCCATTTTTTAATTGGCTTATTTGCTTTTTGTTTGTTGAGGTGCGTGAGCTCTTTATATAATTTGGATGTCAACCCCTTATCGGATATGTCATTTATGAATATATTCTCCCTTACTGTAGGATGTCTTTTTGTTCTACTGATGGTGTCCTTTGCTGTACAGAAGCTTTTTAGTTTGATATAGTCCCACTTGTTCATTTTTTCTTTTGTTTCACTTGCCTGGGGAGATATGTTCATGAAGAAGTCGCTCATATTTATGTCCAAGAGATTTTTGCCTATGTTTTTTTCTAAGAGTTTTATGGTTTCATGACTTACATTCAGGTCTTTGATCCATTTTGAGTTTACTTTTGTGTATGGGGTTAGACAATAATCCAGTTTCATTCTCTTGCATGTAGCTGTCCAGTTTTGCCAACACCTGCTGTTGAAGAGGCTGTCATTTCCCCATTGTATATTCATGGCTCCTTTATCATATATTAATTGACCATATATGCTTGGATTTATATCTGGAGTCTATTCTGTTCCATTGGTCTATGGGTCTGTTCTTGTGCCGGTACCAAATTGTCTTGATTACTGTGGCTTTGTAGTAGATCTTGAAGTCAAAGAGCATAATTCCCCCTGTTTTATTCTTCCTTCTCAGGATTGCTTTGGCTATTCGGGGTCTTTTGTTGTTCCAGTTGAATTTTAGAACTATTTTCTCTAGTTCATTGAAGAATGCTGTTGGTATTTTGATAGGAATTGCATTGAATCTGTAGATTGCTTTAGGCAGGTTGGCCATTTTGATGATATTAATTCTTCCTATCCATGAGCATGGGATGTGTTTCCATTTATTGGTATCTTCTTTAATTTCTCTCATGAGTGTCTTGTAGTTTTCAGAGTATAAGTCTTTCACTTCCTTGGTTAGGTATTACTAGGTATTTTATTCTTTTGGATGTAATTGTGAATGGAATTGTTTTCCTGATTTCTCTTTCTGCTAGCTCACCATTAGTGTGTAGAAATGCAACAGATTTCTGTGTATTAATTTTGTATCTTGCAACTTTACTGAATTCAGATATTAGATCTAGTAGTTTTGGAGTGGGTTCTTTAGGGTTTTTTACGTACAATATCATGTCATCTGCAAACAGGGACAGTATGACTTCTTCCTTACCAATCTGGATGTCTTTTATTTCTTTGTGTTGTCTGATTGCCGTGGCTAGGACCTCCAGTACTCTGTTGAATAAAAGTGGGGAGAGTGGGCATCCTTGTATTGTTCCTGATCTTAAGGGAAAAGCTTTCAGCTTCTTGCTGTAAGGATAATGTTGACTGTGGGTTTGTCATATATGTCCTTTATTATGTTGAGGTACTTGCACTCTATACCCATTTTGTTGAGAGTTTTTATCATGAATGGATGTTGAATTCTGTCGAATGCTTTTTCAGCATCTATGGAGATGATGATATGGTTTTTGTCCTTCTTTTTGTTGATGTGATGGATGATGTTGGTGGATTTTTGAATGTTGTACCATCCTTGCATCCCTGGGATGAATCTTACTTGATCATGATGGATGATCTTTTTGATGTATTTTTGAATTCGGTTTGCTAATATTTTGTTGAGTATTTTTGCATCTGTGTTCATCAGGGATATCAGTGGACCATTTTTAAATGGACTGTGCTGGAAAAAAAGCAGTAATTCAAATTATACTTACAGTATGCTCTTGACTCTATTAAAACCTCATGCATAGAAGGAGGGAAATGTACCAAAATGTTAATAGTGGTTCTCATCTCATAGGATGAGAGGTGGAGGTGAATTTATTCTCATCTTCTCTGTGGTTTCCTATTTTTCAGCAATGAGAATATACTACTTTGGTCATAGAAGGGCAGTTAAAAATTAGTCACACAAATTGATATTCTCCATCCGCATCAAGAATTTTTATTTTTGACATCCTGTCTTGGGCTGTAAATTCTCATGGTAACTCATACCTATCTAGATTTTTATCTGACTAAGGCATTAAGGAACTTGTTGTGAAGAGGATGTTTTCCTTCTGGAAATCAACATAGAAATTTGTTTTATAATGTGTCAGGAAACATGTCCTGAGTAAACTCTCCTCCTGGGATTTGACTAGCTTTTGTTACAATCAATTAAGGAAATGAATTTTTCAGGTTAACCATTCACGGTGTGACTGTTTTTCTTCATCCCCTACTCCTGCCTCCCTCAGGTACGCTGGCCTATTATCCTGGGACTGGGGGGCCCTGTCCTTTGTTCTCTCATGTTCTTCCATTTCTCTGTTCTCTGTCCATGTCCCCTCATCTATTCATGGCTGTAAATTTGGCTGGGGCTTCTCACCAACATTTTTATAGTTGGAAGACAGCTCGTTGTTGTCCTCTCCCCTGGAGCAGCTGCCCTGGCTCCTTGTCATTGCTCAGGTGAGTGGCCCGAGCGGTGCTCCTGGGATAGGGCAAAGGGGCGGGGGCAGGACCACAGCGAAGGTGTGGGGCCCTGAGCTGGGGGCAGAACTTTGGGGAAGTCGCGGGGCCACACGTGGCAGGGGGGCTCAGGCACGGCTCTGGGAGATGACTCCTTGGTGTTCGCAGCCAGGCAGTCCGTGAGCCGTGTAGTCATAGGTTGAGACCCTGCTATGTGGCGGTCACTGCTCCAGGTGTACCTGGTGACATAGTGATGAGCAAAGCAGACCTGGCCTCTGTTCCCATGGAGCTTACTTTCTAGTGGAAGCGAGAAACAGTTGACAAGGAACTAAGTGAAGAAGATAATTACAGATTGTAAGAGTGGCCCCAGAGGTGGTTACACATGCCCATTTGTGGTGGAGCAGGAGGTCCAGAGCTGGGATGATTTCAAGGCCTGGCTACCACTCTGTCCCCAGTGTTTTCTGGTGGGGAGGCATGAGATGGAGGAAGCCTCTTGTTGAATCCGAGCTTCTTTTCCTTGTCAGTCTGCCTGGGCCAGGCCAGGACTTCAGGTGGAGAGAGCAGAAGCTGAGGCAGGAGCTGGGGCCGGCTGTCTTGGTCACTCCACTTGGGCATCTCTGGCCGCCCAGGCGATGAGCTGGTGTGCGCTCAGGAGCCCAGCCTGGGTGTGCTGCAGCTGCGTCTGAGGGCTTGTGCTCTCTCCCTTGTTTTCTACTTGTGATGAGGACCAGCCTCTCAGTGTCCCTCCAGTAGGATACTGGACTGCTACTTTCAGGAAACTAGTCTTAATTAACTCCCCCCCACCTCCCCATCATCCAGCACCCCTGATCCCTTTCCTGGTGGCTCGCATTCTGGCCCCTGCATGCACGTGTCTAGAATATCTCACAGTGCTATCGCCCTTTCTCAAAGTCTCTATCACCACATTTCACAGGATCATTTTGCATCACTGCGTGCCTGTTGCTACCCAGAAAAGCATCAAGTTGGGCAAATGTAAGTGATTTCCCTGAGCATCTTTGCTTGGCCATTCCTCCTGCTCCTTGTGTCCCCTCTTCCTGGAAATCAGGACAAGCAGGGCCCTCACTCCCGTGGAGACTCTGCATCCTTCCTTCCGCAGACATTAATGACTATGCTTTTCTGACCCTTCTCCTCCCATTTTCCAGTTCAAAGAACAAAACCTTTGAAGCTTGCCTCGCACCGGTTAGATCTGCAGCATTGAAAACTCCCAGTGATCTGCCTCCTGAAGGGGTCTGGGGGCTCACTTGGCTTCCAGAGCTCACCCCACTCTTCTCCCACCCCGGCTGTGATGTTTAACCAAAGAAAAGTCATTCATGCAGTGATCATTTAACACTCCTACCAGGGCCTACTAGGAAGGCTCTTTGTTACTAAATTAGTTTTCTTGGGTGGCTGGGGGAGCTTGTTACTATTCTCATTCTCTTGGTGTTGTTACCACTCCTTTTAAATACATCTACACACATGCGTGTGTATGCCTGTGTGTATAAATATCTATCTCCTGGTATGTATAACAGAGGGCTTTGGAATGAGTATGGCCCTCAGAAGGCCTGGATTTAAATCCTGGGAGTAGTAGTAATCCTTTAGGAAATACTTGTTCCAAGTATTTACTGGCTAAAATTTGTAAAGTTTTGTCTCAGCCTTAGTTGACTAGTCCCCCCACTTTCCGAGGTAGCTTTGGGGCCCACTGTATGCAGCACCCAGACACGAATACAGCCATTGGGTCCTCCCCATATGTTCACAAACTCCGCGAGGAAAGCCTTTCATTGCCTGCCTAGTGGCTGTGGCTCTACCGGCCTCGAGTGGCTCTGACATATCGTCCCCACTGAGAGTACTGTCAGGAGCGTTGGGTGCCCAAAGCCGAGGTGGCGCACACCTGTGTGGCTGGCACAGCTCAGGCAACCCGCAGACCTTCTTTACTTGGCCACGATGTGGTGAAGCACATCCAGTATGCTTTGGAATAAGCAGTTTTATTATAACAAGTTTAATCCAAAAGTGGCTTCTTAGGTGGTCTGAATGGCTGTCCTCTCTCCTCGTGTGTTTTACCCAGTTAATATGGTGGCCCGGCTTGGCCTGACCAGTCACACCTGGCTGGCTAGCACCCCTGCACCCGTCAGCATGGGGTCACCTCTGTCTGCTATGGAGAAGGGGAAGAGGCTGTCCTTTCCCCTGTTTTGAAACAGGACAAGCCTGGATAAGGCTATAGGGATGAGGGGTTCATCCATTCATTCAGCTGAGGGTCTATGGTGCGCCTGATATGATGGGAAGCCACTGGAGTGTTGAGAGCAAGAATATGTGATTTATGTTTTTGAAGGGTTCTTCTGGCTGCTTGTGGACTAAAGTGGGGAAGACAAGCCTGCAGCAGGGAGATGTGAGGAGGATGTTGTCTGGCCCAGGGAGTCATGCTGGCCTGGATGCTGCTGGTGGGCATCTGCGTGAGGGTGGGCAGGGCACAGACAGGCCTTCCCCCGCTGCTCTTGCTATTTGCCCCCCGGTTCCAGCCCCCTGGACCACGAGCCTGCCCTTCCCTAAGTGTGCAAGGCCCTTCCAGGCTTCTGCTCCATGGCCGGTGCTGTTCACTCCACCTGGAATGTTCTCTTCCCCTGCTTCGCAGTCCTTCTGCTACCACCTGAGTGACCTTGGGCAAGTTACCAGACCTCTCTTGGGCCCCAACTTCTCCATCTATGAAAGAGTGATCATACCTCAGGTCTGTGAGGAGACTACGATGTAGAGTTGAGTGTGATTAGTTCAGTAGCCTCTGAAGCGGTCTCCTGCCTCCGACCTTGCCCCGCTACTGTGTGTTCCCTGCCCAGTGATCCTGTGAAGAGGGGGTCAGATCAGGTCATGTCCTGGCTCAGAACCCTCTTGACAGTAGCTTCCTGTCTCACTCAGAGGAAAAGCCAAATCCTTAGCATGACCCCCAAGGCTACCCAGTACTGCCCCAACCGCACCTCCCACCCCGGGGCCAGCTGTGTGACCGAGCCGGCTGGGTCTGGCTGCTCATGGGGTGTGCGTGAGCGGCGGGCCCTGAGTCACGGTGCACAGCCCGCATGGCTGCGTGTGCGGCTCCTGTCTGCCCCTCTCGCTCCAGTCCAGCTGCATGAGAGTCCTTGCTGTTCTACAAAGGTGCCAGGCCTGCCTCCTGCTGGAGCTCTTCCTGCTGACTGCTCCCTCTGCCTCGAATGCTCTTTCCCAGATGTCTGTATGGCTTGTTCCCTCTTCTTCAGGTCTTTTCTCCAGCACCACCCTGTTTAAAATTGCACCACCGTGCCTGCTGCTGCCCAGATATTCTCTGTTTCCCTTTCGTGTTTTCTTTTTCTTTTTAGCAGTTATCACCATCTTATGTATTATACATTTTGCATATTTATTTGGCTTATTGTCTCTTTTCTCAATAGAATGGAAGCTGTAGGGGCAAAGACGGTGTGTGTTTTGTTCACTACTCTTTCCCCAGTGCCTGGCACATAGCAGAGGCTCAATAAGGAATCAGTGAGTTTGCAATAAAGCCAGTGAAGTGTCTGGTACAGTGCCTAGCACCCAGTCAGCTCCCAGGAAACACTGGCTGCCCCTGGTTTTATTGGTGCGGATTACCCTTCAGGGAGCAGCTCTCCAGCCCCTTCTCCTGCTGCCTTGAAACACGGCCACCTCTGCTCCTTGCCGCTCCTCCCTCTGCCTTCTCTCCCTGCACGGTGTTTATCACACTGCATTGGTGGGCCTTATCTCACTCTTCTCCCCGTTTGAGTCTGAATTCCTGTGGGGCAAAGAGTGGCTTGTTCAGATTTGTTCATAAACACCCTACACACACTGCTCAGCACATAGTAGGAGCTCAGGAAGAGCTACTGCTGGCATGTGAGGCAGGCAGGAAGCTCCCCAGTAAAGTGGGTGGAAGGTCATTAGGACTCTTGCCAGCAGCTGTGGCTCCAGTGTCACTGCCGCAGGCTTGCACCGCCCACCCACCGGCTATCACAGGAGAGGCGGCCAACCACTTAGGTGACGGACTCTCCAGTAGTATGTGTGGAGCCAGTTTGGGGGAGCCTCTGCACAATAGCATCTGGATGACCTGCTTGTTCCACATGTAAGAGTTTGGCCCCAATGAGACGGTGTGATTCCGCTCGTACTCATTGAGTGGAGACAGTGTGAGCGACAGCAGTGTGTTTAGAGGAGCCTGGGAGAAGGGGAGAGAGCTTGACTTGTCCTTAGGGGATTTGGGGTCGGGAAGAGAGCATGGCTTCTGGAGGTGGCCTAAGGAGCAGGAGAGCAGCCCTGCCCAGCCTGGGGAGGCACGAGTAGGTAGCCGGCTTGGGCCCTGTGTGGGAAGACCTTGGCTTCTTGTATTTGGCAGGCTGGTCCTGAGTGGGGGTTCTGTTCGGGTAGGTGTAAGAAGGGGGTCCAGGGAGGTGGGGGGACCTCCAGAGTCATTTTTCTCCTGTCCAGAGACAGAGCTGCCTTGTGCGCCTCCCAGGCAGCACAGCAGTGCCAGAAGCCGCGCCACAGGGACCTGCCGCGGCACCCCCAGGGCACCAGAGCTTCAGTTCAGCCAGCAAAGGGTGGGGGGCTGAGGAATCGGGGGGACTTGGCCTGGACTGGGGGGCAGAGCAGGCTTTTCTCTCTGGGGCAACTGTTGGTGCCCTTGGGTTGCTGGGACTTTTCTGCCGGGCTCTGGTTGGGCTCACCTACTCATAAGCACTTGTTTCTGTGGCATCAGCTGGGTCCCTACACTTTGGGCAGGAGCAGCTGGCCTGTTCCTCAGTCAGCTTTGCACCAGGTGCTCTACAGAAGCGCTTGAACCCAGGGACAGGCAGACTCAGATTCAGGTGTCAGCATGGCCCGAAGCTCCGTGTGGCCTTGGTCAGGATGCTCATTCTCTTGGGGATTCGCGTTCTCTACCTGCCAGGTGAGCCGCAAGCAAGCTAAGTCCCTGAGTTGTAGGCTACAGCCCCTTAAATCCTTCCTGCCTTGGGCCAGGATTAGCCTCAGGCTTGGGAGGAGCTGAGCCTCAGGTGGGACGCCCACTAGCCACCCTGTGGAGAATACAAGGCTTGATACTGAGCGTCTCAGGGGTGTGAAAATTGTTCTCTCACCCAGGGATTGATTCATTCTGCAAAACTAAAAAGGTTCTCTTCCCATTCCCCTTGGCTGCTTTGGGGTGGAATTCCTGAAACAACTTTGGTTTTGTGAAACTTTTCCCTGTGCCCATTCTGCATTCCTAAGCAGGGTCCTTGCCCCATGTCCGGGGCCTCAGTTTCCTATGGCTACCATCATTCTCTCTGACTCTGTTTAATGAGATTTCCTCTTAGCCCTCCCCTGACTTCCTTTGCATTTGAATTCACGTTGTGGGCATAATCTGCCCAGTGGGGCGACCGCTGTGGCAGGAGCACGCACCCCTACACACTTGCATCCCCTTTACTCTTCAGGTTATATCCTCCACCTTTTTCCATGTGGCTTGCTTGTTCTCATGGCGCTCCATTAAGATGGCTGCTCACAATATTCTCCCAAAGGAATGTTTTCTGCAAGCCATGAGCCTGTTATGGGGCATCTAGATTGCTTCTAATTTTTGCTCTTTTAGCTAATGCTGCATTAAGCCATCTTTGTGTATTACAGAATCATTTCATTAGGTTGGCATTATTCTAGCTAATGGTCCAAGGTTAGATAGAGAATCAGAATTAATTTTTTCAAGAAGAATGTCATGAGGATATATTAAAAATTTGCTTTAAATGCTAGGAATGTCTTTGTCATGCTTTCCATGAATGAAGGAGAGTAATAGTAATGTGAAATTAGATGTAAGTGAAATGCCGCATATTTACAAGTAATACGTGACTTGTTTTTGTTCCTGAGTGTGGAGGCGAGTCAGTACATTCTCTTAAGAAGGAATTACCTGCTCAAATTGAGGAATTCTGGATCCCTAAATCTTTGACACTTTAAAGCAATAACAACAAAAATAAACAGTGATCCCTCCTTAAGGATGTTTTTCAGAAATGCCCTAAAACAAGAAAAACCAAATAAGATTTTTGAGAGAAAAGCTTGTCTTCCTAAGCCACAGTGAGCCTGTCAGGAAGCGCTCTTACTAGTGGAAGCCAGTTACAGATTGCTGGAAGGATTTGGCTTTCTGCCGTCCATTAGGAAAGGACTAGAGTGAACATCACTGACTTGTCCCCAGTGCTCTGTGTAGTCTGAAGTCTGTGTTAGCTTTAGGTGATGGGAGGGCTACTCTGGCTTGCCGATGTGTTGTTTTAGTCTCCGGTTGATTACTAGGTAGACCCAGGCTCTCAGCTTTTGCATTTCAGCTCAGTCCAGAAAATGTCAACTGAGTCTTTACGGTGTGTAAGGTCGCAGGGAATTAAAATTCAGGAAGAGAAATCCCAGTGCACCGTTGTTTCTGAGGAGCTTGAGCACTGGGGGTGGGAAGGATGAAACAAGTCTTGGACTGATGATTCTTCAAGGGAGATAAGAAGAGGGCCCCGAGAGAAGTCAGCCCACTCTGCCTCCGAACAGAGGAGTTCTGTCTCTTGGGGCGGCTGAATCCGGAAAGGTGTTATGGAATGGTTGCCTTTGCAGCACCATAAAGGGCTGGCTGAGATGGGGGCTGGACATTTCCAGCAAAGGCAAAAGACTGCTAGAGGAATGGGGGTGAAGGACATGGGGGTGTGTTTGGGGTTTGGCTGCCCCAAAGGGCACATGTAATAGCAGTCATAGCTAGCACTTCAGGAAGTATATCAGGGTTCAGGCTTGATTCTATGACCTTCCTATATATTAACTCATTTAATCCCTACAGTGGCCCAGATGAGCCACTACCATTGTCTCCATTTTACAGATGAAGTAATAGACATAAAGCAGTTCACTGACTGCACAAGATCATGTTGCTATAGAGCCAAGCTCAGACCCTGTTGGTCTGGCTCCAGAATCTCTGCCTCTAACCATGAAGCTTTCCTGTCTCTGATATGGGGGAAGAACAGGTGCTAGAGCCAGAAGGGTGTGTAGAAGCTTGGAGTAGTGATATTTTGAGGTGGAGAGGTAGAAGAGGGGCCAGAGATGGAGGTGAGAGGGATTGCAGAGGTGGGGATGGGGGATTTGTTGAGAGCTGTGGGAGCCACAGGAAGAACGAGTTTCAAGGGAGAGTTTGTTAGGATTGCCTGGCACTGCAGAGAATTCCGGGAGGTGAGATCTGAGAGCAGGTTTGAGCCAAGGAGAAAGCCAGGTGGGTGCCTGGCGAGGGGCAGCCAGGCTGCAGACACAAGGAGCTTCCTTCCTCCGGGACTCCCCTGACTGCACAGGCCGCTCATTCTGAGAGGTTCTGCGTCGTGAAGATGGGGAAGCAGGTGCAGGCACTGGGCTGTTGCTGTGTCTGCTTTTCAATAGAATGAGGCGAGCATGACAGGGGCAGTTGGGAGCTGGCACTGCTAATTTGGCAAACCCAGTGGCTTTTCTGCAGCCTAATGATTTTGAAAAGCTGTTTGCTGGGCTGAGGCACGAGTGTGACTTCCTTATCTGCATGCTGTAGCAATCGCTATTTTTCCCGGAAAATTGGGCCCACGTGGGCTCTGTGTGTGGTTTATTTGAATTCCATTTTTATAACCTTATTACCTTGTCCCCATGATGCAAGAGGCCTCTCTTTTCTCGAGCTTTGCTGTGAAAATTGTTTCTTAAAAGGCACGAGGTGACGTCTCGTCATTGGACGGCGCTCTCTCCGCAGCAGCCCTCTGCTGCAGCCCCGGCACACACTTTTTCCTCGCCCCTGAAACCACTTGTCATGTTTTTCTGATCGTTGGCAATTTACTGAGAACTTTTAGGCAGCTCTTGAATCTCACTGCCTTGCCACGATTTTTCCCAGAAGAGTTTGCACATATAAATATGCACTCCGCTCCTTCCTCTCTGAAATGTGGCCTTAACTAATGACCTTGCTAGGACCTGACATCCAGTCTTGTCCTCTGGCCTTGAGTTGATAACAGTAGCAGTTAACATTTATGGAGCCTGAGCTGTTACCAAGCACTGTGCTAAGGGATTTATGTTCATGATCTTAATTATTCCCCGTCCCTATTAAGAAGGTACTATGATGTCCCCTACTTTACAGATGAAGAAAATGATTCTTAAAGTGGTGGAATAATTTGCACCAGGACACTCAGTAAATCATAGAGTCTCAACCCAGGTCTTTCTGACCTGGGAGCCCATATACTTCATTCATTTATTCATTCATTCAACAACAAATGATCATCTACAACATGGCAAGTACTGCTCAGGACCCAGAGTATTCAGCAAAGAAAAACAAAACAGAACAAAAATCTCTTCAGTGGAAATTCAAATTTGGGGAGAGAAAGCAGAAAAGAACTAAGGTATACATGATGTTATGTGGTAATAAGGACTGTGGAGAAAAATAAAGCAAGGGGGTTGGCTAAGAATCATTAGGAGGATTTTAAGTAGAGTGGTCAAAGAAGGCCTTACTGAGAGGAGATCAGCCTTTAGCTTAAGTAGGAAACATGCTCCCAACTCACAGGGTACCAGTAGCTCTTCCTGAGCTCCTACTGTGTGCCGAGCAGTGCATGCAGGGTGCTTATGGACAAATCTGAACAAGCCAATCTTTGCCCTATAGGAATTTGGACAATTCGGACTCAAACAGGGAAAAGTGAAATAAGGCCCGCTAGTGCAGTGTGATAAAGCCGTGCAGAGAGAGAAGGCAGAGGAAGGAGCGGCAAGGAGCAGAGGTGGCCGTGTTTCAAGGCAGCAGGAGAAGGGGCTGGAGAGCTGCTCCCTGAAGGGTAATCCGCACCAATAAAACCAGGGGCAGCCAGTGTTTCCTGGGAGCTGACTGGGTGCTAGACACTGTACCAGACACTTCACTGGCTTTATTGCAAACTCACTGATTCCTTATTGAGCCTCTGCTATGTGCCAGGCCCTGTGCTAGGCACTGGGGAGGGAGTGGTGAAATACCCGAGGAAACTCTCTTTCTTACACAGAGCAATTCCAGTGTGGCCAGCAAGTGTGGGTATCGAGGGACCCACACTCCTATCCTTTGGCTCTGTCTTCTTCAAGGCCCTCAGACTCCTGTCCATTTAACTAGAGGGTGAGGGAAAAGAGAGGATTTTGTGGTTGTTTTTATGGGCCAGTCTGGCAGGAGCATATTATATATATGCCTCCCACCCGTCCGTCAGAACTCAGTCACATGTTTACTCCTAACTGCAAGGGAGGCTGGGAAGTATAGTCTAGTGTGCCCCCAGGAAAAAGGAGCCAGGTTTTAGTGATCAAGTAGCATAGCATATGCTACAGTGAATAATAAGGTGAAGAAGTGAGTTGTGTGTTTGACTAGGGGAAGAGCATCGATCAGTGGGAACAGCAAGGCAGACATGGTTGAGCGGCTGGTGAGGAGGAGAGCGCAGGAGGAGAGGGCAGAGAAGTAGTGGAGGCCAGGTGATTGCTGTCATTGTTAGGACTCAGTTGCCTGTGATGGCCAAGGAGAGCCAGGAACATTTCAGGATTTTGAAAGAGGAATGACACGCCTCTGGGTTTCATCTCTGGCTGCTGTGTTGAGAATGGACTGAGGGAGCAAGAAGCGCTCAGTAGAGAAGTTGGAATCCTGGAATTACCCCTGTGTGTGATGGCAGTACCCAGGTCCCGAATGGTGGTGGCAATAGAGATGGTAAGAAGTGGTCGGGTTTGAGATCTATTCTGAAGGTGGAACAACAGGTTTTCCTCTGGGGTAGGTGGTGGAGGGTGAGAAAAAGAGAGGACTCAGCCTTGTTCTGAGGTTTTGGCTTTGCCTAATGACCATTAATCTCACTTTCTACCCTCAGAAGTGAGAAGAGCAGAAAGTCTTTGGAAAAAAAAATCTGAATGTCCTCTGGGCTCTGACTTATCTCCCAAGGCCTTTTCTCCTCTCCAGTACTTTCTTCAGCACAGACATGGAATTCTCATGCATCACTGAGCTTTCATACAGAGGGAGGGCATTTGTAGCTCAACCCAGCACACAGTGTGGGTGCCCCAGCATTGTCAGGACTCACATCATTATCTGGGGTCTTTGGGCCGAGCCTTGGGGCCCCCTTGGACTGATGTGGAAGGGCCCAATGTCCTCCTGGGTAGCTGAGAGATGCCTACAGAGACCACTGCCATCTCTGCTGTCTGTAATGTAAGAATGTAAGTATGTTTGGGAATGGGAGTGGAAACAGTTTCCCCTGTCTTCCCTTGGCAATTGAGACTTGCCAAGACAAAAGCTAGAGATAGAACTTTTTAATAGGCAGTGATCTCACTAGAAGCATAAAGCGGGAGAATGTCTGTCTTAAACATAGCAGGGTGTGAGCTGTGGCTACAGATACTGCATGCCAACTAGGTGCTAGGCACTGGCTAGATATTTCAGCTTCACTACAGAGTGAAACAAATAGTACTGTTTCTGCTCTCATGGCAGAGGTAGATCCATGTGGCTAGACCATGGAATGATTAGTTGGAAGAAATTATATTTATATCTTAAGTACTTCTTTGTTTTTGGCAATTACAAATAGCATTGATTTTTAATTGTGATGCCTGCTTGTTCATTGCTTGTATATAGAAATAAAATTGATTTTTTATTTTTATCTTGTATCCTGCATCCTTACACTCAACACACTCATTAGTCATAGGAATGTTTTTGGTGTATTCCTCAGGAATATTTACATAGACAATCATATCATCTGCAAATAGAGATTGTTTCATTTCTTCCATTCCAGTCTGCATGTTTTTTATTTCCTTTGTTGCCTGTCGCCCTGACTAGCCCTTGCAGTGCTGAGCTGAGTGAGAGTGGCCATCACTGCTTGCTCTAATCTTGGGGGGAAAAGCATGCAATCTTTTACCATTAAATATATTGTTCACTGTAGGGTTTTTGTAAATGTCATTTGCACTTGGCTGGTGTAGGTGGGAGGTAGAAACATGGGATTTTCTGTGGTGTTTGGATGAAATAGAGTTCTTATTATTTAAAAGTTTTCTGTCTTAGCTGAAAAAGACAAGTACCAAGTGATTTCACTCAGATGTGGAGTATAAGAACTAAGAAAAAAAAACTGAAGGAACAAAACAGCAGCAGACTCACAGAACCCAAGAACGGACTAATAGTTACCAAAGGGAAAGGGACTGGGGACGATGGGTGGGAAGGGAGGGGCAAGGGGGAAGAAGGGACAGTACGATTAGCAGATGTAATGTTGGGGGGGCATGGGGAAGGCAGTACAACCCAGAGAGGACAAGTAGTGACTCTACGGCATCTCACTATGCTGATGGACAGTGACTGTAATGGGGTTGGGGGGGGGAACCTGATGAAGGGGGTAGTGTAATCACCATAATATTACTCATTTAATTGTAGATTAATGATATCAAAATAAACTTTAAAAAAGTTTTCTGTCTTGCTAGAGGACATAAGCTTTTGTTAGGGCTTTTTTTTTTTGTCTACCTGTTGCATTTCCAGATTGTAGCTTCTTTATTTCCGTCTGAGATATATGAAGTGAAGAGAAAATGCAGGACACTCACCATGGTGTTGTTTGTTGGGTCCTGTGGTCCCTAGCTAGTCTGCTTTCTTCAGTGACTTACTTGTTTTACATATAAGATCTGGGGCTTTTACTTGTACATAGCAGCTGGAACCGGGAAAAGTATGTCTGCTCCATGTTCCTGGAAGGGGAAGTGGTTTGAGAAATTAGAGACTATAGGCTGTGGCCAGTTTTTGAAGGGCCTTAATACCAGGGTTTGATTCTGAGGTGGCTGAAGGGTTCTTGGAGGTTTAACTACAGCAGTGGGAGGAATGGTTGAGTAGAGGGAGTAGCAGAGAGAGTAGGAGGCTGTTGCTTGGATCCAGGTGGGGGATGATGGGGTCCAGGACTGTGACAGCAGCATGGGGCAGAAAGGAAGAACAGGGAAGTCCACATGGCAATGAGGAAGTACAAGGACACTATGTTGTGTCTGAGGTTTCTAGCTGTGAGATTGGGAAGGCAGGGAATGGCCTAAGTGTAACAGAGCAGGTATAGCCTAGGCATTTTACAGTGTCTGGGAGATTAGACCAACTGTGCTTCCCTCCAGTGAAGGCTCTGTAAGGGAAGTCTGGCTGCTGTGTAAAAATCCAAAAGGCATGCACCTGGGCAGAAGAAACAATGTTGGAAAGGACACAGATGCAGGAAATGGCATGGTGGGCCTGTTGGAACTCCAGCTAACTGAGGCATGCATGGGTCATTCCCAGTTGCATACCTGGGAAGCATCCTGTAGGAGCTCCCAGCAGGAAGAGGTTCCAGAATGGAAGGCGCTGCTGCCAGTGGTCATCCAGCTGCTTGCCTTCTGTCCTTTGTGCGCTGGCGTCCATCTTTCCCACTGTAGACAGGCCACCCTCACGGGGGTGCCACTGCTGGCAGCCCCGCTTTAGCAATCCAGTAAAGGGAGAGCTCCTTTTCCTGCATCCATCTCTCAGTTTCAGAGAAGGGCTCTGACCGGCCCAGTGTGGGCGACGGACTTACCCTTCCGGACCACTCACTCTAGCCGTACAGTGGGGTGCTCTCCTCTGGGCTGGATGGTCTGCCCACCCCTGTTGGGACAAGCAAGGTCTTTTAAAGAAGACAGAAGACAAGCGTCTGGGGGAGGTAAAAAAGAATATTTACCATGGCTTATTTTAATAAGTTTTGAATAATTTATAGTATAGCAATGTAGGAACTCCGGAGAATTTTAAGCAGGGGATTGGTCAAATGTAGGTTTTATTAAAATCATCCCAGGTGCTGTATGGGGTTGTGGTTGGAAATACGTAAGTGACTCGAGGTGGGAAGACCAGGGAAGAGGGTGTTGCTACAGTTCTGAAGAGAGCTGATGAGACCTGAGCGCTGATTAGAGTCCTTAGTTATTTCATTGGGACTTCACCTCCCGCCACGGCGTCAGTGAGGGGGAGGAGAGGGATAGTCTAGAGACAATCAGGCCAAAGGGCTGGGGGACAGTGGGAGGACACAGGAAGACGAGGGCTTAGGGAGGATTCCTCAGCACCACCACCAAGGGGGTAGTAACTAGTCTCTGGAGGGCTGGCTTTATCTTTGGAAACTAGCTATTAAGTGGTGACAGACCCGACATATCTTACTGCTTCTTGAAAAATGTGGATGTTGCTGGCTCTTTGTGGTGCCCTGATTGGAAAAAGAAGCTGACTGGTTGTGTTTTTCTCCTTATAAAAAGTTTTCTTTCTTTAAGAAATCAGATAATAGGAGTTGTAGCCAGACTGCCAGTTGAGAGATAGGTAGATGTGGGTCTGAAGACCCTTCCCCCCAGGGGCAGGCCTGCAGGTCGACTGGAGAAACATTGGTCCCTTCGGCATTGCTCTTGCAAGGAAGGGTTTTAAGCCAAGAAATTATATAATCTGACTTAGGTTGTAGCAGATTCCCTCTCAAGTTGGGAATAGACTGTGGCTGGAGGTGGGAATGATACTGAGCGCAGAAGCAGGGGAGCTGGAACATCAGCTCAGAGGCTGCTGCAATAATCTGTGTTGGTAATGGTGGAGGGGCTGAGAAATGGCCACATTCTGAATATATTTTGAAGGTAAAAACCAGTTTTAGTGAGGATTGGATATGGAGTAAGAGAGAAAGAGATGAAAGTGACTCTAAAACATTTTGGCCTGGGCAACTGGAAGAGCATTGTCTTAAACTGAGATGGATTAAGACTTGGGGGAGCAGGTCCTGGAGGAGGGTCAGGGTTCTGTGTGGGACATGTTAACTTTGAGACTTTGACTCCTGTGTACTTGATATTTTCCTTGAAACAGCAGTACACACACACACACACACACACACACACACACACGCAAGCCAGGAGTTATGAGGAGAGGTCCAGGAATGGAGAGAAAGAAACCTGAGCATCGTCAGCCTACATATGATATTTGAATCTCTGAGACGAGGTGAGATCACAGAGGGACCTATTAAACGTATACATAGAAGAGCTGAGAACAAGGGCCGAGCCATGGGGCATTCCGACTTTAAGGGGTGGGGTAAGGGAGACCCAGCAACGGGCAAGAGCAGCCAGTGAGGTGCGTGGGAAATCCAGAGTGTTATCCTGGAAGACAAGTGAAGAGAGCAAACTAGAGGGAGTGCTTCACCGGTACCAAAGCTGTAAAATGAAGACTGTGACTTGCCCATCGGATCTGGCAGCATGGAGGACAGCCCAAATGCATGTTTTGGGGCCCAAGCTTACCCTTTCAAATATGTCATAGTTCCTGCCCTGAAGAAGAAAATCATTTTGTAAAACAGGGAACATTTAAGATTGATTGAAATAAATCTGAGAAAAATATGAAGATATTTGGGAGTCTAGCAGAAAGGGACAGTACTTCTGGCTTTTGTGGGGAGGGTTCAGGTCAGAGGCATTCACTCATTCATTCATTCCACCAAACCTTCCTGGGTGCCAGGAAGGGGTGGGGTGGGGGAAGGGAGAAGGTGGAGTTATTGTTTAATGGGGAGAGAGTTTCACTTTTATGGATGAACAGAGTTGTGGAGGTGGGTGGTGTTAATAGCTGCACAACAATATGAATGTACTTAATACCACTGAGCTGTACACTTGAAAAAGGCTACGATTGTAAATTTTATGTTATGTATATTTTATGGAGAGGAAAAAACTTACTGGCCCCACCATGAACTTGGTCTGGGATATGACGTGTGATACGGATGTTATTTCAATTACAGGAGATAAGATGGAGAGAAGGGGGGGATGACATGCAGCGAGAGGGAATGCGGAGTGGGCTCCGCCAGCCCTGTCTGTCTGGGTCATAGGATCCATCGCGGGAGAACATACAGCGGAGGCTGCAGAGTCAGGCTGGGCCAGTGGGTGCAGGCCTGGTGGCCTGGTTACACAGCTGGGCTTGTCTCTTAGGTTGTGGGAGCCTCTGAGGGCTCTCTGCCCAGCAGCTTAGAATATTAATCTCATTAATCCTTCCTGTTATATGAGTGCTTATTAAAAGCAGTGGGATTGAGGCATGCCTAAATTGTGGCCTAGTGGAATTTGAGATACTTAGGCATGTGTTAATGAATTGAGTAGGCATTTTCCCACCCATTTTGCAAATATTTTTTGAGGACTATCTAAATGCCCACAGTGTTCTAGGCAGTGTGGGTAAGGTGAGAGGTGAATTTAACAGGTCTCTTCTTTTGAGAAGCCTACAGTCTAGGCCCCCATTCCTAATAAGAAGTTATACTCCTATATGCCATGGGTTACCATAAATGTCTCACCAGAGTTCCATGGGAGCTGAGGGACAAGGGAGGGGCAGGGGGGTGCATGGTTAGCCTTGGACCCTGGGGAGGCTTCCAGGGAAAGACTGTCCAATGGATTTGAAGAATGAGCAGGATTTTCAAGGCAGAGAAGCAGAGATGGGCATCCTGGGAGGATGGTGAATGAAAAGTTATTGAGGGGTTGTAAATTTAAAGAAAATGTATAAATATTCTCTTTTAAAGCTAAATTCTAACCTCATTGGCTTTTAGGTGGTGTTGGCTACAGGGCATGCTTTTGGACCCAAGCTTAACTTTTCAAATGTGGAATCCTAGGCCTTTGTTGGTAAGTTTGATGCCTCCTTACCAAATCATGCCACTGAGGATAGGTATTTGAAGTGAAGAGCAGGGTAGTTATTACTGGCACTGGTTGGCCTCTAGAGAGCCTGTGGCATAGGCAGAAAGGATCCGTGGGAGAAGTGAAATCTCACTGTAGGTTTCTGTGGTAGATGCAAAGAGGGAGGCCAGAGGAGGAACATCTAGGATGCAGCCAGCCTTATGGAGAGGTGGGGCTTTGTCTGTGTCTTGAAGGAGAAGTCCAAGGAGGAGTGAAATAAGCTTTTTGGTGTAAAAGGTAAAGAAAGTGGGCTCAGGACTGGAGTGGACTCCAAGAGCAAGAGCTTCATTCACAGGAGTCATTGGCAAGAACTTTGGCAGGATCTGCTCGCATCTGATTGTTCTATACCAGGGTTCCACACATATTTCTGGTAAAGGATCTGATGGTAAATATTTTCAGCTTCACAGGCCATGTGGTCTCCATCACAGGTACTCAACTTCACTGTGGTAGCATGAAAGCAGCCATAGATAATACTTAAATGAATGGGCGAGGTTGTGTTCCACAAAGCTTTATTTATAGAGGTGGGTGGTGGGCAGGATTTGGCCTGTGGGCTATAGTTTGCAGACTCCTTTTCTAGACCCTGAATGCTGGGCTAAGGCCCTTGGACTTTGTCCTGAGGGCAGTGGCAGCCATTGAGGTTATTTTGGGCGAAGAAGTGAAGTGGCATAAGCAGTGTGCTAGGACCATTCATCCAATATTTGGAGAAGAGGCAGGGGCCTGTTCAAAGGCAGCAGCCATCCAGGCATGAGGTCGTGTGTGAACAGTGGTTTAAACAGGAGCAAAGAACCTACAGAAGAGATACTGCAGAGAGAACCATACGATTTGCTGTCTTCTTAGACTTCCAAGACAGGTGCTAAAGAAGATAAAGAGTTTCAATTTGATAAACTTTCACAATGTTACCGTTGTTCAGAATGGCACCATTGACAAATTGTGGATATTGGAGATGGAGAGGAGTTGTTAATGCATGTGGTTTTAGGTACATTGAATTCAAGATGACAGTGGTTCATCCACAGGAAATGTCCAGTAGACACTGGGAGTGCAGGGCTGAAGCCTGAACTGAGAAGGTTAAGTCTGGAGATGTAGAACCGAAGTCATAGGATTAAATAAAATCTCCCCATGGTGAGCAGAGGGCTGAGCCTTCGGGAATGTGCATAATGCTGGGAAAGGAAGAAGGTGGAAGAGAACCAGAGGCAAGGAAGAGAGTCCCAGGAAGGGGATAGGGTGGGGCACTAGAGACGAGGAAGAAGGGTGAAAGGAGGCTGCTGCATCTGTGACAAGTTAGTTACAGATGGCCTTGAGGAGTGTGATGCCACAAGAGGGGAATGGGGCTGGGAGACTCCAGGTTGCGTGGGGTTGGACATAATGAGGGATAAAGAATCAGAGACATCAGTGAAATAAACCACTTACAGAGAGTTTGGATGGGAAAAGAAGGAAGATACATAAGATTTTGGTATTTGCGTGTAAAAAATAACCTTTTCTTTAGCTTTGAGGCAGGCACAACATGCTGTGACCAGTTCTTATTTCCTTCTCTGGAACCAAGCTGTGTTCGGGAGTTTGTGTGTACACTGGGCTTGCAACTGTGTTCTTATGCTCTCTTGAGGTGTGGTGTTCATAGCTCTGCCACAACTTGCACCGTGGAATCCAGCCCATGTCTGGACTCTTGCCACGAAACAAGATGTGATCTGTTGAGGAAGTGGTTGCATTTGTCTAAATTGGAGAAAAAATAGGGCAGACCATGAAACTTCTTACTGTAGAGTCTGTTCAAGTATGGAAATCGGGAGATAATTCTTCAGGTCATCCAACTAGATATCAATTTGTGCTCTATTTCACGTGTATGTTCTTTGGGTTGAACGTAAGTCATTTTTGGCTTGGTTGGTGTGAATATAGAAATTAGAGGTCGCGTAATGAAAGCAACAGGTGTAACTGGTTTAGAGCCACTCTTTATTGACCACTCAGTGTGTACCAGGCACCATGCTGAGTGCATTGTAAGTATCATTTTATTTCATCTTTGCAACGACCTATAACACAGGAATTAGCATTCTCACTTCAGCAATAAAGAAATCAAATTATAAAGAGGTTGAGTAACCTTCCCAAGGTTACAAGGATTTGAGCCCAGATCTGTGTGACCCCTGGCTAAGGCTGCTGCTCCCTGTTTTCTCCTGCCTGCGTCTAGAATTTGTCCTCTGCTTATATAGAAGGACTAGAGACAGATTGCACTCTTCAGGTTAAATATTCAGAGCCCATAGTGGGTGTTTCCACTTCTTAGCAGTCTAAGAAAGGATGGAAGAAGTCTGGGATCTCCAAAATGAACTAAGGACAACCCTTAACTACTTTGTTTCGCCAGGTGAAGGCTTCTGTGAGTTGGAGAAGGTGCCAGTCCTGGGCTTGGAAAGGGAGTATTACTACAAAGCAATGACAGTCAGATTCCAGTCCTTGCTCTGTGGCAGTCATGGTCTACTTTTTGTTTAAATACTTGGTCTTCTCTCCTCCAACTTCAAGTACTGAGGACAGGGTCCCATTTTGTCTTGTCTGCCACTGTACCCCCAGCATTCAGCATGGTATCAAGCACATGGTCTGTGCTCGCTAAGTATTTGTTGCTTCTAATGAGCCAGGTGACTTGGGACAAAGCCCCTAACCTCTGTGTGTCAGGCACTGCTCTTGGCATGCAGTCACAGAGGTGGTAGGGGGCAGGTTCCCTGCCCTCAGGAGGCGACATTCCGTAGGTGAGACAGTGGATGTGTGAGGTGTGTAACGTGAGGGGGTGCAGGCATCGTAAAGCTGCGGAGTGAAACAAGGTGAGAGAGGGTGAGGGGTGCTGGCCCGGTAATTCGGTGGGAGTGGTCAGGAAGGCCTTGCTGAGAGTGAAGCGAGACAGTGAGGCTCTGGGGGGATAATGTCATCATGATGCTCCTTGAGGTGACTACAGATACATCAGCTGAGCCGTCCACACTTCATCTTAATTCTTTTGCTTGGCAGTGGATACTGACAGCCAGCCAACGGCCCGCACCAGGGAGGGCTCCCTCTCCAGGCCTCCGGTCTGTGCTCGGCAAGGGCTCCCTTCCCCTACTGAGTCCATGCTCTCTCTTTACCTGGCCGCCTTCTACTTGTCTTCCAGTCTCCACGATCTTACCTCCACAGCCTGCTTTGCCAGCTCTCTCTTCTTTGTCCTTAGCTTAGTAAGGATTATATTGGTCCCTTTCCTGCCACTGCAGTGTTCTCCCTGGGTGAGCTCAGCCACTGCTACCCTCTGTCCTGCAGCCACCCAGGTCTCCAGATCCAGCCCAGAAGCCCCTCTCCACCCTTACTCCTACTGATGCCCCACGGCACCTCCGCTCCTCCCTCCCCTGCGGCCGTGAGTCTCCCCATGTTGCTGCGGGTGGGACGCATATCTCAGCAGGTTACCACGTGTGGTCCTTCGCTTTGTCCTTTCCTGTCATATTCCTTGGTTCCCACATTCTAAGGAGCCCATCTTCTAACTTGTCAGCTCCCTCCCCTTCCCTCCCTCTCTACTCCATTAAGGACTCACCATTTGGGTTTTTCTCAACAGCCTCTTAATTGGTCTTCCAGTTTGTCCTTCCTCATCCCCCCCCCCCGCCCCCCACTCCTTATCAGCATGGTGTTTATAACTCACACATCTTGTCATGGCTTTCTGCTGCTTAAAACTCTCCAAGGGCTCCCCACTGCTTACAGAGTCAGGCCTAAGCCCTTCAGCAGGCCTGCAGTCTTTCATAATCTGGCCTTTGGCCACATTCCTCACTTCACTTTTTCCCTAACCCATATTTCTAACCACAGCCCAATCTCCCAACAGCCATCACCTCCTGTGCCTCCGCCAGCACTCTCCTGGGAATGACCCCCCGCCCTCCTCCCCATTTCAGTAACTCAGCTCAAGTTTCCGTTTTTCTGGACACCTTCCTTCCCCACCCTGCTCCCCTCTGTGACCTGGAGATGACCTTCCTCCTGGCTCCCAGAACACCCTGCATTTCTCTCTCTCCCAAAACACTTACCAGGGTAACTGTTGATTTACTATCTGTTATGCTCAGTAAACGGAGCTCCTTAAGGGTGGGGACCACACACACACATGCACACATGACCTCTGGGTTCTCAGTGCCAGCTGGTTACACACACACGCACACAACCTCTGGGTTCTCTGTGCCAGCCTGGTGCAGCTGGCTCAGGAGAAGTTTGTTGGAAGAGTGAAGGTAGCGAAGTCTGTCTGTGCAGGCAAACAGCAGGCTTATATCGTGATCAAATATATTTGAAACTGGAAGCTCATTGCCCATTGCATTTGGTGGGGCCATCCCTCTTCTCAGTGTTGAGCACACGATAAGTTGTTCTGGACTTGGGTTTGTGGCTGCCTATTGTGTCTCCTGCCTACTGAGGCCTCAGGAATGCAACTTCTATTTTTTAAAGTCCTGTTGTTGATGGAATATCATAGCAATTCAAAATGAAAAAAAAAAATCCATCAAGGAATGCTCAGGAATGAGCTCCACCCAGCTTCATCCTGGATGAATCCCACATTTCCTAAATTAGCTAAAACAGTGATTCTTGCTAACTGCTGACAGCTTCCCCCATAGTCGCACTAAAAATGCATTTCTGGCTGGGGAATGAAGATAGTTAGTGGTCCTTTGTGGAGGTGCCCCAGGGCATCCTTATCTTCACTGGGGGGCCTTGTAAAGTCCTCAGTGAATACTGATGAGTAGCAAATAGGGAGCGGCTCTGACCCCAGGGATGTTCCCCAGGGGAGCTGGCACACTGCACCTAGGTGGTAGCCGGTGTATTCCCATGTTTTCATTGGGGGCCTTCAGCCTGATGGCTGTTGCATCTTCACTTCCCAGTTCTGCACAGAGCTGCGAAACTGCCAACAGAGCAGCTCCTATTTGGGGACTCACAGTAATCTGGGACGGCTTCCTTGAAGAAGTAGCCTTTCTCAACACAGAGGCATCCTGCTGACCAGGGTGCTCTAGCAGGCACAACTGCTTTCCTTGCTTGGAAACACTTAGGATGCCCCTTTCCCCTTCAGGGACTTTCCGTGAGCCATTCCCTGCACGGAATGCATTTTCCTTCTGGTTTGCCCAATTCAGCCTTTTTCCATTTCAGATCTCAGCTGATTTGCCTTTTCTTGGGAAGCCTTCCCTCACCCCCCTGTTAAGAAGCCATCTTATCATCACCATTACCATTAATTATCATTCATTGATTAATGATTGTTGATTGCTCCAAGTGTTTGGTAGGTAACCACCTAGTATTAGGGCCTCAGTAGGTGCTGGCTGAGGTAAGTGTTATCTTATTATCTTAAAGGTACCATTCAAGGAGACTGAGGCCCAGGTCACCTGAGGACAAGGGAGCAGTGTTCACCCCAGGTGCCTGATGGGGTCTGCGCCCTTATCCTTTCTGTGCTCACAGGTCTCTGTGCTGCGTTCAAGCAGCCGGCCCTCCTGCTCATGGGCAGCCCTCACCACAGAGGCCCTTTACGTGTATTTGTGTGGTTACAGGTTAATGAGGGCTTGTTCCCCACCTGGGCAGCTCCCCCAAGCCCCAGGACCGCAGGAGCCTGACGGCTAGGTAGGTGCTCAATACGGCCAGCCGCCCGCACAGCCACTCGCCCACCATCTCTGCATGGCCCTTGCATCACAGGCGTCGGGGCCGTGGGCACAGAGCGGCCCCTTCGGGCCCCCACGCTGGAGCCTGCGCCCATACCTGCTGTTCCTTGTCGGCGCCAGCTGTGCTGGGAGAGCCTCTGTGCCCTGGCAGGGGCTGTCCCTCTGCCCACTCCCCTTGTTCTTTTCTCCACCTTGCCAGCCTCCACTCATCCCTTTGTAAGGACGTGGATCCCTTTCTAGTCCCCAGATAGAGCCAGTGCCCTTCCCCTGCTCTGGAGCTACACACTCTGGGGATGGCTGTGCCCACCACAGGTCATTGCGCCTGTGTGCCTCCCCTCCTCGGCCTCACGGAGCCCCTCAGTACCAGCCCTGGCGTGCTCTCGGTGGCAGGGCAATACCTTGTATAGAAGGGGCTGCGGGGTCTGCGGAAGAGGGGAAAGGAGGACGGAAGCTACCACCTCAAGAGTAGCCGCTGCCGGAGGCGGCGTGGTGCGCGTGCGCCGGGGCGTGTGGCAGTGTTCTTGCGCACAGCTTTCGTTGTGCACATCAGACACTGTCTGCCTCTCTCAGGGGTCTGATGATGGGGGTTTGAATAATAGATATTTCATAGCTGTTGGCTAAATAAATATTTTCCCCTCTCCCAAGCTGAAGGTGCCTGCCCTTCTTCCCATCCCCTACTTTGGTACCTTGGTGACCATTTCAGAGGGTTGTGAGTGTCGGACCCTCTCCTAGACTTCATTCGGACAGCAGTGATGTGAGAGCCCCATCTGGACTCCAGGCTGGGCAGGGGCCTGGGCTGCTCTGCGTAGGCCGTCCACAGAGAAGCCTTCCCCAGGACCCCTCCCCTGGCCTCCAGGCCTCTATGGCCCAGCTGGCAGAGCTCCCAGTGACTCATCCTGGTTCTGGGTGGGAAAAACGAGGTGAAAAAAAGGCTTCTGACCACGCGGGGAAAGTGAGCATGGGGAAGAGCGTCAGGAGACGTTAGCCTCACCGCAGGTACATTTGGCGGTGGTAGACTGAGATTGGCCCAAAGCGCAGGTGGCCTCCCGGGCCGCAACCTTTAAAGGGCCCCGGCACACGAGTGTCAGGCCCTGGACGCATATGCGCTTCGCAGCGTCAGCGCTGTGCCTACTGTGCTGTGGCTTAAAACCACCCACCCCAACTCCAGGGTTTCTTACCTGTCAAACGCGGTGGCGATCAGAGAGCCTTCATGGGGTCCTGGTGAGGGCCGGTGGGAGTGTGCTCAGCTCTGTCCCTGGCGGATCGGAAACTCTGCATATCTGTTATCATTGCTGCTGTTTTTAAAAAGTCACATTGTTCCTTATAACTGTAAGAAGACTTTGGACAAGATACAAAGTCTAAAATGCACAGTTAATAAAGGCTGTGAGGAGCAAGTAAGCGAGATGTAAGAAAAGCTGCTGCGCATGTGCAGATATGATCAGCACAGATACATCTGTTAATTGTTTTGGCTTTGGACAAAATGAGCACAATTATGATATTAAGTCCAAGTTCTTTATTCGTGGTTTTTTTTTGGAGGGAGATTTTGTCAGACAGGCTCTTCCTGGACTTGTGCCCAGAGGCTGTGTGACCCACATTGGTGATCCCAGGTGCCAAATGCCCGATGGCGCCTGGCACAGAAGAGCATTTCCGTGGTTGCTGTTATTCTTTCAGATTTCTTATGATAAACATGTAGCACAAGTGGTGTAGTAAGTTCTCGTAGGTTCACTGACAGCAAATTGTGGGAATTTGCTCTGGACCTGAGAAATTCTCACTCTCTGAGGTTTGTGTGTCGGAGAGCTGAATAAATTTAAACAGTCTATTGACAAGTTATTATAGACAACTACCCTTGTTTTCTCAAGTATGCTAGAAATATTTTCTTAGTATCGACTGCTTGACTATCTTGTGTTTATCTCCATTCCATACCGTTTCCCTGCCTCCTCCCCTCCTTCCAAAAATGAAATTGAACAAAAATTACCCACTGAAGAAGAGGTAGATACTTTTATGCAGTGGTTGAAACCTCTCTACTCATTGGTCGTAGCTGGCTCACAGACATATTTTGTTCAACACTCACGATGTTTTAAAACTCTGTAATTAATGGCTAACATTTAAAAGTTGGTAGACATTGTTTAGAAATCTGGATTTCCAGCTCTTCATGAAAAATCCAAGGTCTGCCAGCACTGGGTCCATCTTTCCTCATGGAAGTGCTGAAAAGTGGCTGCCCCTCTTACCTGGGCTTGTTTCTCCAGTCTGCTGCCCTCCCCCGCCAGCTGCTGTGCCTTTCCATGGCCTATAGGTAATTGAGTTTGTAGTCTCTGCTAGAACACGTCTTAGACTCTGTGCTTCAATTTATTTTCATTAGCAACTTTGACCTTAGATAGGAAAATCACTTCATTCGCTGTGTTGTCATTTTTATAATAATCCAAGTGGCTCTAATGTTTTATTTATGCTCTTTTGGGTTTAGCAGTCACCTTCTCCCCTCCCCGCAGGATTTCCTGATTAATGATTTTTAAGTCTTCAACAGGACTTGGAAGTCAGCATAAAATGCTGGCTAATGTAGGATATAAATTCTGATTGCCCCTATTTAAGGGAGGTTGAAAACAAGTGAACTGCTTTAATTTAGTAATTTATAATGTAGATTTGAGCAACTAAAGACACTGAATCCTTTCTATGAGGCTTCTCATTGAAATCATAACTTGGTAGAATCTTAATGAAATAGGTGAGGAGTTTGAGACTCTCAGTGCTGGAGACCATCCCCATCTGGAGTCTTTCTGGCAAGGCCACACTGCCTCCGAGCAGTGAAGTCTACACAGGACTGGTGGCCACACGGAGCTGGGAGAGCAGGTGCTGCATCCCAGGGTCATTACTTTAGGGGAGTCTTTGCAAACAGTGAAATTTTTTAAATTGCTATTCTATGAGCTTTCAAAACCTATTTTTTGTTTTTGTCATCGTGAAGGAGTATACACTTGTAAAAAATTCAGACAACGCTGAAGTAAGTGCCTTAACATAACGGACAAGAGTCTTCTGTGCCCCTCCACTCCCAGTCTTCCCCAAGACAGGCACTTTGGAGACTTTTGGGTGTAGTGCTGGACTTTTCCATTTGCTTGTGTCGCCCCAACCCCTGCCTCCTTTGTCCTCAGCCCCAACACACCCATTTCTACTTTAGTTTTGTAAAAATGGAATCTCTACATACTGTTTGGCAGCTTTCCTTTTTATTGCTGACTGTCAATTATTATGGCTGTCTTTTCAAGTCGATATGTAGAGATAAATGTACCGTATCACTCTGGACCACTGTACGCCATGGTATGCATGCATTTTAAGTTTATTTAATCATTCCTGTGTTGGTAAATGTCTAGTTGTTTCTAATCTGCCATTGCAGCCCCTGCTGCCGTGGAAGTTGTTGCACACACCTGTCAGCTTCTGCATGGCGTTTCCTATGGTGTAGCTGCCTGGAAGGGGGACTTTGAGCTTAAAGAGTTAGCCATTTAAAATTTGAATCCTGTTGCCTAACTGCCACCCAGAATGCACACTCCTCCCAAGAGTACTCAGTCATGGGTCCACTATCTAGCTTTTGCTTAGAAGTGAGTGCTCCAAACTGGTGACTGCTAGCTAAGAGAAGGAAAACTTTCAAAACTGACAAATATGACATAAAAGCAACCCATTTGTCTTAGAAAAGCATTCAAAATACATAAGTCTATAGATTTAGTTAAATTATTTTCATGCCTTGATCTTAGTAATGGTTATCATCCTGCAAGGTGACAAAAATGTCCCCAAATATCGTGACAAATTTAATTATTAAGTACTTACCTAAGGCTCTCAGTTGTGTCAGATAGCCTTTGGAAAAATAACAGCAAATCCTGGCTTCCTTTTCCATGGCTTAACCAGGACTGCCTTGACCTTCCCACCAAGGGCTGGGTGGCAGTACAAGGCTGGGTCAGCATTTACACGGAGAGTGCCAGGCCTTAGGCCCAAGGGACTTGAGCAGGGAGAGATGGCAGGCGATGTAGCGCGTTACCCTCTCCTTCTATCCGAATGCCATTTTACACGGACAGGTGCTTCCTGTGTGTATTTTCTCAAAGCACCCCTAGGACCTCCCTGTGAAGCAGGCATTCCTACTCCTCACTCTTTACATCTGGGACACTTAGGTTCAAGAAAGTTCTGGCTTATTGAGTGTCACACAGTTGATAAGGGACAGCGCACTGGACACAAGACTTCTGACTCTGATGTGGTGAAATTAGACCCTTGAGAGGTGGAGACATAGCCTTTGGCCTATAGCACGCCATGCAAGAAGTTTCCTTTACTGAGCTGGGGGTGGAGAGAGGCATGGGAGGTAACATTCCCAGACTTACTGTAGTCACATCTGTCCAAATGTTCTCAAATGTTTCCTTAGCATTTGGGAAGGATTTGTGAATTCTTGACCAGGGGCCTTAACTGACCACAAGTGGGTGAGAACTGCTAATCCAGACTATATCTTCTCCTTACAAAGGACTGGTCTCAGGAGATGGGAGTTAATAGTCTTACCCACTGTTAACTATTAACTGCGTGTGAAATTTTGAATTCGGTCTTCTCCAGAGGCCTCCTGTCTGCCTCTCTCACCTGGTGTCTGGCTTTTGCTAACAGGTGACTCCGTATTGGCCAGAGCTCCTTAGCACTAACCTCATGTGTGAACGAACCTGCATGTAGATTTGATGCCCAGACCACTTATCCATCTAAGGTGCCCTCAGCTTTATTAGACTCATGCAGGGTGGTTTGTCTGGTCTAATGAAAACAGGGACCTGCAGTTGGAAAGACCAGGGTTCAAATCCTGCCCGCAGTGCTTTTATTAGCAGTGTGAACATTTTGCTCCTGAGCTCACCTCTCTGAGCCCAGTGTCCCCTTCCACAAAAGAAGGAGAATAATTCTTTCCTACGAGTGTTTCGATGAATACATGAATTAAGATTTGAGAAGTGTCTCACAGATGTTCAGCACAGAGTAGACTTTTTATAAATGTGAGTTCTCTCTCATTTTCCCGCTGTAGAGAGAAGGTTCTCCTCTGGGGGTACTCCAAACTGGTGGCTGCTGGCTAGGGATCCTAGGGCCAGGGGAAGACTACCACATGACCTTAAACAATATGTACTCTCAGGAGCTCACTATTTGGTAGGAGAGCCCAATAAGCAGAGATCATGTAATTTGTCATAATAAGAATCAGCTGATAGAAGAAAGATTAATTAACCTCCAGGTGGGGTGGGGTGGAAGAAGTCATCAAGCAAGTAGGGTATTGAGGGTTGAATAGGAGCTTGACAGAGAAAATAAGGCCATAGATAATTAATAGGCCACTCTATCCATTAGTGATAAAGTTAACATTGTTTTTTTATGTATGTATGTTAATTTCTCTTGACTTTTAGACCAATACACCAATATATTCAAACTCATCCTCTTTTCCATGTCCTTTTTCCTATTATTCTGCCTCTTCTGCTTCCCACCTTTCCTCAAGATACTCAGCCACTGCAAGTTTCTTAAAGTTTCATTGTGCCTTAGTTAATCCTCAGAGAATAATGGTACTTCACTTTGCTAAGTTTTTACAAGAGCTTTGGTTTAACTGTTATTTTTTCCATTCCTTTTTTCTTCAGTAAGTTGTATGTTATTTTGCTTTCTCTGCAATGAACAAGCAGCCAGCAGTTGATGTTGACTGCATCTCTCCTATATATCAAGGCCATGTACCTTCCCATTCAGTAGTCAGAACAGCTTTGTGAAACAAACTCTTAATTCTTTTTTAGATGAGGAAACTGAGATTATCATACTGAATATTACACAATCTGGGAAGCCACGGTTCAACTCTAGGGTTCTTTTCCCTTTTTTCTGCTGCCTTACTCAGGGTCTTACACACAGTAGGTGGGCAGCAAACATTTGTCTGAACAAATGAGAGAGCTGCCACACAGCAGTCAGTTCCATTCCTACTACTGGTTTTGTAACCTACTCAGAGTGGTGGCCATTTTCCTCTTTTCTCTCTTAGCTTCCCACCTATTAGTGGGGTCCCCGAGATGAACGGACAGCGTAGAGAATATAGTCAATAATACTGTAATATCTTTCTATGTTGACAGATAGTAACTATACTTATTGGGGTGAGCATTTAATCATATAGATGACTGTCAAATCACTGTGTTATATACTTTCAACCAATATTGTATGTCAATTATACTTCAATAAAAAAAAATTTTTTTTTAAATGGGGTTCCCCAAATCACACAGTGGTACTAATTGAGGAAAGACAGTTTCCGATTCTTCTGGCTTTTATTTCTCCAGGTTCTTGTAAACTATTTTTTGCTTTATATCTGCCCTTTAAGTAGTATCTGACCAAGTTCAGTTGTAGTGCTCTGCAAACCTGGCCTGGAGGTCAGAGACATAGATTCCAGCCTCAGTTCTGCTGGCAACTCCTCAGTAACAGCAGGCAAATCACAGCCCCTCTCCAGAGCTATGTTTCCTCGGCGTAGTCTGGGCCTCAGGGGGTCCCTAAGGATCCTGCCCACCATATGACCTCATATGCTGGGGTGAGGCTGCAGAGTGTGCTGGAAGGGCTTCAGGAAGACCTGAGTGTGAATTCTGGCTCCAGTATTCCCAGCTCTGTGACCTTGGACAGATCACCTAACCTCTTCGGTACTCAGTTTCCGAGTCTGTAAAGGAGGACGAACAGGACCTGCTTCCAGGCTCACTCTCCGGATTGAAGAGTGCATGTGAACAAGGTCGGTTTCTTTCTCCCTGTCTCCAACTCCTACGTGCTTTGGTTGTGGACTCGCTGTTTAGGTTTGGACTCTGCAGCAAAACCCCAAACACCTTCCTCAGGTGCAGCATTCATTATACCTCGCAATACCCTGTGATAGTCAACTCTTAGATTTCTTGACACTCTTTTGTGTTAACAGACTCCTCAGAGGAAGATGTCCTTCTACCCCACTGAGCTTCATTAGTGCTTCAGTGACAGCGCCTTAGTTTTGCCCCTTGCAGACAGCAGCTGCAGCATGAGTCAGTTTGCATGAATATGGTTTCTTAGGCGCCTCTTTGCAGAGAGGAGAACTCTGTTCATTTAGCAAATGTTTGCCATGCCCAGGCCTCATGTTAGGAGGTGGGGTGCAGAGGAGTAGACTTGTAGTCACTGCCTTCCAGGAGCTCACAGGGAGGAAAGGTGTAGATAGACAATGGTGACACAAGGGCTTGTGCAGTCAACAAGACATGTAATAGGGTACCTCCAGAGGAGAGCGGACCAAGTGGGTCCCTCCTGGGCGGGCCCCACAGACAAGAGGTGACTTGAGCAAGTCATAGATGTAAGACGTGAGTAGGAATCTATACTGTAGAAGTCCAGGCCCAGCATTCCAGGTAGGAGGAGCTGCAGGGCAGAGGCCAGAGTCCTGGGGGAGGCAACACCTGGGTGTGTGTCTGGAGCTGGGGTTAAGGGGTGGAGGACTTAAGCTGCTATGGCCTGGTGGTTATCTGTACATTGATGACCCTGGATCTTTCTCTGGAGCCCCCAACTCAAATATCCACTCGGCACCCACACTTTGATGCTTAATTGGCATCCCAGATCCAACATAACTACACAAAGTCTTGATTTTTTTTCTTTAAACTGCTCCTCCCCAGTCTCTCCTATATTATATGACACCACCCTTTACCTGGTTTACCAGGCCCCAAGATCTAGGCATCATCTCTGATCTGGCTTCTTCCCTCTCCTCACTGTCTATTTGCAATACTTGACAGCTGTCCTATCAGAGTACATCTTGAAAGTCCCCACATCTCTCTACCCTTATCCAGACAGCCCCCATCTCTCAGCAGGCCTCCATGCTACTACTCTGACCCCACTACTACCAGTCTCCCACACAGACTGAGTGACCTTTAAAAAGTAAATATGATTGTTTCACTCTTCCTGCTCAAACTCCCTGATGGCTTCCTAGCATCCTTTGAATAGAATCTAAACTCCTTGCCATGGCCTCCCAGATCCTCCTGCTTATCTGGTCTCATCTCTTAGCACTCTGTTTTGTTCACTCCATTCCAGCTAATGTGTCTTTCTTGCTATTCCTCTTTCTTGCCTCAGGGCCTTTGCACTTGCTGCTTTCTGCCTGGAGCACTTTTCCCCAACATCCTTGCTTGGCTCACCTTCACTCCATCCTGGTCTCCATTCAAGTGGTTTTTCACCTACCCAAAAAGCTCTGTTTAAGTGACCTTTCACCAGTCTAAAAAGCCCTGTCCTACCCTACCCCTTGCCCCATCAGGCTGTCTTTTTACCCTGTTTTATTTTTCTTCATTAGCATTCATCACTACCCAATTTTATATGGTATATTTATTTGTCTTCTTTATTGTTTGTCTTGCCCCACTCGAGTGTTAGTTCAGGAGATGGATTCTTGTCTTATCTGTTTCATGCACCACTCTATCTCCTGGGCCCAAAACGGCCCAGCACACAGTAGGTGATCTCACACATGAGATTGGTGATGAAAAAATGAATGAATGAATGCAAGTTAAGACGTTGTTGTTTGTTCTGTAGGCAGTGCAAATCTAGTAGACATCTTTCAGAAGGTGAGTGACGTGGTCAGCAGTTTTATTTTAGAAAGCCAGCTGGTGGCAGTGTGGGGGCTGGACTGTAGGAGGAAGCCGCAGAACTAGTTAGAGGCAGTTAAAATGGTCCCGGAATTGATGCCGAGCCCAATGTAGAGCTGTTGGAACAGAGAAGAGGGGACCGATGACAGGATGGAAGACTTGGAGTACATGTGGTGCCTGTCAGGATGACTTGGTGTGGTGATGCCTTTATAAGAACAGGAAGGGATGAGCTGTCCAGGGCAAGGCACGGTGCTTTCTCTCCAGGTGAATGTCAGCCCTGGGCTGCACGTCCTCTGCAAGGCTGTTGGCTCTTCTGGGAGTGAATCTGCTGCTCTGTCGACTCCCCAGTTCACTCTAAGAGCATCGGCAGGATGGTGGCATCACTGAGTCAGATTCTTCTCCTTGCAGACAGGTCTCTGGATCTTACACACCACAAGCCGACTAAGTCACTGAGTCTTTCTTACAATGGGTACACTTCTCCTTATTTAATTCCAAAGAGACTTGCTCCACCAAATACTCCTCTTTTAGAATGCCTAGACTCTACCCAAGCTCCGGGAGGGTTTACCAATAACTTGGGGGTCAGCCTCTGTCCTACCACCAACCTGCATAGGAACTCTTGTTCCTAGGCAGTGGGCACACATTCCCAGCCCAAGCAGAGCCATGCTGTTTGGTACTGCCTCTTGAGAATTTTCTTCTTGAACTTGATTTATTCCTTCCTCCAAAAATCTCCCATCCTCTCCAAGTTTTGATGAAAAGTTTTTCATCCCTGAGTAAATACATTCTTGCCCATCTTGCTAAGGTGTCCCTTCGCTGTCCCTAACCAAGAGTGAGCCATCCCAGGCTTGTAAGCCTTGGTCCAAAGTTCCTCATCCCATTTGTTGAGCCCTGTGAAGTGAAATACTATACCATCTGCATAGCCAGATGCCCATCTCCCACACCTCTGTCTCTTCTTAAGGTCCAGATGTCATAGGAATAACTTCAATAGCTACACTACAGAGCTTTCTGTATGCCAGGTACTGTGATAAGCCCTTCACATACTTCTATCTAATCCTTACCACCCTGCAGAGGTGAACTTTATTATCCCTCATACAGATGAGGAAACTGAGGCTTGGCAGTGCAGTGGAGCTCATTGGTTAAGAGCATGGGTCAAGTGAAGAGTCCAACAGACCTGGGTTTGTCTTATAAAGTCAAGCAGAATGGGTTGAATTGTAGACCTTGGGCATGCTATTAATCTTTTTAACCTTCTTTTTCTGGATTTAGAAAATGGAGATAATATAGAGGGGGTCCATAGGTTGCTGTGAAAATGAAGTGAAATAACATATGTTATTTTTAAGTAAATAAGTACTTGCTTCCTATACACTAGACTATGTACTGTCAGGAAATAATAGCTCATCACAGATACTGTTGTCATCGCCATTATCATCCCCATCCCAAGGCTACACGGCTAGTATCAGCCCAGATTTGAACGCAGTCCTGCATGGCTCCAAAGCCCATGTTCTTTTTCCTGTCCACACTGTTGCTCCCAAGGTCATCTTGCCTAAGACTTCCTGGTGCCTAGCTTTGCTGTCTTGGTTTTCTCCAGGTGTGTCACTTGTTCCTGTGTGTGTCTCGGTTTTCTCCAGGTGTGTCACTTGTTCCTGTGTGTGTCTTGGTTTTCTCCAGATGTGTCACTTGTTCCTGTGTGTGTCTCGGTTTTCTCCAGGTGTGTCACCTGTTTGGGCAGTGGGCTCAAGCTAAGGCACAGCAGCAGTTAGTTCCTGGGTGCCTCCCAGCCAACAACCTCTTTTCACCATTGACTGAACTGTCCCCAATAGCTAGACTGTTTAGGCAAGAGTGTGAATTTTCCCTGATTGTCAGTGTCACCTTGTCCACTATGAAAGCCAGGGGGCTCCCCATCTAGTTTATGTCAGCAGACTTGCCCGAAGAAATCAGGAGCAGCAGCAGAAGGGGCTGGTGGGTATCCCTGTATTGTGGGGTCACAGATTGCTTTGGGAATCTGATGAAATTTATGGAGCCTCTCTCCAGAAAAATGCACATGACAAATATTCACAAGCCTAACATTTTACATGAGACGTTTTCCCGGAAGCCCACCCCAGGAAAGTCCCATCCAAAAGGTTAGCTTCTATGCTCTTTCGTCATCCCTGATACTCCTCATTCACAACCAGGAGGGGTTTTCTGTTTCTGCAGGGTGTTTGTATTAGAAGGTTGTTGGGCCATCCTGACAGCATTTGGGAATACCTGTTTTATAGATAACTATTTGCCATTTTCATTTCTTTCCCATATTTGAGAAGTGTATCCACACGCTAGATCTGACCTGGACATTTTGATGAGACCAACCTGCTAATTGACACATAAATTCAAGCCATAGCTGCAGCTAGCAGACAGACTGGAGAGGTTTTTTGGCCCAAAACATCAGACTAATAGGAACTTTATTGTGATATATAGATTATAAAGGTGTATAAGCTTAGTTTCATCAGGGTTTAGTAAATTCAGGTAAATGTCTCTTTCAATTTAAAAAATGTTTTAATTTCAATCTTAAAAGGTATGCTTTCTTTCCTTTTTCCATTCTGGTTTTCAGGTGGGTTTTGGAAAAGGCAGATTTAAAGCATGTTAACTCCCTAGTTTTCCGACTTGCTTGTAAGCCTCTCCTTGGGAGCTTTCCAGCAAACCATGGAATAAGCCTGTTGTTTCTAACAGCGACAGGAGTCACCGGTGTCCTTGCTGATAGCTCCTCCCCACTGCCTGGTCTTTGGAGCCCCACAGAAAGAGGAACAAACCTACCGTAAAGAAGGCCCCAGAATCCTTCCTCCCACTCTGGCTATGGAGCCAGTGCCCTCTGCAAATAGAGCTGGGTCTGGGTTTTGAGGTGCAGGAAGTGAACCCACCATATATTAGATCATTTGATGTAAAGCTCTTTCCGATGCGTAGGTTTTTCTCTAAAGTTTCTTCCTTTGCCTTTTCTCAATTATAAAAGCAACAGATGCTCACTTCATAGTCAGGATTAGAACTCTTCACGCCTGGCTTCACAATTTCCAGCTCCATCAACTTGTTAGATGTGCAGCCCTGGGAAAAACATGCACCCTCTCTGAGCCTTGATTTTTTTCATTGTATGGGAGAGAGCATAATTTCATCTCCTGACTTTGCTGTGAGGACTGAGGGCGATCAGCCCGTAGAGTTCTTCCGGAGGCTGGCATGGGCCCGCTCACTCACGGTAGTGATGGGCAATAAATATTCATCGCACATCTACTATGAGCCAGTCTCTGTTCTAGTGGCTCCGGAAACACTCGAGAACAAGCAGAGGGGATCTCTGCTCTCATGGTGCTCATGTGCTAGATGAAGGAGACACAAAGAGATAAAATCGCTTCAGAAACTAGAACTCACAGGTGGTATGCAAGTCATGGAAGGGCCACTTCAGGTTGGATGGCCAGAGGAGACCTCTGAAGAGATGTGATCTGTGACCCATGGTCCCAAGTTCCCCAAGACGCTTCTGCTTTGAACAATTCTGTCCCTCTTAGTATATCAGGTCCTAATTTTGAGCTTGGGAAAATCTGACCGCAGCACATACTCTCTTTAGGTGGCCCTTGTTCACTAGTTGGCTCCCCAAGCCGAGTTTGAGCTCCTGGGGCTGGGAGCCGCGTTGCGGGGTGCTCCGAAGACCTCTTGGCAAGCATCAGCCATTGCTTCTCCCAGTTGAACTGACAATGAATGAGGAGCCTCCGTATTGTGAGGGCGGGGGATCCATTTCCAGCCCGAGCCCATTTTGCTCCACTGCTGCTTTGAGTGTTGTGGTTTCTAAGGAGGTGGAAGTGGTTTCTTTCTCATTGAGACTGTGGCACACTGCGATCTCCTGATTCTCTGCAGGCTGTTTTTTAAAGGCTTGTTGAGGCCACATGAAAGCTGAGCAGCTGGGGCAATCCGACCTGTGCATTGGCATTGGAACCACAGAGCATCAGGCCAAACCCCGAGGCCCGCCACATCACCTCTCTCAGGGTATAGTATGGATTTCTAAGTGGGCATTGGTGCCTGCTGCATGGGGCAACTGGGACCCAAACCAGTTACTGAGGGAGACCCTGCAGCGCGCAAGGGCAGGCTGCCTCCGACTCACCTGTCACGTTCACAGCTGACCTACTTTCGTTTGACCTTGATTTGCTCAGTGCCATTCAAGACACTGTTGTGAATGCATTTCTGCTGCCTGACTTGAGTCCAACATATGACAGCCCAGGATCTTAAATACACATGTGATCCAGGCAGATGGACGGGTGGACAGGTGGTTAATTTTTCACTTACCTCTGAACTATAATTTTATCATGAGAAAAGGGCTTAATTTCAAGAAAACGAAGCAATTGTTCTGGATAGATACAATGCCAAAGCAGCAGGCAGGCCTTGATTCCTTGCTACAGGGCAGCTGAATCAGGAAATGGCCTAGATGGCTGCCTTTCAAGTAGGTCCTTGCAGTAGCTTGGCAACTGGCACAGGGTCATAATTGGAAGAATTTGGCTCTGAGTGTCTGTGGGTGTTTATAGTGCACTATAGGGCAGGGCTTCTTTTATTTATAGAAGATTGTGAACAACAAGCAGCAGAAGGCTGAAAAGCCACTAAATCTTGATTTATTTTTAACAGATACCATTTTTCCCCTCATCCCAGAAGGAGAACTGAGTTATTAAAAAACAGTTAAAAAATACATCATCACAGAGCATGCCATATCTAATTATGGGGTTGCCAGCATCGGCCTGCAGCCACATTTTAAAGGCTTTGTAAATCAACCATCCATTCAATCTGTGAACTTATATGACTCCTATTCTTCATTTAGATGTAGAGTGAAATTATTGGCAAGTGAGTACTGATCAGAAAAAGTTATGCACTGTCTAAATTAGGAGATGGAAGGTATAAATATAGAAGACTGTACTTATGTTCTCAGAGGAAGATAAAAATCAGTCTCCATTGTCCCTTATACTTAGCTCCACAAGCATGCATCCCGTCGCACCAAATATCCACCCCAGGGTTTTCCACTCAGCGCGACGGAGGATCGATGCCGCTCAGAGGAGCTATACTGTGGGATCTCACTGAGCCCAGCTCTGGGTGATTATTACCCACATAGTCATAAAAAGACATGAATCCAGTGCTTTTTGGCCTGTGTTCTCTTAGTGAGCTAGAGCCGGATGAGACTGCAGGGGCCCTCTGGTTCAAGCACATCTTACTGTAGGTGGGAAGCTGGGGCCCGGAGAGGAGAGTGACTTGTCCAGGGCCCCAGGGCACGTCCCGCAGCGCTGGGCTGGGGCTGCCATCTCTCTCTCTGCGTCTCTCTGACAGCCGTGTGCTGTGCCAAGAACGGGGCCAGTGAATTAAACAGGCTGATTTCTGCCCTTCAGGGTTCACAGTCTCAGGCAGACAGACATTAAGATAGTCAAATGATCACCACATGCATAAACCAAGTTATATGTGTACAACCAACGGGCTCGCTGAGCGAGGGAGATGGGGAGAGGGGGAGTTGTGGAGTCTGTGTATTTGGAGCAAGGCAGAGGTACAACTGGTTGCTCTCTGACCCAACTGTGAAGTTTCTCTTGGAAAAAGCCCATTTGCTGAGCACTAGGAGGGAAAAGTATGGTGCGGAGGTTGTGCCGGCAAAGGGAAATGCTGCATTTTTGGAGGAGCCCAGGAAGCAGATCATTGAGGAGATTTCATGGCATCTCCAAAGGGAGTGAGGACCGGGGCCCAGGCCAGGGGCACAAGCACGGCCGCTCGGTCCTCTGGCCCCAGGTAGGGGAGTAGGAACTGATCACAGGGCTCTTTTCAGATGCTCAGGGTCCTTCTTTGTGCTGCGCTCCAGTATTAACAGACTCGAGCGGGGCCATGAGCAGGAGCCTGCCTCTTTCAGCCCTGGGCCAATGCCCTGCACAGTGCCTGGGCCAGGGTGGGCTCTGGGTGTTGGCCCCCTTCCTGAGGCTGCAGGAGGGCAGAGGGAGCCAGAGAAGCCTTTATGAGGCAGGGCGGACTAGGAAAGCTCCCGGAAAAGTCTCCTCTTGGCAATGCTGGAGGCCAGTGGTTTTAGCAGATGTGAGCACGCCAGGAGGGGCGACCTGGGGCCAAGTTAAGGCGGTAGCAGTCAGCACAGAGCAGGAGAGGAGAGATTACGAGGGGGCGGGGGGAGAAGAGTGGGAGATAGCTACAGCCAGCCAGCCAACAGGATGCGCTGGGACTGGAGCCTGCCCCGCGGAGGAGGTTGGCAATGGGGGAGCGGGATCAGGGCCGCATAGCTGCCCCGGACAGTAGTTGTAAAGCATATTGCCAGGTGTTTCCAGGTGGCAGAGTATGAGATCGGTACATGGACTGTCCCCAGGGCCACCTCCATGATTTTTTTTTTCTTAATCTCTTGGTACCTCTAGCCACTTACCTGCTTTTGAGTTCTCAGATTCAAGAAACTCTAAATTAGCAGTAACAATACAGAGGAAATACTTGGAAATAGCTGATGAGCTTTAGTTTGAGGATTTTATATATATTTTTGGATTTATACTGTAGTTTCAATACAGCCTAATAGTATTTTTGTTGCTAAAATATGGTCTAGTTATATAAATATTTTTCAGTTAAGTTTATGAAGGTAATAGTACTTCCTGATGGAGGATACCTTCTGGGTGCCCCACCTCTGAATCAGTTCTCAGGGAGCAGGTCCTCCCCTTTCCCTTGATTCCTGCTCCTGGCCTTGCCCTGTCCCGGCAGCCTTCCCTGTGTGCAGCTTGGCCCAGGAGACCACGCAAACCCCAGTCAGGGGGCTTGTGTCAGTTAAAGGTTGGGTGGTGACGAACGTTGCAACCTTCCGCTGGAAAGAGTTTGGGAAGTTGCCTGTGGACTGGAACCACCTCGTCCTCCTGTCCCAGGCACTACCCGTGGAGCTGCCTGACCCGGTCACTGCGAATTGTGCACCCCCAGGTAACAGTGGCATTTAGTGTCTGATCTGTCTTTAAATTCGCTAAAGTAAAAAAAATGTTGGTAGTTCGTTACCACAGCCTGTCATTTCACACCTTCCCTGAACTACTTCTCCAGGCGTCCACCAGATGTTCAAGAAACACAGCTGAGTTTCCCTGGGCCATCGCTGGTCCCAGCCACGGTGGCCACCACCAATGGTGTTCTGAGAGCAGGAGTGACCGTCCTGAAGACTGTGTATGATGAGACTGGCCCAAGACCTGTCCTCCTTCCTTCAGGCTGAGCAGCTACCCCCTGGCTCCCAGCACTTACTTGCTTGTTACCAGAGTGATGGAATGTCCAGTGGAAAAGGGCAGCAGTGGTCACTTCCTCTGACCACCCTCCTGTGCAGGAAAATCCCATCTGTACTGTTCATGACAGGCAGGCCCCTAGCCCTTCAGGTACCCCCGTGCCAGGCGTCGTACCCCCACTTTAGGGACATGTCTGCTGTTAGAAAATCCTTTTTTATTCTATTCCAAATCTGCCTCTTGGATTAGAGGCAGTTTTGCCTCTTGCAGCAAAACAGAGCAAAAGTTTGTAGGTGTGGAATGATTCCCCTTTCTAAGTTCGGAAATAGTGCTCATGGACTCTCTGCCCTTTTTCTTCACTGTCCCCTTTTTCTCCCTCTCCAGGGTTTATGCTCTCTAGTGCCTTCAACCATTCTTTATGTGGCATGGTAGCCAATATGAGCATTAATGATAGGCGCCATTCACTGAGGGCTTACCACGGGCCAGGCACTGTTCTAAGCGCCTCACATGAATCGTCTTCCTTCCTGCTCACAACCACCTCTGAGGTGGGTTCTCTCATCATTTTACCAATGTGGAAACTGGAGAACAGAGGTCCAATCTTACCCAGAGTCACACAAGTGAGCTGCAGAGCAGAGCTTTGGACCCAGGCAGTCTGGCTCCAGTGCTCTTAGCCGTGGGGTTATCCTATCTCACGGAAAATAAGCCTATGGTGCATTAGACAGGCTGGCCTGACTTTGACTTATTTTGCAAGAAATCTTTTAATGGGAGCCTGAGTTGAACCATTTTCTATGAAACATCTGCAGAATTTGTTTTGACACAACCGACTGCAGGGCAGAGGCCTTTACACTGCTATCAGCACATGGGTTCATCCTGCCCTGCTGGGCCTGCAGGGGTGGGCTGAGAGCAGGGTGACAAGATGGGTGATTAGTATTTTATTTTCCTGAACATGAATTCTGATACAATAGGTTTCTTGTTTAAAGTACATTGCCATGGCTTTGTGGCCAGAAAGCAGAGGGAGAAAAAGGGGCCTATGTTGGCAGACTGGCCTACCTACCTTTTCAAGTACCTAATCCAATATTCAGTCCTATAGAATAGCCCCAAGCAGTTATGGGCTGGAGGGATGTGATGTCCACCTGCCCTCCAAAGCTGGGATGGTAGATGCCAAATACACACTTCCCTGAAATGCATAAATCAGGGAGGTTTTTGAAGGTACAGTAGAGGGAGTGGTGGAGGCCGGTCTGACCTGGGCTTGAGCGCTGGCCTCGTCCCTCATCAGCTGTGTGATTAGATGCCAGTCGCTGGGTCTCGGTTTCCTCTTCGGTGAGACGGAAATCACACTATCTTTCCACCGGGATGTTTGGAGGGAAAAATAAGCAGAGGCAGCTGGGCCATGAGCTTCAGTGTGTGTGGCTGAGTGTTCCCCGTACCTGATGCCTCAAGGTCGGTGACCAAGGCCTCGTCACAGCCTTCCTGCTTCTGTGGCAGGCGCCCCCGCCCTTAGCTGCCGCCCTCCTGCAGAGGGCTGGTGGGCACTGTGGAGACACGGGCCCTCGGGACGGCGTCCTGCCCCAACCCCAGCGGCTCGGGCTGGGGTCCCCCAGGAGTCAGAGGTAGGGGGCCCACACTTCACCAACAGTTGCTCCCTGTGCTCAGGAACCCTTGGGCTTTTCTGGTCCAGGCACTGGGCAAGCTATTAGCGGAGCCAGAAGGGCTGAGAAGTTGGGATTGAACCATCTTTCTTTTTGTCAGTTGTTTCTAATCCCACTTACTATTTCCGACAGATTAAAGTAGCCAGTGAGGGACCTGGCCCCCAGAATGTGGGTGCCCTGAGATCTGGAGGGAGAGCAGCTTAAAACAATAGAAAAAGGACTCAATAAAATCCAGTTCTATCAATACCAAAAATGGGGCCCTGAGCAATGACCTAGCCTCCTTGAGATATAGTGTCTCTACTTGAAAATTGGGGAGGATACTAGAACTATCTGCTAAGACTGATAGGAGATTAGATGAGATCCCTGCATGGGCGTAACAGAAGGCACTTGGCACAATGTCTAGCATTTAGTAATTAAATAAATATAAATATTAGAATAATTTCCTTTTCCTTCCATGATCTACCCCTCCTCCCTTTCCAGTCTTGACTGCTGGTGACTGGAAAGGGAGTGACTGTCTCCACCTCCTTCTGCCCCTGCTCTCTTTGTAGAAGAGTTGAACCACACAATCTGTTCTGAATGGGTACACAGCACTCCTATGAGACATCCTGGGAATGGGTGGAGAGATCCGTCTGCCACAGTGATGAGGGACAGGGCTTTCATGGGGGGCAGCAGGGATGCTAGATGTACCCTGTGGAGAATAAAGGATTTATGCAATATCCATGGCAACTTCTTAAAGTTCAGTGGACATTCGTGTAGGTGAAGCCCTGCTGGAACTTAACGAAGCCTGGAATCGGACTCCATCTTACAACATAAACACAAAGAAGTTTTGTATGTTTTTAATATATACGGAATTTTCCAGGAACACAACCAGCAAGTTTAGGAGGCTTACCTACCTGTTATACATTAGGTACCAGAGTCTCATTATATCTTTTGTTATGTCTCCTAGAGTAGCCGTGCCCAACATATTTGCATATTCACATACATGTTATCTTAAGTAATTTTATTTTCTTTCTTCTTTGTATTATAGTTAGGGTATTATATTTGTTTTCAAATTTTAAGTGTTATAGGGTATGTTATTTACAAATTTCATTTCAAGAGTAAAAAAGGAATATTAAAAATATTTGTGTTGAATCCTTAAAAGTTAGAGAGGTAGTGTGTGTGTCTGTGTATGTGTATGTTAGCTTATAAATTACCTGGAGAAACCTTAAGGTAGACTTGAAAGAGAAAGAAATGGTTTCATTTCTCTTAGAAATGCCCTTTTCCATAAAGGTATGTATGGAAGTCACAATTTTTAACTGCATCCATTGTCAGAGAAATAAGGTGTTTTGATGTTTCCCTTGTTCCTTTTAGAAAATACATAATCTTAAAGAGTCTGAAACAGAGTTTTTATTATCATCCTTTTTCATCTTTGCCATCTCTGTTTTTTTCTACCCTCCCACCTGCACATATATATATATTTTTAATGTCCATGTGTAGGTTTTTACAGAAAGTCAAACCAGCGGGCTCCCTGCTCTTCCCCAAGGTTGTTGCAGTTGTTCTGTGGCCTCTGCCTGCAGGAATGAATTGTGGGAATTTTGTGAATTACCTATTCACAGTCTTTAGTATTGTTTCACTGAGGTATTTACATTTTTATTGATTTTTAGGAAGCTTTATTTTTGTTTTGTTTAATTCAGAAGGGTAATACACTTTCACCTGTCACGGAGGCTTGGAATCAAACAGACCTGGGTTAAACCTGCGTTTGAGTGCCACCCACGAGCTGAGGCGTTTCAGGCAGCTCACTTGACCCCTCTGAGGGCTGGCTACTTCTTCGAGAACTAAATGAAACAACGCTGACTGGCACAAAATAAGCCCGGGGTATGGTTTCCGCTGCTACACTTCTGCACTGTTGCTTTTGTTGTGACTCCTGCACTGAATATTTTCTCAGAAAAAGTGTTTTGAGCTCTACAACTAATGTTTTTTACAACCGCAGACATGTAACACTCATTTGCTGCAATCAAAGCAGAAAAGCGAAACTGAAATCACTTGAAATATTTGTTTGGCTTCTTGCGTAGCAAAGAGATAGATGAAAGAAAACAAGCTGATTCCTTTTAATTAAAAGAGGAATTCTCAGGGTTACTCCTGAGGCCAGTATACACTCAGATGCACATCCTCCATCCGGGGCATGGCTGGAGACCTTGAAACTCATCACAAGATTAAATGGTCTTCTTCAAACTGTGTCTGCCAAGTGGACAAGTGTATTTCAGAAAGGTTGATCATTGTTTGGAGTTAAAGCAGAAAGGATCATCTGGCTAACTGTGAGTTAACCAGTTAAACAGCCCTGCCATTCCCCCAGCACTTGGGTTGAGTCAGGTCCTCGGTACTGGTTTTGGCCCCCATGCACTGTAGGGGGGAGGCAAGGGGGAGGACGGCACAAGCTGGCCCTGCCCTTTCTCGTACTTGGGTCAGAGCCTTTGCTTTTCTTTGCTGAGTCACTAGCAAGAAAAGCTTGTACAGAGTCCTGGCTCTGGAGTTGGGTACATGAGTTCTGTCCCTGTTCCCAACTCCTGGCTGTGTGATCTTGCACAAGTGGCTGCACCTCTCTGAGCTTCAGTGCCATCTTCTGTATGATGCCTTCATCGCTGGTGGGACCAAATGAGCTGTGTGCAGGCTAGCACCGTCGTGGGCACATTTGATGCTCAGTAAGCAGGAGGTCGTCACTGCTCCTGCAGCCGTGCCATCTGTGTGGTGGCTTAGACCCCCATGGGCACCTCTCGCTTCACATGCCTCGGCCACCAAGGGCTGCCACCCTGCGGGGTGGATGACAAAAGGTCACAGAGCATGACTTGTGCGGTTCACAGACTGGCTGTCACCCCTCATGCTGGAAAGTTCAGGAGGGCCCACTGGCTGTTCCTTCCGAGTATACCAGAATTGACAGCTTCTCACCCCCATGGCCACTGAGCCCGTCCACTCCTAAGACCGGGGCTGAGGCACGTCCCCTTTCCCACAACATGGTCATCTCCTTACTGGCCTCCCTTGCACCTTACTGCCCCCACCCCCAAGACTCACAGCTCCACTACCACCACACACGTGTGCGCACACAGGTCACTCCCCTCCCCACACACGGTTCCCCCACAGGCCTCCCCTGTCTCTTCTCAACACTGAAGCCAGACTTAAAACCCAGGTGGGATCACGTCACTCCCCATTTCACTGTGAGTCAAAGCCAAGGCCCTTACGCACCCTGTGGCCTCTCTGCCTGGTCTGGGGTTGGCCCACGCCCTTCGCTGTGGCTCTGCTCGGCCTGGAACTCTCCTCACGTCCTCGCCTTGTGATTACCTCTGTCTCCAACGCCCCTTCTGCCCACCTGTGACTTCTCCCCAGCACTCCTCACCTCCCAGCAGAATTTACTCACTTACGTCCTGTGCTTGCCTTCCTCACCAGAATGGATGCCAGCTAAGGGCCAGGATCTTTGCCCCCTTGCCCCCAGCCCCACCTGGCGCTTAGATGCCCTCAGTAAATATTGGTTGAAAGATTAATCAATGATTGTGGCCACACACTAACAGTGTCTTTATTATTACAAAATTGTCCTGAATTGAAATTTGACTGCCACATTTAATTTGTGGTGGGGATTTTCTAAATTACCAACTGTCACAATAAAAATTACCTGGCATATATGGGTGCTCAATAAATTGTGTTGGATGGATTACTTCTGGGCTTTAGCCCATGGTAGCCATCTGAAGCCGCCTTTCCCATTAGCCAAAACCTGTGGTATGTGGTACATAAAGGGGACTCCCTGTGCTGTGTCTGCCTCCCTGGGCCCCCACACCTTTTAGCTGGGTGTCACTGTTTCACCCCAGAGTCGCTGGGGCAGCCTGGCTCTGCACAGCACCTGTCGGCCTGCTGGCTGCCCCTCTGTGGTCTCCATCTCTGTAGGAAAATCCTTGTCTTTGCTCTGCCATCTCATTGTCCTGGGAAGCTCCAAAGTTCTATTATTATCACCCATTGACTTAACTTTCTCATGATCCTATTCCCAGCTTTCCATGGGAGAAGTCATTTCTCTGTATTTTAGTTTCATTGGCTGTGAAATGAAGGGGCCACTCACCTTTCAAATTGCCGTGAGTCCTGGTGGTTCCTGCTGCCAGACGCCGCCCTCTGGGAGGTTGTCCATCCCGTCCCGGTCGCCCTCGTCCACTCCCTCCCGGTCCCCAGAGCTCACTGTCCTGGATCTCCTCCGCCTGACGTTCCTTCCTGTGCCGCGCCTGGCGCTGCAGCCCTGCCGCGCATCTCCTCGCCCTCTCCTGCCCAGAGTCCGGGTCTGAGTCTGCTGTCTTTGACATCAGCGCCTACCTTGCCACGGCCTCCACCGCTCCTTTTCTCAGCAGCACGAGGTCACCCACTTCAGCAACCACAGTTAACCGGCAAGCACTCTAAGGGCTTTCCACGTATCGCTGCCTTCAGCTTGTGAGGAGGAATCCTCCTCCTTTTACAGCTGAGGAAACGGCAGCTGCCAGAAGCCATGCCCAGGACACAAGGGGAGGAAGCGGCAGAGCTGGCATTTGAACCCTGGTTGTGTGGCTCCAGAGGCCCTGTGCTGACCACCACCCTGTCCTACTGCTCTTCACATTGTCCTCCTGCCCGTCCCCCATACCCTGCCATAGGGGAAACCCAGCTCAGCCTCTGTTTCTGCTTGGGAGATGCTGGGTAGGTCATGGGCCAGGTCCACTGGCTCTGGATAGACACCACCTGGCTTCACCCTGGAGACTCTGCTGCTCGGTGCCGCTCCCCACACACCCTGCCCGGCCTGTCCTCAGACCCCACCCCACTTTGCAGTTGGCCTTGCTCTCGGCCATGGTGAAAAAGTGAGGGCTGCTCCATGTACCATCCTTCAATATTCTTCTTCTCCACTGCTTAATATTCATCCCATTTGCAGTCCTCTCAGTCTTCCCCACATTCTAAAGAAGGCATATCCTGTTTCCCCTCTGAGTCTCAGGCCTCCTGGGGCCCAGCCCCTGCTGCCTGGCCTGGCCTGCCTACCCCCGCAGCCCTAACCAGCAACTCAGAGCACCTTTCAGGCCACCCCATCTTCGATTCTGCCCTTCCTCCTACCAGCATCTTTCCCGTTACCACCAAATAACAGCAGTGCATCCTTTTGTTTCCTTTAGAACAAGATGCAGATGTTTTCCAGAACTTTCTTCAACTTCAGGCAGTAAGTTTTTTGGTGAAAAGAGTGTTCTTCCCCTGAATCTTCAGGGCCAGTCTCTATTCTCTTATTCTGTAGCATTAAAAAAAAAGAAGAAATGAAAAGAGGAGCCACATTGATCTGTCTTTGGTGAATGTGAATGACTCATTGATTCTTCTTGGTACAGGAGAAGAGGGGGCCCTCCTCCACGCCATCTTTGAATGCAGGGGCATGTAGAGGCCGAGGGTCAGGAGGAGAGCTTTGCTCTCGGGGAGGCTGCCTTCCACAGCTGACACAGCAGAGCAGTCAGGATGGGGCTGATACGGAGCCCCCCCACCCCAACATGGGGCATCTCCTCTGTGTCAGGCCCTGGCCTGCAGAGGAGAGCGAGGCCTGGGCTCTGCCTTGCAGACAGGCAGCACCTGTGAGCTCTCTTGGAAGTCTCAGCTTCCACTGTAATCCTCTAGACAATGCAGAGAAACCATGGGTCTCGGCTGGAAGGAAAGCCCTTGGAGCAAAGTCCGGGCAATTCTGAATGCATGTGGGTTCTGCAAACAGAATGTGGGTGCTGAGAGGCAGAGGTCACACAATGGGCAGAGGAGGTGGCCAGAGACCACGCATGGGAAAAAGTGAGGCAGGTACCTCAGACCTGCGGCTGCTTTCAGGACAGCCAAGAGGCTAATAAACCCATACCAAGCACCTTTGGCACGAAACCAGCAGGGTCAGAGGAAGCAGCATCATGAGGAGGGGTTCCAGAATGGTTCTGCAGATCAGGGTTCCCCTAAGTGTGTCTTAGTCTATTACATGTTAGATGAAAAACAGTGTGTGGATGAGCTCATGTGGGGATTTGGAGACTCTGCTGCTCCTGGACCTCCACTCGCCACAGGGCCATGTTGAAGGTTCTGAGAAGCCTTGCAGAAGGGAAACGAACTTTTTAACCAGCAGTTCCCATACTTCTTTAGCCATTGATTTTTTTTCCCTGTGCAACACCATTAAAATCCCACGAATCAGTGTACCATGACAGACCTTTGGGAATGTGCTGGTTGGAAGAATTTTTAAATGCCTATGTGCTCTGGAATGTGCCCATTTCTTATTTGTGTGGAGGCCATGCCATGTTGGGCAAAGACTAAGGGCTTTAGATGGGACCCACCTGGGTTTAAATCTATCTCCCTAAAGTCACTGACCTTGGTCAAGGTACTTAACCTCTCTGAAACTTAGTTTCCTCATCTGAACCAGGGGAGAGAGAACATTAGCCATTTTAAAGAACTGTTGCGATGGTTCAGTGAGAAAGCAAATAGTTAACATTATAGAGGGTCTAGTACATGCCAGGCACCATGCTAAACACTTTGTATATCTCTTTTAACCTCCACCACAGCTCTGAGGTCGGTAATGTCATCACCTGCATCTTGCAGGTCAGGAGACCATGACCCACAGAGTTAATTGTTGTGCCTGTATTGAAACTAAGATTTGTTCTCCAGGTACCGTGTATTCACATGGTGGAGTCAGGACTTGAAGCCCAGCTGTTATGTCGCAGTGGAGAGCCTGCTGTCGACCACTGTCATACACGCTGTGGTGCATAAGAGCACTGAGTACTATCAGTTCCCTTTTCAGGCAGTTCGTGGATGTTTACAGGGGTGTTCGCCATTCCTGAGGCTCAAAGTCATTCTGCAGTCTCTTGTACCTGACCTGCTGAAGGAGTGTTCTGGATGTGCCTGTCTGCTCAGCTGCTCTAGTTATAACACTTCTTTTTGCTCTGCTTCCATATCCTGGTCCACCTCAATTTGGGGAGCTGCTCAGCTGCTCAGCTGGGATTGGATCACTTTCACAGCAATACTGTCAGTGGCCTGTACATCCCTCTCCAGGACCAGGAGTCTTCCCAGAAAGCCCTGTGGGGCCCTAGCTTGTTCCTCAGCTTGTCTTCCTCCCTATACCTTAGTGATAGAGTTGGCAAAGGTCTCAGAAGGCATCCCTCTTATCATTCATTCAACAAACATTCATGGAGTGCCTTTAGTGGGTTGTGACTGTTTTGTGACTCTTACTTAGATCTCTGAATCCCTCTAACAGCCCTCAGTGGGCTCCCAGGACCGAAATTCTGTAGACCTCCTTCACATCCACGGCATTGGAGATTTTTCCCACAAAGACTGGCCTTGTTTTGATTCACGGTGTACCCCAGGACTCAGAAGAAATCCTGCCCTTTGTGAGACCCTCTCAGCTAACCATCCAAGCCCTGTAGTTCAAATGCAATCTCCTTGATTTATGTTTGATTTCAGGACTCCCAAGCATCAACAGCTACCAGCAGGACTGGGTACACAGGTGCCACAAACAGGGCTGTCCACCAGGCCCCTGGCTGCCCACTGCAAATACACTCTCTTGTGCTCAAGACGTACTTCCAGCCATCCAGTCCACCAGGCAAATATCTGTGACACCTGATTCAGGTCCTGCCTCCTCCCTGGACCCTTCTCCTTCCCTTACCCCCTACACATCAGCCAGTAAGCTAATTATGTTCTCCTCTGTTCTGCTCCTGTACCTTACATATGCCCCACAGCTAGAAAAAAGGTACTCCTTCCTCAAGACACTTGACTGCCACCTGCCGGAGATTCATAGTAATGGCTCCACAAATCTCTGCCACTTAGGAGAAGGCACGTCCTCGAGTTGTGCAGTACACTGCTCAAACCGCTGGAAGCACAGCGCTATCTATTATAGTCAGTGTGCCATCACGTCTTATTTAAACTGTCTCTCCAATTAGATTGAGGGAATCTTGAACATAAGGACTGCTGGTTCCTCCCTGTGTCCCCAGTGCCCTGGCTTCTGCTAGGGGCTAGAGAATGCTTGCTGAATGATTCTGGTGCAAACACCTGTCACCTTAGGCTCAAGGCACTTAGTCTCACTGGGTGACCATTCTCCAAATCCATCTGGTGCAAAGCAAGGCAACCAGATTCCCCACAAGGTGTCAGAGTAACCATGGAGGGCCAAGGGGCACTTGCAGAGGGGCAGGGCTCCATTAGCCTCTCACGTCTGCTTGAAGGCCACCACCACCTGAACAGACCGGAGCACCCCCATGTTCTTTCCCTCAGTTAACCTCGGGACAGGCCCCAGCAGCATGTGGTGGAGAATGGGCAGGGGAGGGAAGGCGCTTCTCGGACACTGCATGCGGGTGGCCAGCTGCCTGCAGGTTGTGAAGATGCAAAGGTGGCCACACAGGGGTCCTTCTGGGGAGTGTGGAGTCCTGTGGGAAGTAGATCTGTAAGCGTACAGCTACTGGACAGGGTAGTCAAGGATGTGGACTCACTGTCCTCCACATCTCTCTAAGCCATGCCCTTTCATTAAGTCACACCATTGAGAGCCACTACCCCCGTGACATCCTGGGGCCTCACAAAGTGGCTTTAACAGAATGCCAACCAGCTGTCACTTCTGTGGGTGGGGGCAAGAGGAGGGACAGGCTTTCACTGGGGTCCCATTTCAAAAAGGGGGAAGCCTTCTGTTCTCACTCAGAGCTTGTTTCCCCAGGGCCATTTGGCAGAGCACTGCTCAGGTCCCACAGAGAGAACCTCCTGGTCAGACCCCTCCGTGCTCAGTCTGTCTGGATGGACTGACCGATACGCCTCCCAGCCTGCGTGAGGGCTGAGCACTTCCCTCTCTGCCCTGGTTGCCAGGACGCCCAGGGACAACTTGTGGGCTCAGTGTCTGCAGCTTTTCTGAACCATGATTGTTGTTTATCATTTCCTCGCATTCCTTACCCAGGATGGGTCATCTTCTGGGATTTTGTGTTTTAGTTTGTGGGGGTGGTTTTGGAGGCAGGGCGGGCAGCAGGGCGGTAGTTAGAAAGAACCACAGGGAGCCAGACACAGCTACATAACCCGCTTGCTAGCTGTGTCATCTTAAGCGCAGTAACTTTGCCCTTCCATCCGGACTTCCTTACCCAGAAACTAAGGATGATGGTCACAATGAACAGATAGGCTTATGTGAAGACTGGACTAGTCTGGTGTGAATGCCACTGTCCCCTTCTCTCCTCCCAGATCCTGGTCTCTGTTTCCTTCTTCCTGCCTGTGTCAGTCAGCTTAGCATGAGTGACAGAGTGGCAAGAATCAGGTGACCAGCTGCCCTGGTTTGGCCGGGACAAAGGGGTTTCCCAGGATGTAGAGCTTTCAGTGCTAAAACGGGAAAGTCTGAGGCAAACAGAAGAGTTGGGGACCCTGGTAATTAACAGCCTCAACCTCTCAGTGGCTTACAGTAGCAAAGATTTGTTTCTCCCTCGTACTGCTATCCACCCAGGGCCTTGGCTGGAGGAGCCTCTAGCCTGGGAATTGCTGGTCTCGGCACAGAGGAACACATGGTAAAAGTTCTGTTCAAAGTCGTGGCTGTCCTTTCCACTCACACGCATCGATGAAGGCGAGGTGCATGGCCGGGCCTGGCGCTGGGCAGCCTGCAGGCTGTCCACCCAGGGAGAGGCAGCGAAGGCTCTGAACCCGAGTGCAGCGCTCCCCTTCCTCTCGTGGCGTGCCGGGGCAGGGAGGCGGCGAGGGAGAGATGCCTGGTCTTCTTTCGGCAGCGGAGGGGGAGGGCTGTGCTGGAGAGTGAGGCAGCCCATGCGGAGACCTGGTGTCCCACTGGCAAGCTTGGGGGTTCACCTGGAAGGCTTGGGGCAGAGCAGGGAAGCCGTTGAAGTGTCTTAAGCAATGGGGTGTTCTGTCTCTGGCCACAGTGAGGAGGCAGGGAGGCTGGAGAGGCGAGCAGCTGGTACCAAGGGAAGGGGCTGGGCCCGTTCCTCAGAGGGCTGTGGGGGGCTCTGGGGTGTGTGAAGGGGTGAGGGGAGGATATCAGGCTGGATCCTGGGTTGCTAATTTGGGGGCTGGGTGAATAGCGTGGGGGCCTGTGTGAGGGACTCAGATTTAGACGGCCCCACGGTAAGGATGGTAAGCATCCCTCCCAGGCCTGCCCTGGGGACTTGGCGCCCATCTGCCGCTGCTGTACCAATTGAGGCTTTAGGGACTGGAAATTCCAAGTTCCTGGCCTCGTTGTTTGCACACGTCCAGACTAGGTTACCAGAATCAGACAGGAAAGGTCTCTGAATCAGACTGCACAGGAGAATAAATTGGGAGGACCAAATCTGGCCTATTCCTGGATATTTGCTTGAAGACCTTCATGATCAAGGCAAAGATAATCCAAAGACTGCAAGAATTAGCCAGCAGAATGCAAAACCCCAGAATTTGACTTCAGGAAGGTCCAGAAAGCCCCATTTAAAATCTGAGTTTGCCATCTCCAGGCAGAGCGGGGGAGGGAAAGCGGAGGAGGGTGGGTGGTGGACCCCTTTGTTCCAGAAGAGCAGTTCGTCCCAGCCGCAGGGGCCAGGGTGCAGTGGAGACCTCTGCCCTGCTGTGGGAGGTGGGCTGCTGCCACTTTAATGGGCACGCCTTTTCAGGAGCGATTTCTCCCTGAGCTTCATGTGTGCCCAGACTCTGAACCTGAGGTTCATGGACCTTTTCCTTAAACTTCTAACCTTGCTCCCAGCAGCTTTAGGTGTTGGCCCACTGGCATTTGTTTTTGGGTTTCTATTCACTTGTTTTCCGTTGTATCTATTCTGTTGTCTGTATTCAGGTAACGAACCTCACCTGAAAGGTGAGCAATTGCTTTAGCCCTGAGTGTAGCTTCTGGAGCTCCACCGCTCTCCGGAAGTGTGACTTCGGCTGCTTTTTTCACCTCACTCTGCCCCGTTCTTCTCATTGGTTAAATGAAGAAAACGGTAGTACCTACCTCCCAGAATTACTTCCAGGCTTAAATGAGTCAGTCTACATAATGCAGTAAGAGCAGGGCCTGGCCCAAATAACTCTTCTTACCTGACCCAGTGGGAGAAATGAGAAATATAATTTTCTGCCTTCTCCTAGGGCTGTGGCCAAGCATCCCCTGTTTAGTAATTTTAAAAGCTTTGTTTTTCACAGAAACTATCACCGGCCAGACTCCATCTCGTGTTTGCAGTTTAGTTTAACAGGCAGCTGAAGGATGGGATAGTGAGCTGTACAACATTACTGCCTGTAATTCGGACTGATGATCTAGCGCCCCCATCTCCCTTAGCTAATATAGGATTTTTAAATGTACTTAACCTAAAGTGATGTGTCTGGGTTTCTTTTCCTGTGGGGCTCACTGCAGGTTTCTGGAAGAAGTTGACTGCCTTCAAGGGAACTACAAAACATGAAAATCGCTTTGAGGTGACCGACACATCCCGTGGCCCCTTGCTCCTCCCACGGTGGATCTGAGGTTTAAGAGCTAGAGCTTCAGGTAATAAATCAACTCTATTCCCCTCCCCTGCCAGCTGCTCTCATTGGCATCTTCAATGGTACGTCTTCCTTCAGGAAGTGTGACTTCTCCCAGGAGCCCTGAAACTTGGACTATTCCACCTTGTGCAAATTGTCTGGCTGCTCAGGAAGAGGAGGGAGTGGGGATTGGAGGTGGCGCCTCATGTCTGACACGCAGCCCAAAGGGCCACAGACACTGAGGGTAGGGCTCTCTACTCATTCCTGACCTACTTCTCTTAATGTTATTAATAAAACAATAGCCACCACCTTCAAGGCCTGTAATGTAATTAAATAACTATAAAATGTTTCTCAAAGGATAAAATCAGAATAGCAAGGAAATCCTGAAAGCCAAGAGTAATAAGAGGGAAAGGATTTGTTCTGCTAGGTGTTGAAATGTATTATAAAGCCACAATAAGACAGACTGTGGTACTGGAATGGAAATAACTAGATCAAAGGGACAGAAAAGAATGTCCAAAAGTAGACAGTACATCACCGTGGCATTTCAGATGACTGGTGACAGGATGAAGGTCTAGTAAATGTTGTTGGGACAGTTGTCTATCCATTGGAGGGAAATTCCCAACTTTAGGTTATGAGCCAAAAATAACTTCCAAATGGATTAAATTTCATAAAAAAGAAACTTATAAAAATATTAGTAAAGAGAAGACTATATTTAGGTTGAGAAAAGGCTTTTTAAAACATGTTGGTTTTAGTAGTGCATACAAATATCATAAGCAAAAGGCAAAAGGCAAGGGGCAGGGAATGGAGGACCAGCCACTGGATTTAGTGACGGGGAGGTCACTGGTGACCCAGCAGGATCTGGCCTACTGGAATGATGGGAACAAAAGCCTGAGTTGAGTTGGTTATTGGCAGTAAGAAGAAAGGAATTGGAAACAGAGAAATGGAGGTGGAGGGGTAACTGAAAAGGGAATGGAGTTCAAAAGTTTTTCTTTTTTTCCACTTTCATGAGAGCTGTGGTGGCAGGTTTTTATCCTAATGGGAATCTTCTGGTGGAGGGGGGAAACGCTTGATACAGGACTGGGGGCAGGGAGAGAGCCTGCTGAGGTGGCAGTCTTGGGTGGTGAGAGGATGGAATCAGCACGCATGAGGCCCCCTCACCCACAGCATCTGGGAGGCAGGTAACCGTGGCCTCTCTTCTCAGTGAAGTCAAAGTGGTACCGCCTGAGAGTGTGGATTGTGGACATGTTGGAGGTTGGAGGAGAAAAGAGAAAGACCCCCACTAATAGAGTGGGAGGAGAAATGGCTCAGAGGAGTCCAGAGCCACCGGCAGCCCTGGGCTGCAGAGGGGAGGGGAGACTGAAAGTGGGGGCAGCTGGCCTCCCCAGGTTCAGGTGCCCAGATGAACATGAGTTAGGGGACCCAGGGACGGTCCTAAAGACAGTGTTGTGGAAAACAGAACAAGAAGGCACAAAGGAAAACAGAAATGCCTATAGAGCTGGGAGCACCAGGCATAATAATTTAAAAATACAAGTTAAAACAGGGAGGTTTTGTTTTTCCCTTCAGATTGAAAGAGGTGTTGTTGGGGAATAAATTATTGGCACTTTCCTGGAGCACAGTGTTTCAGTATGACCAAAATGTACAATGTGTGTCCCCTTTTGACCTCAGTCCTACTTTTAGAAACTTATGAGAGATAAAAGCTCAAATGCACAGTTATATGCAGAAAGATGTTCACTCTAACAATGGTTGTGAAAGTAAAAAATTGGCACACACCTAACCAGGAGGGCCTGGTTCACAGATCTGTGGGCATAGAAGTGATAACAACTCACCTCTTGCTTTGCAGATGAGGAAACTCAGGCCCAGAGAGAGGGAGTGACAGCCCCAGTCACACGGTGTGGAGCGTGGACCCAGCTGTGGGCAGTACACAGTCTTCTTCAACTTGGCTTGGCATTGGAGGCCCTTGCCAGGTACTCATCAGCCTCCTTGGGCTGGGTTGCTTTATGCTTTTGAAATGTGAATTCTCACAATGTCTAGCCAGTTTACCTGCAATGTCTTTAGCTCATGTGCAAGGTTTTCCTTGCAGGGGATGCCAGGTACAGGACAGCTGGGGAAGACAGGACAGATTCTGCCTAGGTGGGTAATAGGGACCCTATTTTCTTGACTCCCAAGTGAGACTTAGTTTGAGAAAGGATTATTTTCTGCCTTCCTACAACTTTTACAGAAGTCGTAACAAAAATACAAAGATTACAAGTAAGTCATATTTATTTCATTGATCAGAAGTATTGATTAGAAGAAAAGAAATTTAAGCCTGTCAGAACTTCTGGGACAGCTGGTCCCCTCGCTGGGAGGAGCATGGGGCTGGGAATCCTAGAGCCTGGGGTTCTGGCCTAGCTTACCCACACTCTAGCTTGGGGGCTGAGCAGAAGCCACTCAGTCTCTCTGAGCCTTGTGTCTTCATCAGAGAAGCGAGCAGGTGAGCCGAAATCACGTATGCTAAAGCTATGATGCTCCCGTTTGACCTAGTCCCTGTTCTGGTTGGCTGGGTGAGAGATGTGGGGGTGCAGTGAACGAGTACCCTGTCCCTCCACAGCACCCTGGCCTCCATCACCTTAGAAGACAGGTAGAAATAAACACACCTCTGTGCCTCCTTGTACTGATTCCAGACCTCCAATGGCGGACCAGAGAATGGACATTTCCTCAACAATCAGTGATTTCATGTCACCGGGCACCACCGACCTCCTGTCCAGTCCTCTGGGCACCAGTGGCATGGATTGCAACCGCAAACGGAAGGGCAGCTCTACCGACTACCAGTAAGGCCTGTAGGAGTCACCTGCCTCTGCTTGAACTTGGTGTCAGTCCCTGGTCATGGAACACTGAGGGGCCCACTCTGTTTCTCCTGGGTGAAGGGATGGGAGTGAACGCTCTGGCTCTAGGGGCCGTGCTAATCATTTCCCTGCCTGGCGAGTGGGAGGGAACCTCCAGCACTGCTAAGGCACTCACTTTCCCCCCTCTTGCCCCCAAACTATCCCACCTCAAGGGAAAGAGAAGAGCCTTAAAGCCCAGTTCTGCCTTTTACCCCTTTCTTTATCTTCCTTTGGTCCTTTCGGCAAGATGGGTAAGTCTCTGGATGTAATCTCAGTGGTGCAGAGAGCTTTGCCTGGGGGCCTCTCTTGGAGGAAGACAGCAGTTGCTTCATTATGTTGGTGGAATGAACAGTAGAGGTCTCTGAAAGCAAAATAGGAACACTGATATTGGCCTTAAACATTATTTAAATTAGTGTGTACCTGGTATATTATATAGTACCTTCATTTCTTTTTAAACTTGATGACTTTTGAGCAAGTAAATGTTCACACTTACAGTCAGCTCATCTATATCTGCAAGAACATCTAGGGAATGAGGCTGTGTAGAACATTCAAAGGTAAGTTTGGTTTTGTGGAGGCAACTGTGTGGACTCTTACCCAAATGTCCATTTAAGAGTGAGGAGTGAAGATGTTTCTTTTGTTCAGTGAGGGAGAATCTCCAAGGAGATGCCCCTCACAGCAGATGTCCTTTCTGCCGAAGGTCACAGGTCAGATTTGGGGAGCACAGTGGCTGGAGGTCAGGTGCCCACTAGGAGACGTATGATCACTGTGTAAGTTATCCCAGAGGATTAAGACAGCCAGTGCCCTGGGGATGGAGAATAGGTGTGAGAGAGAGGGTGTTCTTCCACAGCAATAACTCCCCAGCAGAGATCCAGGGGCTGTTTCCCATGGATCCCGTGTTTCGGGCAAGTGCTAATGGAGCCACTGACATATTCTGAGACCTCTGCTGTCTAGAACTATGGTTTCCAACCTTGTCACCACACAGGACCTTAAGGTTTCCCCCATGGATCCCAGTTTGTCAATCTTCAGTAATTTGTGGAGACCTTGTTAATTAAGCAGCCATAATTCCTTTCCCTATCATTTTAATGTATTAAGAGTCATACCTGTTAGGTGGAACTTCCCTTCACCTGAAGTGATGACCTTGACCTCAGAGGGCAGATACAAGGCAAAGGGGGAGTCATCATTTTCCTGTGTGGCCTGCATGATTTCCTCTCTACTTTAGGACTAGCTGGAGAAACTCTTTGCCTGTGAGGAAATCAAGGGTGCCTGGCTGGGAACTACCGTTCTAGAATTTCCATGATATGACAGTGCTTCTGAGAAAGTTGTTTGTGCCCTTGGGATGACATTGTTTGAAGAGCAATAATCGCTGCTTTCCAATGGGATACAGGAGAAATGAGAAAGGCCCAGGTGGCAGAGACCTCCTGATAAATTTAGGGGGTGGAGAAGGGTGCATGCTGACTCCAGGGAGATTGGAATCCCTTCCTCTGAGCATTACAGTCTATTTTCTACTGAACCACAAGGGGCTGTGAAAGTTAAGAGTTCTGGGGTCTGTGAAAATGAGGCAGATCCCTGCTGTGACTCCTGGACCTTAGCCCCCCTCCGCTCCTCTATCCCAGTTTCTCAGGCCTGGGGTCTCCCACCTAGCTGAGAACCAGAATGTGGGAGGCAGTGCCTTGGGAAAGCTGCCTAAGGCCTCTGCCTCTTGGTACTTCTTTGCAAGAACAAAGGCTCTCCCTCCTCATCCCCTCCCCCTAAAGACATATGTGCGCACACACGTACTTGATGCTTGAAGTGTTCTGCAGGTGGATAAGCTCTACTCATGCCGAGTGAGGGAGGCAGTTAGATGTTAGTTATTTGGATACTTCGGTTAACCAGGGCCTCCAGAAATGCTATATGTTCTCGATTTTCAAACAAAATATGGTAACACACAAACTCAATTGGGACTATATAGAATTTTGCATAATCTGGAAAACCAGTCCTAGTTTTACAGTAGGCTCAAATTATGCTTGTTTGACTAATACATCAGTAACAAATACTGTGGCTATTTGAGCTTTCTGTTTGGTTTCTGGATAACTAAGAGCCTCTGTGTTATTGTAAGAAGCTATTCTGTATGCCCTTCTTAACAGTCACATTCTCTCTTGTTTTTTCAGAGAAAGCATGGACACAGACAAAGATGACCCTCATGGAAGGTACCAGGAAACTAGTCATTTGAGTTTCTGTGTCCTTATGGCCATTTTCTCTGACTAATTACATACTGTTACTTGAAGCAGGTTCCACCCTTGTCCTCAATGGGGATAAGCAAGGAGGCCATGAACCTTGCTCAGGATTGTCTCCCCCAGCCCCCAGTGTGGCTCACACTAACGGCTCTTGTGTGTCATAGTTGACAGGGTTTAAATGGGGAAATTATTTAAACAGAAAAGAAATGTATAACTTTGCAATTAATCTCCAGGGCATTGTGTTTTTATCTTTTTCTTTTTTCCCCTAGGTTAGAATACACAGAGCATCAAGGAAGGATCAAAAATGCAAGGTAAGCTTGGACTCTCATTCCGCCTCTAATCTGTCCTGTTTCTGGTTCAGCTGAGTTTAGGTTCAGGTTCAGCCTGCTTAGAGCTCTGTGTCTGGAAGAGGCTCTGTGAGCCTGAGCCCTGTCTAACAGTCCTTTCAACACCACCACTTCCTAAGGAATAAGGAAGGGGGCACCTTAGCCTGATGTGGCTTTCTACCCCTAGCTCTCTGAGACTCAGCTGGCTTTCAGCTTTACGCTAACTGCATTTAACCTGAAGGGAACTTTGGAAGTAATAGAATCAAGGCTACAGTTTTTTCCCAGTTTTTAGCAGCTTACCCTCCCCTGACTCACGGGCCCTACACAGGAGACCTGGCTTGGTGATTCCTTCTTGGGCTGTGCCCGGCCTCTTAGAGGAACGCTTACTGCAGTGCAGGTTGCAGCTGAAGGCCAGACGTGGGGAATACCCTGCTGCCGTGAGCAGATACTCTAAGGTGGTCCTTCCTGCCTCCAGCCACACTCTCACTTCCACGTGAGTCCTCAGCCCTCCTGATCTTAAGTTCCAAAGCCACCCGAGGCTGTATTATGACAGAACTAGGGGCTGCAGAATTCGGCTGACCCAAGACTTTTCTAGCTTTTCTCTTGCAGAGAAGCCTGGTGGGAGGTCCCGTGGCTCTGTTGCTACAGTGGTGGCAGCAAATTACATTTCCACTGTTGATGCCCCTCCTGAGGGGGACAGTCACAAATGGCAGGTGCAAACCAGTCAGGGAGAGAGTGTGTGCTAGTATAAGTGTCATCCTGCCTCGGCAGGCAGCAGCTCCTAGGAGGGAGGAGTGTGACACTCTTCAGAGGAAGCTTTTGGGGACAGATATAGCATCTGCTGCATCTAGGTGGAGTCATGGTTGATCCAAGGATGGCAGCATTCGTTACCTGGTGATTCAATGAGTGAGTCTCTGACAGGCCACCCAGCAGACTTCTCACAAAGCTCGGAGACAGCTCACCAGGGGCCACAGGCTCCTCACTGCTGGCCGTTGTAGATGCTTTGCTCTTTGAAACCTCCACCTCCCTTCTCTTTCCTTCCACCCCCATCTTAAAATCCAAAGTGACAGAGGCTGAGAAGAAATGAAAAATGAATACAGTTTACTCTGAGAAGACAAATTTCATAACATTTCTCCTTAGTTCTAAGTATGAGGTAAGCATAAAAAAACTACTTCTGACCTGGAAGTAAAGTCACCTTTATGGTGACTTTAGTAGAAAAGTCTAGTTTGAAACATTCTGCAAATGCTAAATTTGCCTTGTCAAATGAATATTGAAAACAGTTATGACTTATTTTTGTCATTGTTTCCTTTATGTTTGGTTACACTTTATAGAAATCGTTTTTCATCTTGTTGTTCAGGGAAGCTCACAGTCAGATTGAAAAGAGGCGTCGGGATAAAATGAACAGTTTCATTGATGAATTGGCCTCTTTGGTACCAACATGCAACGCCATGTCCAGGAAATTAGACAAACTCACTGTGCTGAGGATGGCTGTCCAGCACATGAGAACGCTACGAGGTGAGACCCTGGGCTTCCCTGTCCTTTATGCCCTTGCCCAGGGTGTTCCTGAGGCCCTAAGGCGAATGTTGATACATGCACATGTGCAGCCTTGACGATATGCCCATGACTTTTAGCAATAGACATGATGCCAAATGAAGTTATTATTTGACATACGTGAGCGTCATGATGTGATTTTGCGGTCCTGCACCCCAGAGGTTAGCAGCTATGTTCCCTGCATATAGCTGTATGTGCAAGTAATCAGAGGGGACACGCTGATGTCCCATCTTGCATATGCATGTGCCTGGACCCCACCATACAGTGATAAACATCAGAAATAGAGGTGCGCTTAATGACACAGAAAAGTCAGTTTTTGTTTTTAAGAAGAGAATTCAACATGGCTCCTTTGAAGAGTGAGTCACTGGTTGATGAGTCGTGCTGTGTTTCATTGTCAGGAATGAACACTGATGATATTTTCATCTTTCTGGAATTTTCCCAAACCCAATAGACTCTATGAGGGAGGCAGTATTTTCCTCCTTCTCTGAGTTGGGGAGGATGGGAAAACAGAGGCAGAGACATGGAAATGACGTATCCAAACCACAGAAGAAATCTGAAACCAGTATTTTAGTAAACCCCGATTCTGGCATTTTCCATAGCTAGTCTAGGAGTATTTGAGGAAATTGGAAAGCGGGCGCTCAGTCAGATCTCTGACCTGCGTGGTAAGAGAATTGCATCTCTATATTTCCACAAAGCCACCAGAAGGAAGTAGTTGGTTTTGGCTGGCTTTTGATGATTATTCAAAAATGCAAATTGTATATCCTGTGCTTAGAGAATGGCAGTTAAAAATTCATATTATTAAAGATGTTAGGGATTAAACTGTAGAAGCTAGTTTGTATTAAACTGGAGCAAAGAGAGTGGCAAATCTTGAGTTATCATAAAAAGCAGGGATGTGGGTCAGTGATATGTGCCTTGTTAGTTAATATGAATGGAAAACACATTCTGTCACCTCCTTCACCATGATACTCTGAGTTGTTAAAGATCCTTTTTATTTTATTCATTATCCTACTAACCATTCTGCAGATCCCAAGTCATGTACTGCGGCATTTTTCTCCATTCAGTTTTTGTTCTCCTGAAAGATGCCAGACTGACAGCCTTTTACATAAGTCTTGTCCCCTGGCAGTCCCAGGAGCTAGAGTCACATTTTCTGAGATAATGCATTTCCCTGGACTGCCCAGCTTGTTTAACTCACCCCTTATGAAGAGGAACCCTCACTAAATGCCTTCCACAGTGTATTTACTCAGGGTCTGGCAGACTGGATGATTTCTCGAGAACATTTAGAGTGGCGATTTGCAGAGCTGCGAGGCAACCCATTTAATATGGGTCTTAGGAGGTGGGAAATCAACCAGTTTGCTTCTAGAGCTGCCTTCTCTCCTTGAAGCAGATTTTTGATATCCTTCTGTTATCCCTTGGTTTTCCTAATAGTGACAAAAGCAAGGTTATTAAGTCTCCTACAGGTGACAGTGTTGTCTTTTCAGTGACTACAAGATTCAGACATTACAAGATTCTGCCCAAAGCTAGATCTAACCATCTCAGTTAAGGAAAAAGAAGAAATTTAAATCCCAGCATCTAGAAGGGCGGCGGCAGCGAGGTGGGGTGAGACATTACCTGAATGTGCGCCAACTCTTTCTCTCTTTTCCCCCTCAGGTGCCACCAATCCATACACAGAAGCAAACTACAAACCAACTTTTCTGTCAGATGATGAATTGAAACACCTCATTCTCAGGGTATGTTGGAATCATGGGACTGTTTCAGAGAACAATTATTTGTATAGATTTCAGAGTCAAGTTCCAGCGTGTGGGAATTTGATGTCTGAGTGCTGAACTCTCCTCAGCCCACCTCCTCTTTCGGGTCTCCGCCTTTATCCTATTGTTTGGACAGTGCACGGTCCTTCCCTGAGACCTTCCTCCTCCTCTTCTACCCTTGCTTAGGCAAAAATTGAAGGTCTGTGCTACTGTGTTTTTTTTAAATAAGAGAGGATGGGATTTTGTTAAAAACAGGAGAATCATATTCTTGCATGAAGGTTTCAGAAGGGGACTGAAACTGGTAATAATTGAGGATTTCTCTCAATCCTCACTTGACCTCTAGCACAAAAACATCCATGTAAATTTTAACCACAAAGTCCCAACAAAACAGCCAAGCTCCCGGAGACATCGTAGCCCAAGGAGGGACTCAGTGAGGCAGGTGAGGCTTTACCTTTTGGCCGCAGGGCTCCACACATGTGGCTCATCTCTGCAGAGAGGCAGTTGAGGTGGCCCCATGGGAACGTGGCTTCCATGGAGAATTAGGGCTGGTCCTAAGTGGAGTGAGATTAATGTGGAATTTGAAGGGAAAGAACCTGGATTCAGAAACATGTTTTCTTGAAGATTGTAAAAGGAAAACTTGAAAATGTCGCTGAAAGGAAAGAGGCCTTCCTCCATTCCCCACCCAGCCAGGGTTGGCCTCACTTGCCAAGCCCCATAAAGAACCTTGGCCCCCCTTTGAACAGATGCTTGCAAAGCTCTGGGATACAGGCTAGTCTGGTTAGATTTTTGCATCATTACTGCCCATTTTAAGCTCCACCTGCCTCCAGGTCCTCTGTAAGTCTGGCCTGCCTGCTCACTCCAGTTTTCTCTATTAGTACCTTTATGACATGTTATATTAATTGGAAATCTTTCAGCTGCAGGGGACAGAAGATGTGATGAATAAGCAGGGTTTCATTTCTCAGGCGTGGCTGGTCCTCTAGGCTGTGGTGGTCAGCAGGAAGCAAGCTCCTTCTGTCTCCTCATGCAGCCGTGCTGAGCTAGTGAGCCCCTTGTTTCCATCATGCAGCAACATGGCTGTGCCAGCTCTGAGTAGCCGAAGTTGCCAGAGATGGGCCCGGGGAGGTGCCAGGCCGCCTGTTCTTTTATCAGGAATGGAACGCCTTCCCAGAAGCCCAGCAGTGACTTCAGTTTGTCCAGAAGATGTCACCTGGGCAACCCTCGCTGTGGGAGGGTTGCAGAGCGCAGACTGAGGTTTTCCAGCCTCTGTGGTAGAGGCAGGCGAGAGAGAAGGGGGTTGAGAATTGGCCCCAACAGCATCTGCCACACACTTTCCAGAGCCACATCCATTTGCTAGATTTCCCACCAGAAGCGGCTCTCACAAGCCAGTGCAGAACTTCGGTCATGGTCTGGTTGGCTGGGGGTGAAGGAAGCTGTTGCCTCCTTCTGATTAGTGCCACATTTTGGGCAGCTGTAATAATGCCCCTCCCCAACTCTCTTGTACATGAATTACTGATAGGACAGGTTTTTTCCATCGGCACAGTTTTTTTTAACTCCTCTTTATCTCTGTCAAAATCTATTTATTGGACAGTCCCATGTTCCAGTTTGTCATTTGTGATCTTTTGAAGAATCATGTGACTTGTGGCTCACTAGGCACGCCTTCTGTGTCTTTCATTTTCATTCACTAACAAATACTTCTGCACACTTATGTATATGCATTAACCTGTTCTAGGATCATCCATGTCAACAATAAACATGTTAGAGTGGGGCCGAAGCTTCCCAGCAAGTTAGTGATGGTGAAACCATCGGAGAAATGATGGAGAAACCCCCAGGGCTGGCTTGGGGGCATGTGATGCATGCAGTCACACAAGGCCTGGTGCTTAGTTTAATGCTCTGCCAACACTATCTTGAAAATCATAGTTTTTGAACAAAGGTCCAGCATTTTCATTTTGTACGGAGCCCCACAAATCATGTAGGTGGTCCAGACTGCTATATTGGTAATTGGATATTTTTATGTATACATGTTTGTGTATATTAACAAGCTCCTTTTGTAATGGCAAATGCTCAATAATTTTCTTGCTGCTTTTCTAAATTTCCTAACAGATGCCCACACTTACCAGAGTATGGAACAAGGAATTTTATGCTATTCAAGCTAAATATTTCATCTTGGGCTTGCCTTTTCTGCTCTTCTGTATCATACAGTGTCAGTGGTGGTCTGTCTTTCCTGGTAAAGCTTTTCTTACATCTTTGGCCCTTGTCAGCAGCTGTGAAATACTGCCTAATCCCCTGCCACTTCAGGTGCCCAATTCCCAGGAATTTGCTTCAGCAGAAGGCAGGGTCTGCTCGGATGGTATTTGAACAGTTTGGCGGCAGGAACTGGACTTCACTTTTCCTTACCAATGCAGTCTGACCAATTGCTCTCTTTACTAAGTACATTCAAAATATTTTTACTAAATGATGTGTCAGGGAGCAGTCAACCCCATCAATGTGTAATGTCTGGGGACTCTACTTCCCCGGGATTTGAAAGTAGGCAGACCCCACCAGGGCTTCTGTGTCATTTATTATCTAACACCATCTTCCCTGAGAGTGAGCCTGCCCCTGGCTTTCCCGTGGCCCTGTGGTGCTCATGCTCTCCTCATACATACTCTGCCCTTCAGCTTTCCCCTCAACCCTGGTGCCTTCTGAGTGTGTGTCTGTCCCTGTGAAGCTGAGTCAGAAAGTTTTGAGCCTCCCCTACACTGACTGTATTCCTTGGCCTTGGAACTACTCTCTCTCCCCTTGATGTGTTGAAATCCACTTTGCTCATGTCATCAGTTCGGGCCTGACTCTGCCCAGCATTCCTTCCAAAATGTCACAGTCTTCTTCCCAGGCACCTTTCATGCCACATCACTTCATCAATGAAAAGCCTCAAAACACTTCTCTTGTTAGATATGAGATGGTCTGCAAGGCAAAAGTAGAAGTTATTAACACCCTGTTTTTTGACAGAATGAGGCTTCCAGCAGATGGTGCTTGGGACATCACTTCCCCTGTTGCCCCTGGGCCAGCCTAGAAGCCTAACTTAGGAAGGATCAGCCCCAGCCCCCTCTGGCTGAGGGGCCCACCATGCTCTCTCACAGCAAGAGTGATTCTGTGCTGCTCTTACTTCTTTTGCTCTGGCACAAGTACATTCTTTTACCTTCTGGCACATGAGTTCACTTTCTGGTTCTTTGAATTAAACTACATCACAAAAGCCCTTCTGTGGAAAAGGATATAGGGTTTCTGTAGACTTTTCCAAAGAAAAGATTGAGGGCTACTGAATAAAGTAAGATACTGACCCACTGTGTGTAGGAACCATAGGAGCTGAGCATACAAGAACCATCAATATCTGCTAGAGTAGGGCACACCCTCCCTGCCACCGGGGAGCCCCTGGCAGGAGTTGAGTGGTTGTCTATCTGGAAAGTTGTGGATAACACTCATTTACACACAGACAAAATATCCTCAGTTGTCAGGCACTGTAGCTTTGGTATTTATCTGCTTCATTCTAACAAATATTTCCCTGCCTCAACACTTGGGTCAATTGCCACTATAGATTCTTACCTGTATTTGAAGTGAAGAAGCGGTGAAGGGAATCTAAGGGGAAATTTTTGCTTTGCTTTTCTTGCCTCAGAATACAGCAGCACAGCCCTGGGTCAACAGATGATATATGTGATACCTGTGTATCTTAGAATCACTTCAGGGTGGAGGGGAAGGGGGTGGGGGTGAAACAATACCAGTGATCCAATACCATTCCAGACCATAAATAAACCAAAACTTAAAGCAAAAAGCAACACACTACTCCCAATGTTGAGCACCACTGTTCTAGAGCGCTCCCTGTGAATGGAGGTGTTCAAGTTGAGGACAGTTGGTGGCCAAGATATTGGAGAGGGGATTTTGGCCTTCAAGTTTCCTTCCGGTCTTAGATTCTATGATTCTACAAAGGGTTATTATAATTGCAGCAATAAAATATGACTTCTCTGGACCTTTATATACTCAAAGAAAACTTCTTAAGCTAAATTCTTCTTTGAAACAGAACTTACTTTAATTGGGCTTTTGCCTGCAGTCCTTAGATGATATATATGTACATGTCCACCTTGAAAGAATCTTCTTATTCTCATAAGGCATCTGGTTCAAGCATGCTTTCAGGATACTTGTGAAGCTGTCAATGAGTGCATCCCTGTGCATTGGCTGCTTAGAGAACAGATCCTTGTTTGCTGTCACAGTGACTATAAATCATGTTTCCTTAAGTGTGATAAATTGATTATCCATTTCTCCTGATTAGGCAGCAGATGGATTTTTGTTTGTCGTAGGATGTGATCGAGGGAAGATCCTCTTTGTCTCTGAGTCTGTCTTCAAGATCCTCAACTACAGCCAGGTATTGTCCATGTTCCCATTAGTGCTGGCAGCCTCGCAGCAGCCGGAAAGGTCACCCCACATTTCAGAATGATTTCAGCATCCAAGTCACATGGGAAAGACTTGTGTTGTTCCCCCACCCAATCTTTCTTCTGGAAAATCTTAATTTCTTAACAGAGGAATGACTTTAAACAGAAAAAAATTTTATATGCCCCATGTTTCCCTCATTGGAAGATCTGACTCTGATCTCAGCAGCAGCTTTATAACTTTCTTTTGCTACAAAATAAATATTGCACAACTGTGGGGTGGGGGTTGGGGGTAAGGTGCTGTCTGACAAGGAAGAGAGGTAGGTAGAGAATACAATACTAGGGAATTGGAAATTGGACATCTACCCATACTGTGTTTGCAATGGTATGTCATTTATTAGCTCTGTTGAACCTCAGCTTCCTCTAAAAAAATGACTGTAATAATCCAACTTTTATGATTGTTTATAGGATCAACTAGGATAGACATTTATAGAAGCTTCTAGAGCAGACCTTTTCACCTATTATGTCCCTAAAGTTTTTATTCACCACTCATTCACTTATTCATTCCTTCACATGCTTTGCATGGAAACTTTGTAAGGCAAAAGAATTGAAGAATCAAAATAACATTTATGTACATCAAAATTAATGTGAATTTAATGTTTCCAAAGTGTTTTGTTCTTAGTCTTCAAGCAAAGTTTTGGAGGAAATTTTTATTATGTGTGCTGACAGATTAGGCTATTGAGGCCTATACTATAACACAATTTGCTTATGAACAGAAAGCTTAGTGGAGCTATAAACAGAGCCCACACCCTGCATTCTTCCTTCTGAGGTCTTAGAAGGAAATTTGTGGGCATCAGAAATAAATAAGGAATTCATAAGCTGAGAGTCTTGCCTTAGAGGAGCATGGATTATTTACGTAACTGAGCCCTTTTTCTCTCATGTGTTCTCAAAAGCGAATTCCCAGTGCCTTGTCCATTGTGTCTATCTCTAGGCAAAGTAATTGGACATGTGTATGTGTTCACATAGGAAATATCTGAAATTCTCATGCCTAAAAACACAAACTAAAGGCAAAGCCCTTGTTGGAAAATTTATATTCCACATGTGAGTGACTTGCCATTGTTAATGTTTTCTCCCCACAGAATGATCTGATTGGCCAGAGTTTGTTTGACTACCTACATCCAAAAGATATCGCCAAAGTCAAGGAGCAGCTCTCCTCGTCAGACACTGCACCCCGGGAGCGGCTCATAGATGCAAAAAGTGAGTGTGGAGGAGGTGTCCTCTGCAACCTGCTCAGAGCACTGAACACTGGCCAAGAGAGCAGAGTGTGCGTGGCAAGCGTCCCACCTCTCTGCCCTTTACTGGGGTCGCAGGTGCTGTCTTGAGCTAAATGGAGTTACCTGCATCCCTTTGTGTGTGTTTTTGCTTTGTTTTACATAAAGAAGGGAAAGCTCAATGTCCAAATTTGTTGAGGGGAAAAATAGCTACTTGATTCTTTCTGATTTTCAGTCATTTTTTTTTTCAGAATCTAGAAATTCTCACTTGTATGCTCCTGAGTTTAAAAGGCTCACACCAGTTTGATTTGCTCCCCACCCGCTCCACCCAAAACCACCTGTTTATGGGAGCTGCACACATGCAGCTTCCTAAGAAAACTTGAATATAAATGACATTTCTTTGATCAGAACCAGAGTGGGTCCTTGTTAGACTGGCTTCCCCTCCTGGCTTCCTTCTTGCAGCCGTGGGACCACCATTCACAGCCTTCCCCACAGCTTCCTGCTCCTGCATCCCTTCCCAGCTCTCCTCTAGTCCTGTGGGCAGCTGTGGACTCCACAGTTACAAGTGTGGCCTCTGGAGTCAGACTGCCAGGCTATGTCCTGGCTCACCATTTACCAGCTGAATGACCTTACGAAGTACATAAGCTCTCTGTGCCTCAGATTCCCTATCCACAAAATAGTACCTATTATATTGGGTTGTTGGTTTAAATATATTAATATAAATAAAACACGTGGGATAGTTCCTCGTACACAGTAAGCACAGTATCAACGTTGTGATATTGTGGACCAGTGCAGTCAAGGCCCTGCTAGTTTCCAGTTTCCAAGTTCCCGTTTTAATTCCCAGAGGAGAACACCATCAGAATAATCTCCTTTAAACCAGCCTTTTCATTAAGGCACACCTTTTCTTCTGAGAAGTTCAGTGCATTCCCTGGTACCTAGGTCCTGGTACTTTTTTAGTGACCTGAGGAGAAAAAGGTGAATAACATTGGCCTTTGCCTTTAAGGCTCTGACCTAGTCAGGATAACTAGGAGACAGACAGCACCTTGCACAACAGATGCAGCCATAGAAATAGTACAGGACACAGGGATCTGATGACCAGTTCTCGTGGGTGCAACGACAGGCATCCCCAAGTAGGCGACGACAGTGGAGGTAGGTTGAAGAGATGGTTAATGTTTGACAGGTGATGAAAGGAGGACAGGGGGGACCCGATTTGTGGCCGCGTACCGAGGGGTGGTGCTGTGGGGCTTGCCTGGTGCTGCTGGAGTGAAATGTCAGGGCAGAGCAGGGCTGGGCCACAGAGACCATTCCTTCCGCCCGTCCTTGGGAACACGGGCTCTGACCTGGGCCGCAGGCTGACTGACAGTGCAGGAAGATCACTGACATGGCAATGAGGGGTTAGGTCGGAGAGGAGACCCAGAAGGAGCCCTGGGCAGCAGCTCTTCTGTGATGGTTGTCCCTGTGGTGGGTAGGGGGTGCTTGTTCCCCCTGGACATGATCTGCCACCCGGCTTCTGCGCTGACAAGGAGCTAGTGTTTCCGCTGGAATCACAGTCCTGCTCCCCCTCCAGACCATCTAAGTCAGTTGGCCTAGGACAGCACGGTCCAATGGAAACATAACGCAAGCCACAGATAAAAGTCACACGTATGAGTTTAAATTTTCTTGTAGCCCCCATCAAAAAAAAGTAAAGCCAAATATTAAATTGATTTTAATACTCTATTTTATTAAACCTGATATCCAAAATGAGGTTTTATATTCTTTTTTTTTTGTACTAAATCTCTGAAATCCTGTGTGTATTCACACTTACAGCGTACCTCCAACCAGAATAGCCACATTCCAGGTGTTCAATACTGCCTATAGCTAGTGGCCCCTGCACTGGACAGCACACACCTCTAATGAGGGCCAGGAATCTGTATGCTGATAAATCATCCCCGGGGTTCGAGTGTACAGACAGGTTTGAGAATTTAAGGCAATCCTGCTTCCTCCTTCCTATTCTGATAACTAAACCCATCCTTCAGCTCCCAGCCCAAGTTCTTCCTCCTCTGGGAAGCACAGATTGTCTCTGCCACTTATTTGGATCTAATTATACATCACCTGGTATTATTATTAATCTTTTCATGGTGAATTTCCATTTTCCCTTCTCAGCCATAAGCTTCTGCTGGACAGGAGCCCCATGCTGTAATTCCTTTTATTCCCCCAGATCATCTAGTCCATTCATTCAGCAGCTTCTTTCTACGTGATCTAGAAACATTTAAGATTGGCAGTGCATCTATGCCTTTGCCTATCTTCTAAGGCCTAAACTGAGGAGAAATGTGGTTCTCATGTCATCATCATAAACATGAGGCAGGGAAGAAGGCTTTCTGCAAGGTCACGCTCACCTTCCTGACAGGCAACACTGCCCTCAGTTCATCACATTTTGTGTGTTGATTTGCAGCCGGACTTCCAGTTAAGACGGATGTAACCCCTGGGCCGTCTCGGCTATGTTCTGGAGCACGGCGTTCTTTCCTCTGTAGGATGAAGTGTAACAGGCCTTTAGTAAAGACTGAAGACAAGCATTTCCCCTCCACCTGCTCAAAGAAAAAAGGTAACTGTTTAATAGTTCTTTGAAGCCCTATTACAGGTCAGGTTTGCTTGCTGCAGTGGAGCTCTAAGCAGGGTGCTGGTTCACTGGTTCCTGACCGGCCAGGACAGCAGACCACGGTACCCCAGCCAGGAGCCCCCAGTCCCCTTCTTCTCCTACAGTGTGGGGCAGTCAGGGACCATGGCTGTCAGGATAACCAGAGGTGGAAAGTCTTGATGGTTGTCATGATGACAGATTCATGGGAAGATTTCCTGTTTCAATTCTGCTGGTTTTAATGTGGTTGAGACAGAATACTCTCAGCCATGGTTCCAACTGCTCCCTGAGCAGCCCACCAGTCCACCAAAATTACTGTCACAAAGTTTACCAATGACCTTCATGCTAAAAGTAACATATGCCTTCATTTTCCTTGAGTCGTGAAGTGTTTTCTTCCTGAGGATTCCATGACCACATTCTTGTCTCCCCCGTTTTCTGCCACTCCAGGCTCTCCTTGGTTCCTTTTGCTGGCTCTTCCTCTTCTGTCCTGAGCTGCCTTCTCTTCTCTGTCTACACTTGATCCATAGGTAATGTCATCTACTCCCTTAGCTTTCAATGCCATTTCTATGCTAATAACTTTCTGGTTTCTATTTCTAGCCCAGACTTCTCTTTTGAACTCCAGATCCATTAATTAACTGGTCATTAGATACCTGAAGGGCATCTCAAATGTGATATATATAAAAGTGAGCTTCTCTTTGACGTTAATAGCACCACCATTCTCTCACTGCACATACTAGGACCCTGGGAGGCACCTCCTAATCCAGTTATGAAGTCCTGCCAGTGAATTCCTTCAGCAGAAGTTACCTGAAACATTTATCCATCTCCATGTTTACTTCTGTCATTCAGATTTAAGCAACCTTTGGTTCTCACCAGATATCATGAATATCCATCCCTCCACACAACAGCCAAAGTGATCTTTTTAAATGGAAACCTTTGCATCAGTCTTCTGTTTAAAACCCTTCAATGTTCCCCATTGCTCTTGCAGAGAAGTTCAAAATCCTTAACATGACCATGCAGCCATACCCCCACTCCCTGCGCCACTACTGTGGACGTTTGAACCATGCCAACTTCTTTTCAATGCCTCAACACCCTTTCTATCCAAGGCATCTCTACCCACTGTCATCTCCAACTGGAATCCACCCCTCCCTTGCCACCAGCTCCCTTCGGTTGGCTCACTACAACTCATCCTTTAGAGCTGGACATCAATGTCTGTTGCTCCCTACCTCAGGCACCTAATGTCTTAATAGCACCATGCAGGTTTTCTTTTTAGCACATTCTTACAGTTGCAGTTAGTACTTACTTGTTTAAAGTTTACCTCACCCTTTAGATGGTTAAACTCCACAAAGCCATGTCTGGTTTGTTTTCCACTGTTCCCCAGTAACTGGCACAGACTTGATGCTCCAGAAATAGTCCATAAGGATTTGTTTGCTGCCGAAATCCACAGGTGTTCTACACTTGCCGTGTCCCAGCTGAAATCTTCTCTCCTTCTCCTAAAACACAGTGCTCCTGCTTCCCTGAATTAGCATCAGCAGCCTCTCAGTCCAGAACAGTTGCATTGTCTGTCTTTCATACCACAGTTTGATGTTTGTACAAACCCCAACAGCTCTCAGAAATTTCTCCTGCTTCCTTCCCTGCCCCGTCATCTTCACTGCACTGCCCAAGTACAGTCCTCATCATCTCTTGCTGATTTTTGTCCCTCTGCTGGGTTTTACTCTTCCAGTTCACCCATCCCTCTGCTCCGAGAGTATCCAAATGCTGGTTTCGCTGCTTCCCTACTTACATACTTTTGGAAGCTCTCCTTTTCCTATCTTAAAAACATTAGCACATTTGTTAGCAGATAATCCAAGGCCCCGTGTCTGCTCCCAGCCTGCCTTTCCTACTCCCAGCACCTCCCTTTCCACTTCAACCACACAGAACTCTCTGCTGTTTCTTGTATAGGATATGCCCCTGTGCCCTCGTACATTCTTAGTCTTCGCACATTCTGGTCCCTCAGCCAGTGCTCGCCCTTCTTGTTCCCCGTGCTGGTGTTTTTCTGGGCAGCCCTCCTCTGCCCAGGTAGATGTATTCCCTCCTTTGGTATATGTGAAGTCCTTAGTACCACTGGCTCCTCTCAGCACACAGGATGCTGCGGATCGTTACTGATTTTCTGTCTTCCTCTCTCACTAGATGCTCATCTCTGGAGAGTAAAGCTGTTTATGTTTTGAATCCCTACCTGCCTCACAACTCATAAGAAGCTGCCTATGCCTCATGCCCCAAAGTCACACCGACACTAACTGTGAACTTTGCTTTCCAGCAGATCGGAAAAGCTTCTGCACAATCCACAGCACAGGCTATTTGAAAAGCTGGCCACCCACAAAGATGGGGCTGGACGAAGACAACGAGCCAGACAACGAGGGGTGTAATCTCAGCTGCCTCGTCGCAATTGGACGACTGCATTCTCATGTAGTCCCACAACCGGTGAACGGGGAAATCAGGGTGAAATCTATGGAATATGTGTCTCGGCACGCAATAGATGGGAAGTTTGTTTTTGTAGACCAGAGGTAAGAGCCTTCATGTTTCCCTCAATGATGATAGAGGATTCTCAGCCCTGTAAAGCAGGGAAGACTGGGCCATCAGCTGGCTTGCCTAAGTATAGAGAAAGAGAGCTTCCAATTATAAAATAATCATGGGGATGAAAGGACAGTGTAGGGAATGTTAGTAATAGTGTAATATCTTTGTATGGTGACAGATGGCAACTAAACTTATCATGGTGAACATGTAGTAACATATATAATTGTCAAATCACTATATTGTATACCTGAATCCAATATATTGTTTGTCAGCTATACTTCAGTTAAAAAAAAAAGAGAAGGAAGTAATGGGAATCTGTACTAAAAAATGAGACCCATAAGAAGATCATCATAAATACAGGGATTTTCTCTATCATTCTTTGGCATGTAGAGACAAGTAGGGTGGCTTGATGTCCATGGCCCAAATTGAAATAGCAGGCATAGCGTGCTGAGTATATAGAATGTTCCGGGACCATTACTGTGATTGGAATTCTGGCTGTATGACTTAAATTCCTGTAAGAATTCAGGAATATCTAGTTCCAAGCTGCCCAATGCAGTATTCATTGGCTATGGTAATCTCATATGGCTATTCAGTTTTAACTTATAAAGTTAAAAATTCCTCAGGCTCACTTGCCACATTTCAAGTACTCAATAGCTCATGTGGCTAATGACATAAATAATAGGACATTTCCATCATAGCAAGAAGTTCTGCTGGACAACACTGTTCTAGTCCAATCTCTTTTTTTATGGATGGGGAACTGAGGCCTGGCCTGGAAACTGGCCTCCTCCAGGACTCACAACTGCTTGGTAGTAGACCTGAGCTAAGAACCCAGATGCCCCAAGTTTTCCACTGCTCTCTACTTCCTCCTTAAGAATATTCAGAGGCCAGTAGTTTTTCTTGCTATTAGAAATAGTCACTAAATGCTAGAAAAGGAGACAGCCGTTTTTCAAGGCCCTCGCAGCCCCACTGCTGGAACTTTTGGTGTTCAGTTATCCTGATAAGAAGTGGGCAGTGAAACGGACGTTTTGCACTGAGGTTTAGATTCTACCACATTTTTATGTAGCTAATATAATTACATTTTTAAACCTAAAATTTGAGTTTTTGTGATAACAGCCCCTTTGGAAGGCATCTTTGCTCTGTTTCTATAGCCTTGGTTAATTTTTTTTGCATTAAAAAAAAATCCACCTAGTAAGGCCTCTGAAAATCACCCAGCTTTGGCCTTGTTCTCAATGGCTGTAATGGGGTTCATCCAGCACAGAGATGCAGTTGTCTAAATGGCTTTTTCTTTTTTTTAAATAATTCCCTTTTAGAGCAACAGCTATTTTGGCATATTTACCACAAGAACTTCTAGGCACATCATGTTATGAATATTTTCACCAAGATGACATAGGACATCTTGCAGAATGTCATAGGCAAGGTAAGCTGGGCTGTACAAAAGGTCTTAAGTTTAAAGTATCCCCTGCTTCTAAACTAGTCCACATAACCTTCCTGTGAAATCTGCTCCCAAGCAATGTGGGAGTCAGCCAGCACAGGTCTTCAGGTCCAGACATCTGTGAGAGGAGGCTAATGCTCCCAGGCCCTATTCATCCTCTTCCAGGTAACCCAGCCCTGGCAGTTTTCTGTACACAGGCCAGGGCAATTTCTGGAAAGCACCTTTTGTTCAGAGGATTTACCTGGACCCTGTAAAGATTTAGTATGGCTCAAACAGATCTAATTCTCTTTTCCATAAAATCCTACACTGCCTCCTGTGTTTTCCTCCTGACCAAGGGCACACTCACATACATAGCCTCCTGAAAAGAAAACCAACACCAACCCCTTCCTTTACTTCATTGTACCCAAGATCCTGTTCATTCACCTCAGACGTGGATTTCCAAAGCAGCCCCTTTCAGCCACCTCCACTGACACACCCCTGCATCCGGCCCTTGTGCCTAATAACTGTGATAGGTTCCTAGCAGGCCTCTCTGCTCCTCTGTGATCCAAGTCCATCTTCCATAGTTATCCCATTTATGCTGCAATAGCTCAAGCCTGATAATGTCACATCCCTGCTCAAAATCTCCTGACTTTAGACTCGAGCCCAAATGCCTTTGATAGGTGCTCAAGACCCTCCGCCTCCTGGCCCTGACCCACCTGCTCAGCTTCACCCCTCCTCTATGCCTGCAGAGGCCGTGCTATGGCCACTCTGACCACCTCACCACTCCTGCTCACCCGACCCCACCCGACGCCCCGCCACTCCTCAGGAACTGCTGGGTTCTTCCCTCTCTCCTTTTGGCAAACTTGTGTTCATCCCTCAAGGCTCTGATCTCTTGCTCTTCATAGCTGCCTCTCATTCTTCTCCTGAGGGCAGGGGTCACATCCTGTTTCCTCTTTGATCTTCAGTGCCTGGCACATGAAAGGGATCATTACATGTTTGTTGCATAAAAGAATGAGGTTTGAATAGGTGAGTGGGACATCTCTGGATTTGGATGTCCTAAAAATGCTGTACTACCCTCAGGCTTTGTGATGGAGAAGGAACAGGGGCCCTTTTGGATGGTGCCTTCTCATTTACTGGTGTTCACTTCAATGCTGATTCTGGTTAGAAGTCTACCCTGCAGTCAGTTATTCCCTAGAGCCTTCATTTCACACTGAAAAATAGTGGCAGGTTCACAGATGAATTGCAAGGCTCTGAATTAGACCCTGAGACACAGCCTGTTCTCTGAAGCACCCGTTCCCTTGGCTTATTCAATAGTGATGGCATAGGAGCCTGAACACGTTTTACGAGTTGGTTAGTTTAATATATTAGTCTGAATAAACAAAAATGTTCATGGTTTCTTTTCATTTTCAGTTTTACAGACGAGAGAAAAAATTACAACTAACTGCTATAAGTTTAAAATCAAAGACGGCTCTTTCATCACACTACGAAGTCGGTGGTTCAGTTTCATGAACCCATGGACCAAGGAAGTAGAATACATTGTCTCAACCAACACTGTTGTTTTGTAAGTGTTTTTCCTGTATCAGAAGCTCCTTTGCTTCAAAGAGAAATGCCTTAGGCTCCTTACCTGGGAAAGGGGGTACAGGCAACAGCAGTGTCATATCCTTTAATGTCACCTTGTTAATATCCTGTAAATCCTCAGGATTGGTGGAAGCCAAAAGGTTGTTCTCAAAGGACAAGATTCAGTACTCATACCATGCAGGCTCCAGCTTGTGGAATTGCTCCAGGAAACAGCAACATTTCCTTCCCAGTAAAGCAATCAAACTTTGAATCTTGCAGGCCCTGCATACTGGGCATGCATGGGTCCTGCAGTAGAGGGAAGGGTTGACAATCCATTAAAGGCTCACACTGTCCTCGGCTGAGGATGGGTGGGTGTCCATGCCCACCAGGCTTGTGGCCTGAGCACTGGCAGCTGGAATGTTTTCTGAAAGCTTGCTACCTGCTAGGTGAGCAGGGAAGGGAAGGACTCCCTCTTTGGCCAGGCCTGCTCCCCACATCTCCTCCCCCATGGTATCCAAAGCCCCACCTGTGGCCGAGCTGAGTGAGGGGCTAGGGCTGGGTGCACCGCAGACTGGCAGAAGAGGAGGCCTTGTAGCAGTGGGCTGCTGCGGTCCCAACCTCTGCTGGGCTGCGCCCCACATGATCAGGAAGGTCCAGGCAGGCAGTGAGGCCAGAGGCTGGGATGCCGTGCATCATGTTACCAGACAGTGAGGAGATCCATTGAGCCCCTCAGACAGACACTTCATTTTCTGGCCTGTCCAGGTCCAGAGTAGATACCAGACACCTTGGCCAAGGTGAAAGGTGCTCAGTTCTGAGCAGGCCTGACTCACGTTTCCTTATTGCTGGGATGTTCACAGAGCCAACGTCCTGGAAGGTGGGGACCCAACCTTCCCGCAGCTCACAGCGTCCCCCCACAGCATGGACAGCATACTGCCCTCTGGAGAAGGTAACTATGTCCTGCAGGGGTATCGGGGCTTGCCCAGGAGTAGCTGCTTGGAGCCAACATATCCTCCCCCAGCCACCACATTGTGAGACCAGGGAGGCCTCAAGGGGATGAGCACTAAGGACGCCAGTGTCTCACTTTCTCTGTTAAGCCTGGAATACTGGGAGCTCATTTTTGCCTCTCTTGAGGCTGCCTGGAGACTGGAAGCCCTTGAAACAGAAAATTCCTTGCTCCTCTGTGTTTTCTTCCCTCTGTGTTGCCCAGTGGCTGTGACGTGAAGTGCTGTTTGGGGACTGCCGCTGCCCCTGTGGTGGGAGGATGTCTGTCAGCACTGGGCTGTGTGCCATTCCTAGCACAGCTCCCTCTGGGCTCAGCCTTGGACCCGGCTCTCTGCACTTGACCCATCCTTCCTCAGGACCACCTCTGCTTGCATGGCTTCAGCCCCTACCTCTCTCCATCAACAACTCCTACATCCTGTCTCTCTCTGGAGCTCCAGATCTGTCTCTCCAACTGCCTAGACGGAGCCACCTAGAGTTCAAAAGGCACCTGAAATTCAGCATCTCCAAACCAATTCTCTGCTCTCCCACATCTGGTTGGTTAAGCCGGAAGCCTGACTCCTACCTCTCTCCCATTACATCTAAACATGAAATCCTGGCCCTTCTTTTTAACCTCTCCATCGCCACTGTTACCTTGCCCTCCTCATTGTTGCCTGAATTACTGCAGATAGTTTCCTAACCCTAGTCTCATTCTTCCCCCTCCCTACCTCCATGCTCCCCTCGAGTTCCTTCTCCATGCAGTGGACTCTCTAAACCCAACACTAAGTCAGTGCCTTTGCTATGTAAAGTCCTCTGTGCTCCTTAACCCCTGTGGGTACTGCCCATGTCTGTTAGTACCCAGGGCCTTCATGATGTGAGTGGTCCTGCCTTTCCATTTCCATCTGTCACTCCATCATCATTCATGATGAATTTCTTGGAGTAGTCTCCCAAGTTTTGTCCTGCCACAGCGCTCTTGCATATATTGGTTGCCATGCCAGGAATGCATTCCTCTCCTTACCTCTTTGCCAAGCTGATTTATACTCCTCTCTCAGACTGAGCTCAAGGTTAAATTTTGCCAGGAAGTTGCCCCTGGCCCTGGATGAGTTGGGTGCTTTGTGCTTACCTGTCAAACTTACCATGCTTTGCTGTAGACATTGTTCATCTATCTGTCTCCCTGTTAGACTGTGAGCTCCTTGGGGGCAGGGGTGCTGACTTATCTCTGTGACCCTGGATTGAAGCACAGTGGTATTTGGGAAACACACATTGAGTGTGTGAGGGGAATTAGGTACATCATGTCAAAGATTTAGCCTCTGGTCCTGGAAGGATTTAGCCTTTTCCTACTGGAATGGCTCTTCCTGACAAGCTATGGCTCTAATGTTCCCTCAAGGCACAACCCTCAGGTTGAACTTCAAGTGGATCACGGGATGAACTGGTTTTAACATGTAATGGCATTTCTTCCTGGGTTTTCCCCTTTCCCACTCTCAGATTCCTTTGTTGTAGGTGGCCCAAAGAGGACCCACCCTACTGTTCCAGGGATTCCAGGGGGAACCAGGGCTGGGGCAGGAAAAATAGGCCGAATGATTGCTGAGGAAATCATGGAAATCCACAGGTAAGTAACACCTTCTGGCTGCTCCCTTAAACAAGGGGTTTTCAAACCAGAGCATTTTGCCCCCTAAGGGATATTCTGTAATGTTGAGACATTTTTGGTTGTCATAATTGGGTGGGAGCTTGCTGCAAAAAATCCAGTGCATAGAGACTAGGGATGCTGTGTGATAAACATCCTACAGTACACAGCTTCCTCCCTGCCCCCAGCAAAGAACTTTCCAGTCTAAAATAGCAATAGTGCTGAGTTTGAGAAATCTTGCCTTAAATAAAGATGCTCAACTCAAACAGGCCAGGGCTAAAGGGAACTCTTTGGAGGCTCAACTTTCTTACTACTTTGTATATGCGTCAAGGAGCTTCCCAGCGAGGATGAACACTAACATTGCAGGACTGCAGGAGTAAAGCTGTGAACTTCCAGAGAGATCTGGGCCTTCACAGAACATTAGTTTCTTCCATCACAAAGCTGCTAGAATTAATAATAGAGACCACACATTATCAGCTAGTAACAGCAGCTCTCTTGGGCAGGACTTCTTTTCCACATGAAAGACAAGGGAAGCCGTTCACCTGAGTTTGAGTCCTGGGCCTCTCCTAGGCTCTGCTTAGGAGATTCACTTAACTTCTTGGTTTCTGTTGACATAAAACATAAAAGGTAGGCAGTTATCTCTGTCTCCCGAGGGTTGCTTTAAGATTGTGAGAGAACTCAGGAAAATTCCCAGAACAGAAACTAACCATATAGTGCTCAAAAATTATTAAATCTAAGTCATTGAGAGAGAAGCAATTATTGTAGGTCCATTTGTATTTGGGGAACAGAGAGGGTGGTAACCAGGTACTTAGGAATGTGAACAATGGAACATAATCATAGGAAAAGGAAAATGTTACTACTATTCCAGGTCACCACTGGATTGATTCTCTTGGGAGAATTAGAGGTTGGCCACGAGAGGGCAGTACCATTCTGTTCTACCCCTACAGAAAGAAAGCAAAGAGAGCATGCTTAATAACCCAGGAATGAGGCCTCTCCTACAGTGAAGATCCTGTCCAAAAGAGAAATCAGAAATTTAAGGACGATATATTGAAGAAATAAGTAATGATGAAAAGGCAATTCCTAGATGGGGAACTTGGGAAGATAGTGGTTTCATAAACATAAGTAGGGAAAGGTGGGAGACATTCAGTAATTTTTCAGTAAGCAATTAACAGTCATCTGTGTGTGCTAAGAGTATATGGTGCCTACTTGTATCCTGCCTTCAAAGAGCTTGTGATCCAGGAGAGAAAGAGAAAGCTTGCTCACAAATCCACAGAACTAGGCAGTAAAGGCCAAAGGCCAAAAGACTGCTGAGAAGTGGAGGAGAGGCCCCTGGGTGACCCAAAAGCTACTTTCATCCATTTCGGAGCTGAGAGCCTGGTGGTCACACAGCTACAATACTCTCCCTAGACTCTAGAGTCAGTGTCAGGCTTCCTTTCCTGAGGTCCCTGAGCCTGACAAGTTTGTGTGGATTTATGTTTCTAAGTCATTCCTTCTTTTAACTTACTATGCTGAGAAAGGCACTAACTGAAAAGGCCTGGACCCATTGTTTCTCACCTGTTGCCTTAGAAAACTGCTTCCTAACCCTAGTCTCATTCTCCGCTCTCCCTACCTGCACTGCTGCTCCTGCAAGGCTACTCTTGGTGGGGCTGAGCCCCAGCACTTCCCATTTCCTGAGTATTCACCAGCTAAAAAATGTTGTAGGGATGAGGATACAGTGCTTGCTGTAAATTCTAGTTTACGGTATCAAAGACAGTTTGAACTTCTCATGTCCCATCCAACTCTGAGATCTAATTTCTGTGAGGAAATAAAACTGGCCACTTACTTGAAATTCACCAACCTGAAATCCAGACCCTAACCCAAGGGCTTTGTCAGTGTGGTACTTGACCCCAGGGTCTGCATTCTAGATCAGGTACTTACAGGGTAAATCCAGCTTATCACTTGTTTTTGCAAATACATTTTTATTGGAACACAACTATACCCAGTCATTTATGTATTGTCTATGGCTGCTTTCAAGTTACAGTTGCTGTGACAGAGACCACGTAGTCTACAGAGCCTGAAATCATTATTATCTGGCCCTTTATTGGAAAAGCCGATCCTATTCTAAATCTTCATCCTCTTCTCACCCCCACCCCTCAACAAAACACACACACTCCATTGAAACAAGGAAGGCAATATAACTAACTCCTCTTTTCTCTGACAGAATAAGAGGGTCATCACCTTCCAGCTGTGGCTCCAGCCCACTGAACATCACAAGCACACCTCCCCCTGACACCTCTTCTCCAGGAGGCAAGAAGGTAAGGCTGATGACTTAGACAAAGGCCATTCTTAATCTAGACAGCCTCCTGCCCAAGTTCTGAAATGTTGGGGGTGGGAGTATATAATTACCGTTGTGGTCGCTGCAACAAGTTGGACCCTTTTTCCCTCCTTAGGGTAAACGCATCTCTGTGAGTCTAGGTACAAAGCATAACAGTGAGCTAGAGAGGCTTGCTGACATCCTTAGAGGATTTATTCCATGTGAGTACACGAAGGCAGAAAGATCATTCTCAGGAATGGGGAGTTACCAGTCTATGGCATTGAGGGAGCAATGCAAGAACTCCCATGAGGGAAGGATTGGGGAGTACCTCACATAGAAAACTGTCCAGTTCTATGCCAGGAGTTTTCAAGGGAGGAAGCATAGTTAGCATTAGTGCAGCTCCAGAAACAGTCATACAGAAGTGATGTTTTGCAAGGCAAGCTGGGCTTTTGCTGCTGCAGTGGGCATCTAGCACCTGTGTTGTGATAGCATTGGGTACAAGTGGCTTGTCAGTCAACAGCCCTCATGAAGAGCTGGCTAGAGGACTACATACATCACAAATAGGCTTAGAAACCTTTCACCTGTTTTCATCTTTGCCAGAGAATTTACAGGTCTAGTTAATTATAAGTCGTAGATCTATTTATAGAACCGGGTGTAAATATAGGTTAGGATGACCCCAGGGCCAGCATCTTTGGACAGTCATCCCTTTCCCCATCTCCCCAAACATTAGTAATTCACATAAATGAGGCTTCTAGGGCACAAGTTGTATCAGAGACGACCTCAGAGGCCCAGGTTACCAGGAGCTGCAGTGGTGCCCATGGGATGGGGGTGGGGGACAATTAGGAAGGGGAGGGTAAGGTCAGGATTCCTGCTTCTACCAGGGCAGCGTCACTTGTTTTATATTAATCTTCTGTAAAAATTTCTATTAGAAAAAAGGTTTTGCTCCCCACAAAGAGGTTTGAAAGTCAAATTAATGGGTAAGAGCACGATTGATTCAAGATAGACCTGGGTTTGAAGCCTGGATTTGCCATGTGCCTGCTGTGACCCAATACAATTTTTAAGCCCTAGTTTTCTCTATAATGGGGTTAATATAGGTTAGGACAGCCAGTATCTTTGCACATTAGGTCCTATTATGAGATGGTATGTGTAAAAGTACCTGGCCTTTGGTAACAACTTAGAAAACAGCACTGATAAAGTCTGGGCAAGGTTTACCCCTCACCCTGCTTACAGTCTCTGCTGTTCTGTTACACCCCTAGTTCCTTCACCATCTCAAGAGTTGTCTCCCCTTTTATGTTCTCAATTTAACTTTTATGCACTTGACTTTCTGGTATTACCAAGAATCCCACTACTCTGTTTGGAAAGGTTATCATTCCAGTATAGTGCTTAAATATTACTCAGGAAACTTTAATATACACTGTCATCTTACCCTCACAAGTTTATGTGACAAAATCCAGGCTCCCTCATGTTAAATGAGTAGCCCAGCATTTGCTCCTAAGTATGGCTCCAAACTAAATTCCTATCTCTTGACTTCCAATTCTTTCTACACCAACAACTGCCAGAGATCTAAAAGTATACACTGCATCACAAAGCCCTGAGTATTTTTGAGGCACTTAGGGAAAATTTTTCCTTCAGGCTTATAAAAATGGGTCTGGGAGAAGAAATTCTGAGTGTATTCTGAGTCTCCAGCAGCAGGACTTTGACAGAGCAGCCTAAACAAGATGGAGTTAAAAGTGACTCCATTAAATAGTGTACCAGAGCCATAAGAGTAAAGGTAGCCCCATGCTTCAGCCTTTCCTAGTCACTCAAATTTGGCATGTCCAAAAAATGAGTTGTTTACCTGCTAGTTGTTTCAGTCAGGGCCAAGCTAAAAAGGGGAGGCTAAGTGAGCCTCATAGGTTTCAGGAGAGTCTTGGTATCCAGAAGCACTAAGGAAAGTTCAGATAAAGTAGCACTGAGTTCCGTAAACGTCATCTGTGGTTTTTTGGGGGAGTGGGGTGGGCAAGATCCTTTCAGATGTCTGCAAGATCAAAACATATTTTCATAATAATGCTAAAACATTTTCTTCACTGTGTTGATAAGGGAACTGAGCAATGTTGGATAAAACTGGTCTTTTCCAAAAATCAGGGCAGTAGTGCCAAACTGTACTCAGTCATTACTTTTCTCATCACCACATACTCTCAATGAAAAATAATAAAATTTAAAGCCACTTTCAATTAAGAATGTCATTAATGAAGCAGTAAATTACTTTTACAAAAGCCTTGAGTAATATTTTTAATACTGTTACAAAATGCTTAGGTATGTGGAAAGCACTGAAGACAGACTGCTATCTCAAGGAAAAGCACTTGTGTCATTAAGTTAGAAGCTCAACTAACCTCTTTTCTCATAGGATACCATTTTTACTATTGCAAACTATGGTTATTCCAACTTGGGTATTTAGCATACATCTTCTTGAAAATGATGAACCTATGTCTTTAAGGAAAACAACTGACAGTATTTTTGCCTTCTGGGCAAAAATTAGAATTTTTGGAAAACTTGTATCTGCTCTGAGCTCAACAGCTTCCTAAAACTTAAAAGATACTTATGATGATAAAGGTAATTATTAGCAATGGTGATGTTTTGATGTTGTACAGTGAAATATGTCAACATTCAGAAGGTCGGAATAACTTAGTGAACCAATTTTCCAAATGGCCAGTGCAAGATAGTTTCAATCATGCAAAAGTAAAAGATCTATCCTAAGTGCCAAGATATAATAATGGATTTTAAGAGTACAAAATTTTATTGATATGGTTTCAGATTCCACAGTGCAATTAATCTTTTAAGAAACTTCCACTTGTTGTTTCCATGTAATATCAAAGAATACCATAATTATTTGAAAAGGCTACTAAGACACACCTCCCTATTCCAACGACATTATATATGGGAGGCCAGATTTCCTTCATAATACTTCAACCAAACAACAAATCTAAATAGACTGAATGGAGAAGCAAATGAGAATCCAGTTAGATTCTATTAAGACAGACATTCAATTTGCAAAATATGTAAAATACTTTTCACTCTGTTTTAGAAGTTATTTTTCATTAAAATCCTATTTGTATTAACATGTAATAGGTTTATTATTTTTAAAAACTTACTAGTTTTAACTATGAATATAGTTAAATATTGGTAAATATAGCCTACACAAATAAAAGATCTTTGGAGTTCTCATTTATTAGAGTATAGAGGTTCTTATACCAAAAAGTTTAACTGCAGAGACAAAGTTGTAATGCCACCTACTGGAAGGCCTGAAATCACTCTCTCTCCTAAAATGCAAGCTACTACCCAAACTGTTTCCTCACCTACATCCAAGGACTTCTCAAACATGCTTTTCTATGATGAGACTCAGCAAGGAGAAGGAAGCTTGGGGGCGGGGGGGGCGGTACAAAAAGGGCTACAAAAAATTAAGAGTTCTGCTATTGACGAGTGGTAGTAATACTCCTCAGTGATCTAAATGTAAAGCACTGGTTTTGAAGTTGACATTTATAGAACCAGGGATGAGATTTACTTTGTGCTTTGTTGTTCATTTGTGACTCCTCAACTGTGTCTCTTCAATTTAACCCCTTATTTCTTCTTCAGCAACATCTGTTGTTTTAAGTTTTACTTCTTTATGTGGGAACTGCCCATCTGGGCTCACTGAGGTTTAGTACTTGCCTTAAACACGTGAACAGCATGATCCAAGGTAATTAAATGCTCTATGGATTTTATTCAGCCTTTAAATCGCATGGGTTGAATCCAAAGAAAAGAGAGGACTAGTTTGGGGAAGAAGTTTTTTTCTTCCTGTGACCATTCCTAACAGCTAGTTTGAGAAAACCGAAGCCATTTGAAGCTTTGTTTCCCTACCATCCTCTTTTCAACTTGCTTCATTTTCTTGGTGACATTTGCATGATATTGATTCAAACTGTTGATGTGAAAACTTCACTTTTGTTTGTAGATTTTAAATGGAGGGACTCCAGACATTCCTTCCAGTGGCCTACTATCAGGGCAGGCTCAGGAGAACCCAGGTTATCCATATTCTGATAGTTCTTCTATTCTTGGTAAGTAGCATTTTATTCATTTCCATTTCAGTGAGCTTGAAAAACATGTGACATAAAGTTTTAAGAATTGAATGTACAAAGTAAGTTAGTTCTAGATAAATTTGATAAGAACAAAGTATTGTTTAAATCTTTACTTCGAAGTTGAATTTAGTGGCTGAGTTCTGGTGGTGGGGTCCAGGTGTTTCCCTGGAACTCAGGAGGAGATTATATAGCAGCCTAGACAGGCTTTCTCCCACCATGTGGGACTCTTCAGAGGGAGAGCTGATGATGGTGCAGAGATAAAGCCTAGAAAGGTGATCAATAAGCATTTGAGAGAGTATTAAAAGTCAGTAAGCAATGAAAAGTTTGCTTCTCCCTTCCCACCCATCTTTTTCTCTACTTGTCTTTCTAGATCTTTTTTTCCTAATCTCTATCTTCCAAATTTTCTTTCCTTCTTAACTCCTTATAACTGGGTATATCAAAATATTAAAATGAGGTCAACTCAAATGCTTTTTGTCTTTACTGAAATTTAACTATTTTGTTTCTAAAAATTGGTTCTTCTCTCTGAAAAACACCAAAGAAAAAAAATGGCAATGCAGCCCAAAAGCAGCCTCTCTTACCCTACTATTAAGTATAATTTTCACATTAAATATGTTGTGGTATGCTCACTGACCAGTTTTTAATCTCCTCCCACAGGTGAAAACCCTCACATAGGCATAGACATGATAGACAACGATCAAGGCTCAAGTAGTCCCAGTAATGATGAAGCAGCAATGGCTGTTATAATGAGCCTCTTGGAAGCAGATGCTGGCCTGGGTGGCCCTGTTGACTTTAGTGACTTGCCATGGCCGCTGTAAACTACATGTTGCTTTAGCAACAGCTACAGTATCAAAGTGCATTACTGGTGGAGTTTTACAGTCTGTGAAGCTTACCGGATAAGGAGAGAACAGCTTTTATGTACTGTCTTCATAAAAGCAATCTCAGAGCCATTGATACAAGTCAATCTTACTATGTGTAACGTCAAAGTGGAACTAAGCCTGCTCCAGTGTTTCCTCACCATTGATTGGGCTAGCTGTGGATAGCTTGTATTAATTGTATATTTTGGATTCTGTTTGTGTTGAATTTTTTAATCATTGTGCACAGAAGCATCATTGGTAGCTTTTATATGCAAATGGTCATTTCAGATGTATGGTGTTTTTACACTACAAAGAAGTCCCCCATGTGGATATTTCTTACACTAATTGTATCATAAAGCTGTTTATTCTTCCTTGTAAGAATCCTTTACTATAAATATGGGTTAAACTATAATGTATTAGTTAAATATTTTTAATAAATGTTTCCCTTGTTCTATAAATACTGTTCACATTTCAAACAATTAGAAAAAAAAATCTTAAGTGCTGTGCGGGGTGCCGGATAGATTTTCTATAGTGAGTGTTTAAGGGCCATCCATCCCAATAGCATTTACTACAGTGCCTTTTTGGCTTTCATAACAATTCTGGGACTTACATGACTTCCCAGTGTTACTAGCTTAGCTATATTGTTAAAATAGTTAAAATTGCAACAATTTGGAGATATGCAAGAACAAAGACATTGCTGCTTAAACACAAATTTCAGATCCTCTGAAATTACAGTTTCAAGACTAGCTGTACCAGACTGGCTTCACTACTACAACTCCTTTATACTATAGCTCACAGTTGTATTGCTTCACACATTTAAGCCATATGACTCCAGACCCAAAGCACCTAAATACTTCTGTGGTCCAATTCAAGAAAGAATCAGAATATTAGAAAATAGCATTTGCATGAATAATTTAGTAAGCAAAACAGTGCGATATAATGGGGAAAGCACTGAACTGGTGTTAGAAATTGGCTCTGAAACCTAGTAAAAGTATTTTGCCCTTCATGTCAGGTTGGACTAGAAAATGCTCTTCTTTCAGCTTTAACATTGTTTTGGATTTATAGTACATTTTATAATTAGTGGGGAATATAAGTGCACACATATACCAAATTAGAGTTCCCTGAGCTAAATAGGAAATCTAATTATGAGACCAAAAATCTGGTCAAGGTGGTTATAAAGGTGATCAGAATCATTAAAACAATGGAATTTTATTTTGATGAAAAACGTGAGTTTACAATCATTTAGTAAATGAAGAGCAAACACTTCATTTTCCTATCCCATAACTCGTAAGAAAAAAAAGCTTTAGTAAATAAATATCTGTGAACAGATTAAGGGTAAGGCAGACTGGATAATAAACCAACTCTGATGTTCACACTCCTTGCATGTGACGCACTCTGAAAGGGTGAAAATGGCACTGGAGGGAACCAGTAAGATATAGGCATTGAATCTCATCCTAATCATTCAAATAAGCCCAGTGACAAATATTCATTTTTCTGCTCATCTTGGGCAGCAAACTATACACATTTTACTGAAGGAAAATTTTGATAGAAGCACTTGTTATATTGCGCATCACAACTATAAAAATGGCTTGAACGGTTCCATTTAACCACCATTTATAAAGTGCAACTATATAATACTCTACATTTTATCTGGGGTATCATGATGTTAATCTAAACTGAAAATACCCCAGCTGCCAATTTCCACCACTTTTGAAAAGACCTAGATGTGTGAAAAAGAACTGTCCCCCATACAAAGAACCAATTTCACAAACCTACTGGTAAACAAAGACATTTATGTAACTGGAACCTCAGGATGCTAGAGCTGTACTCTCTTAAAAAACCATTCAGCTACCTTTGGTCTTTAAAAAAGCCTACACTGCAATATCCTAAACACTGTTATGTGCATCTCACAGTGAGGAGAGCGGCCTGCAGTGCAGAATGAGGAGAGCACAACGTCACTGTGAAAAGTAGCATGCTATGGTTTCCAGGAACGTCAACATCACAGCATTGGGTTCTGGGCCTCAGGGTCGAGGTCATTACTGCCAGAAGGAGGATGGACGGGGAGAATATCCAGCTCATCCACTTGCGGAGTGGGGTGCATGACTACCAGCTGGTCCTGGGGAATGTCAGCGGCAGCTGCTGCAAGATTGGTGATAGATTTACTCTTTACACATTGAAAGTCTACATGTCGACTCTTTCCTTCTTCCTTTTCCCAGGACATTCGAATAAAGGGTCTTTGGACATAATTGTAAATCACTTCTGGGCGGCCCCCAGGCCTTTTCTTTACTTTTTCTTTGTAGGTAGGATAACCTGGAGGAGAGAAAGATTTTAAAAACTGAGGACACACATGCACACATGTGCATGCACACATGCAGCACCTCCCCACAGCACTTCTCACCCGGTTTAAGCCTAAAGATGGCTTTTCTGCTGTAGCTCCTGAACAAACAAAATGAAGAATGGAAATCATTCCATTTCCTTAGTCATCAGTTCAACAGCCAGAAACTGAAATCCTACTGATGGAATTCACAGATCCTTCCACCATCATCTCAGCTACTCAATACACCAACCACCCAGAAAAACATCCTTAAAGTAAAAGCAAGGAGGGAATTTCCCAAATGGAATGGGACCTAGTGGGATGTAATTCATGTATCTTGAGCTCTAGCTATGTAACCTTAACATCTCTGAATCCTTCCCTTCACAGGATTATCTGGCCTCAAGGCCTACAGTTTATTGTCACATTAGCCTTCTACTTTCCTTAAACCTAAATCTCATGTTCATATTGCTCTTGGGTTTTTCCTTTCATTAAACAACAAAATGCTATAGAGATCTCCATCTTCACTGGTTCTAAAGGTTCTTCTGCACCTAGGTTAGCAAAACCAGTATTTTATTCCCTATCTCATTTTAACATTACTATGCCAACCACCGAGCAGCTCATTCAGATTAGCAATTCCAAAGCAATTTTGGCTGATTAATTACACTTTCCTCCTCTTGGATCATAATCACTGTGAAGTAACAGTTAGTAAAGACAATCCTAGTTTTGGAAAAATTTCAGTCATTTACCAGTAAGGCAATTTCTCCAAAGACATACATACTGTCCTTAGAAACTATGAGTCTCTTCCCTCCTTCGAACTAGCAAGAATTGCTAGTTTAGACCAGGGATTGACAAACATTTCCTGCAAAGGGCCAGACAGTGAGTATTTCAGGTTTATGGGCCATACGGTTTCTATCACTACTCAACTATGCCATTGTAAAGTGAAATTAGCTATAAACAATTCATAAATGAGTAAACATGTCTGTCTTAATAAAACTCTATTTAAAAAAAGTAATGGGCTGCATTTGGCCTACAGGTCATAGTTAGATGATAGTTAGAACCAGAAAAAAATAGTATGGCCCCTTTTTATGATTAATGGCATACAGGGGTGAATGTAGGCATTTTTGGTAGCTAGTATTATCCATGTGTGGAGTGCATGTGTATGTGATTAAGGTGAGGGGGCACAGGGGCAAGTACGGTTGAAAGCCCTCTGAAGACCTTCTGTAGAAAGCATTCTTTGTTTCACACACCAGTTAATTACCATCCAAAGGGCAGCACTGGAGAGCATAAGAGGTATCTATTCCCTTGTCCTTGATTCTTCTTGGACTATTAGAAAACCTTTAAACTCCTATCTCTTCATATTCCATTCTGTCCTCCAATCACCACTCTAACAAAGTGTAATCTTATTACATACTTGCCTAGAAACTACCAATGGTTTCCTCACACTTAAAGGGGAGGGTCTGTACTCCTTAGCATACATATATAATTTGAGGTATTTTTACAACCTGGTTCCAAACTACCTGTCATCAGGCTTCAACTCAAATGTCTCCTCCTGAAACCTTCCTGTCCGCCCAGTCTAAAGTAGCTTCCAGCTGCCTTCTCCCTAGCTCTGAAACCAAATAGCTAAACCCCACTGTTTGCAAAATGGCAAAAAAGACATATACTGATGAAGCTTATGTGTCAGCAATTCCACTACTTTTTTAGATCCAAAGTTTCCTCTCCTTCCTGCTAAGTCTGTTTCTGGTCTTTCTTCCCCATATGTCTCAGCAGTCCTGTGACCTCCCAACAGCTCAACTAGTCATTGATGAAGAACACTACTATCTTCATTATCACCATCACAAACATGGGAAATTACTATGTGCCAGGCCCTGTTTTAATTGCTTTCCATGTACTAACATTCTTTCCTCACAACAACTCAATAAGGCACTTAATGCTACCATTTCAGAAGAGGAAAGTAAGGCACGCAGAAGTGCCTTGGCCGAGGTCTTAACAGCTATTAAGTCATAAGATTTGAACACATGCAATCTGGCTCCAGAACCCTTAGTCTTGTCACTATGTCATGTTATGCCAAGAAAGATATTTTGTTCTTACTAAGGGCACGTTAGAATAAAAGAGCATCTGATATGTCATCTGGAAAAATTCATTTAAACCACAAAGTAAAAAGAAGCCTAAAAATGTATCATTTAAGTATAAGATAAAGTAAGTATGCAATTTGTATTTAATTTGAACATAAGCCATTATCATATTTGAAGATATCAGTAAGCTACTATTACTGCTTTTACATGAATTTTCAGAAAGTAGTTTTTAGCTCTACTGGGTTTTGGGGAGCTCCAATGATATCTACTAGGCAAAGAACCCTGACTATCTTATAGGGATGTACACACATGCATGCCCAAACACACTACATGGGCTCAGTCCAAAAAGCATAAGGTGAGCTATGGCAGAAAAGACAAATTCTTATCTCTACATTGCTAGGGAATCTTATGGAATAAATAATTTATAATGGCCTTCTGTCTTTCTCAGATAAAGGAAGCTGATTTTTGTTATTTACAGGTCTACTGCACAAGCATTCAGTAATCATTTGAGCTTTTCAAAGTATTAAACTATATTCTAAATGGGATCCCATTTTTTAACATTGTTTTTTCAAAAGAAAACTAACAGAAAATAATGGAAATGACTTACCTTCTATTCCCAATCTAATCTTCTTAAGACCCCTCTCCTTCAAAACTGATTTGGCCACATCTCTGTTTTCAATGTACTTGAAAAATCTATATAATTTTGTGCTATAAATAACTGGAAACAAAAAAAGACAAGAATATTTTCTTATTAAAATCAAAGTACTTGGAGATGAACTTAAATTTATCTTTATCATCAAAGAGGCTTGACAACCCTAAAAGCCCAAATACTGGATGCAGTGATGCCAAAGGGTGACTAGCCAACATGACAGGACAATTCAGTACAGTTAATGTATAAGCAAATGTCTACTTAAGTTGAAACAAGAAAAGCTTTAATAACAATCAGGTAACCCAATCCATAGGAAGAATCTCTTTCTGAAAGATACGTCATATACAAACTTAGTGGAATGGGATCTGCCCCCCAATTTCTTCAAGTCAGAGAACTATCAATACTACATCATTATCAAGCAGGCAAAGTAAAGGAGTTTGCTATAATGCCTACAAGGCCTTGTCTGGAAGGGAAAAAACTGCCTTGTCAGAGAGTGCAAAATGGATACATCTTACATTTCATGGATTGAGCAACTATTAATAATTCCCCCAGAAAGCATAGACCCTCCCCCAAAACTGTTTTCCATTCAGGCGAACAGCCCCATTTAATACTGATGTTAAAATGGCAGATTCGAGCATGTTCTGCCTAGGTTAGTCTGTTTAGAGCAAACTGGCTTTGCAAAGGGCAGACATTCCACTGACAACATGTTGAGTCTTCCAAATGTGCTGGGAACTTCAGGGAGTTAGACTGATGGACCTTCCTCGCCTTCTCTCTTTCAGGTGGAGTTATCTCCCTTAAAAGGTGAACTGCAAAGGTTTTTTCAAAAAAAGAAAAACACACTCACAAACCAAACATGCTGGTTTAAGAGCCAATAAAAGGAAAATACGTATACAGATGCTACTACTCGTGGGGTAAATGTGTGATTATTAATACATCCTTATTATTACTGATATTTTAAGAAAAAATATTTTTTGACATCTCAGAATGGATGTTGTCAGAAAGTCACATTTAGGAAATCAGGAGGAGAAGGCTATCTGTTTTCTCAAGTGAATCTTCTTTAGGTTGAAATATCTTGGCACAAAATGAAACGTATTTAGACAAATTAAGTAAAATGTTTTCAAGTCCTTTAAGTTTCAAAGCTTAAGATAAAAAACAAGAAAACAAACCAAAACCACTCAAATGGAAAGCTCAACAACTAAAAAGGAAAAGCCAGCTCTACTATAATTCCTGTATCACTGTAATGTCCTTTCTGTGCTCTTAAGGTTCGCTCTGCTCTCCTGAAGTCAAACTTTTTGGAAACTAAACTACAAATTAAAAGTTTATTCATTACTCTTTATTGGTAGAAAACAATTAACTATATTTCTTTTGATATTTGGTAACCTTTTGTTTTTTCCCATTTTGTTCAACTTGTTATTCTACATTTTATTACAGAAAACTGTTGTCAGCAACAAGCCTAGGAATGAGGAAATCACAATACATCTATTACTGTAACTGTCCAAAGAAGAATCAGAACATTCATTTAAGTATATCATGCAAAGGAAACACCTCAATGTGAATTCTGAGAAGTGCTATTATCACTTGTGTTAAAATAATCTTTTGAAAATCTTTAGAAGTCAAAAAGAATGTCACTTAGAGTCTGCTTTATTTTTAGACAATTATAAGTAAAATGGAAAAATTAAAGGATTTGGTACTTTCTATATTCCTGTACTTTTTACTTAAACCCTAATCCTTACCAAGTCAACACAGATTGGAGTATAAAATGATGCTGGGCTATTTTACCTAGTTACCTGAATCATTCTTTTAACTATTTTCTCAATCTATGGAACTCCAAAAATACTGTATGAGATTCATCAAGAAAAACAATACAAGATAAATTTTCTAACAAAAAAAATCAAAAGGCTTTTAGTCAGAAAAAGTTTGGAAGAGAAAAAAACTTAGTCATTGTTACTCAAGATAATGTTGTTTTGGTCAGAAATGACTAATTATAGTCCCACAAAGCTTTCTAAAGGGTCATTATATCCTGCAGGAACACATATGATATTAAAAAAAGGAACTTCTTAGAACCTAAAGTCACCCTCAAAATTAATGAGTTGAAGTTTGTTTTATATACAAATAAAAATTCATCAAAAAACCCCTGGCTTGTTTATCAATCGTCTACTACTTCAGGATCTACTTTTCTAGAATGCTTCTTTCTAAACACAAAGGAAAGATCCATCAAGACCCAATCCAACAAGAGCAAACCATTTCTGTGCATGACAAGGGTGGGCACACTTTTTCTGTAAAGGACCAGACAGTAAATACTTCGGGCTTTGCAAGCCATGCGGTCTCCATTGCAACTCTCAACTCTGCCATTGTAGCACAAAAGCAGCCAAAGACAATACTAAAACTTGATCTGAAAAACAAGCGACAGCCTGGATTTGGCCCACAGACCATAGTTTGGTGACCCCTGGTGTAGGTAACAGCTCAATGTATTTTCTTTATAAAAACAGTCCTTTGATCAATATTAAAAAAGATAAAGAGACCATCTATGATAATTCAAGAGAGAAAACATGCCACAATACTTACTTTGTGAATACTCCTCTCCCATCTGTGGTGGATACTCTTCATCCCAATCAACCACATCATCATCTGTAAGCACCACTATGTGGCATTCTCGTTCCCCACTCTGGGCACTAGCTACCATGAGAGGCAGGATCATTTCTTCCAGATAAAATTCAAACTGTCTACGAGCACCATCATTTGATAACTCATGCATTAGGGCACCTGAAATGAAACCCACAAAAGTATCTTGATTTTTTGGGTGACCAGTAAGTAAAGTAGCAATGCACAAACAAAAGATCAGATTAGTTTGGATTTACTTTGGCATCCTACAGACAACATAAAGGCTACTCTTTAGTAAACAAACTTTTCCTAGGAAGAGATCTTATGGAACTGTAGGATCTTACAGCAAGGAAGGCCAACTAAAGGCATCCAACACAAGCCTCACCATTTTACACACCAGGAAGTAAACTGCCTACAGTTACAAACTAATTTGCAAAATCAGAATTAAGTCTGTCCCTCAACCAATCCCTAGCTCAGGGTTATATCAAATCATCTTTCATCAATATATGCAATTATATCTTAAAGTATATCTTAAGAATATTTTTCATGTGGACAACATGAACTAAAATAGCTGCCATATTCCATCTCCCACAGTTTCTTTCCCAGAATATTTACTCACAAGCAGCGTTAATAATTCAGTGTAGGAAGATGAGTAGGACCAACTGGCTTTGGGATAAGGGAGGCAAAAAGCCAAGCACAATACAGCATATACAGAATTACATAGTAGACCTGACCCTAGAACTCAGAGGTAAAAAATACACTTCACTTCACCCTCAAGTACAAACAAAATGAACAACTTCAAATTCCCAAATACACAGCCACAAACTCACTTGTGTTGACCTAATATTTTTTTTTCTTATTATTTCATTGGCAATGTCCTATCTCTTCTCTAAGGCTCTACCATCTCAAGAACTACTGGGAGGGTTAGAAAAGACACTAGAATTCAAATCTATAGTCTCCCATGGGGAGCTTATTCCCCCTACAACATGCTAACTATATAATAATTATCAATAACATATAATTAGTAATATAGTAAATGATTGGTTAAATAATCAACAATCCATATCATTACTATTATTACTTAGCCATGTCTCTCTAGGCTAGCTACTTTCCACTTTAATTTTTTAACTCCTTTCATAGCCAAACTCCTAGATCTATCAACACATTCTCTTTCCCCTAACTTCTGAACTTCTAACATTTTTCAATCTTGCTTCCACACTCACTACTCCTCAAAACTGTTCTCAATATAGTCTCCAAATGACCTTCTAATTGTTAAAGACAATGAACATTTTTGATCCTAATCTTATGTAACCTCTCAATTGACTCTCTTACAAGGACCCCTACCTTCTCCTTAACACATATCATCCCTAAGAATTTCTGACACCATTATCCCTGGTTCTCTTTCTCTTCTATGGCTGTTCTTCTTGGGTCACCTTTGCCAATTTTTTCTCCCCTTGCTGTTCATTAAATATTGATATTTCTCTGGAAGATGCTATTTTCCAAAAAGCTGCAAAATCTTACATTACACTTTTTTCCTGCAATGTGACCTTGACACCTCTTCCCAAGATGTGGAGTCTAATTGCCCTCCCCTTTGATCTGGGATGGTCATATTGACTTGCTTATAACCAGAGAAGCATGGCAGAGGTGACAGTGCATGACTTGTGGCTTTGCCTTGGTTTTGGGGAAGGCTCGCTCTCCAAATGCTTCCTCTCTGAACCCAGTCTCCAGGCTTGGAGAAGCCCAAGATGCACGAAGTAGCCAAATGTAGGTACTCTTCTTAACGGTCCTAGCTGAACCCAGCCTTTGAGTAATCCTAATTCAGGCAGCAGACATGTGAGTAAAGAAGACTCCAGCCTTTTGAGTCATCCCAGCCCTTCAATTCTTCATAAAATGAGGCCTCAGGTATTGCTGAAGCAGACACAGTCCACTTCTGCTGTAGTCTCAATTCTTGACCCACAGAATAAAAATGATTATGCTACTAAATTTGGAATGGTTTGTTACACTGTAATAGTTAACTAGAATACATACCCTCTAGAGCCACTGCCCCCACCATAATCCAAGTCAATGATAATTCTTACCCAAATTACTATAAAACCTTCTAATTACATTCTCTCAACATTTACTTTTGCCCCTGTTAGTTCATTCTCCCGTAGCAGCCAAATCTAATTACATGTCTCCTCTAATTTAAACCTTTCATGGCTTGTACTATCCTTAGAATAAAAATCCCAAATCCTCAACTTGGTCCAAAAAGCCCTATTTTGTGAAAAAGGAGATTGTGGGTCAGTGTGTAGTTCTTTAAAGAAAATATTTCCTTTAAATACTATCCATATACTGATAACTCCAACAAATAAATATCTAGCCCACATTTCTCTCCTAATCTTTAGATATGTGTATGCAATGTTCCACTCAGAATTTCCACTTGGATGTCTAACAGGTATTTCAAACTTAACACGTCCAAAATCAAGTTTCTAAATTTCTACTCCCCATGAAGTTTCCCCCATCTCAATTAATGATTAATGGCAACTCTTCATTTCCAGTTAGCTAAAGTCCTCTACTCTCTTCCCCACCCCATATTCCAACAACAGCAAATCCTGACAACTCCACTCCAGAATTTGATCCCTTGTCTCTGCTTCCAGGCTTATTAAGCCATGACCATCTCTTACCTGAATTAGAGCAATAGCCTCCTAATTATCTCTTTGCTTCTATCTTAATTCCCCTTCATCTTACACTCCTTGGGGGAAGACAGACAATAAACAAGGTAAACAAACAGCATATGAACAATTAACACTGGCATGCTAGGTAGTGCCAAGTGCTGAGGAGGGGGAAAAAGTAAGGACAGGGCATACAACAGCCAGAGAAACATCTCCAACACAACAGCCAAGAGTGACTATTTTAAAGCCTAAGTCAGGTCAGAACCACAGCACTGCACAACTCTATATTGAGTTGTGTGTGAATGCTGCCTCCATGACATGGTAAAATGTGGCAGCCTCACAGATCATAACACTCCCCTGTTCAAAACCCTCCAATGGCTTCCTATCTCATTCAGAGTAAAAGCCAAAGGACAAAGGCCCTACAGGAGTAGGTCCCCTCATGACCTCATGTCCTACTACTTAACACTCTTACTCATTTTACTCTAACTACACAGTAGCCTCTTTGCTGCTCTTAAACATGCCAGGCAAGATACTTCAACACTTGCACTGTTGACCTCTGCTTAGAACTTATCTAAATTTTCTTCTCCAGAGAAGGTTCTCTGGCTACCATACACCCATCCTTACTTTCTGCCCCCTTCCTCAGCACTTAGCACTACCTAGCATACCAATGTTCATTGTTCATATACTCTCTATTTACCTTGTTTATTGTCTGTCTTCCCCAAAGTAGTGTAAGTTCTATTAGAACCAGAAGTTTGCCTGGTTTGTTCATGCTGCAGCCCCAAAACTTAGAACAGTGCTTTATACAGAATGGACAGTTATTAAATATTTATTCAGTTCATAAATTTTGTCTGGCCTTACTTCTCAACACTCACACGCCATCCATTTGCTCTAGCCACTTCTCTTCTTTCAGTTCAATAAGCACGTCATATTCCTTCCAACTTAAGAGCCTCTGTAAATACCATTTCTGCTGTCTATATAGTCCACTTCTTACCCTCTTTGCATTACAGTGAGTCTCAGCCTTAATGTCACTAACTTAGAAAATGATTCTCCACAACCCCTTCACTATACATTTCTCATAACTTCTCATTTCTTCACTGCTTTCTTCACAGCTTTTCCTTATGTGCTGAATGTCTTCCCTACTAAAGTGTAAACCTGCAAAGGCAGGGACAATGTCTGTCTCATTCATCACTGTAAGTACTACATGTAGGGAACTCTTATAAAAAGTCTGATTAAGAAGGGGAAAAAGAAATTGTAAGTTAAATATTAAACTAGAAATGAATAGCTGGTACTTAGGAATTAGAGATAAAGAGCTGGGAGTCTGCAGTATATAGATTATATTTGAAGCCGCAGTGATGAATGGTATCACTCAGAATAAGTGTACAGATTCTGTGAAAGAGAGGGTAGTTAAAGATAAGACAGTTGGGAACAACCACAATCTAGAGATGAATGATCAGGGAGCAAGTGAGAGAACAATACACAGAAGACCTAAAAGAAGGATGTTAAAGAGACTAAGGAAGAGAGTGTCCAAGAAGAAACGGGTGATGTTAACAGTGAAAGCTAAAGGAAATGCCCCTAAGACAAACATCTCAGAATTATCACTAAATTTAACATTGTTCAAAATATTCTAGCCAATTCAATATGACAAACAAGACACAAAAAGTGTTATTTGCAACAGTGTCAATTATCTACCAAAAATATATAAGAACCAACCGAAAAACTACTAGAAATAAACACAGTTCTGTTAGGTGACTAATGCAAATGTACAAATTCAATAATTTTCTTGTATGTTAGCAGTTAGGAAATTTAAACACATAGTCTACACACCACAGTAACAAAAATACAAAATATCTAAGAATTAATTTAATGAGACTAGAGCAGAAATAAAAGACATAAAAGAAAACTGAATAAATAGCAAGACAAAGCAGTTGAAGCAAGAGTCCGTAAATATGTTAAATCTTCTCAAATATTAACTTCAAAGAACTCCAATGAAAAGCTCAAAATTTTTTAAATAACTTTTTTGAATGCCTACAATAGACATGGGTCATATCTGAGTATGTTTGAGCCTGAGGATTACTCTGTATAAAGCAGGAAAGACTAATGATACTAGAATAGACAAGTGGGATAAGGACCTAAAAAATGTATGAGGGGATAAAATCATTTACTCATTCAACAAATATTTATTGAGTTCTTACTGTGTGCCAGGCACCATGGACACATCCCTGTCCTCAAGTTCAAACTGGTTTAATACTACAAACTGAAAAATAGAGCTGAGAGAGAACATATGAGTGTTTCAGTCGTTTGAGTGCCTCTATGTCTTCAGTGACTACATAGGTAGGCTCTGCCTCTGATCTCCCTTTCTCAATAGACTTGGACATAACTTCAGTTTTTTGGTCTTTGGTTGAAGTCCCATTTTCTCCTACATGGATGGATGGTGCCCTTCTTCCCGGGCCTTCTAAATTGGTGCTTTACTCAAACTTTAAATTTCACTTTCCATACTACTTTTCACCCAAGGACACTATATCACTGTATTTTCTTTTAGCCCTGGGTCTTCATTCCTGAGTTCAGCCCTGATTCTTAAAACCTCTTCTGGGTTCAAGTGCTTGCCTGGGAAGAGAATGTGGACACTGAAGAAATGTGTAGCATAGTTGGGGAGCTACTACTTACCACAGAGTTTCTTTACTATACGGTAAGTTCTATGACAGAAAGTTGAGAAATCAGTTCTTCCCTTTAACTAATCCTGGCTTTGAACATACCATTTCTGCTGCCTAGAACATACTTTCTCTTCCTTCTCCTCCAAAAGCTTCCTGAAGCCCCGATGCCTGAGTTATATACAGCTCCTATATGCTCATTTAGCACCCTATTCTTTCTTTAATACCGTAACAAAATTTACTTGTCTGTCTTCCCCATTATATTGCAAGCACCATGGGAGAACGGACCTTGTGTCACTGCCTTAATATGCCTAATATTTAGTATAAAGTGAGTGCACAATAAAGATGCACATAATGACTGATTACTATGTAAACCACTAAACAAGTTGTTATTGCAGGATATTTAACTAATACACTTATTCACAATATACTACCATGTGGAAATATTATAAAATAGCATGTCAAATATGATCCTTTAATATTTTTCTTTTAATTTACCTTTATCTCTTAATTTAGCCACTTTTTTTTAAAGCACACCCTTATTTAACACTATGTGTCAAACACTATTCATTTAATCTTCACAACACTTTGAGATAAATACTAATGCCTCTATTTTTAGGATGAGGGAACTAAAAAACAAGATTTTAAGTAACTTGCTCAAGAAACCCAGGACTCTATTCAATAAGCATTTAATACTTGTATAATTTTAAATTAAGAGACAAATTTAAACATTTTAGTGTAAAGTGCTATTCCGATATTCAGGAAAGGCACATGCTTGCAGGAAAAAAATTCATTTTTAGACTCAAAAAATGCTACACATTTCTTCAGTGTCCACATTCTCTTCCCAGGCAAGCACCTTCTAATTTTTATTTGCTTTTATTTAATTTTTATTCTCTCACTTGCTCCTGATCATTCAAGACTATTTCTAGCTCTTCAAATTTCACACAGTTTTAATAAAATCTATGAGACTCTCTAAATTTTTAGTAACATATATTACATGTAATCCATATAGTTATTAAAAATATTCCTGAAAGGCCAAAAGTCTAGGAAAACCGTATTAGACATTTTATACAGAGATTCTTACCTTCAATTCCACAACAAATATATGATACTTAACAAGGTAAACTATGTCCAAAGGATTACACAACTAAATCTATGTCATCTGTAAGAAATTCTAGTGTTTTTTTAATCTGACACTCACTAAAATCCAGTATCTGATTATATGAAGTTAAATTAAATGGTCCCATGAATAAAAAAACACAAAACTTGAAGTCAAAGCTCTATAATTAAATTAATGCTCATGGTTTTGACTGAAAATATTTTTTATAACGTGGAAAAATAACAACTTTGTTCAAGTTTACAGTTATATGCTCCACCTGTCCAACTATTTGACTATAAACTTTTAAATATCATTTATAGAGAATTAGACTCAGGTGGACCATCTATTCTTTGTCCCACCTATTAATATTTTTATGAAGACTTTAAAGAATGTTTGGCAAAAATATAATGGTACTTAGGAGTAGACTTAAGGCCACTCATTTTCAAGGAGTTAGATCATAACTAAGCATGAAGAATGATAGCTAAATTTAAGTATATAGTAGGTACCTTAAAAATTTAAATAGAATTTCCCATTCACAGTTCCTAACACACCAATTTTTGAGAAGGGATGACACCTCTGCCAATCTAGTGTTGTGTTTAGGTGATGAAGTAAAGATAATCGTATGTCTGACATCAACATAAGGCTATAACCACATGTAGGAAAAATTTTAAATTGCTTCCCACTGTATGCAGGATAAAATGTAAGAACATTAGTTTGGATTAAATACTTTCCATAATCTGGCCCACTTATTTATTCCCATCTCCCTCTGGTCCTGGTATAAAGTCTCTGCTTCAACTAGGTTATTTCCAAAGTATACCCTTTGTATCTTTACTCCAAAAATCTCAGTTCTTAGAATGACCCTACTCTATTCTTTCTAAATTATTCTTTCTTTGCTACCTGCTTCCTCTGAACTCTTTCCCAATCCCTCGAGCCCACAATGCCCCCTCCTTCTTCTGAACTTCTCCAACCACTTAATATCTAAGTCAATATTTGAAAAGTCTCATAGACTATTTTGACTTTTCTGTGTATAATCACCTTTTTTTCTTAGGCATGCCATAACAGTGAAAGGGAGGGGTGTTGGGGAGGTGGTGAGAGGAAACTATCAATCAAAGAGTTAGCATTTCTAAAGTTTTAGACCTGCTCTGAGGCTGTTTCAAGTTCTGGGATGAAATCATTTAACCCTTTGTATAAATAAGGGCTAGGTATTTAGTCTAAGATCTTTCATGACAAATACTGTTTTTGAGAATTATCTGTATCTTCCATATTGACAGGATATTACCTCCCAAGTAAAAAAAATATTATAAATTTTTGGTTGATGTGATCTGAGGAGTGACGCCAAACACCACAGGTGACCAAAGACAGGGCTCCCAAACCGGGAGATAAAAGACTGGCAACAAATGATACAGGAAACCGTCAAGAAGGAAATCTGAGAGACTCTAATCAAAAATAAATAAATTATTAAAGTTGAAAAAAGTTTTGGAAAATTGCACAAGAAGCTTATAAAGACCTCTGTAGGCTTGCATAAATAATCTTCATGATACCAGAATACTTTACAATTCAATATAATCAAATACTTGAAATCTAGGTAAATAGCATTATTTCAGAGTTTTCATTCTAATATGTGTTAACTCTACAAACCATTCACACACAAAACATCATACTTACTGAGATCTCTACATTTAATAGTACTATATTCAAAAGAAATACAAAGATAGTCACATGCTTCTCTCAGTTCAGGAATAGAAATGCCATCAGGACAACGGATTATTCCTGTTTTATAGTAATCCTGAAAAAAAAGGTAAAGAATGCATAAAACATTTGGAGAATGAAGTGGCCAAAACTTATTACTAAGGTTAAGCTGAAAGCATTTTCAAAAACAGTGGAACTCTGTGATTTCTGAATTGTGTAATTTTAAAGTTGGGTAGAGCTTCACCTTATCACTTTTCATTTTACCAGTAAGAAAAATTTAGATCCAAGTGGGTTCACTGACTCATCCAGTCATACAACTATGTAACAAGGAAAGACTGGAACCCGGGTCTCCCTATTATTTATGTATCTATCTCTCCTATCTACTGTATCATGCTGATTCATAGATATTTTCCCCCTACAACTTGTTTTTCTATATAATTACCATAAATTAAAAAAAATATTTTTTAAACAAGGAAGTTAAATAATATTTTAAATACTATCTAGAGCATTAAGCAAAATGTAAGGTTTTTACTAATAAAGAACTTCAAAATCATATCCAAGTATTAAAATATGTAAACAGAATGCACAATTAGATATTCTTCTTCCTAATACTATTCTTGGTGTTTCTCATATTATCACAAACAATAGTAATTATTTCCAAAATCTATTTAAAAAGTTATTAGGGGCTGGCCCCAGAATTAAAGATATGTTACTCCATAGCTGAGTCAGAAAATTTTTTATTTGTTAATTCCACTGGGGGTGAAATGGAAGTATGGGCAGCTAAAAAAGCACTTACCAAAAAACTCGGATTTGCATCAAGCTTTTGGAGATTCAGAGCCACACTAACACAATTCCTAAAGTTGCTACACCAATGGAAGCAAGACTTCTTGTGGTACTTATCAAAGTACTAACAACCTCAGCAAGATCAATAACGTTTCCTGTCTTATACCTCAGGATCCTGCCTCCCTTTTCCTTAAAACTATTTGAAGAAACTATATCTTCAGACTGTGGCACAAACCATCACACACTATAAATCAAATCTTTATCACTGATTTGAAATTACAAGTAGGGTCTCTATTATACTAATTCAAATATTCCTCAAAATGAAAAATTTAAAGCATTAAAAAAAGGTTTAAAACAAAGATGCTAATAAGTACATTTTAGAGATGACTTTTAAATGTTCGTAAGTGTCTATACTGCTGGTTATATGCAATAAAATATTAGAGTTCAAGTATTCATGTTCATTCATGGCTATCAAAAATGATCAACTTATTGTACTTCAAAGAATTAAGGAGAAAGAAGTAATATGGCCCCAGAAATGTTACCACTAAATTCTTTAAAGAACTGCCTATGGAGACCTAAGAAATTAATCTTCCCCTATCTTATCTTTGCAAAGGTCATACAATTCATATATTTGTGTCATGTTATCTTCATGTACTAAAAATAAAGATGAATTAAATGGCATTAAAAAAAACAATATCCTTCATACCTCCATAAAAATATTCAAACAGAATTCTGCTTTCAATCCAAGTACCTACCATGAAGGGGTCATATGATTAACTCAATACACATATAAAACAAGTACTTACTAGAATAGCTCGAAACACAGTGGATCCAATTCCCTCTGCCACCTCATACTCTCCCTTCTCATTGGGACGTGTAAAGTTATGTTCTCTGCCAGATCCAAACATCCTGTGATAGAAAATAATTGAGAGACATATCAACAGGACATTTCCTTCAAAAGGGAAAACTGATTTCATGTACAAAAGTAAATAGGAATTACAATTTAAGCATTAAATTATATCATTAAATTAGAGAATTTTTATCAGAAATTTATTCTGGAAAATGTAGTAAATGAAGGAATATTTGGGAAGTATTTCCTTTCTGATGGAAGGGACCAGTAGTATAGATTCCCTATAAACAAACAAAATCAATTGATAAAATTCAGTAGATAAAGAATGTTAGAACTTCATAGCCCCTTTTCAGAAAAAAAAAATCTAGAGGGAAACAGTCTAGAGGGAAAGCTGATTTTTATACTAATCTTACTAGAATGAAAAAAAAGGAAAAGGGAAACCACGTTATCTGTGTCTTTTCCTTAAAACTGCTGTCTTTATTGCAAAGTTGATGCTATAATGTTGCACATAAGGTAATCTAGGAAATGGTAAGAGAGAGTAGTCATATTAGGTTGTTTTACTTTTCACAGTATTACCTATAAATATAAGAAATCTTGCTCAAAATTCTTGCACTTGCATCCTAGAATTGAAAAATATGCAATCAAATGCTGGGGAAGGGAGGAATGAAGAAGAGAATGAAAGTTTAAATAAATGAGTAGAAAGCTCTTAATATTAATTATTACATAAGGAAAACACAAAAGGATTTCTATTTTTTTCAAGTCAAGTCATTGGCCCTTTAATAGTAACCATTCAGAAAAGAGGCATTTTGCAATCTATGTCCTCAAACTGAAAAGTTTAAAGCATTAATTCCAAGAAAAATTTAAAATTGTGATTAAAGGAAATTGAACCTCTGAATTCAAAGATACCACCATTCCTAAAGTAAATACGGCCAATCTATGTATTCTACCAAACGATTTCCCAATTTAAATGGCTTCCTCTTTTGTTATAACACAAAAAGAACAAAAAGCTTTTTTATTTCAAAGTCTCCAAAAGAATGCCAAGTGCTTTTGACAATTTCCATGAATATTAATTTTCACTCCCAAAGATATGCTGTAGTCAACTGACATGAAAAGAAGCCTTCACTGATTTAAAAAAAGAAGAAGACAAGGACAGCCTTTTGGGAATCAAACATCATACAGAAGTATTTTCTCAAATATTTGTATTTTTAACAAAAGGGGAAAGCTATGTTTTTAATACCAATATGGATACACACACACATACACAAATCTTTTGGGGTTTTGTTAAAACAAAATGTAGCCTAACAACTAAAGCAAAAATTCAAGTATCTACTTTTTAATTATGTTTCTTTGAAGTTTAGGTAAAAATATAAAGTATTAACAGTGTCAAGTCATCTTCCAAATAGTTTCCATCAATAATCTTCCCATATGCTATTAAAAATACATAAAAGCCTGTATTTCAAGTGTTTTTTTCTCACAGATGGAAAGTCTAGTGCCAATGTTAAAAAGAAACTTTACCTAGTCAAAATGCATACTGTATCATATGTTAGCATTTATTCTGTATTCAGACACTGACAAATTACTATACATACACACAAAGGCATCCAAATAGTTACATGTAACCTAGAAAAAACAAGTTCTTTACCTCATGTAAACTTCTATTCCATTTATATGTCCCTTAATTTTGAACTAGCATGAACAGAAAAGGATACTAATTTTACAATTAAAAGATACTAGATCCTAAATAGATTTGATCCTAGAAGGTGTTTTTGGACACAATGAAAAATCATGTCTACATGGTCTGTACCATTCATAGATTGCAGTTCACATTAATCTATTACTCTGGACCAGCACAGATTGGAAGATGACTATTATTTCTCCTTCATTCTGCTAACTGTTTACATTCTTTTTTTAAAGTCTCTACATCAAACTAAAAACTCATGCTGACTTTCAGTTAACCAAAGTTTTGGGTTTTGTTTCTTTAAACAATGCTGATACTTGTATTCGGTGGTTGAATTTAGGAGCCCCAAGTGAAAAAAACATATTATCACTGTTAAATTCACCTTGTTAGAGATAATCTATGGTTTCAACCTGAGAGATCTTTTAGTATCTTGTCTTAATTAATTAATATATTTGTTATTCTTATTTGTACAGCAAAGATTATTAGAAATAAAATCAAGTTCAAGATCTGGTTCTTTCTAACTGTATTAATTTGAGCAAGTATTCACCCTTGAAAGCTCAGTCCTTCTATCTGTAAAATAGAAGCACTACATTTCAACAGAAAATTACTGTAAAATTTAAATGAAAAAAAGAAAATAATGGGAAAGTGCTATAATTAATAATAGAAAAAACTGCCATAATACAAACCTGCCCAACATTGTGTTTGGCTGTGCAGTAAAAATGGATGGGTCTACCACAAATCTAGTGTTATCCACTATTAGTGTCACTCGTTCTGATGTTCGTACACTCCGGGCTCCCTCTTTTGCATTTTCATATATAAACACCATCTCCCCAGATGCCTTACAGCTGCCATCGGAACTTGACTGACTACTGTTCCTGCTACTGTTACCAGCACTGCTACTGGAACCATTTGGAGATGCTTTCTGAGGGCGAGGACTACTTGGACGAGAGGAACTGTGATCTTTTTCTCGTTCTGAAATAAAAATGTTATAGTTATGCAAACTTTCTTTTAAAAAATTCAAGATCTACATGTATCTTTTAAAATTTCTGATTTAGAAAAAGTTTTAAATTGCACCTTTCTGACTTTAAATAACATTTTCACAGAAACCATGAATATTAATTTATTTCACAGGAAAAAAACCTAGAACATCAAAATGTTTTCTAAAATAATTAATTTTTGTAGACTTTTAAGAAGATATATACTGACTAATGTTGACCAAGACTAAGATCAAAATTAAGGTAAATTTTATGTTATTACTCTACTTCAAAATATAAAAAAAACCCAAGAAACAGAATATTCTCACAAGTCAAATAAGCACTGAAAATTAGTATAAGATTAATAAGAATACCAATCTAAATTATCTGAAAAAGTATTAAACTATTCTGAGAACACAAGTACAAACTTTGGAATCTCACTATGTTAATAAGGGCATCCCCAAACCAGCAATTTACCTTACAAAAGGAAGGTCTCAAAGGAAGAAACAGGAAGTATTCATTTTTTCAAATAACTTTAAATGCCCGCCAAATAAAATGGCCTTAATAGCTGATGATACATGGCTTTCTTTTCATTCTCACTTTCGTTGAATAAAGCACTGCTACAAATTTTGTAAGATCATATAATTATTATCTATGATTTTAAGAGGTACGAAATAGTTAAAATTCAGAAAATTCTCTTTAGCTGTTCCAGTATTTCACAAAAGGGAAATTAAAACTACATTTTTATAATTAAGTTCCCTTTAGAGGCTAGATCACCAAAGGTGACCTAAAAATGTACCTCCATCTCATCAGTTTCATCAGCTTTTGCCAAATGCCTCCATGACTCAGGCTACTTAGAACACTCTGCACAGTTCTACTGATTATACAATTAGGTTTGCTGTATCTCCATAGATACTCACACACATCCTTTTTATGGCCTGTTTGCACAGTGCTGATAGCATCCCAAAAGCAAAACTTGCTGAAAAAAATAATTAATTACATCCACCTATTCTCTTCCCAGATACTGAACTTTGCATATAAACAAATGCTCAATTCTTATTTACACTCTTGTTGATTTTTGGCTTATCAGTACTAGTCCAATTTGAAGAACCTCCTTAGATATTGACAACTTCTTTGCATAATTAGACCCTAAAGTAAGTGATTTTAATTTATAACAATCAGAAAGTACCTCAAATAGTTAAGGCAAAGTATTTAATTGCCCCTTCTCCAGGGGTAAGTGTAAATTAGCAAGCTCACATTTCTTACACACCTCTGCTTCAGACTAGTGCCTTATAGTCACACAATATATTTACCTCGGAGTAAAAATGTTCATTTATAATATTGGGTAGGAAAGGAAGAAAAAGATCTGGGCTAGTTGTCAAGAAAACAAAAAATTTCATGCTTTCCCTATGATCTTCCATATTTTCATTATTAAATTTAAAACGTCAAAGATCAAAATAAATTACTTCATCATGGTCTAGCTTTCACTGCCTTTTTTAGCATGATCAACCAAGGAGTCTATCAACAGATTACTACAAACTATTTAAAAATAAACCACTGCTATATATCCCACAAAAACCAATTTGAAAGATTTAAAAATTCTACATATCACAGTTCTAAAGGCTTTACAAATTGCTTCTAAAACTGTGCAAGACTCAAAAAACTTCACTTTTAACTTTCATTTAATAAGTTGTTTTCTCACAGCAAGACCCAAGCTAAGCTAAAACAAAAGCAACTGAATAGAAGTTAATTTTATCTGAAGAATTAGGCATAATTCATTGTCATTACTACTTTAAAAAGGTAAATGCATGCTTTTAAAAACTTGGGAAGGTTAGTTGATTTTACATACCAACATGGTGCTGTCGTGTTGGGGAAGTAACATTTCTAATACACGGAGTAAGTTGAGATTCCGTTCTTTCATGAGATGAATCTCGTGATCTATCACTGGACCTCCTTCTGTCTCTTGATCTCTCATGTCCCCCACTAGCACTATGTAGACTCATTTTGGTGTGGTTGACAACTCCTTTAGCAACACGTGAGGGGGTACTGATAAGTTAGAAAATAAAATTAACCATGAAAGTAGAACATGAGCTGACAAATACTTTAAATGAAAAAACAACATAAAACTTACTAATATTCTGACGTGCAAGAATGAAATGCTACTTTACAATTCTGAAACCTAATTTACGTTAAACTTGTAAGTTACATAAATTCTGGAACATTATTTCTTTAAAGATCACATAATCCAACTCAGTTTTTAAGCATGAGAAAAATAAGGCCCAGAAAGGTTAACTGGCTTTTTAGTTTAGTAGTAGTAGCAGCGGTGACCACCCAGATCTCCAAAATATTACTTAAACGTTCTTTTTGAATGCTTTGATTGGCGGGGTGGGGAAGCAGGGAGACAGGAAAAAGCACCAACTTCTGGAACTTAAAAAAAATTGAGGTATGGGCAAAGCTACTGATCTCCCTGCCAAATAAAATAAGTCTACATGCTAACTTCAATCAACTCATTCTGGTTTTGACTGAACTTTTTCAAAATTTTTGAAAAGCAATTCTCTAAAAAGCTTAGCTGTGTAGTCAGATTTAAAAAATTTTAAATATCTTAAATAAATTTGCCCATGAGAAGTGAATAACAGAAGACGACTAAAATAGTGTAGCTGACAGAATTCATTCACCCAATTATGTATAAAGATACAGGTATTATGTGCACAACGCTGTGCTACATGCTAGTAGAGAAAGTCCCTCCAGGAGCTTATGATTTAAATGTAGCAAAAATATGAGAACATGTAGAAATTTAAACAATTCAAGAATAACCCCAAATTTCAAATGTAAAATAAATCTCAAATACAAAAGTAATAAATGAGTGAAAGATAATAAATGCTTTAAGATCTTACAGGAAGAAGATATCATTGTAGATTAGGGTTAGTCACTGGTGAACTAGATGCTGACAAATAAAGTTTTAATAATCAGAATACATTGCAGGTAGAAAAACTGACAAAAACAAAATGAGAGATCCAGAGTTAGGGCATTTAGAACTTTACCATCTTAGCAAATACCATGGCTCACATATTAAAAACATTAAAGTTTCTAGAAGGAGAAGAAATAGAAATAGAAGGAACTTCATGGCCTTAGAGTAAATACTTAGAATCAAACTGTCCTTTAATAGTTAATTGCTCAACATGGCAAATGTTACTTAACATTTTGGTACCTTAGTTTCCTCATCTGTAAAACATAGGTTCTACTTCTTTTCTCTTTTTTTTATAATTTATCTTGGTATCATTAATCTACAATTACATAAGCAATATTATGGTTATTAAACTACCCCCTTCATCAGGTCCCTCTATTTATTTTCTAAGGTTAATACGAGGATTAAACAAATTACAACAAATAAACTGACCAGCAATGTACCTGGCATAATAGAATCATTCATTCTTTTGTGAATAATCAGTCTGCTTAGTCCTATTATATTATTAAATATTAGTTTATTTCATTATGACAGATGAGAATATTAAAGTTCAAAATTACAAGACTTGCTCAATCACACAGTATTTACTGGATATGCTAATAAATACTGTAACCTAAGCCTTTTGTTTCAGTCCAGTGCCCCCTCCATAATATTACCCTGCTCCCCTTCACCAAAACCACACTAGTTAAAATTTAATCTTCCTAATGATTCAATTTTAAATCCTGGACTACTACAGAATCATTTCCTTTGCTGACTTATTAACTCTACCACCTTGTTTTGTTATTTGGTGGTTTTTCATCATGAAAATCAGTTATGTCCTCAATATAACAGACCACAAAGACAGGGCTGACTTTGTATTTACCCTAAGAGTTACTTCTAGGAAATAAAAGCAACCTATCAGCCTTTACCAGCCATTTGACTCTCAAAACCTACTGGAAAAAAAAATTTTACTTCCACCATCTTTCTACTGAAAAAATTAAGAGTAATATCGCACCCTTGGAATCAATTTTTTTCTTTATGTAAAACAAGTCAAAAGATCCTACTGCATTTATGTTAAAAACCTTAGAGTAGAAACAATGGAATTTCTGGTTCATGTCCTAATGCAGAACAAAGAAAAGATTACATATAATTAGAATAATAGTAATATATACTAAATATGTAATACTAGAACAAGAATTATATGTTGGGAAAAAATAACTCCTCAATTTATCCTAGCTGTTAAGTTTTAAATGTGCTAATAATATTCATTTCTAAATATGAACCTAATTGACAATTTAATGGACAAGGCACAAACTCAAGTATGACTAAGGCAAATGCAGGCAGAATAAATGTTCTGATTGAATAAGGGCCAAGTAGACTGATTAATTGAAAAAGCGTTTCTATCAGACAATGCTATAGCTGAAAGATTAAGTAATGCTATATGTTCTGCTGAAATATTGGCTTCATTTCTAAACTGTTTAGATTTTAAGTAAATGCAAAGGGTGTCATAATACGTTTCCATCCTTTCTTTTCATTCCCAAATGGCATGTAATCTGAATCAGACTTTCAAAATCAGATGTCATGGAAGACTATAATTATGTCCTATTCTACCTAATTAAAATAATTTAGATGAGGAAAACACTCTAAGGGCAGAAATAATTAATATGTACTAAGAAAATAAAGACAAGCAAGTTCAGATAACTCTGCTTCATTTTGTATTTAAAAGAGTTTGAGATGAATTAAGGTAAGGAGATGGTACATCAGCCCCAACATTTGCTTCTAGCCAAAATAGAGTAACAAGAACTGAATTTACTTCCCTGTCTGAAACAATCCCCCACAATACATGAAACAATGGTTTGCAAGACACAGTAAGTACATCAGGCAAAGAAAAAGAGTGAACCCTGAAAAACAGAAAACAAATGAGATAAACCCAACACATGCACCAATTACTACCTCAAGAGTTTCCAGAGTAAACACAGGGAGGTGAAACCCAGGCAGAATCTGGTGGCCTCTGAGTTAAGGATATGGAATTAAGAGGCTGGGAACTGTAAGTGGCTAGAGTTCTTGGGAAACAGTCCCTGAGAGAGAACTGCAGAAAACCTCAGATATCTGCAATCTTACTTGAATACTGAGCTGAGTAGCAATCAGCACACACATGTGAGCAAACAACATGAGATTGGGGAAAGAACCATTCAAAGGACTAGAGGAAACAGTGCCCAGGACTCACACAGGGCCAGGAACGGGTCAGGCTAGAAAAACCTTCTAATTCATGGGTACTGGGGAGAAAATCTAAAATGTCTTGGCTCTGAAATGCGAATAAGGCCCAGACTGAGCACTGCTCTAATCACATTTAACAAATCTTAACAGCAAAACCTGAAAGAATCAATTTCCAAGTAAGTAAACTGAATATTAAAACAGAGTGCAAAGATATGAATAGGATACAAAAAATATCCAGTCCCCAAATACGGTAAAATTCACAATGTACGGAATCAAATAAAAAACTACCAGACATGGGGGAGAGGCTTAAAGATGGCGGCATGAGAAGTGAGACAGAAACCTCCTCCCAAAACCATATATAACATGAAAATATAGCAAATACAACTAATCCTGAAAGGGCAAAAGGAAAGAAGGCTGCGACAGACTGCCTACATCTGGGGAAAAGAGAAGACCTCACAGAAAAGGGTAAAGTACCAAAGCCGTGATCCGGCAGGACCCAAGCCTAGGACTGCTGAACATCCAGCCCTGGAGATCTGCTCTGGGAGCATGAACCTACATTACATGGTGCTCTAGAGATTAGTGGGGTTGGAAAGCTAAGACAGATAGAATACTCAGAGAGACTGAGATTCCAGCCACTTGGGAGAACAGGTATGCACAACCGGCCACTCTGGGATAAAAGAAAGACATGCACTCTGAGAGACTTCCTAACAGTGAGAGGGCAACTAAAGGGGCAAGGATTGCACAAATTGCTGCTTGGGTGAAAGGACAGGTGGACAAAATTGTCACAGCACACTCAGACCAGCTAGTTGGGAACTTTCAGGAGCTTCAGGCGCTCTATCCCCTTGGCTGGCAATGCAGCCCCAAGGCCTCCCACCCAGATATGCAGCCTGCCGCTCCTTCCTCCCAGCTGGCACCGGCTCACAAACCTGCTGCCCCCGCCACTGTGCCAGACCAGCCAGAGGGCAGCCTTGCCTATGGCAGCTACAAGGGCGTAGCATAGAGGCTCCTTCCTGCATGCGCAGCCCACTGGCCCTAGCAGTGGAGGCAGGCACTGCAGCCAGGAAGCAGAAAAGAGCTCTTTCCTCCCAGCAGGCACCAATGCTGCTCCCCTGCAACCCCAACAATCGCTCCAGGGACAGAGTAGCTCCAGAGAGTAGAGCTTTTAGGCACTAGAGGGCGCTGCCAACACCAAGTTATTATTACAAATATGAACCATCAAAAGAAACCGGTATAACCCAAAATCCCACAAACACCAGAAACAGGGCAAGTGAAACTGAACTCACCAATCTTCCTGAAAAAGATTTCAAAATAAAACTAATAAACATGCTCACAGAGCTACAGAAAAATATTCAAGACCTAAGGGAGAAATTCAAGAAACTTTGAAAAATACAGTATCTGAAAAACATACAATGGAGGGATTTAAAAGCAGATAAGATGAAGTAGAGGGGATGGTAAATGAAAGAGAAATTAGAGAACAGGAATACAAAGAAGCTGAGGCACAGAGAGAAAAAAGGATCTCTAGGAATCAAAGAATTTTAAGAGAACTCTGTGACCAATCCAAACGGAACAATATTTGCATAATAGAGGTACCAGAAGAAGAGACAGAAAAAGAGAAAGTGTCTTTGAGGAGGTAATTACTGAAAACTTCCCCAATCTGGGGAAGGAAATAGTCTCTCAGGCCATGGAGGTGCACAGATCTCCTAACACAAGGCAAAAGAATAAAATCAAAAAGAATAAAACAATAGAAAGAATCAATGAAAGCAGGAGCTGTTCTTTGAGAAAATAAAGAAAACAGAAAAAAACCTAGCCAGACTTATCAAGAAAAAAAAGTCTACTCACATAAACAGAATCAGAAGTGACAAAGAAAAAATCACTATAGACACCACAGAAACACAAAAAATTATTAGAGAATACTATGAAAAATTATATGCTAACTAAATGGAAACCTAGAAGAAATGGACAACTTTCTAGAAAAATACAACCTTCCAAAGATGACCCAGAAAAAAAACAGAAAATCTGAACAGACCAATTACTGGCAACAAAATTGAATTGGTAATCAAAAAACTATCTAAGAACAATATCCCTGGTCCAGATGGCTTCAACGCTTAATTTTACCAAACATTTAGTGAAGACCTCATACTCATCCTCCTTACTGTTCTCCAAAAAGTAGAAGAGGGAATACTTCCAAACTCATTCTATGAAGCCAGCATCACTCTAATACCAAAACTAGGCAAAGACACCACAAAAAAAGAAAATTACAATATCCCTGATGAACACAGATGCAAAAATACTCAACAAAATATTAGAAAACCGAATTCAAAAATACATAAAAAAGATCATCCATTATGATCAAGTAGGATTTATTTCAGGGATGCAAGGATGGTACAACATTTGAAAATCCATCAACATCATCCACCACCACAACAAAAAGAAGGACAAAAACCACATGATCATCTCCATAGATGCTGAAAGAGCATTCGACAAAATTCAACATCCATTCATGATAAAAACTCTCAACAAAATGGGTATAAAGGGCAAGTACCTCAACATAATAAAGGTCATATATGACAAACCCACAGCCAACATTATACTTAACAGCAAGAAGCTGAAAGCTTTTCCTCTAAGATTAGGAATAAGACAGGAATGCCCACTCTCCCCACTTTTATCCCCACAGTATCGGAGGTCCAGCCATGGCAACCAGACAACACAAAGAAATAAAAGGCATCCAGATTGGCAAGGAACAAGTTAACTGTCCCTGTTTGCAGATGACATGATATTATACATAAAAAACCCTAAAGAATCCACCCCAGAACTACTGTAACTAATAACTGAATTCAGCAAAGTTGCAGGATACAAAATCAATACACAGAAATTGGTTGCATTCCTATATACTAAAAATGAACCAGCAGAAAGAGGAATCAGGAAAACAATTCCATTCACAATTGCAGTAAAAAGAATAAAATACCTAGTAATAAACCTAACCAAGGAGGTGAAATACCTATAGTCTGAAAACTACAAGACACTCATGAGAGAAATTAAAGAAAACACCAATAAATGGAAATACACCTCGTGCTCATGGATAGAAGAATTAATATTGTCAAAACGGGCATCCTGCCTAAAGCAATCTACAGATTCAATGCAATCTCTATCAAAATAGGGATTTTTCAACAAACTAGAACAAATAGTTTTAAAATTCATATGGAACCAAAAGATACCCCGAATAGCCGAAACAATCCTGAGAAGGAAGAATAAAGCTTGGGGGATTACACTTCCTGACTTCAACCTCTACTACAAAGCCACAGTAATCAGTAATCAAGACAATTTGGTACTGGCACAAGAACAGACCCACAGATCAATGGAACAGAATAGAGAACCCAGATATAAACCCAACCATATATGGTCAATTAATATATGACACAGGAGCCATGGATATACAATGGGAAAATGAAAGCCTCTTCAATAACTGGTGCTGGCAAAACTGGACAGCTACATGTAAGAGAATGAAACTGGATTACTGTCTAACTCAATATACAACAGTAACTCGAAATGTATCAAAGACCTGAGTGTAAGTCATGAAACCATAAAACTCTTAGAAGAAAACATAGGCAAAAATCTCTTGAATATAAACACGAGCAACTTTATTCTGAAGAGAAAGGGGAACCCTCCTACACTGCTGGAAGGAATGTATATTAGTTCAATCATTATGGAAAGCAATATGCAGGTTCCTCAAAAACCTAAAAAGAAAAATACCACTTGACCCAGAAATTCCACTCTATGAATTTACCCAAAGAAAACAAGACCCCAGATTCAAAAAGACATGTGCACCTCTATGTTGATCACAGCACTATTTACAATAGCCAAGATATGGAAGTAACCTAAGTGTCCATCAGTAGATGAACAGATAAAGAAGATGTGGTACATATAAACAATGGAATATTATTCAGTCATAAGAATAAAACAAATCCTACCATTTGCAACAACATGGATGGAGCTAGAGGGTATTATGCTCAGTGAAATAAGCCAGACGGAGAAAGACAAGTACCAAATGACTTCCCTCATGTGTGGAGTATAACAACAAAGCAAAACTAAAGGAACAAAACAGCAGCAGACTCACAGACTCCAAGAAGGGACTTAGTGGTTACCAAAGGGAAGGGGTAGGGGAGGGTGGATGGGGAGGATGGGAGAAGGGGATTGGGGGGTATTAAGATTGATACACATGGTGTGGGGGGTCATGGGGAACATAGTGTAGCACAGAGAAGACAAGTAGTGACTCTGCAGCCTCTTACTATGCTGATGGAGAGTGAGTACAATGGGGTATGGAGGGACTTGATAATATGGGGGAATGTAGTAAACACAATGTTTTTCATGTGAAACTTTATGAGTGTACATCAATGATACATTAATAAAAAAAAAGATCTATCATCTGCAAATAAAGAAAATTTTTCATTTTCCTTTCAAAAAAAAAAATTACCAGGCATGCATAGGAGCAGGAAAATATAACTTGTAAGACAAAAAACTCAATCAAAATCAACCCAGAACAACATGTCTTAGAATTAGAAACAAAGACATTATAACAGTCATTATAACCATATTCCTCCAAAAAGTTATGGAGAGATGGAGAAGATAAAAAAAAAAGATGCAAATTAAACTTCCAGAGATAAAAGTAACAGTATAAGAGATGAAAAAATACATTGAATGGAATGGAAGATTATATAAAGAGAGGGAAAGATTCATGAATTTGAAGACACAGCAATAGGAAATATCCACAAGGAATATAATATTCATTATAGAAAAATAAACACAGCATAAGTGAGCTATGGGTCGACTTACGTGCCATAATATAGGTGTAAATGGAGTCAATAAAGGAAGAAAGATGATTCAGCCATAAGAAGGAAACAAATCCTGCCATTTGCAACAACATGGATGGAGTTGGAGAATATTATGCTCAGTGAAATAAGCCAGGCGGAGAAACACAAGTGCCAAATGATTTCCCTCATTTGTGGAGTATAACAATGAAGCAAAATTGAAGGAACAAAATAGTAGAAGACTCAGAGACTCCAAGAAAGAACTAGTGGTTACCAAAGGGGAGGGGTGTGGGAGGGCGGGTGGGGAGGGTGGGAGAAGGGGATTGTGTGGTATTATGTTTAGTATGCATGGTGTGCGGAATCACGGGGAAAACAGTGTAGCACAGAGAAGGCAAACAGTGAATTTGTGGCATCTTACTACACTGATGGACAGTGACTGAATTGGGGTATTAGTGGGGACTTGATAATATGGGTAAATGTAGTAACCACATTGCTTTTTCATGTGAAACTTTCATAAGAGTATATATCAATAATACCTTAATAGGGAAAGGGACTGGGGAAGATGGGTGGGAAGGGAGGGATAAGAGAGAAAAAGGGGCATTACGACTAGCAGATGTAATGTTGGGGGGGGCACGGGGAGGGCTGTACAACTCAGAGAAGACAAGTAGTGATTCTATAGCATCTCACTATGCTGATGGACAGTGACTGAAATGGGGTTGGTGGGGGGGACCCGATGAAGGGGGTAGTTTAATAACCATAATATTGCACATGTAACTGTAGATTAATGATACCAAAATAAATTATATAAAAAATACCTTAATAAAAAAAAAAGGAAGATGAGGAAAAGATACTTGAAGAAATGTTTTGAAATGTAACGAAAATGACAAACCCACAGATATAATGTGCACAAGAAATTTCAAACACATTTTAAGAAAAAATAGAACACAAAAACAAAACAAAACCTTGTCATCCTGTGTTTGTTCTATGCAGTAAAAACAACTTTCAAAAATAAAAGGGAAATGCTTTTTCAGACAGACACAAAAAAGATGAATTTATCATGAGCAGATCTGCAGTATAAGAAAAGTTAAAGGAAGACCTTCAGACAAGAAAAAATTCCAAATGAAAAATGAATCTACACAAAGGGATGAAGATCACTGGAAATAATAACTACACAAAAAGATATAAGGTGTTTTTCTTAACGTTTAAATCTCTTTGTAAGGTAAATTTAAACAATAATTATAACAATATAGTATGGGTTTATAACATCTACATATGACTACAATAGCACAAACTTTGGGAGGAGAGAAACAGAAGTAAACTATTACAAGGTTCTTAAACTACAAAATGGGTTTAATATCATTTGGAAGTATCTGTGATAAATTAAAGATGCCTATTACAAGCCATAAAGCTACCACTAATACAAGGAAATAAAGAATTACAGCTAATAAGCCAACAAAGGAGATAAAACTAAATTATTAAAAAGATACAATTAATCAAAGAGGCCAAAGTAAAAAGGGAAAACAAATATCAAGATGATAGAATTAACCTCAATCATATGTATCATCACATTAAATGCAAGTGGTCTAAGACTTTCAGGTAGAAATTATCAGGTTGGATATAAAAGCCAGACCCATCAATATGCTGCTTACAGGAAACACACTTTAAATATAAAAGGTAACAGGCTCAGTATAACAGGATAAGGAAAGATAAACTATTTAACAATAGTCAAAAGAAAACAAGAGTGGCTCTATTAACATCAAAGTAGACCTCAGAGCAAAGAACATTATAGACCCAAGGCACTTCATTAACAGCACTTAAACTCAAAACTTATTCTGCCTCATAACAACAGTTTCAAAATACAAGCAAAAACTGGCAAAATTATAAAGATTCCACAATTATAGTCAGATTTCAATACCCTCCGCATAATATTTAATAGAACACACAGTAGATAGAAAATCAGTGAAGATGAATAAGACATGGACAACACTATCAACTGGCTTGACCTAATTGACATTTATAGAACATTTCACCCAACACCACCAGAAAACTAATTCTTTTCATGTGCATACAGAACATTTATCAAAACATACCATAATCTGGACAATAAAACAAGTCTCAATACATTTTAAAAACTTAATCCTGAGGACTTCTGGGAAGATGGCGGTGTGAGCAGGGCGGCAGAAATCTCCTCCCCAAATTATATAAATCTACAAAAAAACAGCAAATACAACTATTCCTAAAAAAGAGACCAGAGCACACAGGAAAGTGCACAGCGTGCAGCTACACCTGAGAGGACTCGGCACTCCACGAGGCAGGTAAGACACGGAGCCGCGACCCGGCGGCACCCAAGAACTCACCCAGCCCAGCACGCTGGCGGGAGGACAGGATTCAGAACCGAGAGGGAGTGGAGGAGCAGGCCCGCAAAACACCCAGCCCTGGTGGTCTGTGCCAGGAGCGCTGACACATATCGCGCGGTGCATTGGACATTGGAGAGGCAGAAGGTGCAGGTTTTGAGCGGGGAACAGGCCAGGTCCATGAAGCCAGCACCCCGGGACAAGAGAAAACCGTTCACGGTTTGTGGCTGTCTCGGAGAGGTGGGGGGCCCAGCGAGGGAACACCATCGCCCCGGCAGGCTCAGCCCTGCAGACTGGAAGTCCTGAGGAACTTCGGACCCCTTGGCTGGTGACTGAGAAAAGGGAGCAGCCACACTAGGGCTTTATACAGAGAACAACAACCTCCCATTCGTTCCCGCCCCAGCCAGAGGTACAAAGAGCGGCGTGGCCGCGGCTGTGGATTAGGGGAATAACAGCAGAACCTACAGCACGCTTAGAGAATCCACTCCAGGTGGGCATTTTTTTTCTTTTTCCCTTTCCTTTTTCTTTCTTTCTTCTTTCTCTCTTTTCTCTCTCTTCCTTCTCTTTTTGCTTGTTTGTTTTTTTCTTTTTCCCTTTCCTTTTTCTTTCTTTTCTTTCTCTTCCTTCTTTTTCTGCTGGTTTTTCTTCAAACTTTTTGTTTTTTGTTTTTTTAAGTCTTAAAGAGCCCAGCTGACATACGTGGCACCTACCAGCGACCACTGCTATCAACATGAAAAGACAGAGGAATATGGTACAGACAAAAATCACCCAGACCCAGACAACTCCTGAGAGGGAACCTGAAAGGATGGAAATGCAGAATCTTCCTGAAAAAGAATTCAGAATAAAAGTCATAACCATGCTGATGGATCTACAGAGAAATATGCAAGAGCTAAGGGAGGAAGTGAGGGAAGTGAGGAAAGACAATGCAGAAATGAGACAAGCCATCGACGGGCTCAGCAGCAGACTGGACGAGATGCAAGAGACTGCTAATGCAATAGAAATCAGAGAACAGGAACACAGAGCAGCTGAGGCAGAGAGAGATAAAAGGATCACTAGGAATGAAAGAATATTAAGAGAACTGTGTGACCAATCCAAATGGAACAATATTCGCATTATAGGATTACCAGAGGAAGAAGAGAGAGAAAAAGGGATAGAAGTGTCTTTGAAGAAATAATTGCTGAAAACTTCCCCATGCTGGGGAAGGAAATAGTCTCGCAGTCCATGGAAGCCCACAGATCTCCTAAGACAAGGGACCCAAGGAAGACAACACCAAGACACATAATAATTAAAATGGCAAAGATTAAAGATAAGGACAGAGTACTACAGGCAGCTAGAGAGAGAAAAAAGATCACCTTCAAAGGCAAACCCATCAGACTATCATCAGACTTCTCAACAGAAACCTTACAGGCTAGAAGAGAATGGCATGATATATTTAACACAATGAAACAGAAGGGCCTTGAACCAAGAATACTGTATCCAGCACGATTATCATTTAAATATGACGGAGGGATTAAACAACTTCCAGACAAGCAAAAGCTGAGAGAATTTGGCTCCCATAAACCACCTCTACAGGACATTTTAAAGGAAATGCTCTAGAGGGAAGCACTCCTAAGTCTAAAAAGATGTCACCACAGAAAATAAAATCATAGCAAGGAAAGCAGACCAACCAAATACTAACAAAGGCAAAGAATAAAACACCTAGTATAGAAAGAATGGAGGAGGCAGAATAAGAAGGGAGAGAAATAAAGAAACATCAGACTATGTTTACAATAACTTAACAAGAAAGGTAAGTTAGATTGTTAGATAGTTAAAAAGCAACCCCTGAACCTTTGGTAACCATGAATCTAAAGGCAGCAATGGCAATAAGTACATATCTATCAATAATCACCCTAAATGTAAATGGACTAAATGTACCAATCAAAAGACACAGAGTAATAGATTGGATAAAAAAGCAAGACCCATTTATATGCTGCTTACAAGAGATTCACCTCAAATGCAAAGATATACACAGACTAAAAGTGAAGGGATGGAAAAAGATATTTCATGCAAACAACAAGGAGAAAAAGGCAGGTGTTGCAGTACTTGTATCAGACAAAATAGACTTCAAAACGAAGAAAGTAACAAGAGATAAAGAAGGACATTACATAATGATAAAGGGGTCAGTCCAACCAGAAGATATAACCCTTATAAATATACATGCACCCAACAAAGGAGGGCCGGCATATGTGAAACAAATACGAACAGAATTAAAGGAGGAAATAGACAGCAATGCATTCATTTTAGGTGACTTCAACACACCACTCACTCCAAAGTACAAATCAACCAGACAGAAAATAAGTAAAGACACAGAGGCACTGAATAACACACTAGAACAGATGGACCTAACAGACATCTACAGAACTCTACACCCAAAAGCAACAGGATACACATTCTTCTCAAGTGCACATGGAACATTTTCCAGAATAGACCACATACTAGGCCACAAAAAGAACCTCAGTAAAGTCGAAAATATTGAAATTCTACCAACCAACTTCTCAGATCATAAGGTATTAAACTAGAATTAAATTTTAGAAAGAAAACAAAAAGTCTCACAAATACATGGAGACTTAACAACATTCTCCTAATTAATCAATGAGTCAATGATCAAGTCAAAACAGAAATCAAAGAGTATATGGAGACAAATGACAAGAACAACACAAAGCCACAACTTCTGTAGGACGCAGCAAAGGCAGTTCTAAGAGGAAAGCATATTGCAATCCAGGCCTATCTAAAGAAAGAACAACATTCCCAAATGAATAGTCTAAAGACACAATTACTGAAATTGGAAAAAGAAGAACAAATGAGACCCAAAGTCACCAGAAGGAGGGACATAATAAAGATCAGAGAAGAAATAAATAAAATTGAGAAGAATAAAACAATAGAAAAAAATCAATGAAACCAAGAGCTAGTTCTTTGAAAAAATAAACAAAATAGATAAACCCCTAGCCAGACTCATTAAGAGAAAAAGAGAATCTACACACATAAACAGAATCAGAAATGAGAAAGGAAAAATCACAACAGATCCCACAGAAATACAAAGAATTATAAGAGAATACTATGACAATCTATATGCTAGCAGGCTGGAAAACCTAGAAGAAATGGACAACTTCTTAGAAAAATACAACCTTCCAAAACTGACCAAACAACAAACAAAAAAACTAAACAGACCAATCACCAGCAATGAAATTGAAGCGGTAATCAAAAAACTACCCAAGAACAAAACCCCCGGAACAGATGGATTCACCTCTGAATTCTACCAGACACATAGAGAAGAAATAACACCCATTCTCTTTAAAGTTTTCCAAAAAATAGAAGAGGAGGGAATACTTTCAAACTCATTCTATGAAGCCAGCATCACTCTAATACAAAAACCAGCCAAACACCTCACCAAAAAAGAAAACTACAGACCAATATCCCTGATGAATGTGGATGCAAAAATAAATCAACAAAATATTAGCAAACCAAATTCAAAAATACATCAAGAGGATCATACACCATGATCAAGTGGGATTCATCTGAGGGATGCAAGGATGGTACAACATTCGAAAATCCATCAACATCATCCACCACATCAATAAAAAGAAGAACAAAAACCACATGATCATCTCCATAGATGCTGAAAAAGCATTTGACAAAATTCAGCATCCATTCATGATTAAAACTCTCAACAAAATGGGTATAGACGGCAAGTACCTCAACATCATAAAGGCCATATATGACAAACCCACAGCTAACATCATACTTAACAGCGAGAAGCTAAAAGCTTTTCATTTAAAATCAGGAACAAGACAGGGATGCCCACTCTCTCCACTGTTATTCAACATAGTACTGGAGGTCCTAGCCACAGCAATCAGACAAAACAAAGACATACAAGGCATCCAGATTGGTAAAGAAGAAGTCAGATTGTCACTATTTGCAGATGACATGATATTGTACATAAAAAACCCTAAAGATTCCACTCCAAAACTACTAGAACTAATATCTGAATTCAGCAAAGTTGCAGGATACAAAATTAACACACAGAAATCTGTTGCTTTCCTATACACTAATGATGAACTAACAGAAAGAGAAATCAGAAAAACAATTCCATTCACAATTGCATCAAAAAGAATAAAATACCTAGGAATAAACCTAATGAAGGAAGTGAAAGACCTGTACTCTGAAAACGACAAGACACTCCTAAGAGAAATTAAAGAGTACACTAACAAATGGAAATGCATCCCATGCTCTTGGCTAGGAAGAATAAATATTGTCAAAATGGAAACACTATGTAAAGCAACATACAGATTCAATGCAATCCCTATCAAAATACCAACAGCTTTCTTCAATGAACTAGAACAAATAATTGTAAAATTCATATGGCACCACAAAAGACCCCGAATAGCCAAAGCAATCCTGAGAAGGAGGAATAAAACAGGGGGAATTAAGCTCCCTGACTTCAAGCTCTACTACAAAGCCACAGTAATCAAGACAATTTGGTTTGGCACAAAAACAGACCCACAGACCAGTGGAATAAAATAGAAAATCGAAACATCAACCCAAACATATACAGTCAATTAATATTTGATAAGGGAGCCTTGGATATACATTGGGGAGATGACAGCCTCTTCAGCAGCTGGTGTTGGAAAAACTGGACAGCTACATGTAAGAGAATGAAACTGGACTACTGTCTAACCCCATACACCATACACAAAGGTAAACTCAAGGTGGATCAAAGACCTGAATGTAAGTCATGAAACCATAAAACTCTTAGAAAAAAACATAGGCAAAAATCTCTTGGACATAAACATGAGCAACTTCTTCATGATCATATCTCCCCGGGCAAGGGAAACAAAAGCAAAAATGAACAATCTCTTGGACATAAACATTAGCGACTTCTTCTGAACATATCTCCCCAGGCAAGGGAAACAAAAGCAAAAATGAACAAGTGGGACTATATCAAGCTGAAAAGCTTCTGTACAGCAAAGGACACCATCAGTAGAACAAAAAGACATCCTACAGTTTGGGAGAATATATTCATAAATGACGTATCCGATAAGGGGTTGACATCCAAAATATATAAAGAACTCACACACCTCAACAAACATAAAGCAAATAGTCCAATTAAGAAATGGGCAGAGGACATGAATAGACACTTCTCCAAAGAAGAAATTCAGATGGCCAACAGGCACATGAAAAGATGCTCCACATCACTAATCATCAGAGAAATGCAGATTAAAACCACAATTAGATACCACCTCACACCAGTGAGGATCGCCAACATCCAAAACACAAACAACAACAAATGTTGGCGAGGATATGGAGAAAAGGGAACCCTCCTACACTGCTGGTGGGAATGCAAATTAGTTCAACCACTTTGGAAAGCAGTATGGAGCTTCCTCAAAAAACTCAAAATAGAAATGCCATTTGATCCAGGAATTAACCACTCCTAGGAATTTACCCTAATGCAGCAGCCCAGTTTGAAAAAGACAGATGCACCCCTACGTTTATTGCTGCACTATTTACAATAGCCAAGAAATGGAAGCAACCTAAGTGTCCATCAGTAGATGAATGGATAAAGAAGATGTGGTACATATACACAATGGAATATTACACAACCATAAGAAGAAAACAAATCCTACCACTTGCAACAACATGCATGGAGCCAGAGGGTATTATGCTCAGTGAAATAAGCCAAGCCAAAAAAGACAAGTACCAAATGATTTCACTCATATGTGGAGTATAAGAACTAAGAAAAAAACGGAAGGAACAAAAGAGCAGCAGACTCACAGAACCCAAGAACAGACTAATAGTTACCAAAGGGAAAGGGACTGGCGAGGATGGGTGGGAAGGGAGGGACAAGGGGAAAAAAGGGGCATTACAATTAGGAGATGTAATGTTAGGGGGGCACGGGGAGGGCTGTACAACCCAGAGAAGACAAGTAGTGACTCTATAGTATCTCACTATGCTGATGGACAGTGACTGTAATGGGGTTGGTCGGGGGGACCTGATGAAGGGTATAGTGTAAGCACCATAATATTGCTCATTTAATGGTAGATTAATGATATCAAAATAAACTTTAAAAAAAAACTTAATCCTAAAATATTTGTTTTCTGGTTACAATGGAATTGAATTAAAATTCAAGAATAGAAAGATATCTGAAAAATTGCCAAACATTGGGAAATCAAATAACATCTTTCTAAACAATCCATGGAGCAAAGGAGAAATCAGAAGAGAAAATAGAAAATTTTGAAAAAAAAAAATCTCAAAAAAATTTTTTGTAAAAAACCCAACACATCAAAATTTGTGGCAATGTCTGACATTATAGCAGTAATTAGGGAACAAAATTATAGCATTAAATGCCTGTTAGAAAAGAAAAAATGTCCAAGAAAACTCACCTCAGGTTTCACTTTAAGAAACTAGAATAGGAAATTAAACCCAAAGAAAATAGAAAAAAATAATAAAGATCAGAGTGGAAATCAAAATAATAGAAAACAGAAAAATAGGGAACATCAATCAAAACAAAAGCTAGTTCCTTTGAAAAGATCAGTGAAACTGATAAACCTCTAATCAGACTGATAGGAATAATATAATGTGGTATTAGCACAATGACAGAAAAGTAGATTAATGGATCAGAAAAGGACCTTCAAACACATACACAGACAACTCATTTGCAACAAGTGCTCGAAGTCAATTCTAGAGTCTTTTCAACAAATGGTGCTGAAACAAATGGATATACAATAGATACTCCATTTCTAGCACCTCTAAGAAAAAAACCAACTCTGATTTAAAGCTTACATCATATATAAAAGTGAATTAAAAATGGATCACAAGTCTAAATCTGAACTGAAACTGTAAGATTTCTAGGGGAAAAAGCTCAGTTCATAAAAAAATAAATAGATAAACAGGGACATCAAATTAAAACTTTTGCTCCTCAAAAGACACTGTTAAGAGAATGAAATCATGTATCTGATAAAGCACTTGTATCTAGAACACGTATAAAGAACTCTCAAAGTAATGGCCATAAGATTTGAGATAAGCAAAAGGAAAAAGTAAGTACTTGAAAAGACACCGAACATCATTAGTCATTAAGTAAATGCAAATTAAAATGTCAATGTGACACCATTTCACATCCCTGTGAACGGCTAACTAAAAGTCTGATCATATCAAGGTTGGTGAATATGTGTATGAAATGGAACTCACATATACTCCTGGTGTTAATGTAAAATGGTACAACCACTTCAGAAATTGTTTTGGAGAAGTCTGACAGTCTTAAGTTGAACATACAGTGGCCATATGATCCAGCCATTCCATCCTAGATATTTACCCAAAAGAAATTATAGCATATGTCCATAAAAAGGCACAAATGTTGGTAATAGCTTTATTTGTAATAGCCCAAAGCCTGAAACAACCTAAATATCTATGAACAGGTCACTGGATAAACAATTTTTAGTATAACCATACAAAAGAATGCTATTCAACAGTACAAAGAAATTAACTATTAATACAAATTAAAATATGGGTCAAGCTTAAAATAATTACACTGAGTGAAAGAAGCCAGTTCCCCTCACCTCCCAAAAAAGGGTACATTTCTATCAAATTCAGGAAATGCAAACTAATGTCACATGTCAGAACACGGATTGTTGTTTGAGCACTGAATATGGGGGTTGGAAGAGGCAGAAGGAAAGGGTTACAAAGGACACCAAGAAAATTTTTGGATGTAATGAATATGTTATTATCCTGATTGTGGTAAGGTTTCATTAAGTGCATATATCAAAACTTATCAAATTGTGCACCAGAATTGGCCTGTGGGCTAAAATATAGCCTCCTTGAGGGTACCCTCCCAGGAAGTTGCTACTGAGCTATTTCAAACACACAAAGTAATAAAAGTCATGCCTTTTTTTTCTATTAGGTAAATTTTAAATTCTCTTCACCAACTCACAAATTCTTGTGTCCCCCTCTTGTAACATGGTTAATGTTCTCAAGAAACCTAAGGGATTTCTACAATCAATTGTAAAAACAATCAATTTCTAAAAACAATTACCATCTCCAACTGATCACCACTTGAAAACCCCACATATCAACATTTATTACCCATTAAGCTACTACAGAAACTCCAATCAGAATCTCAGCTCATGATTCCTTTAAGATCACATTTTCATCAACTAAGGAATATCACTTTCAGCACCTCTACCTATGCAAAAAACCCACCTTAAACACAAAACCTACTGCTTTTTAAGTTTTGCAACTTTATGAGTCAATAATGCTTCTGATTTATATCAACTTTTTACTTAACTTCAAAATCATGCTTTGAAGCACAAGGTGAATCAACAGGCAGTAACTCTCTACAAAATGTATGGAATCTTGGTAAAATGGTCACTCTCAGAAGTAAGTGACCATTTTACCTACTTACATCAATCTTTAGAATATTAATTTTGTATGAACTTCTGCATATAACTTTGCCACCTAATTTGTTAAAAAATTCTAATTATAGCAAAAGCTTCCAATGGTAGACAGGTTCCTAAGGACTGAAGAGAAATTTAACAGTCTCTATCATTTTGTTCAGTGAAACTACAAATTACTCAAACAGTATGTATAGAATTTTTAAAATCCAACAGTATTGCAAAGTTTAAAACAAAAACCATGACACTCTCTGAATGGATACTGTGGTACATCCATACAATGGAATACTACACAGAAATTGAAAAGTAACAAACTACTGTAACATACAACAATGTGAATAGATCCAAGGGTATTATGCTGAATGAAAAAACCCAAACCCAAAACTTTACACACTATCTGATTCCATTTACAAAATACTCTCAAAATGACAAAATTATAGTTCTAGAGAACAAATCAAGGGTTGCCAGAGGTTAGGGATGGGTAAAGGGTGTGACTCTAAAGGGGTAGCATAAGAGACTTTGTGGTGATGTAACAGCTCTGAATCCTGATTGTGGTGGTAGTTAGAGGAATCTATATAAGTAATAAAATATAAAGAATATATGCCAGAAAAGAGTGCATATAAAAACTGATGTCTATAGTTTAGTTACAGTATTGTACCAATGTCAATTTCTTGGTTTGTACTATAGCTGTGTGAGGTGTTATCACTGAGGGAAGCTAGGTGAAGAGTACCCAGGAAATGGCTGTACGATTTTTTCAAGTTCTTGTAAGTCTAAAACTATTTCACAAGAAAAAGTTTAATAAACATAACAAAAAAGACAATAGACAATGTAGAAACAGAAAAGCACAACTATAATCAATAAACTCAGTGATATAAAAAAAGATACTGCATCCATAAAACAAGGATAAGGATGGCATTTTTCTTTTTTTTAATTAGAGAATGAGAAGAGCTCTTGGAAATTAAAAACACAATAGCAGAAGTTTTAAAAGGTTACTAGAAGGGTTGAAAAAGAATTGGGAATAAAAAACAAAGAAATGGAAAATAAGAGAGAGAGGATGAAAAAATTAGAGAACTAATGAAGGTCAACACTCTAATATATGTTCAAGAGAGGAGAGAGAAAACAGAGGGCAGAAAATAAGTTACCAAAGAAACAATATACGAAGAACTTCCAGAAGTAACTGATTTTACTAGCACTGCTGCTATCTGACAGAAAATTGTTGTAACAAATAAACAAAACTAAAACAACTACAAAGTGTTTTACACACATATATGGTACCCTTATGCAGTATACATGTGGTACAAATTTATGTAATAGCACCTTTCTGGTTTGAGGAATTATCTTACTTATCTTTAAACACCTACAGCAACTAACATCATAACCTGGTGAATTTCTGAAACAATTTGAAAACACGTTTTATAAGCATTTTTAATGTGCTAATAAGTCAAGAGTTGGCAAACTATGCCTCATGGGACAAATTCAAACCATTACCTGATTTTGTAAATAAAGTTTTATTAGAACACAACCATGCCCATTGATTTATATATTGTTTATGGCTGTTTCAACTTTCTAATGGCAAAACTGGGTGGCTGCGACAGAGACCATGTAGCCCACAGAACCAAAAAAAATTTACTATCCAACCCTTGACAGAAAATGTTTGCCAATCACTGTGTTGTGTAATTGTGATGACATAAGAAATGCTATGAAACTTCTAAACCTATTTTCAACATATTTAATATAAATTTCTCTCTCATCTTTCCCCCTTTTTGTCAATTACCCTTTCTATAAGCTTTTTGTTTAGTATCTGGTCAGATTCCCAAGAAACAAAGGCTAATTACTGGAAAGGGCAGTTCTCAACTGTGGGCTGGGCTATGCTGTCAAAGGTCATCTCTGAGTCTCTTATTCAATGGATTTTTTTCCACAGAAATATTTTAAATGACACTTAAATCTCAGATTTCCCCACAAAAGACAACTTTAGCAAGAAATACAGCCCAAGAATAGTTTTAATACTAGCCCTAAGTTCTGATATCTTTCTCTTCTTCCTAAAATCCCACTGTCAGATATGTCAGCAACTACTAGGGTGACGCAGAAGCAGTAGCCGCAGCAAAGGAGTTTCATTTACTGTTTCACGGCCGTTCAAAGGGCATCTACTCTTTGAAGTCAAATGAAGACCTAGATACTAAAAATTTTGACAGAAATGGCCAATAACATTTCACTATCAAGGTAAAAGTTTCCCCAACTAGTAAAATTTAATTTCATGCCAACAGCAAAGGAGCTGGAGGGTTCCTTGCTTTTGAAATGTCTACTACCTTGTTTCTGGCTTTTTAACTTTAATAAAGGAAGATGCTGCTATGCAAGCACCTCTCCAAACTGAGGAGTTTCTGAATTGAAGCTATAATCTCTAAATATTATACTGCTAATCTCTTTAGTTCTTAAAAAATACCATGGTTTTAATTCATCAGTAGGTTATTAGGTGCTTGCAATATATAATAACTAAACCCTATAATAACTAAAAGTATTCTTATCCTCTCCCCAGCTATAATTTTAGTTTTATCATGCATTCACTCTACCAAATATTCATTGAACACCTATCATATCATACTTAGTATTCTAGTCCTGGGTATAACCTGGACGTAACAGAGAAGTCTTTGACCTCAAAATACATCCTAGTGGAAAAAACACAGAACATACACAAATACATTATATATCATATGGTGATAAGTGTTATGAGGAAAAATAAGCAAGGTAAAGAAGACTCTTATCATTTTGAGGTGGCAGGTTCTATTTTACAAAAAGCGAGTCAAACTAGGACCCTCTGAAGAGAAGGTGTGAGAGCAAAGACCTAAGAAAGTAAGAAACAGAACTATGAGAATATATGAGGTAAGAGTAAATACAAAGATTCTGTGGCAAGAGTAACCTTTGGCTTTTTCAAAGCTTTCAAGGTGGCCAGGATAGCCGGACCACAGAAAGCAAGAAGGACATGTTAATGCGCTCAAATGTTTAAAGGATTTTTGCTTTTGATCTAAGTGAAATGGGTACCACTAACCTGTGAGTTACATGATCTAACTTATATTAGATCAAGTGGACAATGGAAAAAGGAGGCAAAGGCAGAATCAATTGACTATTTCAGAGGCTACCGTAAATATGCAAGAGCTAAAAGTGGCTTGGACCAGGGGTGTAGTAATATACATGATAATGGCGGACTAGTCTATATATTTTTAAGAATAAGACTTTGGAATTTGATAGACTAAATGTAGAAGATGAGAAAGAAGAGTTGAGGATGATGATGACTTTGGACTAAACAACTAAAATAATCAAAGTTCCATTTACTGAATGAGAATAAGAATGTGAGGATTAGGTTTGGAAAATGTAGGTGTATCTAAGCATGTCTAAGAGATGTTTATTAGACACCCACATGGAGATATTAAATAGGGAATCAGATACATAGGTCTCAAGGACAGGGTAAAGGTCCAGATTAGAGACAAAAATTTGGAAGATAGAAATCACTAAATACTAAGTATTCTCCAGCAACTCCCTACAATGAAAAATTATAGTGCATTTCTAAAAAACAGCTAATCACTATTAAAAATTGTGCAGATCTGAATTAATGGTCAGATCAATATATTCTGTATCTCTTGATGAGTCATTCATTCAACAAATATTTACTAAATGACTGCTTTGTACCAGTTAGGTTTTGGGTGTTGTTCAGATTGAAAATATTACAATGCATACACAACCAAGTACTTTTAACAGTACTTCAGTAATGATCATTTTTAAAAACCTTTTAAAGCACCTTTTCTACTTATTACTTAAGGGAAAAAGAAAATAAAACCAATGGAAAAAAATATGAAATATGAAGTACAAAAACAAAATTTAGTTTTAGAAATATTTATCAAATGTTTGTATTTTAACAAATTAGTTTCACAAAGCAAGTTTCTAGAGAGAACTAACAGCAGTCTCATAATCACTAGTACTTCCAAATTGGCCTTTTGAAAATACAAACTGACTTGTTCCATTAACTTCCCTCTATGCTTCATACTAAAATTTTAAACATTAAAATAATTAAAATTTAAAACATTTTTAAACTACACTACACAATGAGTGATAAAATTAAAAAATGAAAGAATTTGTATCAGAGGCCCTTTGATGTTTAGTCATTCAGTATGCCTAACCATCCTAAGAAATACCCATAGAAAAACAAAATAAAACACAGGAGACCTTATGGAAAATCTAGTCCAAAAACCTATTCTATTCCTGAATCTCATCTATAAAATCCCCATGAACTGGCTCACCTGCTGCTGTTAATGACATGGAAGGATAACTTATTTATTCTTTTTAAGAGTTCTGTTCTATCTTTAAGATGGAAAGCTCTGCCTCTTAGGCAGTTTGCCCTTAACATGAAAACTCAATTAAAACCTTTCCACCTGACCCTAATTCAGGGTTTTGGACCAGTTAATTCTTAACTGTGGGAGCTGCCCTAGGCACCGCAGGATGTTGAGTAGTATCCCTGGCCTCTGGCACTGAATGCCAGCAGTACTCCCTTCTTCCAGTTGTAACCACCAATATCTTCAGACACTGCCAAATGCCCAGAGAGGGGCAACATCATCCCTCTTGTTGAGAACTGCCCTAGTCCTATGTGCCAGGACCAAATAACAATGACATTAATATTTGTATATGCCAGGCACAATACTGACTACTTTACATATATCTTCACTTAATCCTCAAAACCATCCCATTTACAATTGAGAAAATACAAGCTTAGAAGCTAAACAAATTGCCTAAAATCATATAGCTAATTGAGTAGCAGGTCTGACATGTGACCTAAGGAGTTTCAATTTTGGAGCTCATGCTTTTAACCTCAAACAAGTCTGACTCAAACCAAGTCTAATTCTTTTCCAAAGTATAATTCTTCACATGTTTGAAGATAGCTCTTGTGAGATTCCTTAATATCTCCCAGAGATGCCTCCAAAAGTTCTAACTTCTCAGTTCCTTAAGGTGAAAAGGCTTCCAACTTCTTCACATCCTTTCTTTTGAATACTACATAGATGACAATACTTTGGTGTACTGCAGAGTGGCTCTAGCCTTTTCCATTAATTTATTATTTTTTTTTAGTGAGGAGGGTTGGGGAGAAAGTGGAATGATGGCAGCCATTGTACTTTTGTTTTATATCAAGTTTACTGCCAACAACCACCCTCTGGTCTTTCCTATACGTGATGTTATAAAGCTATGCTAACTTAATGTGTATTACTGCTTTTCAGGCCTTATATATACTCATTTAAATTTAGTCCAACAATCCAGACTCAGAGATCATTTTGGGTCATTTACTACATTATTTACTATCCTTCTTTCTTGTCACCTATAAATCTGATTTGCCTTCTCCAGATGAGCACAAAGCAAAGAACAAAGCTACCTTCCACAATCAATAACCTTTGGATAGGGTCACTCAAAATCAAAACTGTGTTATCTGATTAACAACCAACTAGTAGTTAACTCATTTTTCCTTCACCTTATACCCACAGGTGTAAACAAAGGTTTACCAAAAACTAAGCTTAAATCCAAATACACTGTATTGCTACTAGTCTATCAACTGCATCAGAAAAAAATCAAAGTTGCTTTGAAATCTATTTTTAGCAAACCCATTCTGGATAATTTTTAACTTTTTTTTTCAGATTATTCATATACTATCGTTTTCATGTTTAGTTCTAAAATCTTCTATCTTGTTCAAATCAGGCTTAGAATCCCCTTTTAGCACTTCTTGTATTCTCTTAAACCTTTGAAGACCACAAATAACAATAATTCTAAGATTTTACAGACAGTTCCTTATAATAACAATAAGATGTTTCAACTGGTCCGGAAGACAACTCATTTAATTAAATGCATTCTTTATACCACGCTGGTGGTGGTATTATTAACCATTGGTGGTGGTGGTGGTTTGGTCTTCTTTAACAAAGAAGCTCCTAAATAAGAGCTGAGGAGTTTTTTCTTCCTTCATTGCCATGCATTATTAAAACACTTTTCTTGATTACCTTTTTAAATGTAATATAAGAAACCGTTTTTTGTTGGTCTTGGCATTTTTTAAAAGTCTCAGTTCATTTGAGTTCCTTTTCCTAATTTTTTTTAAAGAATTATTTTCTGAACATTACTATGGCAATCTTAGCTATCTGCTTAGTTTTAAAAGTAGTATGCACATCTCTAAAGAGTTCTTTTTCCATCCAAAAAATTATCAAAATTACATTTTTACTTAACTCCCTGAGACAGTTTTCCCTTTTAGAGAAATTTATACTGTGCAATCATGCTGATCTTTTCTCTCATTAGTAATCAGAAAAACTCAGATTGATGAAATAAATTACAAAATATATATATACAAAACACTATGCAGTTCTTAAGAATTATGGTAGAGATGACTACTTCAAGGCATAGGGCTATTAAGTTCTTTTTAAAGGATGGGTTACATAACAGTACATACAGTAACATCCCCAAATCATTTTTAAGTGTATATATATGATTTTGTATTAAATATAGCTATTATATAGATAGATATAGATTTACTATAGCTACAGAAAAAAACAGGTTATGTGCAAAAATATTTAAAATATTTTTCTTTTGATTGTAAAGTAACATTTTTATTTTTGTCTGTTTTTCTGTATTTATCAAATTTATGTAATGAATATTTTCACATTTACAATAACATGGACATTACTGTTTTAAAACAAACAGCAGAACAGGAGGAAAATATTCTGTAACCTGTAAGACAGAAAGGTCTAACTTGAGATTTCTGCTTTTATAACTCTATTACTAACACAAGCTTAGAAAAACATTCTGGACACCAAGCCACATAAAAAGCCAATACAAATACCACTAGTTAGCCTAACTATATAAACACATTGTTACAACCATCAAGATGACCAAACTTCTAGAAATTAAAGGAGGGATATCACAAGAACTTCCTGACAGTTCAAGGAAAGGATGTTATGAACTATTCAAATATATTAAAAATAAATTTAAAAACATTGTATATACCCCCAAATCCCTATAAAATGAAGGATCAGTAGGATAGGGACAAAATAGACAAAAGAAAAAAAAAGCATTAATCAAACTGCTTAAAATTGTGGTATAACTTCCTAATAATGCAAGCAATGTCATCTTTTAAGATTTAAAATCTCATAGCAAGAATACTTATTTTTATTTAGAAATTCTGTCTGGTTGAAAATCAATTTGCAATAATCCAAAAACTTATTTGATTTACTTTCTGTTTCAGTGGTAGTATCTAGATCATCTATTCAAAATCTATAATCTAAAAGACTAGAAAAAGTCACTTTAACCAGTTAAAACTACACTTAATTCTGTAAAATACTACTACATTTAAGTGGTTCAACTAATTTTTAATTCATCCAAAAGTAAAAATATATTCACTTTCTTCTTTAGGAAATTATTTCATTCCCCTATCTTGAATTTTATTTTCAAATATATAAAAAACATTATTTCCAAATTAATCTTTCCTTAAATATTTTTTATAAAATTCATAAAAAACAATACCAAACATAATGCATTCTCAAGTTACATGAAGATTGTACTAAGACTTTAAATGAAACAAACAAAGCATGAAACCTATGACAATAAAAACACTCCATTTATTTAAAATAATATGCTATTAAACTGACAATCAAGACATATATCTTTTACATCCAGAAACGTAAATGCTCATTACTAAACAAAGGCCAAACATATTTCTCTCAATTTTTCTCATGTTCATTTATGTTTAGAATTATAACCCAGCGATATCATGTAATAAATGAATACACACCTTACTTTAGTATATGCCAAGGTAGACACACAAAAACAAGAAAAAATATTTGAAATCAGAGTGTAAAGGGACTCTGCTTTTTCAAACAATGCAGCACTGAAAGCCGGGTCACCATCCTTGGGCATTACTAGGAAACTTTAGCACATATGACATTTCCATCATCTTCAAGATTCCTCTGAATAATCAGAAAATTTCCCAGTATCCCCCTACCTCACCTTCCTTTAGCTTTCTTCCTTTAGAGACTTCCTTTAGCTTTCCTCCCTCTACTATATAACAATGCTATTGCGGTTATTTTGGCTTTAAATATTCAGAGATACAACCCCCTCTATGTATTAATTCAGTTCATTTTCTCAGATACTGACTCAGCCGTGGGTTGTGCAGCACTGACGTTTCTAACCAAACAGCATCGTGTGAGCTGTGATCGTCCCATTTCTCCATCTCTGTGCAGTGATTGGGTATTGTAATTGATAGACAGGCTGAAGAAACTCAGGAGATGAGGGCTTAGTGGTATATAGATACGTTGCCAAATGCCATCTGTAAAGCTAATTCTAGCTCTGCCAGCTTGCCAGGTTTTAGAAAACTAGGATGCTGCTAACTTTCTTTTTCCTTTCAATATTTTATTCTGTATCCATTCTGGGCAGTAGAGCTTCTCTTTAAAACCAAAGAAAAAATATTATTCGTGCTTGAAGAATAAATCCACTTAAGAACTAATCTTTAAAGCAACCAAACTTTTCCATTTCTAAACTGCTGCTGAGACTGTGGAGTGACTTAAAAAGGAAACTGGAATATTCAATCCTCATGCAGGTTCAGAAGAAATGAGCATGCGTACTTCTATGCTGGGAATGAAACCTTGCGGCAAAGTCTGATACTGAATATATGATGCATTTATCTTTAGTAACCTGAGCAGACTGCAGATCTGAGTTTTAAATAGTCATATTCAAATATTCAAGAGTTTTTACCATATTGTCAATCTAGCCAATTTAACTTTAGTTATACAGAAAAAGTGCTCTTTTTCCTTTTTAAATAGCAAAAACTTCTCTAATTTATAATTTAAAGTATACTGTCACAATTCAGGCCAAATACTTCAACTGAAATTATCTTTAACCTCTCAGGCAGCTACCACAGCCCTCTATACAGATATTAACTATACAACCACTGAGAAACAAAGTTCAGTAATATGTAACTATCTACTTCATTTGTACATAGAAGGATCAGACACCCTGAAGTCCATCCATGACTAGATTAGCCCTGTCTTGTCTTCTATATCAGTGTTATACATGCTAAATCTACATTCAAAAGAAAGTTCAGAGAAGAAAGTACCTTAAAATTGTAGTAGATGGAAGAGAAACCATAAGGCAATGCCCATCGAACCCTCAAACTTCAATGGTAAGCAAATATGTATAGTAACTATTATTGTTATTTTGAGAATTCAATAAACTTTTTTTAATCCATGCCAGTAAGGAAAGATGGGAAGTAAAAATCAAAGGAAAAAGACGGAAAAAAGTAGGCTATTGTAAGATGTGAATAGGACAAAAAAAAAACAACAAATTTAAACAAGACTTTAAGATTATCTGCAAATATTGAATCAATAAAGTATGCTTATTTCTTCACTGTTAAAGACTATAAATGTTTCTGTTCCTCCAAAAACTCATATGCTGAAATGTATTTCCAAAATGATGGTATTTAGAGATAAGGAAGTGATTAGGTCACGGGCCTATGGCCTCAGGAATGGTATTTAGTGGCTTTATAAGAGACCCTAGAGAGATCCCCAGCATCTTCCAGTATGTGAGGACAAAGCAAAAAGCAGGTTGTCTAAACCAGGAAGTGAGCCCTTAACAGATCCCAAATGTGCATGCACCTTCTTCTTAGACTTCTAAGCCTCCAGAACCCTGTGAAAGAAATTTGTATTTCTAAGTCACCCAGTCTACGGTATTCTGTTACAGCAGCCTGAATCAACCGAGACATTTACTTTTGGTGAATTTAAATCCCCAATTCTGTTCAGGTGGCAATGTGTTCACTTGTATTTCTCAGCCTTGGTAATCCAGAAATGACTATATGACAGTGAAAATAATTTATAAGCAAATGCCTCCTGCAAATTTGAGAAATTTAATTTCCTGATATAAATGAAACCCCTTTCCTATTGTCTCCTTCTCCCTTCTTCCTCCTTGTCAGGTAGATGAACCTGATGGCTAGAGCTAAAGTAAGCCACCTTGTAATCATGAGGAAAAGCCAAAAAAATCAGATTTTTAACCCTAATGTCTGTAAGCCACTAAATCTGTATCAGGTATTGTCTACCTGTTGACTTTTTGTGTACTAGAAAAACAAACCCCTAACCAGGGTTTAGTCTGGCTTTCTTTTACTGAAATATCCTAAATAAAATACACAAGATTCAAAAAAAAGATGAGAGTGGGTAGAAGCATACAAGAAAAAAAACTGGCCACGAGTTGGTAACGTGAAGCTGGGGGATGAGTACAAGGGGGTCCTATATATACCTGTTCTATATTTATATGTAGTTAAAATGTACCATAATTAAAAAAAATTTTTAATAAAAGAAAGTTGTTTATAAATCTCAGACCTGCTGTTTACAAGTTGGATGGTCTTGGGCAATTTTATTAACCTCATTTTTCTTCGTCTGTCAAATGGGGACAATAATTACTATTCACAGAGCCCCACTTTCAAATCCAGTCAAGGTGCTCTCCAGAAGGTCCTCCTGGCAAGAATGTCTTCCATCCACCTAAACATGCAAGGATTAGCTGAAATCTCAGTTTTACTCATTCAGGCTGATACTGATTCCTCCTCTGAACTATCATTTTACTACAACTCACTATCACAGTTTGGTGGCCTCTTGCCCTCTTGATTGTCCCATAAATGATTTTTAAAGCATTCCAAGATGGTATTCTGACAAACTTCTGAATGTCTCCTGAACTGAACAGAGGTTCTTAATAATACTTGCTGATAATTTTTAAGCCCTCTAAGTCAATTTTATTTTTAAAAAACACCTTTTAAAAGCCCAAACTGTGTGTGTTGTGTATGTATTTTTAAAATTTAATTTCCCACATTATATGTTCTTCAGTACATAGGAACAAGAGTCCCTATAAGTAAGCTGTTTAACCTAGGGAATATTTGCCATAAAGCAGGTTAAAATAAGCTCAAAGGATTTTCATGGTCTTTCAATTAAAAAAAAAAAGTACTGGCATTCAATTTCTATTTCTCTTTAACATTTTTCACTTAAACAACCAATACTTCTGCAGTCTACCAGAAAGAGCACGAAGAAGTTACCAATGCTACAGAGACAAAAAGAGTTACATCTGTTATTGAAATGAAATAACAGTGAGGAAAAAAGTACTGTTGGGGGTGGATTCAAGATGGTGGCGTGAGAGGTAAGAAAGAGAACTCCTCCCAAAACCATAGATAGGGAGAAAATATAGTTAATACAACTAACCCTAAAATAGCAACAGGAAAGAAGGCTGCACCAGACTGCATACAGACCTAACAAACAGAACAGACCTCACGGAACAGAGCACCAGCTACGCTCCCCTACAACCCCAACCTCACTATATGGGCTGAGCAGCTCCAGAGACTGGAGCTTCTGGGCACTAGAGGGCACCACACAGAAATATGAAACGTCAAAAGAACATGGTTCAGTCCAAAATCTCACGAACCCCAGAAAAAGGGCCAAATGAAATGGAACTCACCAGTCTTCCTGAAAGAGAGTTCAAAATAAAAATTATAAACATACTTACGGAGGTACAGAAAAATATTGAAGAACTCAGGAACAAATTTAACATGGAGATTCAATCATTAAGAAATTCCATATCTGAAATGAAACATACAATAGAGGGTTTTAAAAGCAGATTAGATGTAGTAGAAGAGACAGTAAATGGAATAGAAATTAGAGTAGATGAATACAAAGAAGCTTAGGCACAGAGAGAAAAAAGAATCTCTAAGAATGAAAGAACATTGAGAGAACTGTGTGACCAATCCAAACGGAACAATAGTCTCATAATAGGGGTGCCAGAAAGAGAAGAGAGAGAAAAAGGGATAGAAAGTGTCATTGTGGAGGTAATTACTGAAAATTTGCCCAATCTGGGGAAGGAGATAGTCTCTCAGGCCATGGAGATGCACAGATATCCCAACACAAGGGACCCAAGGAAGAAAACATCAAGACATATAATAATTAAAATGGCAAAGATCAAAGATAAAGACAGACTTTTAAAAGCAACGAGAGAGAGAAAAAAGATCACATACAAAGGAAAACCCATCAAGCTATCATCAGATTTCTAAACAGAAACCTTACAGCCCAGAAGGGAGTGGCATGATGTATTTAACGTAATGAAACAGAAGGGCCTTGAACCAAGAATATTGTATCCAAAAGGCAAATAACCCGTTAAAAAATGGGCAGAGGAGCTGAACAGACACTTCTCCAAAGAAGAAGCAGATGGCCAATAGGCACATGAAAAGATGCTCCACACCCCTAATCATCAGAGAAATGCAAATTAAAACCACAATGAGATATCACCTCACACCAGTAAGGATGGCCACCATCTAAAAGACAAACAACAAATGTTGGCAAGGATGTGGAGAAAGGGGAACCCTCTTACACTGCTGGTGGGAATGTAAATTAGTTCAACCATTGTGGAAAGCAGTATGGAGGTTCCTCAAAAACTCAAAAATAGAAATACCATTTGACTCAGGAATTTACCCTAAGAATGCAGCAGCCCAGTTTCAAAAGGACATATGCACCACAATGTTTATCGCAGCACTATTTACAATAGCCAAGAAATGGAAGCAACCTAAGTGTCCATCAGTAGGTGAATGGATAAAGAAGATGCGGTACAAATACACAATGGAATGTTATTCAGCCATAAGAAGAAAACAAATCCTACCATTTGCAACAACATGGATGGAGCTAGAGGGTATTATGCTCAGTGAAATAAGCCAGGCAGAAAAAGACAAGTATCAAATGATTTCACTCATCTGTGGAGTATAAGAACAAAGAAAAACTGAAGGAACAAAACAGCAGCAGACTCACAGAACCCAAGAATGGACTAACAGTTAGGAAAGGGAAAGGGACTGGGGAGGGTGGGTAGGAAGGGAGGGATAAGGGGGAAAGGGGGCATTACGATTAGCACACATAATGTAGCATGGGGTTTTCAAGGAAGGCCATATAACACAGAGAAGACAGGTAGTGATTCTATAGCATCTTATTACACTGATGGGCAGTGACTGTAATGGGGTATGTGGTGGGAACTTGATAATAGGGGAGTCTAGTAACCATAATGTTGCTCATGTAATTGTACATTAATAATACAAAAAATAAAAAAATTAAAAAGTTGGTTTTTATACATTTCCCCAATGTATGTACGTAGCTTTTATAAAGCAAACAGCTTATTTTCACCTTGTTACTTCATATGTAATATGTATTACACATCAGCAGAAAAATATTAAGAACTAGGAAGAACAGCACGTAATGCACCTGCAAAAACTTATACAACCTAAAAGATGTAAATATAGCCCAATATTTGAAGAGATAAAACCAGTATCTCTTTAAATCTAAAAGACAATTATCCATGTAAGCAAAATGGAGAAAAAGAACTAAGCAATAGTTGAAGGACAGACAGACACCAAAACAAAAAACAAAAACAAAAAAACCAACACTCATACTATAAGTTAAAAAAGACAACTAACATTTTCATCTTACTCCTTATCACATTGGAAGCCCACAATAAAGGTACACATCAAGGGACTTAAAATTTTTTAAGTGATCAATAATATCCCCTAAATAAACATTCATGAAGCACAATATTCTATGAAAACATGCTTACATACCTGTAATATGGAGGGTATGAGCTGCCAGTTAGCACCTTACAATATCAGAATATAAAGTGTTCTAAATAGGTATTCCTCATTAAGTCACACAGCAAAAAAAAAGCTTTAAAAATACATGCGCTGAAAAATTTTAAAAGAATTTCATTTATGCATCAAACTTTAAATGACCGAGTAGAGTCATTGCAAAAAGCTTGATTTACCCATTAGTATTAGGATTACAACACTATATAATATTCACAGTTAAAAATGTATGGAGATAAAGACTGATACAGACCTATAAACTATCATGTATAATCTACATACACAAAGTATTTAGAGCAAAATAAATTCCTATTAGAGAATTTTAAATACAAAGAACTAACCTATCTTGCTAGAGTTCCCAATTTTATTAATCACAGCATTTATTCATGGAGTCAACTATCTTATTCAGATATTTATTTAATAAGTATTATTTAATCTTATTTAGAGAGTCGAAAGTAATCAAAATAAAAATTCAAATACATGTAATAAAATTAAAAGGAAAGAAATGGGTCTCTAAAAATGGCTTAAGGAGAAATGCAAACATTCATATTTTGTAAACCAGCCCCCATCCTCTGACAGGACCTGCCACAACCAAATGCAGTTTGGTTCTTCATAATAATTGATTTTATCAGAGATTTAAAACGTGAAATACATATTTTCTACCTACCTTGAATATTTACAAAGTTTACGAGGTCTACTATGCAATTTCCGATCCCAATTCTCTGGATCTCTGGAGTTACTGTCATAAGGATGAGGCCGTCCTGCCATCCCCCTTGAAGCTTCCTCACACTACTGCTCTGGGAGCACCCATGTAGCACCCATAACCTACATAAAAGAGCAGTGTTGACCTTTAAATCTATTCCATCGAGAATAAAATAGTCACAGAATTTTGCATATTTTCTGATATTGTGACATTTTTAATAGTGATGAATGGAATTATAAAATACTAGATACACAAAATGCCACAAATAACATTACAATAAACACCATTAGTCTTTTAAGGTACTTTTCATTTGATTCTTCAATTAAATTTGCTATTTTTCTGCAACAGTTTAATAGTGCACTATTTATATTTAGTATATATACTTAAGTGTCATCTGAGTACCTAATGGTTCTAAACACCAAAATAGAACCAAGAGACACAAAAATAGTTCTACAGAATGATTCTCAGATAAAATTTCATTTGGAATACATTTCTCAGTTACTAAAAGTATAAGATGCTTAACAAAGCATCTAGTAACAGCAAATAACACTGTTATTTACTTAACCAATTAAAGACTTTGAATAGAAATTAAATATTTTCTCAAAAATAAAGAGTATGTAGAGAGGATTAAAGATGGCGGCATGAGAGGAGAGACAGAGGCATCCTCCTAAAACCGCACATAATACAAAAATATAATTAATACAACTACTCCTGAAAGAGCAAAAGGAAAAAGAACTGCAACAGACTGCATACAACTGGGGAAAAGAGTGGACCTCATAGAACAGGGTAACGTACCAAAGCTAGGACATGGCGGGACCCAAGCCCTTCCACCACCCCAGCTCACTGGCTGGAGGAAAAGAAACAGAGCGGGGAGGGAGCGGAGGCCTGGGACAGCTGAATACCTAACTCCAGAGATCTGCTCTGGGAGCACAAACCTACATTTCATGGTGCCTGCATGATACCCTCATGAGTAGGGGGTTGGAAAGCTAAGACAGGCAGAATTCCTGGAGAGACTGAGATTCCAGCCGCTTGTGGAAAGCAGGGATCCATATGCGGCTGCTCTGGGACAAAAGAAAGGGGGGCAGTCTGAGAGATTTCCTAACAAGGACGACGCCCTTGGCAAGAGGACTGCTAAAGGGACGAGGATTGCACAGAGCTTACTGCTCAGGAGAAAGGACAGGTAGACAAAATTGTTCAGGTGCACTCTGCCCAGCTGGTTGGGAGCTTTCACAAACTTCAGGTGCTCCAGGCTCCCTGGATGGCTACACAGCTCCAAGGACCCCTTCTGGGAAATGCAGCCTACTGCGCCTTTCGCCCGGCCAGCCCTACCTGGCTCACAAACCAGCAAACCCTACCCTGGCATTAGGCCAGCCAGAGAGAAGATCTGTCTACAGTACCTATAAACGCAAAGCACAGAGGCTTATACCTGTGTTCTCAGCCCACTGGTTTTATCAGTGGAGTCAGGCATAGCAGCCAGGATGCAGGAAACAGCTCCTTCCTTCCCTCAAGCACCAATAAAACTCCACTGGGCCCCCAACATTGCTTCAGGGGCTGAGCAGCTCCAGAGAGTAGAGCTGCTAGGCACGAGAGAGAGAGCCATATACAAATATGAAACACCAAAGGAACCTGGTTCAAAGTAAAATTATTAATACAACTCCTCAGAGAAATTGAAATGACATCGATCTCATGAATCTTCCTGAAAGGGCGTTCAAAATAAAAATTATTAACATGATTATGGAGGTACGGAAAGATATTCAAGAAATCAGGAATGAATTACAGTCAGAGATCCAATCATTGAAGAGCAAAATGGAGGGTATTAAAAGCAGATAAGATACGGTGGAGAAGACGATAAATGAAACAGAAACTAGAGAAGAGGAATACAAAGAAGCTGAGGCACAGAGAGAAAAAAGGATCTCTAAGAATGAAAGAATATTGAGAGAACTGTGTGACCAATCCAAACGGAACAATATTCGCATTATAGGGGTACAAGAAGAAGGAGAGAAAAAGGGATACAAAGTGTCTTTGAGGAGGTAATTGCTGAAAACTTCCCCAATCTGGGGAAGGAGATACTCACTCAGGCCATGGAGATGCACAGATCTCCAAACACAAGGGACCCAAGGAAGACAACACCAAGACATATAGTAATCAAACAGGCAAAGATCAAGGATAAGGACAGACTATTAAAAGCAGCCAGAGAGAGAAATGAGATCACCTACAAAGGAAAGTCCAATGGGCTATCAACACACATCTCAGCAGAAACCTTACAGGCCGGAAGGGAAGGGCATGATGTATTTAATGCAATGAAACAGAAGGGCCTCGAACCAAGATTAATTTATGCAGCAAGATTATCATTTAAATTTGAAGGAGGGATTAAACTATTTTCAGATAACCAGAGCTGAGAGAATTTACCTCCCACAAACCATCTCCACACTGTATTTTGGAGGGACTGCTATAGATGGAAGTGTTCCTAAGGTTTAATAGCTGTCACCAGAGGAAATAAAACCACAGTAAAGAAAGTAGAACAGCTAATAACTAAGCAAATGCAAAATTAAATTAACTATCACCAAAGAGAACACTAACAAATGGAAATGCATCCCATGCTCTTGGCTAGGAAGAATAAATATTGTCAAAATGGCTATACTACCTAAAGCAATAAACAGATTCAATGCAATCCCTATCAAACTACCAACAGCTTTCTTCAATGAACTGGAACAAATAATTCTAACATTCACATGGAACTACAAAAGACCCCGAATAGCCAAAGCAATCCTGAGGAGGAATAAAACAGGGGAAATTACGCTCCCTGACTTCAAGCTCTACTACAAAGCCACAGTAATCAAGACAATTTGGTATTGGCACAAAAACAGACCCACAGACCAGTGGAATAGAATAGAAAATTGAAACATCAACCCAAACATATACAGTCAATTAATATTTGATAAAGGAGCCTTGGATATACAATGGGGAGATTGACAGCCTCTTCAGCAGCTGGTGTTGGAAAAACTGGACAGCTACATGTAAGAGAATGAAACTGGACTACTGTCTGGCCCCATACACAAAGGTAAACTCAAGGTGGATCAAAGACCTGAATGTAAGTCATGAAACCATAAAACTCTTAGAAAAAAACAAAGGCAAAAATCTCTTGGACATAAACATGAGCGACTTCTTCATGAACATATCTCCCCGGGCAAGGGAAACAAAAGCAAAAATGAACAAGTGGGACTATATCAAGCTGAAAAGCTTCTGTACAGCAAAGGACACCATCAGTAGAACAAAAAGACATCCTACAGTATGGGAGAATATATTCATAAATGACGTATCCGATAAGGGGTTGACATCCAAAATACATAAAGAACTCACGCACCTCAACAAACAAAAAGCAAATAATCTAATTAAGAAATGGGCAGAGGACATGAATAGACATTTCTCCAAAGAAGAAATTCAGATGGCCAACAGGCACATGAAAAGATGCTCCACATCACTAATCATCAGAGAAATGCACATTAAAACCACAATGAGATACCACCTCACACCAGTGAGGATCGCCAACATCCAAAACACAAACAACAACAAATGTTGGCGAGGATGTGGAGAAAAGGGAACCCTCCTACACTGCTGGTGGGAACGTAAATTAGTTCAACCATTGTGGAAAGCAGTATGGAGGTTCCTCAAAAAACTCAAAATAGAAATACCATTTGACCCAGGAATTCCACTCCTAGGAATTTACCCTAAGAATGCAGCAGCCCAGTTTGAAAAGACAGATGCACCCCTATGTTTATCGCAGCACTATTTACAATAGCCAAGAAGTGGAAGCAACCTAAGTGTCCATCAGTAGATGAATGGATAAAGAAGATGTGGTACATATACACAATAGGATATTATTCAGCCATAAGAAGAAAACAAATCCTACCATTTGCAACAACATGGATGGAACTAGAGGGTATTATGCTTAATGAAATAAGCCAGGCGGAGAAAGACAAGTGCCAAATGATTTCCCTCATTTATAGAGTATAACAACGAACACAACTGAAAGAACAAAATAGCAGCAGACTTAGAGGCTCCAAGAAGGAGCTGGTGGTTATCAAAGCGGAGGGGTGTGGGAGGTCAGGTGGTGAGGGAGGGAGAAGGAGATTGAGGGGTATTATGTTTAGTACACATGGTGTTGGTGATCACAGGGAAAACAGTGTAGCACAGAGAAGGCAAATAGTGAATCTGTGGCATCTTACTACACTGAAGGACAGTGACTGCATTGGGGTATGGGTGGGGACTTAATAATATGGTTAAATGTAGTAACCACATTGTTTTTTTCATGTGAAACCTTCCTAAGAGTGCGTATCAATAATACCTTAATAAAAAATTTTTTAAATAAAAATATATAAAGTATGTATCTTGATGCTTACTTTACACTGCAATTACCACAAAAATATTTCATCATTATGAGTCATATACTTTATGCCTTTATCATGTGAGGCTTATGGCTGTTATTTCTACTACAGTCATGAAATTATAAGAAAATTTGCTTTAACAATAGCTTTACAGGATGCCTCACTAAGTACTTTAAAGTATATTCCCTATCCTATTTATTCTTCACAATCACTTTAGAAGATGGGCATTTTAATCCCCATATAGAGAACAGCAAATGTCTCAGAAGTTTAGTAACTTTACAAAAGATCAGAATGTAGTAAATGGCAGTATCATAAAAAACAATGAGAATTTATTAAAGATCATAAAGTCTTGAAGTTGAAAAATGCTCCGTCTGGGGTATTTTGTTTGGAAATAGTATGTCACATTTCACATTTTACTTTTACAGACTGCAAACAATAACAAGACAGAAATCAGGTTACACAATTTGAACAGTTATATAAGTTGTACTAGAACCCAGGTTTCCTAACATCCCACCCTGTATACTTTCTATATACTGTTACAAGCTGGATTTGATAGAGAGACATGATGGAGAGTTGTACATAATAGTCAAAGGGACTTTTGGGAATTGGGAAAATACTATACCTTACAGAGTTTTATAAGGTATTCCAGTTCACTTCCACAAAAATGTTAAAGATAGACCCATTAAAATTGTGACTCTATCTAGGAGCTCATTAAAAGAAATACTTTTGTTTTAGAGACTATTTTGCTGTTTTATAATTTTTCCTAAGTTACTTAGTATTTTCTTTCCAAAAACAATTAAAAATCTTATAATAAATGAACATTTTAATATAATAGATATGTAAGTAGATCAATGAGTGAAAAGAAAGTGATAGGAAAAGGGAAGGCAGAGAATTGTACAATTTCTAATTCAAGTTCTTAAGTAAATACCACACAATTTATATGCTGAATGCTGCTAGAGAAGGAAATCCATTTCTTTAAGGATCACTGGATGATTAAGAATCAATCAGATATTAGATGAACATAAAACTACACAATTAGTTTGAAAACAAAAAAGATCTCAATGTCATTTGAGTTTTTAATTATAAAAGTAAGTATTTACTAAAAAGGTTTTAAAACTTTCAATTTGATATTACAGCTAGTAATCTGTACTAAACAGATGAAGCAGAACAAAAGGGTAAGAAAGAACAAATCACAGACAAAGGAGAAAGTCAGATAGAAAAGGTGGCCACAGATCAAGAGAGAGACAAAAGGTACAAAGAATAGCCGAGAAAAATTGATAAGGAGGGAAAAGAAAGATGTAGAAATTTGGCAGGTTGTGTAAAAACATATTTAGAGCACCTTCACCTTAATTTATACATCTTCCAGTAAGCTGTTTCAGACATTAACATTTCTTTACATGAGAATTTTATCTCTTTTAACTCTTTAATATATGACACACCACTGTGGAATACCATGATGTCCACTGAGGGAAGAATGATCCTGAACAGTGGGAGGCAGTGACTAAGAAAACATAACCACAAGGAAAGCATAAATTCAGATTCATATATTCCACCATTTTACAGGGGGTGGCAAGTATCTATGCAGCAAGGAAATACCAGTATGCAGCAAGGAAATACCAGTATGGCTTCCTAATCAATCCTATCAATATTAACAAGCATGTGAGAGGCTTAAAGATGGCAGCGTGAGAGGTGAGACAGGACAGAAACCTCCTCCCGAAACCACATATAATATGAAAATACAGCATACCAAGATGGTATTCCGACAAACTTCTGAATGTCTAATTCTGAAAGAGCAACAGGAAAGAAGGCTGTGGCAGACTGCCTACACCTGGGAAAACAGCAGACATCAAGGGAAAGGTAAATAATCAAAGCCGTGATCCGGGGAGACACAAGCCCTTCCCCCACCCCAGCTCACTGGCAGGAGGAAGAAAAAAAGAGCAGGGAGGGGGTGGAGGCCTAGGACTGCTGAAACCCAGCTATGGACATCTGCTCTGGGAGCAGACACCTACATTACATGGTGCCCTGGAGATCAGTGGAGCCGGAAAACTAAAACAGGCAGAATACTTGGAGAGACTGAGATTCCAGCCACTTGTGGAAAACACATATCCACAACCAGCTGCTCTGGGACAAAAGAAAAGCAGGCAGTCAGAGAGACTTCCCAACAGCAAGAGGGCTGCTAAAGGGTCAAGGATTACACACAGCTTGCTACTCAGGAGAAAGGACAGGTGGACAAAACTGTCTGGGTGCACTCAGCCCAGAAGGTTGGGAACTTTCAGAAGCTTCAGGGGCTCCATCCCCCTGGCTGGCAACACAGCTAGAGGACTCCCATCTCAATATGCAGTGTCCGGCTCCTTCCTCCCAGCTGGCACTGGCTCACAAACCAGGTGCCCCACCATTGTGCTAGGCCAGGCAGAGGGTGGCCCCACCTATGGCAACTACAAATGCAAAACAGAGGCTTCTTTCTGCCTGCTCACAACACTGGCCATTGCAGTGGAGGCAGGCACTGCAGCCAGGAAGCAGGAAACAGCTCTTTCCTCCAAACAGGCACCAACGCCCTCACCTACAACCCCTGCATTCGTGCCAGGGCTAAGCAGATCCAGAGAGTAGAGCTTCTGGGCACTAGAGTGTGCCACATACAAATATGAACCGTCAAAGGTACCTGGTTCAAACAAAAATCCCACAAACACCAGAAAGAGGGCCAAGTGAAACTGAACTCATCAATCTTCCTGAAAGAGATTTCAAAATAAATAATAAAGATGCTCATGGAGGTACAGAAAAATATTCAAGAACTCAGAGAAGAATTCAGAATGTGATTCAATCATTAAAGAATACATTACTTGAAGTGAAAAATACAATGGAGAGATTTAAAAGCAGATTAGATGAAGTAGAGAAGACAGTAAGTGATATAAAAATTAGAGAAGAGGAATACAAAGAAGCTGAGGCACAGAGAGAAAAAAGGATCTCTAGGAATGGAAGAATATTGAGAGAACTGTGTGACCAAACAGAACAACATTTGCATTATAGAAGTACCAGAAGAAGAGAGATAAAAAGAGATAGAAAGTGTCCTTGGGGAGGTAATTGCTGAAAACTTCTCCGATCTGGGGAAGGAGATAGTCTTTCAGGCCATAGAGGTGCACAGAACTCCAAACACAGGAGACCCAAGGAACACAACATCAAGACATATAATAACTAAAATAGCAAAGATCAAGGATAAGGAAAGATTATTAAAAGCAACCAGAAAAAGATAAATGATCACATTAAAGGAAAACCCATCAGACTATCAACAGACTTCTCAACAGAAACTAAATTAGAGTGTAGTAGAGTGGCATGATATATTTAATGCAATAAAGCAGAAGGGCCTCAAAACAAGAATATTCTACCTGGCAATTTTATCATATAAATTTGGAGGAGGGATTAAACAATTTCCAGATAATCAAAAGCTGAGAGAATTTACCTCCCACCGACCGTCTCTACAGTGTATTTTGGAGGAACTATTATAGATGGAAGTGTTCCCAAGGCTAAATATCTGTCACCAGAGGAAATAAAACCACACTAAAGACAACAGAACAATTAATTACTAAGCACATACAAAATCAAATCAACTACACCCAAAGTCAGTCAAGAGATAGACAAAGAATACAGAATATGATACCTAATATATAAAGAATAGAGGAGGAAAAACAAAGAACCTTTAGATTGTGTATGTAATAGCATACTAAGTGAGTTAAGTTACACTGTTAGATAGTAAGGAAGTTAACCTTGAACCTTTGGTAACCACAAATCTAAAGCCTGCAATGGCAATAAGTACATGCGTATCAATAATTACCCTAAATGGTCTGAATACACCTATCAAAAGACATAGAGTCAGTGAATGGATTTTAAGAAATGGATATGCTGCATACAAGAGACTCACTTTAATCCCAAAGACATACAAAGACTAAAAGTGAAGGGATGGAAAAAGCTATTTCATGCAACTAATAGGGAGAAAACTGCAGGAGTTGCAGTACTTGTATCAAACAAAATAGACTTCAAAACAAAGAAAGAAACAAGAGACAAAGAAGGACATTACATAATTATAAAGGGGTCAGTCCAAGAAGAGGATGTAACCATGATAAATATCTGTGCACCCAACACAGGAGCACCTACATATGTGAAACAAATATTAACAGAATTAAAGGGGGATACAGAATGCAATGTATTCCTTTTAGGAGACATGAACACTCCACTCACTCCAAAGGGCAGATCAACCAGACAGAAAATAAGTAAGGAGACAAAGGTACTAAACAACAAATTAGAATAGATGGACTAACAGACATCAACAGAACACTCCACCCAAAAGCATCAGGATACACGTTCCCCTCAAGTGCACATGGAACATTTTCAAGAACAGATCATATTCTAGACCACAAAAAGAGCCTCAGTAAATTCAAAAAGACTGAAATTGTACCAACCAGCTTCTCACACTGCAAAGATATGAAACTAAAAATAATTTACAAAAACACAACAAAAAAGCCCACAAACACATGGAGGCTTAACAAAATGCTCCTAAATAATCAATGGATCAATTACAAATTAAAAAGAGAGATCAAGCAATATATGGAGACAAATGACAACAATTCAATACCGCAGAATCTGTGGGATGCAGTGAAGGCTGTGCTAAGAAGGAAGTATATTGCAGTACAGGCTTACCACAGGAAAGAACAACCCCATATGAATAGTCTATACTCACAATTAATGAAACTAGAAAAAGAGGAACAGATGAGGCCGAAAGTCAGTAGAAGGAGGGACATAATAAAGATTAGAGCAGAAATAAATAAAATTCAGTAGAATAAAGCAATAGAAAGAATCAATGAAAGCAGGAACTAGTTCTTTGAGAAAATAAACAAAATAAACCACCGTGACAGACTTATCAAGAAAAAAAGTCTACACATATAAACAGATTCAGAAATGAGATAGGAAAAATCACTATGGACATCACAGAAATACAAATAATTATTAGAGAATACTATGAAAGTTTATATGCTAACAAACTAGATAACCTAGAAGAAATGGACAACTTTCTAGAAAAATAAAACCTTCCAGGTTAACCCAGAAAGAAACAGAAAATCTGAACAGACCAATTACCAGCAACAAAATTGAACTGGTAATCAAAAACTACCTAAGAAAAAATTCCTAGGCCAGATGGCTTCACTGCTGAATTTTATAAAACATTTAGTGAAGACCTAATACCCATCCTCCTTAAAGTTTTCCAAAGAGTAGAAGAGGGAATACTTCCAAACTCATTCTATGAGGCCAGCATCACTCTAATATCAAAACCAGGAAAAGAGACCACAAAAAAGAAAATTACAGACCAATATCCCTGATGAACATAGATGCAAAAATACTCAACAAAATATTAGCAAACTGAATTCAAATATATATCAAAAAGATCATCCACCATGACCAAGCAATTTATTCCAGGGATGCAAGGATAGTACAGTATTAGAAAATCCATCAATATTATCCACCACATCAACAAAAAGAACAAAAACCACATGATCATCTCAATAGATGCCAAAAAAATAATTTGACAGAATTCAAAATTCATTCTTGATAAAAACTCTCAACAAAATGGGTATAAAGTGCAAGTACCTCAACATAATAAAGGCCATATATGACAATCCCACTGCCAACATCATACTTAACAGCGAGAAGCTGAAAGCTTTTCCATTAAGATTAGGAACAAGACAAGGTTGCCTACTCTCTCCACTTTTATTCAACATAGTTCTGGGGGTCCTCGCTACAGCAATTAGACAACACAAAGAATTAAAGGGCATCCAGATTGGTATGGAAGAGGTTTAACTGTCACTGTTTGCATATGACATGATATTGCACATAAAAAACCCTAAAGAATCCACTCCAAAACTACTAGATTTAATATCTGAATTTACCAAAGTTGCAGGATACAAAATTAATACACAGAAATCTGTTGCATTCTTATACACTAATGATGAACTAGCAGAAAGAGAAATCAGAAAAACAATTCCATTCAGAATCGCATCAAAAAGAATAAAATACCTAGGAATAGAGATCGATTCAAGATGGCAGCATGAGAGATGAGACAGAGAACTCCTCCCAAAACCACATATAGTATGAAAATACAGTTAATACAATTAATCCTAAAACAGCAATAGAAAAGAAGGCCTCACCAGACTGCATACACCTGGAGAACAGAGGAGACCACACGAAAGAGGGTAATGTACCAAAGCCTTGAATCAGCAGGACCGAAGCCTTTCCCCCACCCGAGCTCACCTGCAGGAAGAAGAGAAATGGAGCAGGGAAGGCGTGGAAGCCTAGGGCTGCTGAACACCCAGCCCTGGAGATCTGCTTTGAAGCACAAACCTACATTGCATGGTGCTCTGGAGATTATGGGGTTGGAAAGCTAAGACAGGCTGAATACTTGAGAGACTGAAATTCTAGCCGTTTGCAGAGGACAGGGATCCATATCCGGCTGCTCTGGGACAAAGGAAGGGCCATCGGTCAGAGAGGCTTCCTAGCAGCGAGAGGACTGCTGAAGGGGCGGGGACTGCACAGAGCTTGCTGCGCTGGAAAGGGATAGATGGACAAGGATATCTGGGTGCACTCTGCCCAGCAGGTTGGGAACTTTGAGGAGCTTCAGGCGCTCCTTCGCCCTGGCTGGCCACTAGCTCCAATGGCCCCCACTGTGACACGCAGCCTGTTGCGCCTTCCTCCTGGCCTGCCGGCACTGGCTCCCAAACCAGCAGTCACTACGCTGGTGTCAGGCCAGCCAGAGGGAGGACCCACCTACAACAACTAGAGACGCCAAGCACAAAGGTTTACACCTGTGTGCTTCACCCACTGGCTCTGACAGTGGAGATGAGCACCACAGCCTGGAAGCAGGAAAAGAGCTCTTTCCTCCCCCCAGGCACCAGCGCCCCTCCCCTGCAACGCCCAACCTCATTCCAGGAGCTGAGCAGCTCCAGAGATTAGAGCTTCTAGGCACTAGAGGGTGCCACATATAAATATGAAACGTCAAAGGAACCTGGTTCAGACCAAAATCTCACAAATCCCAGAAAAAGGGCCAAATGAAACTGAACTCACCAGTCTTCCCAAAAGAGAGCTCACAATAAAAATTATAAACATGCTCATGGAGGTACAGAAAAATATTCAAGAACTCAGGAACAAATTTAAGACGAAGATTCAATCATTAAGAAATTCCATATCTGAAATGAAACATACAACGGAGGAATTTCAAAGTAGGCTGGATATAGTAGAAGAGATGGTAAATGGAGTAGAAATTACAGAAGAGGAATACAAAGAAGCTGAGGCACAGAAAGAAAAAAGGATCTCTAAGAATGAAAGAATATTGAGAGAACTGTGTGACAAATCCAAAGGGAAAAATATTTGCATTATAGGGGTACCAGAAGAAGAGAGAGAAAAAGGGATAGAAATGTCATGAGGAGGTAATTGCAGAAAACTTCCCCAATCTGGGGAAGGGATAGTCTCTCAAGCCATGGAGATGCACAGATCTCCCAATATAAGGGACCCAAGGAAGACAACACCAAGACATATAATAATTAAAATGGCAAAGATCAAGGATAAAGGCAGATTTTTAAAAGCAGCTAGAGAGAGAAAAAAGTTCACATACAGAATACCAATCAGGCTATCATGAGATTTCTCAACAGAAACCATACAAGCCAGAAGGGAGTGGCATGATATATTTAATGCAATGAAACAGAAGGGCCTCAAACCAAGAATACTCTACCCAGCAAGGTTATCATTTAAATTTGAAGGAGGGATTAAATAATTTTCAGATAAGCAAAAGCTGAGAGAATTTACCTCCCAAAAACTACCTCTACAGTGCATTTTGGAGGGACTGCTATAGATGGAAGTATTCCTAAGGCTAAATAGCTGCCACCAGGGGAAATAAAACCACAGCAAAGAAGAACAATTAATTACTAAGCAGATGCAAAATCAAATCAACTACCCCCAAAGTCAATCAAGGGATAGACAAAGAGTACAGAATACAATACCTGACATATAAAGAATGGAAGAGAAAGAAAAAGGAGGAAAAAAAAAAAGAACCTTTAGGTTGTGTTTGTAATAGCATACTAAGTGAGTTAGACAGATAGTAAGGGAATTACCCTTGAACCTTTGGTAACCACGAATCTAAAGCCTGCAATTGCAATAAGTACATACCTATCGATAATCACCCTAAATGTAAATGGTCTGAATGCACCAATCAAAAGACATAGAGTCACTGAATGGATAAAAAAAGACCTGTCTGTTATGTTGCCTACAAGAGAATCCTACAGTATGGGAGAATATATTTGTAAATGACATATCCAACAAGGGGTTAACATCCAAAATATGTAAAGAACTCAAAAGCCTTAATACCCAGAAAGCAAAAAACCCTACTAAAAAATGGGCAGAGGATATGAACAGACAATTCTCCAAAAAAGAAATTCAGATGGCCAACAGGCACATGAAAAGATGCTCCACATCGCTAATTATCAGGGAAATGAAAATTAAAACCACAAGGAGATATCACCTCACACCAGTTAGGATGGCCAACACAGAAAAGAATAGGAGCAAAAAATGCTGGTGAGGATGTGGAGAAAGGGGAACCCTCCTACACTGCTGGTGGGAATGTAAACAAGTTCAACTATTGACAAAACAGTATGGCGGTTCCTCAAAAAACTAAAAACAGAAATACCATTTGACCTTGCAACTCCAGTCCTACAAATTTACCCTAAGAATGCAGGATCCCAGTTTCAAAAAGACAGATGCACTCCTATGTTTATCGCAGCACTATTTACAATAGCCAAGATATGGAAGCAACCTACGTGTCTATCAGGAGATGAATGGATAAAGAAAATGTGGTACATATACACAATGGAATACTATTCAGCCATAACAAACAAATCCTACCATTTGCAATAACATGGATGGAGCTAGAGGGTATTATGCTCAGTGAAATAAGCTAACCGGAGAAAGACAAGTGCCAAATGACTTCCCTCATTTGTGGAGTATAACATTGAAGCAAAACTGAAGGAACAAAAGAGCACCAGACTCAGACTCCAAAGGACTAGCGGTTACCAAAGAGCAGGGGTGTGGGAGGGTGAGTGGGGTGGGAAGGAGAAGGGGATTGACAGATATTATGACTAGTAAACATGGTGTGCGGGGGGGGGGAGGGTCATGGGGAAGACAGTGTAGTAGCACAGAAAAGACAAGTAGTGACGTGTGGCATCTTACTGCACTGATGGACAATGACTTCAGTGGTGTACGGGGGGGGGGGACTTGAGTATGAGTGAATGTAGCAATCACATTGCTTTTTATGTGAAACCTTCGTAAGAGTGTATATCAATGATACCTTAATAAAAATTTAAAAATATATATATATATAAATCTATGTACGTACCCATGCTAGTAAGTTTTAAAAATCTACAGAAATATCACATAAAACTTATGATTAGTTGCACCTGAGGAAAGTCTGAAATGACTTACTTTTCATTGTATCCCTTATACTATTTGAATATACCACAAGCTGTTTTCATAATGATGATATGGGTGGGACAGTCTACAATAAAATATTTGGGGATGGCTTTGTTATAGGAATTTTCTTTCTTAATTTTACTGCTTAAGTGTATTTTGTTTTTGTTTTTCAAAGATGGCTTAAATATGGTCTATACATATTGTAAGGAAGGAAAAATATCTTTTTCCTTCACCCTTCTAAGTTCTATGTGACAGGGACCTTTCACAAGAAAATGATTAAACTTAAGCTAGGTTTGATCAAGAGTGGAATGTCATGGTAAGATATGACAGGACAGCAGTATGAGCTAAGCATAGCAAACTGAGAGAAACTTATCAGCAAGGCCTGTTGTTCAGATTCCTCTCTGTGCCATCTTAGGAGCTAAGGATGCTCCTTTCTTCTGCGTATATGGAGGACACTTTTCATGAGGGTTTTATGACCTGCTTCAGAGGCAAGTCAGAATTCCTTCTTGCACATGCCATTTCTCAAATTCCTTCAGCTTAAAATATTCACTATGTTAAGGTGCCATATTTTGGGGTAGCACGTGCTGAACTCCAGCATTATACACGGGGAGAATATGTTTCTGCCACATGTCCCCCATTAAATTCTAAGCTCTCTGATGGCAAAACAAAGTATGATTCATATTTGTGTTCTCACAGCTTAGTGCAACTTGTATGTAAGCTTTTGCAAAACGTTTTAATGAAATTAAAATGAAAGAAACTGAAGGACATTTCACTTAACACAATCCAGTAGTGAAGAGGAAACACAGATTATGAAGATTAATAGTCAATTGCTTGCCTTAAAAAAGAATAGTATCCCATCATTTAAAACATACCCATGCTTTAGTTATGGTAAAGAGTACCCATCGGCAGACTTCCGGGAAGATGGCGGTGTGAGCAGGGCGGCAGAAATCTCCTCCCAACACTATACTTATCTACGAAAACACAGAAAATACATCTATTCCTAAAAGAGAGACGAGAATACACAGGAAAGCGCACAGCGTGCAGCTACACCCGAGAGGACTCGGCACCCCAAGAGGCGGGTAAGATCCGGAGCCGCGACCCGGCGGGACCCGAGCCCTCCCCCACCCCAGCGCACCGGCGGGAGGAGAGGATTCAGAGCCGGGAGGGAGTGGAAGTGCACCCCGCGAAGTAGCCAGCCCCGGGGATCTGCGCGGGGAGCGCTGACCCACATTGCGCAGTGCAGCGGAGATTGGAGAGACAGAGGGCAGGATCTGAGCGGGGAACGCGCCAGGGTGCTTGCAGCCGGCTCCCGGGAAGGAAAAAAAAAAAAGTGCGCGCTTTCTTCAGCAGTCTTAAAGAGACAGGAGCCCAGCGGAGGAGCCAGATCGCCCCAGCACACTCAGCCCAGCAGGCTGGGAGTCCTGGGGAGTTTCAGACACCTTAGCTGGCGACTGAGGAAGCGTAGCCATACTTAACACTTCTCACTGAGATCAACAGCCTCCTATTCGTTCCCACCCCTGCCAGAGCGATAAAGGGCCTGCGGAGCGGCACAGTCACAGCTGTGGAATAGTGGGGCAATAGCGCCACCTAGAGCATTCCCACAGAATCTACGTCCGGTGGGCATTTTTTTTTGTTTTTTTTGTTTTGTTTTTTTGTTTTTGTTTTTTGTTTTCTTTCTTTTTTTCCTTTTTTTCTTTCTTTCTTTTTTTCTTTTTTTTCTCTTTTTTTTCTTCTCTTTTTAAAGTCTTAAAGAGCCCAGCTGACATACGTGGCAACTATCAGTGACCAAATTATACAGCCATGAAAAGACAGAGGAATATGGTTCAGACCAAAATCAACCAGACAACCCCAGAGAGGGAGTCTGAAGGGATGGAAATGCACAGCCTCCCTGAAAAAGAATTTAGAATAAAAGTCATAACCATGCTGATGGACCTACAGAGAAATGTGCAAGAGCTGAGGGAGGAAGTGAGGGAACTGAGGAAAGACAATACAGAAATCAGACAAGCGATCGACGGGCTTAACAGCAGAATGGATGAGATGTGAGAGACTGTTAATGGAACAGAAAACAGAGAACAGGAGTACAGAGCAGCTGAGGCAGAGAGAGATAAAAGGATTTCTAGGAATGAAAGAATATTAAGAAAACTGTGTGACCAATCCAAACGGAACAATATTCGCATTATAGGAGTACCAGAGGAAGAAGAGAGAGAAAAAGGGATAGAAAGTGTCTTTGAAGAAATAATTGCTGAAAACTTTCCCTCGCTGGGGAAGGAAGTAGTCTCGCAGTCCACCGAAGCTCATAGATCTCCCAACACAAGGGACCCAAGGAAGACAACACCAAGACACATAATTATTAAGATGGCAAAGATCAAAGATAAAGACAGGGTATTAAAGGCAGCTAGAGAGAGAAAAAGATCACCTACAAAGGAAAACCCATCAGACTATCATCAGACTTCTCAACAGAAACCTTACAGGCCAGAAGAGAATGGCATGATATATTTAACGTATGAAACAGAAGGGCCTCGAACCAAGAATATTGTATCCAGCACGATTATCATTTAAATATGATGGAGGGATTAAACAATTTCCAGATAAACGAAAGTTAAAGAATTTGCGTCTCATAAACCACCACTACAGGATATCTTAAATGGACTGCTCTAGATGGAAGCACACCTAAGGCTAAAAAGATGTCACCAGAGAAAAAAAAAAATCATAGCAAAGAAAGCAGACCATCCAAATACCAACTAAAGGCAAAGAATAAAACACCTATTATAGAAAGAATGGAGGAGGAGGAATAAGAAGGGAGAGAAAGAAAGAAACATCAGACTGTGTTTACAATAACTTAACAAGAAAGTTAAGTTAGATTGTTAGATAGTAAAGAAGCAACCCTTGAACCCTTGGTAACCACGAATCTAAAGCCAGCAATGGCAATAAGTACATATCTATCAATAATCACCCTAAATGTAAATGGACTGAATGCACCAATCAAAAGACACAGAGTAACAGAATGGATAAAAAAGCAAGACCCATCTATATGCTGCCTACAAGAAACTCACCTCAAATCCAAAGATATACACAGACTAAAAGTGAAGGGATGGAAAAAGATATTTCATGCAAACAACAAAGAGAAAAAAGCAGGTGTTGAGTCAGACAAAATAGACTTCAAAACGAAGAAAGTAGCAAAAGATAAAGAAGGACATAACATAATGATAAAGGGGTCAGTCCAACAAGAAGATATAACCATTATAAATATATATGCACCCAACACAGGAGCGCCAGCATATGTGAGACAAATACTAACAGAATTAAAGGAGGAAATAGACAGCAATGCATTCATCTTAGGAGACTTCAACACACCACTCACTCCAGAGGACAGATCAACCAGACAGAAAATAAGTAAAGACACAGAGGCACTGAACAACACACTAGAACAGATGGACCTAACAGACATCTACAGAACTCTACACCCAAAAGCAACAGGATACACATTCTTCTCAAGTGCACATGGAACATTTTCCAGAATAGACCACATACTAGGCCACAAAAAGAACCTCAGTAATTTCAAAAATATTGAAATCCTACCAACCAACTTCTCAGATCACCAAGATATAAAACTAGAAATAAATTTTAGAAAGAAATCAAAAAGGCTCACAAATACATGGAGACTTAACAACACTCTCCTAATTAATCAATGGGTTAACGACCAAATCAAAACAGAAATCAAAGAATATATGGAGACTAATGACAACAACAACACAAAGCCACAACTTCTGTGGGACGCAGCAAAGGCAGTTCTAAGAGGAAAGTATATTGCAATCCAGGCCTATTTAAAGAAGGAAGAACATTCCCAAATGAATAGTCTAAAGACACAATTACTGATATTGGAAAAAGAAGAACAAATGAGGCCCAAAGTCACCAGGAGGAGGGACATAATAAAGATTAGAGAAGAAATAAATAAAATTGAGAAGAATAAAACAATAGAAAAAATCAATAAAACCAAGAGCTGGTTCTTTGAAAAAATAAACAAAATAGATAAACCCCTAGCCAGACTCATTAAGAGAAAAAGAGAATCTACACACATAAACACAATCAGAAATGAGAAAGGAAAAATCACGACGGACCCCACAGAAATACAAAGAATCATAAGAGAATATTATGAGAATCTATATGCTAACAAGCTGGAAAACATAGAAGAAATGGACAACTTCTTAGAAAAATACAACCTTCCAAAACTGACCAAGCAAGAAACAGAAAAACTAAACAGACCAATCACCAGTGACGAAATTGAATTGGTAATCAAAAAACTACCCAAGAACAAAACCCCTGGGCCTGATGGATTCACCTCTGAATTCTACCAGACGTATAAAGAAGAAATAACACCGATTCTCCTTAACGTTTTCCAAGAAATAGAAGAGGAGGGAATACTTCTAAACTCATTCTATGAAGCCAGCATCACTCTAATACCAAAACCGGGCAAAGACCTCACCAAAAAAGAAAATTACAGACCAATATCCCTGATGAACGTAGATGCAAAAATATTCAACAAAATATTAGCAAATCAAATTCAAAAATACATCAAGAGGATCATACACCATGATCAAGTGGGATTCATCCCAGGGATGCAAGGATGGTACAACATTCGAAAATCCATCAACATCATCCACCACATCAACAAAAAGAAGAACAAAAACCACATGATCATCTCCATAGATGCTGAAAAAGCATTTGACAAAATTCAGCATCCATTCCTGATTAAAACTCTCAACAAAATGGGTATAGAGAGCACGTACCTCAACATCATAAAGGCTACATATGACAAACCCACAGCTAACATCATACTTAACGGCGAGAAGCTGAAAGCTTTTCATCTAAGATCGGGAAAAAGACAGGGATGCCCACTCTCTCCACTGTTATTCAGTGTAGTACTGGAGGTCCTAGCCACAGCAATAAGACAAAACAAAGACATACAAGGCATCCAGATTGGTAAAGAAGAAGTCAAATTGTCACTATTTGCAGATGACATGATACTGTACATAAAAAACCCTAAAGATTCCATTCCAAAACTACTAGAACTAATAGCTGAATTCAGCAAAGTTGCAGGATACAAAATTAACACACAGAAATCTGTTGCTTTCCTATACACTAATGATGAACTAACAGAAAGAGAAATCAGAAAAACAATTCCATTCACAGTTGCATCAAAAAGAATAAAATACCTAGGAATAAACCTAACAAAGGAAGTGAAGGACCTGTACTCTGAAAACTACAAGACACTCCTAAGAGAAATTAAAGAGGACACTACCAAATGGAAATGCATCCCATGCTCTTGGCTAGGAAGAATCAATATTGTCAAAATGGCTATACTACCTAAAGCAATCTACAGATTCAATGCAATCCCTATCAAACTACCAACAGCTTTCTTCAATGAACTGGAAGAAATAATTCTAAAATTCATATGGAACCACAAAAGACCCCGAATAGCCAAAGCAATCCTGAGAAGGAGGAATAAAACGGGGAATTACACTCCCTGACTTCAAGCTCTACTACAAAGCCACAGTAATCAAGACAATTTGGTATTGGCACAAAAACAGACCCACAGACCAGTGGAACAGAATAGAAAATCCAAACATTAACCCAAACATATACAGTCAATTAATATTTGATAACGGAGCCCTGGATATACAATGGGGAGATGACAGCCTCTTCAGCAGCTGGTGTTGGAAAAACTGGACAGCTACATGTAAGAGAATGAAACTGGACTACTGTCTAGCCCCATACACAAAGGTAAACTCAAGGTGGATCAAAGACTTGAATGTAAGTCATGAAACCATAAAACTCTTAGAAAAAAACATAGGCAAAAATCTCTTGGACATAAACATGAGCAACTTCTTCATGAACATATCTCCCCGGGCAAGGGAAACAAAAGCAAAAATGAACAAGTGGGACTATATCAAGCTGAAAAGCTTCTGTACAGCAAAGGACACCATCAGTAGAACAAAAAGACATCCTACAGTATGGGAGAATATATTCATAAAAACGTATCTGATAAAGGGTTGACATCCAAAATATATAAAGAACTCATGCACCTTAACAAACAGAAAGCAAATAATCCAATTAAGAAATGGGCAGAGGACATGAATAGACACTTCTCCAAAGAAGAAATTCAGATGGCCAACAGGCACATGAAAAGATGCTCCACATCGCTAATCATCAGAGAAATGTAGATTAAAACCACAATGAGATATCACCTCACACCAGTGAGGATGGCCAACATCCAAAACACAAACAACAACAAATGTTGGCGAGGATGTGGAGAAAAGGGAACCCTCCTACACTGCTGGTGGGACTGCAAATTAGTTCAACCATTGTGGAAAGCAGTATGGAGGTTCCTCAAAAAACTCAAAATAGAAATACCATTTGACCCAGGAATTCCACTCCTAGGAATTTACCCTAAGAATGCAGCAGCCCAATTTGAAAAGGACAGATGCACCCCTATGTTTATTGCAGCACTATTTACAATAGCCAAGAAATGGAAGCAACCTAAGTGTCCATCAGTAGATGAATGGATAAAGAAGATGTGGTACATATACACAATGGAATATTATTCAGCCATAAGAAGAAAACAAATCCTACCATTTGCAACAACATGGATGGAGCTAGAGGGTATTATGCTCAGTGAAATAAGCCAAGCCGAAAAAGACAAGTATCAAATGATTTCACTCATATGTGGAGTATAAGAACAAAGAAAAAAACTGAAGGAACAAAACAGCAGCAGACTCACAGAACCCAAGAACGGACTAATAGTTACCAAAGGGAAAGGGACTGGGGAAAATGGGCGGGAAGGGAGGGATAAGAGGGAAAAAGGGGCATTACGATTAGCAGATGTAATGTTGGGGGGGCACGGGGAGGGCAGTACAACTCAGAGAACACAAGTAGTGATTCTATAGCATCTCACTACGCTGATGGACAGTGACTGTAATGGGGTTGGTGGGGGGGACCTGATGAAGGGGTAGTTTAATAATCGTAATATTGCACATGTAATTGTAAATTAATGATAATAAAAAAAAGCAAATAAATAAATAAATAAATAAATAAAAAGAGTGAAAAAAATAATAATAAAATAAAATATAGTCACTGGATAAATTTGAGAATGTAGGGAGTATACTGAGAGAGTTCATGATTATTATCCTTGATTTTTCCTCCTGAGAAAGAAGAGTAAGTAACAAAGACAGAGGTGTCTAAGTCAAGGCTTGAAAAAAAAATTTTTTTTGGTTAAGGACCAGATAATAAATGTTTTTCAGAGTATATGCAGTATTATTTTCTTTAAAAGAAATGAAAATGAGCTTCTTACCAGAAAAATCCTAGGGCACATTTACAGAAATACTGGAAAGTAGTGTAACCACTCTTAGGGATCATTAAAAAAAACAAAAGCAACGTTAATGTCGTCTTTCCTGTTCTCATAAGCTGGTAAAGTCTGTGGCCCTCAGGATTGTGTCAGAGCCATAGTTCCTGGGACCAGAGAATTCCACAGGTCATTTGTCAACTTGGACATCTGTCAGTCATTGCATCACACAGAGATTGCTTCAGAGTAACTGTCTGTCTCATTGATGCTAATTAATACCAAAGCACACAAAAAATCCCACAAGTAAATGTTGGTGCTCATACATTCAGCAGGACAACCCATCATTTCTCTGCTTCAACATGGTTTTAAGGTCTCCATTTGCACATTTGCTTAATTCAACTCAAGAAGCACATGCTGAGCACCTCCCATGTGTTAGCCCCTGAGCCAATGCATTACATAAGATACAGGATGGATCACCATGGCCTCGACTCTAAAATATTAATAAACACTGTAGAGAAGACAATAATGAAGGGAGCCTAAGTAGGTCCTTCTTCACCAGAATTCAGAACAAGTTGAGAGATAAGACTAAAAATACAGAAAATAGGTAAGTAATCTATTAGCTTTAGATTGATTAGGAAGACGAGGTTGAAAGGAAGTTTAGTGTGGGAGCCAAATTGGGCTTGCAGTTCCTTTATCCTCTAGTTTAGACCTTGGAAACAAGGCCTAACACAGGGGAAGTTTGAATCTACAAAGTAGGATATACTTACTTTAGGTCTTAACTCCCCCTGGTTAAAGTGGAGAGGGAACAAGAAAAGAGAACAAATATGCAATCTCGGGACAATTGATATATTAACTCATGGACCAAAAGCTGTCACCCACTGAGCAGGTAGGGGAGAAAGTCAGTGAGGAGCAAGAGGCCAGGAATGTTAAGGGAGAATCTTTGTGGAAACCACAAATTGAAAGAGACACCCCAAGAGGGCACATACAAAACTCTCTGTATTTCAAGTCTGACTGTGATTTCTTTTTTAAAAAGTGGTATAAGCATGAGATATCACTTTATACCAGTTAGAAAGGCCACTATCCAAAAGATAAGAAACAACAAATGCTGGTGAGTATGCAGAGAAATGGGAACCCTCCTACACTGTTAGTGGGAGTGTAAAGCAGTGTGGTTCCCCAAAAAGCTAAAAATAGAAATACCATTTGACCCAGTAATTGCACTCCTAGGAATTTATCCAAAGAAAACAAAATCCCTGATTTGAAAAGACATATGCACCCCATGTTTATAGCCGCACTATTTGCAATAACCAAGACATGGAAGCAACCTAAGTGTCTATCAGTAGATGAATGGATAAAGAAGATCTAGTACATATACATAATGGAACATTCAGCCATAAAAAGGAAAAGCAATACTGCCAATTGCAACAACATGGATGGAGCTAGAGGGTATTATGCTCAGTGAAATAAGCCAGGCGGAGAAAGACAAGTGCCAGATGATTTCACTCATGTGTGGAGTATAATAAAAAAGCAAAAACGGAAGGAACAAAACAGCAGCAGACTCACAGAACCCAAGAATGGACTAACAGTTACCAAAGGGAAAGGGACTGGGGAGGATGGGTGGGAGGGGAGGGATAAGTGGAAAAAGGGGCATTACGATTAGCAGACGTAATGTAGCAGGGGGTACGGAAAGGCAGTATAACACAGAGAAGACACGTAGTGATTCTATAACATGCTTCTACACTGATGGACAGTGACTGCAATGGGGTATGTGGTGGGGACTTGACAATGGGGGGAGTCTAGTAACCATAATGTTGCTCATGTAATTGTATATTAATAATAGCAAAATTAAAAATAAATAAATAAATAAAAGAAACAGCAAGTATCCAGCAGTGCGGACAGGGTTGTTTCATGAGACCAGTTCGAACAGGAGGGATTTGGCCTTGATCTAAAAAGCATACATTGTTCAACATTTAAATTACCAAACAATGTGCAAACATGCTTCATCCTGGCTCAGGATGGGGTAAAGTTCAAGGCGAGGGGAAACTGAGTTAGGGCCCTGAATGCCAGAAATGAGGGCAGGGATATCTGTTTCCAGGTTACCTGGTTATTAAAAAACAAAAAACAACAAAACATAAAACAACGATTGACATTTTCATTTGACCACTTTGAAAACAGATTAATCAAAATATCTCTCCTAGCCCAGAATACCCTGCTTCATATTCTCGGTAGTATGGGGGCAAAAAGCAAAGATGGGGACTTTTAAAAAAAGCAGGTTGAGTGAAAACCCAGAGGACTTGGAATAACATTCAGATTAGCCTGTAATTTCTTCCACAGAAAAATGGGAAACAAGAAAAGATTTTTGAATAGAGTTATGTGACAGGGGCCACATCAGTCACTTGTATAAAATGATACGAGCCTCCCAAGAGTTCATATTCCAATCAAGATTGACACATGTACAGATAATTTCCATGTGAATTAAAGGAGGTGACATAATCAGAGTCATGTGTCAGAAATACACCCCTGGCAACAGTGTGAGTACTGGCTGGAGGGAAGACAGAGACTCAGACAAGGACCCCGGGTAGAAAGCAATTACAGCAGTTGAGGCAAGAGAGCACGAGGACCAGAGAATGGTCAGGAGGAACCAAAAACACGTGCACAGGCAGAAGCATTCATTTTGGAAAAAGCGAAATCACTTCTCAAACAGGTGAAAGAAAAAAAGCATGAGTAATGATATTAAAAAAGCATACCTTTGTCTTTTAGATTTGCATGATTTAGAGATGGTTTTCACATTTTGATTCAGTAGCTTTTCTTTTTTTTAACGGAAATATAGTTTATGTACAATATTACATTGGTTTCAGATGAAAAACTGAGTGATTCCTCAATTGTACACATTACTAAATGTTCACCGCAAGTGCAGTTACCATCAGTCACCGTACAAAGATATTACAATATTATGAGCTATACTCCCTATGCTAGACTTCCATCCCTATGACTAAATTATTTCATAATTCAACAGGCTCTTCTTTTTTCGCTGGTTATGATGGAAAGTAGTAAGACCAATTACTCAGATTCCAAGGAAAAAGCATACTTATTTGTTTATTTAACTCCAATATGGCCTATCTGTGGAAAATAAAGAGTTGACCAGGGTATGTGTTTGCATAGTTTGAAAACTATAGGTTAGATTTCCAGAGGTTTTTATCTTGCCAGGAACCAGAACCACAGTAACTGTAAAATTATGAAACTAAAAAGTAAGATGGGAAGCTCTTTTTGAGAGGATAGGGAAGGAAGGAATGAAGGATGGACAGAAGAGGCATATATCAGAGATGATTAAAGGCAGTAGATACTCATAAAGAGATTACTACCTGTAAGTAGCTATTCAGCTACCCCTGAACAGCTGGTAAAATCAAGTGCCTACATTGACATTCATTCATTCGTTCAATTCTCAAATAGTTATTGCCTACAGTGAGCCAGGCATTCTTCTTGATACTGGAGATATGTTAATAAATATAATAGATACAACAAACTCATCCTCAAGGAGCTTATAATTTAGTAAAAGAAGGCAAATAACTAATATTAGATACCTGGAAAAACAGTGAGTTATGTTAGATGATGATAATTTTTATGGAGAAAGCAGCATGGAAGGTTGGAGGGATGGTCATTGCTGGTTGAGTGGTGTGCAGAGAAGTCTTCACTGACAAGTTGGCATTTGCAAAAAGAGCTGAAGGAAGTGAAATAATGAACAATTAATTTCTTCTTTTTGAATGTTCTCCATTTGAATGTCCAAGGGCATCCAAGATTCAGCACGCTCAAAACAGTGCTCACCATCTTCCTTCTCCATGGTGAAAATGAAGGTCAGTGACCCTGTGTTCCCTGGTGAGTGAATGGCCCCAGAACACTCTGGTTCCCCAAGTCATGCTGACTTTGTCTCTTCCATTAGCTCCCACATTCAGCCTCTTACAGAAGGCCTGCCGATTTACCTCCTGAATCTTTCTCTGCTTTGTCCCTTAGTTCCAAGTCCATCTCAACCCGCTCAACCACATTAGCCTCCAGACCTCCCTGCCCCAAGTCTTGCCCCTCTCGAATCCATACTCTGCATCAGAGACCCTGCTGAAACTGACCTATCTCAGTGACCAACCTGACCATGCCATTGCCTTGCTTGGGGTGCTTCACTGTCTCTCCATTACCTCTAGAACGTTGCTCAAGCCCTTTAGCATGGAAAACAAGGCCTTCAAAACTTGGCATCATCCAAATTGTCCACCCATTTCTTCTAAATAATAAATTGTTCCTTTCCAAGATGTTATTTCCAAGACACAGTGTCATTTCACTCCTCTCTGCCTTTGCTCTTGCCATTCCCTCTGCCTTGCCGTGTACTTCCCACCCCACAATGTGTAACTCACCCTAGGTATTTTTCAAGCTCAACCTGAGTACCACTTCTTACAGGGAGTCTGAGCTCCAGAGTTTGCTGAAGTGCATCCCTTCCTCTCATACTCCTAATGTAAAACTTACCTCACTGTAGTGTTATTATCTGTGGACGTGCCTGCCTCTCTCACAAGACTAAGCATTTCAAAGACAGAATGGGAACTTACTCATCTTCATATCTCCTAGCATATATTCCTTGTAGAACATTTCAAATAGACTAAAGATCTATTTAATTTTTCAAAGAAACTAATCTCTCAGAATACAGGAAGTGATTATATTTTAGGCCAAACCCTGTTGCTTCTCTCTAGTTGTCAGTCTATCTATAAAACAATAACCTCATGGTTGAGGAGTGGTTTTTTCTTCCCAGTATAGGAAGACAGAGAAAATGCTGTTCACTGATATTTCTTTTGGGGTCAAAGAGACTACTTTGTGGCCTGGATGTGGGCACCACTGGTCTGTTCAGGACGAGGGAGAGAATTTCCTGTTGATTCCAGAACTGACTGATGTAGGTGAGCATTTAGGGTTGAAATAAGAAAGAGAGCAAAGGGAAGCCAGGAGTTGGCAGGAGGCTGTAGGTGTTCAGTGTAAAACTTCCAGCAATGATTCAAATCTAACTAAGTTCATAAATGCTTGGTGCATTAAGTAGATTGTGCATGTGCACATGAGTGTGCATATGCATGTGGGGTGTAATCTGGGAAAGGGATATGGGTTTATCTCCAGTGATGAGGGGCATAAGAAAGACCACATGCAAGGGTGCAGGATTAGAGACATTGGGTACCATAAGCAATGAGTCTGTCATTATTTGCAGTGTTTGGTTTATTGGAAGTCATGCAGGCCATTTGGTTTGAGGTACTGCCATGGATCTTGGAGTCAGAATGAGGTGGGTTTCAACCTTCCATCCAACTTGCATTAGTTGTGCAGCCTCAGGCCAGATATTTAACTTTTTTAAGTGTGAGTCTTTACCCATAAAGGGGATAAATCATGCTACCTCTGGGTTACTAGAGAGATTAACTAAGTGCTTGGCACATTGCAACTGTTGTTTCCTGCTCTTCGAAGTCTGTCTGACCTTCTCCATGCTGAGACTCAAGTTCCTTATCATCAGAAATCTTCCTGATCATCCAAGTACAGGTTTAGCTCCTCATTCTGCAGTCAGCTGCTACACCCCAAGTCACTTAAGGATTGGGTTCTTTATACTTCATCTCTGGAGTTTTAGATCTGACTTGCCAACTAAACTTCTTGTTCTCTGAAGATGAGAACCAAAACTCACCCCTTTTTCTATGATGATCCCAGCCAGATGGTCTGTGCCTACTCATTGCTTCTGTGACCAATATTGTTAGCTTCCTTTGCTCTGGACCTTCATGCAGTAATTGAAAGTAAGGATGTTAATCACCATTTATGAGTGCCCCATAAGGAAGACAGTTTTTAGAAAGGCAGGAGAAGAACCAAGACTCAATCTTCAAAAAACAGTCAAACTCAACCCAGAACAAATATTTTCATCATCACTACCACCACTAACATTTACTAAGCATCTGCTATATGCCAGGTACATGGAGCATCTCATTTAAACCTCACATTAATCCCATAAGGGAGGCACCCCCTCTATCCACATTTCACAGATGAAGAAATGAGACTTAACTTTCAAATAGTAACAGCTGGTAAGTGATGGAAGATAGAAATTCTGATATCACATGACTGGTTGAGTTATCCTAGCAACCCAATTAAATAATTATACTAAGTGATGGAGGTAACTACAGAATAGAGCATGGGGTAGTAGAAAGAACAAGAGTTAGGAGTCAAGACACAGGAGTTCTGGCTTGGAACAAGTTAAGATTTCTAGATCTCAGTTTTCTTCATCTGGAAAATTAAGGGATTATTCTACATAACATCTAAGAGACATTCCAGTCCCCAAATCCTGTACTAGAGACAACATCTATGTATTGATATGAAAAGAGGCTTAACAGCATCACTTTTTTGTGTAGGTGCATATATTCTAAAGGGTTATTGAAATTATTAGGAGCAGGTTAATCTGGAAATGTCACAAGGAGTTTGGAGAATTCTTTGGAAATAAGAAAGGAAATGGCATGAAGTAGAAACATAACAAAAATCTTAAGCTTGGATATGGTCAGGAAAATGACTAAAAGGAAGCAGTGGATGAGTCATGTGCACAGGATAACGAGCAGATTCTCCTAACTGCAGTGGGAAGTACCATTGCAGCAGGAAATTGGTACAATTACTCAATAAAAGATTTGGTGATGACCAGTCTTGAAAGCAAGGCATAAAAGTCCAAAATTTAGTATTAGGGGCAAAATCTCTGTCCAACAAGTTTTTGAGTTTGCACAGACAAAAAAAAAACTAGATATATTAATTTTCATCCACTAATTTACTATCTAGGTATAACAGGAAGATACCTGTCTAACAGGAATTTCTAGAAAGGCAAAGTGTGGAATAGAAAATTCTGGCCCGGCATTCTAAAAACCACCTGAGCATGCATATGACTGTGTGTGTGTGTGTGTGTGTGTGTGTGTGTGTGTGTGAAAAAGAGAGATGATCTGCTGTGGTGTGTGCATAAACATAAGAGGAAATTGTTGAGGTCTGCGTGTTAGAGTGTTGGTTTTTTTTGATGGCTGGAATATTTCCTTAATTTATTCCCAGAATGTAAAATGACCCAGGGTAACTTCCCAAATGCACCACAAGTCCCTTAAACTTTGTTTTACCTTTCTGTAATCTTAGTATTCAGGAAAAGAATTTTTATTCAAGAGGAATAAAATTAATGAAACTATGAAACTTTCTGGAAGACCACTCCACTTCTGAGTCATTAGAAAACAGCTGGGCTGCTTCAATTTAAAATCCTAATAAAATGATTCACTTTAATAATGAAATAAATGGATAGTTCTTATCAGATTCGAACATTTTTCCAGAAAAATACATCATTAAAATGTTTATTTTCCATTTTCTTGTTTCTAAATTGCATTTTCTTTAATTAAAAAAGTGACATAAGTCACATTTAAGATTTGAATTTTCCAATATGTTTATAGGAAAGATTCCTGAGCAGAGCTGGAGAGCTATGTTGGAGAGCAAAAAAGGAAAAGGTACTAATCTGAGTGTGTACTGACTGTGTGCCAAGCAATATGCTGGATGCGTCATGCACATTATCTCATTTAATCATCATGAGGCTCCTACACATGAGAATGAAGAGCCTTTGAGTTGCTTGCCTGAGTGGCCCAGCTTGTTCATGGAAGCATAAAAATGCAAGAAAGCTCAGGTCTATTCAACTTTAAAGCCCATGTCCTTTCTACCAACAATAGATTCATACTATTGACTATCCCATTTTGCCACTCAGGCAGAATAAAAAGGGGTTCCTATCTTTTAATAGGATTCTTTGGTGTTAGAAATTATTTTAAAATGTAGGTATAATTTACAAGGGCTATTTAGAATCAATTGCACTGAATTTTCTAATTTTCTATTTTAGAGTTGGCAACTGGGCAGTTCATATGAGCAGATCATTCATAACATTCTATCTTAAAATACATCTCCAGAATCAGATAAGTTCTCATGTCTGCCATTGCTACTGTCCTAGACCATGTCTCCATCATCTCTACTGCCTAGATGATTGCAGGAGCCTTCTAACTGGTTTCCCAAATTTAGCCCTTTTCTCCTCTTCAATTTATTCACTCAACACAGCATCCCAGCGTGATTCTTAAAAGTTCTTAACACAAACCTCTTCTATTCAAACTCTTCAATGGCTTTCCATCTCACTAGAATAAAAGCCAAAGTATTTAAGGAGCTAAAGATCCTACTTGATTTGGCTGGTGGGTAAGTCTTTGATATCATCTCCTGCAGTTCTCCCCAGCACAATCTTTCCTCTCTGGCACGCAGGTCTTCTGAATACAGCAGCCATGCCCTGCTTCACAGCCTTCACTCCTGGTTTTCCCTTCCCTCGGCCCAGAACACTTTTACTCAAGGCATGCGCATGGCTTGCCTCTTTCTCATGGCTAGCTTCTTCAGGTCTTAATGAAATGTTAGCAACTAAGTTAGATTTTCTCTGATGACCCTATTTTGGAATTGTAATCTTCCCCCTGGTACACACACATATCCTAGCCATCCTTCATTGCTTTATTTTTCTCTGTAACACTATGCTCTTTTACTTACTACCCGTCTCCTCAACTTGAATATTAGTTTCCTATTGTCAGTTTCATTCACTGCTGAATATCCAGAAGGTAGAACAGCACATCATACATGGAAGAAACTCAATAAATAGTTTGCTATGAAAGAATGAGTTTATCAATAATCTTATTGTGTGTCTACTAAATACCAGGCATAAATTCTAGTCCCATGTCTATTCCTTAATAGCTGGTTTTCTTAGAGAACAATCATTTAATTTTGGGGGTCTATTTTTTTATTATGGTATTATTAATGTACAATCACATTAGCAACATTGTGGTTACTACATTCCCCCCACTATCAAGTCCCCCCCACACCTCATTGCAGTCACTGTCAATCAGCAATGCTATAGAGTCACTACTTGTCTTCTATGTACTATCTGCCTTCTTTTGGGGTCTATTTTTGCCATTTGCAAAATGATGGTGTATAGTTTTATCAGTTCAATACATCGACTCAATAAAAAATATATTGCACAAGTACTATGTACCAACAAAATGGCCTCAGCTGTTACAAATGGGGGTGGATTAGAAAAATGAAAAAGGCCTAGTGCCTTTCTTCAGATATTTACTTCTAAAAAGAGAGTTAGAAGGGGAGTACATGTAAAATATCAGGAGAGTTCAAAGAAGACAAACATTACATTTTATTGGGAAGCCTTAGGAAAGACTTTGTGGCTTGTTTAGTTATTTGATGTGGGTCTTGAAGGATACTTAGGATTTTGAAAAGGGGTGTTTTACAAATAGAGGGAACAATATAAAAGAAAAAAGTCAATGAAATGGATAGCAATGGAAAATAACTGCATGTCTGGTTCAAAAGAAACAAAGCTAATAGAAGAGAAGGGGAAGTTGCACTGTATTTTAAGAATGCAGACATTCTCAAAAAGTATAGAAGGAATATATATGTATTGGTTAGAAGTCTGTCAATAACAGGTCTCAAAAAACTGAAACAATTTTAAGCAAAAAAATAAAAAAAGGAGAATTCAATACAACATCACTGTCTCATAGACCTCAAAAACAGGCTTGCAGTTAACAATTTGAACTTAGTTTTGAACACTGCCTGGTCTGCTTCTATTTCCCACCTCTGACTTCTCCTTGTGAGTTAGCTTAATTCTTCTTTCCTGCTGTTCACAATTTATCCTGGTCTTCAATCCATGTGTCAAGCTCCTGCAAAATTATTTAACAGATTGCTAAAGATTGCCTTAAGCACTTGGAAAGAAGTAAGAGTTGACTGGGAGACAAAGATGGGTTCATAGAAAAAAGCCATGCCAAATCCATTACATTTCATTTTTTTTGACAGGTTTATGAAATCGCAATATCATAAAAGTACACTAGACCACTAATGTCTTACATGATATATAAATACATGATAATTAGTTTGATATGTTAGGCATTTCACGGTCTGGCTCCTGACCGACCTCAACAATCTCCTTTGTTCCTCCTGTAGCTCCCCTTGTCATGCGGAAAGTGTCTCCCTCATGAGACTGTAAGTTGAATTGAAGTGCGTGTAGAGAATGTCATTTTCACCGTCGTACTGCCAGCTTCTACCAAAGGCTCCAGCCCATAGCAGACACTTAATTCATGCATATTTAATCAATAAATAATGACATTTTGTAGATAAAAATTATGGCATATGGGCTAAATGAGAGTAACTGAGATTTTGTTTATTCATGGGTAATAACTTTATTAAAAGTGTGTGTAACAATATCACCTTGTAGGAAGACCTTTAGTTGAGAGCTGTAAGGTCTGAACATGGCATATGCCATTCAACATACCCATCAATAATTCAGACAGAAAAAAGGAGGCATCTTTATTATAACTCCAACAAAACTCAAAGGGACATATGTGAAAGGACAATGGGAAAAATCAAAAAGATCTTGACAAACTGGTTAGACAAAAGTAATCATGGTGAAATTTAACAAAAACAAATACAAATCTCTAAGGTTCAGAATCAATAAAAACAATGGAGACATGAATTGACAATATTTCAAAAGGGGAAAGAGTTGGAGAACAGAAGTGTCTTTCAGTTAATTGCTTTCATTTGTTGTCCCGTGTATTTTATTTTTGCATTTAAAAATACCCTGAGACGGGATGCACCACCAGATTGCCAATAGAATTATGGCACAAAATCTCTTAAGAATCCCTGACCCACAGGTTCTACTTCTCTAAAAAATATATATATAATTCACTTATCATAAAATTCACTCTTTCAAAATGTTAAATTCAGTGACTCAATCTTTTAACAGCTATGCAACCTTACCATAAAATTTAGAATCTTTTCATCACCCCACAAAGAAAACTCATGTTCATTAGTCATCCCCATGCCCCTTCTCATAATCTATTCCTTGTCTCTACAGATTTGCTTATTTGATTTAAAGGGAATCATGCAACATGTAATCTTTTTTTATGATTATTAAACTACCCCCTTCATCAAGTCCCCCCCACCAACCCCATTACAGTCACTGTCCATCAGTGTAGTGAGATGCTATAGAGTCACTACGTGTCTTTTCTGAGCAACATGTAATCTTTTGTGACTGTCTTTTTAGTATAATTTTATCAAGTTTCATCCATATTATAGAATGTGTCAGTACTTTATTACTTTTACTGGCCAAATAAAACTCTGTTTTATGAGTGTATGGTATTTGCTTATCCATTCATCAGTTCATGGATATTAAAGTTGTTTTCATTTTTTAACCTTTATGAGTAATGCTGCCACGAACATTCATATACAAGTTTTAGTGTGGATATGTTTTCATTTCTCTTGGGAAAATGCCTAGGAATGGAATCGTTGTGTCACAGGGTAACTCTACGCTTACGTTTCTAAGGATCTGCCAGATGGTTTTTCAGAGTGGCTGCACCACTTCACAGTCCTGATAGCCAAGGCATGAGGGTTGCAATTTCTCCACCTCCTCTCCAACATTTGCTTTTGCCGTTTTTATTATTGCCATTCTAGCGGGTGTAAAGTGGTATTTTGTAGTTTTGATTTGCATTTCTCTAATCCCCAGTGATGTTGAGCATATTTTCATGTGCTTATTGAACATCTTTATATATATATATCTTCTCAGGAGAAATGTCTATTCAGATCCTTTGCCCATTTTTTAATTGGGTTGTCTATTTATTATTGAGTTGCAATTTTTCTTTATATAACTTGAATACAAGTCTCTTAACAGATATATGATTTGCAAATATTTTTCAATCTGTGAGTTGTCTTTTCATTTTTACTGATCTTCTTAACTGTAAAATTAACTTGAGCCATTTGGCAATGTTGCTGGCTAATAATATTAGACTGTATTAATAAAAGTATAGAATACAGATCAAAATATATCTGTTCTTTGCGAGTCTGACCACTCTGGAATGTTGAGATCAGGTCTGAGCACCACAACAGTTAGACTATAGAAGCCTTGTCAAAAAATTAGATAAAATCTTCCAGGGCTAAGCAAGGGTCTGAAAACCATTCCATATTTCATATGAGGGACATAGAGGGAGCAGAGTATATTTGGTAAGCTAAGGATTCTCTGGTTAGTAAAGGGTATCCATGTAATTGTCTGGAAAACAAAAAGTAAAATAAATGGTTGACAAAGAAAGAAACACATTTGGGGTCTGTATAACAAAGGAATTACAATGGTCACACAGTGCCAAGTGCCTATTCGTTATTTAATGAATATTAGTTAAACTAATCAATGAAGGAATGAATTAGATCTATCCAAAAGCACAAGCTGCTTCAACAAGGAGTAGGCTCCTGCTAATAAAGTGTTTAAAAAAGTAAAAGATCATGTACTGCTCTTGCGGTAGAAAGGTTTCCTGCATTGGTAGAAAAAGATTGGATGAGACGACCTCCAAAATCTCTCTAAGTCTGAGATTCTATTACTTTAAAAATCCACATCACACAGCTATGGATGGAGATTATTATAATTTTTAAATAAAGTTTGAATGGGTAATATACTCACAAGGAAAATTTAAGGTACAATGAGAATATAGTGAAACATAGATCTTCCTCCCAGCCCTCTACCCCAGTCACCCACTGTTCCTCTCCCAAGATAAACTTTCTTTTTATCTCTTATCCAGAGATACTCTGTTTATGAAAGAATATATGACAATATATTTTTACCCAAATGGTAGCTTATTACACACACTTTGCACCTTGCATTTTCAACTTCAAAATCTTTTTTGCAGATTGTAGGTTATATAAGTACATAAACACCAATTTTATTCTTATTAAAGGCTGTACAGTGTCCCATAGTATGGAACTACTATAATTTATTTAAGCAAACCCCCATTGATGGATAGTTATGCTGTTTTCTATTTTGTGTTATTATGAACAATGCTGCAGTGGATATACTTAATGCAGTACTCATTTTGCATTTGTGAAAATAATTGTCTTTAGGATAAATTACTAACAGAATCGCTTGAATCAAAAAACTTTGCATTTTTGTTTCTGATAAAGATCACCAAGTTTCTTTCCATTGAAGATGTATGAATTTACACTTTCATCAAAAATGTTTGAGAATATCTATTTCCACCTATCCTCAATCCCTAACTCAACACAGTGTTTTCATTTTTATTTTTGCCAATACGATGATTAAAAAATGATATTCACTGTCACTTAATTTTAATTTCTCTTATTATGAATGAGATTTGGCATTCAGAATAATATTTAACATTTTATGCTAAAGAACCATTTGTATAATTTAAAAAAGACATCCTTAGCTAGTTTGCTACTGGGTTATTGGCTTTTTTCTTAGTAATTAATTTGGGCTCTTTATATATTAAGGAAATTAGCCATTTGCCTATGATATGAGTTGCAAATATTCCTCTGGTAATAACCATATTTTGACTTTATGTTTTTCCCTCACAGCATTGTTTTTTATGTAGTTGAATTAAATATCAATGCTTTTTTTTATGGTTTCTGAGATTTATTTCAACTTAGAAAGATTTTCCCCATTCCAGAATCATGTTTAAAATTAACCTGGGTGTGTTCTATTACATTTATGATTTTTTTTCACATTCAAAACTTTGCACCATCTGGAATATACTTCAAGTGGAGGTAGGGATTCAAGTTTTATTTTTTGTTTTTTCCAGATGGCTACATAAGATGTTTTACTGAATACAGATAATAGATGAATTCCAGAGTTCTGAGTGTAATACTCATGAATTATCACCTCTAAGAGTAGCAAATGCATAGTGGTATAATAATTACAGCAACAATAAAAATAATAACATCAATAATAATACTAGCTATACTTATATGGACTTAGTATGTATCAAGCATAGTTCCAAGCATTTTATACAAATACTTTTGGATGATTATTTCTAATCCTACGAATTGGCCAGTTTCTCTATAATAATTTAAGCAAGATTCCAGATCCTTCCTGCACTCCGGGAGGAAATGTTTAGTATATGAATAAAAGCGAAGAGAACAAAATTCCTCATCTTTACAGTGGAGTTAGGAGGAGCTCCAGGAATTAAAACAATTTATTTATTTGAACAAATGAATAAATAATAGTTCAGGTGGTATTTGTTGAATAGAAGGCTTTGTACTAGGGAAATGGCATAAAGACTGGATTTGCTCCGTCAATGCACCACAATTGTAGTTTGCACATGCAGGTGTCACTGGTATTTGGCCAATACACACCAGAAAAACAGCACCAGCTGGCACAGTCCGATGGCAAGCATATGTTCTGATTGGACAGTGCCAGAGCTATATTGATTCTTAAATATTTCTAATAGCACCATAGTGTGAAGTATTGCGGTATCTCTTCATATGCATCACATGTAACGAGGGTTTGTCATTCAATAGTCTGTAAAACTAGATGAGCAATTCATGGAATATAATCTTGCATCTGCACTTCAAATGCCCTAAGATTTAGCATGCTGGTTTGGCAGCCAGTTTACCTCTCCTACCGTGAACTTGATACCATTCTAAAATCCTTTAAAATCTGCATAGAACCCACCTACTCCCATAATGATAATCTAACAGTAGACTTTAAAATGTCTTTGGAAAAAGCTATAAAGTATATTTTGAGGGAAAAATGCTCAAGGGAGATCATAAAACAACTGAACTCATGGTATGTCTCTCTAGCTTGTCGTTATACAGAGCACTGCCTCACGAGTAATGTACATTGAGTGTTCATGAGTTTCCCACTTAAGTGCATTTTGAATGGTAATCAGGAAAGATTTAACATAACCATAATTATCTGAACTCACTTCAATGTCTTTGTGCACTCTTTCTGCCAGATGAAGCTCTTTGCCACATCTCACTAAATTCTATTTGTTCATTCATCCAACAAATACTTATTAAGTGGTTGCTTCTATTAAGAGGTAATCTAGTAAGTAAGGATTTGATGAATAAGACATGGTCCCTTCCCCTAAAGCGTTTATAATCTAAGGAAGAAAATAAACAAGGAAATTCAGTGATAATAATGTAGTTGTTATTTTTTAACTTTTTGAAGTACTCACATAGGTCACTCTTAAATTTCCAACTTGATCCATTTACTGGATGTCTGCCATCCATATTCACAGCACTAAAATGATACAGTAGGGGACCCAGTGAAAGAAGCAGGACTCCTGACCTCAAGGAGCTTCTTCACTTAGCATCTATATCTTGATAACTTATGTGTGTGTGTATTCAGTCTAGATCTTCCTCCTCAGTTTCAAATTGTTTTATTCAATATTTACTGGACACTCCAGTAGTGTTCCAGAAGCTTGTCTACCTCGCAGATCCTATATGAAATGCATGACTGTTTGCCCAAAGTGTCCCTCTTCTGGTTAATGGCCCCTTCACCTGTATAGTTACCCACACCAGAAACTTGAAATGGGGCTTGGATTTCTCTCTCTCTTAATTCCTCACATGTAATCATTCAGAATACCTGTCACTTTTATCATCTACATATTTCCTTATTCTTTCTTTCCTCACCCTTACACTCCTGCTGCCTCAATTCCTGTCCTCATCATCTCTACCCTAGACAATCACAAGAGTCATCTTGACTGGTGTCCCTGGCTCCAGTCAACCCTTCTTTTAACCCATTATTGTCACTGCTGCTGAACTGTGGCTCCAAATGCAAATGTTATCATGATCCTCCACCTGACCAAACCTTTCAATGACTCCCAACTCCATAGGATAAAGTCCAAACAAGGCCTTTCGTGATATGCACAGTAATTCTCCTCCAGCCATTTCACTCCAACCTTTGCACTCTAATGTCAGCCAAATTTAAATATTTAGAGCTTCCTGAACATCCTGTGATATTTCATCCCTCTGTATCTTTACAAGGGCTATTCCTTCTGCCTGGGATACCCATTCCCTTCCTATTCTGTCTAATGCCTAATTATTTTCAAAGAGTCTGGTGAGGTGCCTCCTCCTCTGTGATATCTCCTCTCTTTGACTTACCTGAACTATAGTTGATGACTCCCTGTTTTATCCTACTGATGAAATTCATGTGTCTCTTTCTGCAGTTTCTCCACGAATTACCATTTTTATATGTCAGTATCTCCTTCTAAACTCTTAAGTGCTCTGAAGCTGTATCCTTTAGGTAACTCTTAAATCCATCCAGCTCTCTCTGTGTCTCCCTTACCTGAGCCATTGTCACCTCTCCCCAGAACTACTGCAATAGATTCCTGACTAACTAGGTTCTCTGCTTCCATTGTTGTCTCCTTAACAATGATTTACTTTTTTTACAGAGTAAACAATTCTTTACTCTGCATTTGGAGTGTTTTTTAAAATACACACTGATCATGTTACATATATCCTTCATTTCTTAACATATGTTAATGTCCCCACATTTTCTTTAGGTTGAAGATCAGAATCTTTACCATGAACCTTATGGCTCTAAGACCTCCCCAGCTTCATTATGACCTTACACTCCCTCCCTCCTCTTTTCTCTAATTCTGCCAAAGCAACTATATTAAGTCCCTGTATCTTACCTTAAACACATAGAAGGGTTTAGATTTTCTACTGCAGGAAATAAAGTCAGTAAGATATTTGATCAGGTGGGTACCACAATGCAAATATACCAGAAAGGAGAAGGACTTCCTATACATTCCAATTGGATGAATCCTGCATGATTATCCAGAAAATTGGCGCAATAATCTGGGTGTGATTTAGAAGACTTAGAATTAGAAGATAAGTAAAAATAAAAACCAAAGAGAGTGCTAAGGAATAGGTTATTAATAACTCTTGAAAAACAGAACATAGTTTTGTGATCAGTTTGATTTACATATATTGAAGTTAAGAAGGCAGACCATTGTTCACCCTCCAGACATCCTGAAACACCTCTTTGTGTTCAAGAATAGGCTGCCATATTTTGCAAGCAGAGACTGGAGACCACATTAAACAGTTCTCCTAAAACCTCAAAGGTTGGGAAAGCTGTGAAAAATCCCAGTGTGAAATGTTTTCTGAAGCTTTCCCTGTCTTCCATTCCTGCATATTCAGAAGAATATTTGTAGTCAATTGTTTTTCTAAATGATGCCTGCATTCTGTCATTGCAACATGCAAAAAGGCAGCTGGCTGCTTTCTTCCTGTTTGTTTTACTAGCTCAGACCTAAAATAGCCTAGCTTTCCAGCTATGTCTTCATAAGCTTCATAAAACTTTAGAAAACACCTAAACTCTTCTCCAGTCATTCTAAACCTGTGTATAAACTAGTTATTGCTTAGACATACCTGTCTCCTGGAAGCTTTCATTCAAGGAAATGAGGTAGCTGTGTTCTAAAGTTCTTTAAAAATCACTTTTAATTCATGATTTAGTGAATTCTATATGTGCCAAACATTATACTAATTTCTGAAAAGGGGAATGAGTTCCTGCCCTCAAAGAGTTCACACTTTGGTTGGGGATAAAACAGGTGCTCTTTTTTCTCTCATGGGAGAAAGTGAGAATTCCAGTAAGAGGAGATAAGATGTTTACCAAGTCACAGCTGAGCTTATCACAGGACAGCAAGTGAGTAGACCTCACTGATTGACTACACCAGAAGGGAAACACTGCACAGCTTGCTTTTCCCTGAAAATTACTTTGTCATTACAATCCTTAGGCAGGGTATGGACCATGGTGGAGAGCCAAGGACTCTAATGACAAAACTTATTTCACCTAAATACGGGCATGGCTATTTGTTCCTTTCACTGGAGTGGACGTTAATGATCTTTTTCTGCTGCTTCCTGGGAACCTAATTACAATTTACTTTAAACTATGCTAAATGAAGATTATTAAAGAGAGTGGAAGTATTTGAATGTCTTTATCTATATGAACAAATGCTTTTAATTGAAATTCCTGCTTTTAAATGAAAGAACTCAGCCCAGTTACAGCAATGACTTTATTTCCCCTACCTTCTGAGGGGAAATTTCAAGCTAAAGAAATCTGCTAAATCAACATTTCTTCAACACGTTTGGTGTTTTCAACAGCAAGTCAAAAGGTTGCCAGAAAGTCCAGAATCTGAATTTACTGTGCATCTCATTTTGTCATAATATTTAGAGTTGGTCATATTGAGATGTCTATGCAGATAGTTTTTCTTGACTGTGTTCCTTCCTCCCCAAAATATGAATTTAGTATTTGAATATCAAGGATCATAGTGATGCATTGGCAAATTTCTAAATTTTTGCTCTTTTGGTATTGCTAATGTTTTCTAAAGGTTAAATTTAATTCGTCCATTATACATGTATAATGTATTAGTATTTGTATCATCATGCCTCAAAATTTCCTATTTTTGTGCTCTCTGGAAGCACCATCCAAGGCTACAGCTTTAGGTAGTGTTCAATGTCAAGAAAAGAAATTATGTCCCATTTTCTTGGTAGAAGAAAGATTGAAAATTCAAGCTGCATTAAGAATTCCTCTAAAATGAAATACTGAGTTCACCTGGGGCTACGTTGCTTTTATTTGTATCCTGTCAGTTTAAACTGATCCAAACTAATTGTTCTTTAATTGCTCCATGTTAGTTTATTGAACCAGATATTAGATCAGGTATTATGCCAGGTACTAATGATTTGAAGATTAATCCAAGAACTCTATAATTAAGTTATAAGTTTAGCTTCTAACACTAAAACACTCATCTCTGGAAATCTGCTCCAGGAACACAAATCCACATTACATAGTGCTCTGGCGATTAGTGGTGTTGGAAAGCAAAGACAGGTGGAATACCCAGAGAGACTGAGATTCCAGCCACTTATGGAGAACAGGTATCCACAACCTGCCACTCTGGGACAAAAGAAAGGCAGGTACTTTGAAACACTTCCCAACAGTGAGAGGGCTGCTAAAGGGGCAAGGATTACATAGAGCTTGCTGCTCAAGAGAAAGGACAGGTGGACAAAATAGTCACAATACAGTCAGCCCAGCAGGTTGGGAACTCTCAGGATCTTCAGGCACTCCGTCTCCCTGGCTGGTGACACATGCCAAGGCCCCCCACCGCTATACGTAGACTGCTGCTCCTTCCACCTGGTCGGCACCAGTTCACAAACCTGATGCTTAGGCCATTGTGTCAGGCCAGCCAGAGGGTGGCTCCACCTAAAACCGTGACAGGGTCATAACACAGAGACTCCTCCCTGCAAACTCAGCACACTGGCCCTGGCAGTGGAGGCAGGCACTGCAGCTGGGAAGCAGGAAAGAGCTCTTTCTTCCCAACAGGCACCGGCGCTGCTCACTTGCAACTCCCACCATCACTCCAAGTGGTGGGTACCTCAAGAGAGCAGAGCTTCTGGGCACTAGAGGGCACCACCTACACAAAGTTATTATTCCATAGGAATCAATAAAAATAAGAAATGACAAAAGAACCTAGCACAAACCAAACTCCCACAAACACCAGAAAGAGGGCCAAGTGAAACTGAAATTAGCAATCTTTCTGATAAAGATTTCAAAATAAAAATCATAAACATGCTCACTGAGCTACAGAAAAATATTCAAGACCTCAGGAAGGAATTCAAGAAAGAGATAGAAACTTAAAAAAAATACAGTACCTGAAATGAAACATACAATGGAGGGATTTAAAAGCAGATTCGATGAGGTAGAGAAGACAGTAAATGAATTAGAAATTAGAGGACAGGAATATAAAGAAGTTGAGGCACAGATCTCTAGGAATGAAAGAATATTAAGACAATTGTGTGACAAACCCAAACCGAAAAATATTTGCATTAAAGAGGTACAGAAGAAGAAGAGAGAAAAAGGTATAGAAAATGTCTTTGAGGAGGTAATTGCAGAAAACTTCCCCAATATGGGGAAGGAGATAGTCTCTCAGGCCATGGAAGAGAACAGATCTCCCAACACAAGGGACCAAAGGAAGATAACACCAAGACATATAATAATTAAAATGGAAAATATCAAGGACAAGGACAGAATATTAAAAGCAGCCAGAGAGAGAAAAAAGATCACATACAAAGGAAAACCCATCGGACTATCATCAGACTTCAAAGCACAAACCATACAGGCCAGAAGGGAGTGGCATGATATATGTAATGCAATGAAACAGAAGGGCATTGAACCAAGAATATCCTACCCAGCAAGATTATCATTTAAATTTTAAGCAAGGATTAAACAATTTCCAGATAAGCAAAAGTTGAGGGAATTTACCTCCTACAAACCAACTCTACAGTGTATTTTGAAGGGACAGCAATAGATGGAACTGCTCCTAAAGCTAAATAGTTGTCACCAGAGAATATAAAACCATAGAAAATGAAGTAGACCAATTAATTTCTAAGCAAATGCAAAATTAAATCAACTATGCACAAAGTCAGTCAAGGAATACACAAAGAGTACAGAATATGAAACCTAATATATAAAGAGTGGAGGAGGAAGAAAACGGAGGAGAAAAAAAGAGGAACCTTTAGATTGTGTTTGAAATAGTGCACTGAGTTAAGTTAGACTGTTAGACAGTAAAGATGCTGCCCTAGAACCTTTGGTAACCATGAATCTAAAGCCTGCAAAGGCAATAAGTACATATCTATTGATAATCACCCTAAATGTAGATGGTTTGAATTCACCAATCAAAAGACATAGAGTTACTGAATGAATAAAAATCAAGACCCATGTATATGCTGCCTAAAAGAGACTAACTTCAAACCCAAAGACATACACAGACTAAACATGAAGGGTTGGAAAAGATATTTCATGTTATTAATAGGGAGAAAAAAAGCAGGAGATGCAGTACTTATATCAGACAAAATTGACTTCAAAACAAAGAAAGTAACAAGAGACAAAGAAGGACATTACATAATGATAAAGAGGTCAGTGCAACAAGAGGATATAACCATTCTAAATATCTGTGCAACATAGGAGCACCTACATATGTGAAACAAGTACTAACAGAATTAAAGGGGGAAATAGAATGCAATGCATTCATTTTACACTTCAACACATGACTCACTCCAAAGGACAGACCAACAAGACAGAAAATAAGTAAGGAGACAGAGGCACTGAACAACACATTAGAACAGATGGACGTAACAGACATCTACAGAACACTCCATCCAAAAGCAGCAGGATACACATTCTTCTCAAGTGCATTTTCAAGAATAGATCATATACTAGGCCACAAAAAGAGCCTCAGTAAATTCAGAAGGATAGAAATTGTACCAACCAGCTTCTCAGACCACAAAGGTATGAAACTAGAAATAAATTATGCAGTGAAAACAAAAAATCCCACAAACACATGGAGGCTTAACAACATGCACCTAAATAATCAATGGATCAATGTGAACAAAAAAAAATAGACATCAAGCAATATATGGGGACAAATGAAAACAATACTCAACACCGCAAAATCTGTGTTATTCAGCAAAGGCTGTGCTAAGAGTGAAGTATAATGAAACACAGGCTTACCTCAAGCAAAGAAAAACAATCCCAAATAAACAGTCTAAATTCACAATTAACAAAACTAGAAAAAGAAGAACAAATGAGGCCCAAAGTCGGTAGAAGGAGGGACATAGTAAAGATCAGAGAAGAGATAAATAAAATCAAGAAGAATAAAATAACAGAAAGAATCAATGAAACCAGGAGCTGGTTCCTTGAGAAAATAAGCAAAATAGATACACCCTTATTGCCAATGGGTTTCAGCGCTGGGCAAGTTTGCTATTGATTCAATGTGACCAAAGAAAACAACGGCAAATGTTCTTTGGGGTGAAAGGGTTTATTACCCGGCTTGTTCTCCCGATGGTAGGTTAAGTACTAGCATCTCTGCCTACACCCACAGCACTGGGCCCAGCTCTCTCTATATAGCGCAAGAGTAGTTTATTGCCTATGGTGTGGAAGTGGTAGCCTGGCAACAGGCCAGTTACATTATCAGATGGTTTAAGTTCAGTGAGGATCCTAGCCATAGGAACTCCAACTTCCCCACACACCCATAGCCAGACTTAGCAAGAGAAAAAGAGAGTCTATACACATAAACAGAATCAGAAATGAGAAAGTAATCATCACTACAGACACCACAGACACCACAGAAATACAAATTATTAGAAAATATATGAAAAATTATATGCTAACAAATTGGATAACCTAGAAGAAATGGACAATTTTCTAGAAAAATACAAGCTTCCAAGGCTGACCCAAGAAGAAACAGAATATCTGAACAGACCAATTACCAGTAATGAAATTGAATCTGTAATAAAAAAACTACCTAAGAACAAAACCCTTGGACCAGATGACTTCACCACCAAATGTTATCAAACATTTAGTGAAGACCTAATACCCATCCTCATTAAAGTTTTCCGAAAAGTAGAAGAGTAGGGAATACTTCCAAACTCATTCCATGAGGGTAGCATCACTCTAATACCAAAACCAGGCAAAGACACCACAAAAAAAGAAAATTACAGACCAATATCCTTAATGAACAAAGATGCAAAAATACTCAAAAAAATATTAGCAAACTGAATTAAAAAATACATCAAAAAGATCATCCATCACAATCAAGTAGGATTTATTCCAGGCATGCAACGATGGAACAATATTTAAAAATCCATTAACATCATCCACCACATCAACAAAAAGGACAAAAATCACATAATCATTTCCATAGATGCTGAAAAATCTTTTGACAAAATTCAACATCCATTCATGATAAAAATTCTCAACAAAATGGGTACAGATGGCAAGTACTTCAACATAATAAAAGCTATATATGAGAAACTCAGAGCCAACATCATACTTAACAGTGAAAACTGAAAGCTTTTCTTTAAGATCAGGAACAAGTCAAGGATGCCACTCTTCCCACTTTTATTCAGCATAGTACTGGAGGTCCTAGCCACTGCAAACAGACAACATAAAGAAATAAAGGCGACTTCCGGGAAGATGGTGGTGTGAGCAGGGCAGCAGAAATCTCCTCCCAACACTATATTTATCTACGAAAACACAGCAAATACATCTATTCCTAAAAGAGAGACGAGAATACACAGGAAAGCGCACAGCATGCAGCTACACCCGAGAGGACTCGGCACCCCAAGAGGAGGGTAAGATAGGGAGCCGCGACCCGGCGGGACCCGAGCCCTCCCCCACCCCAGCGCACCGGCGGGAGGAGAGGAGTCAGAGCCGGGAGGGAGTGGAAGTACACCCCGCGAAGTAGCCAGCCCCGGTGATCTGCGCGGGGAGCGCTGACCCACATTGCGCAGTGCAGCAGAGATTGGAGAGACAGAGGGGCAGGATCTGAGCAGGGAACGCGCCAGGGTGCTTGCAGCCGGCTCCTGGGAAGGAAAAAAAAAAAGCGCGCGCTTTCTTCAGCGGTCTTAAAGAGACAGGAGCCCAGCGGAGGAGCCGGATGACCCCAGCACACTCAGCCCAGCAGGCTGGGAGTCCGGGGGATTTTCAGACGCCTTAGCTGGCGACTGAGGAAGCGTGGCCATACTTACACTTCTCACTGAGATCAACAGCCTCCTATTCGTTCCCACCACTGCCAGAGCGATAAAGGGCCATGGGGAGCGGCGCAGTCACAGCTGTGGAATAGTGGGGCTATAGCGCCACCTACAGCATTCCCACAGAATCTACGTGCGGTGGGCATCTTTTTTTGTTTTGTTTTGTTTTTTGTTTTTGTTTTTTCTTTTATTTCTTTTTTCCTTTTTTTTCTTTCTTTTCTTTCTTTCTTCTTTTTTTTCTTTTTTTTTCTTCTCTTTTTAAAGTCTTAAAGAGCCCAGCTGACATATGTGGCAACTATCAGTGACCAATTCTATAGGCATGAAAAGACAGAGGAATATGGTTCAGACCAAAATCAACCAGACAACCCCAGAGAGGGAGTCTGAAGGGATGGAAATGCATAGTCTTCCTGAAAAAGAATTCAGAATAAAAGTCATAACCATGCTGATGGACCTATAGAGAAATGTGCAAGAGCTGAGGGAGGAAGTGAGGGAACTGAGGAAAGACAATGCAGAAATGAGACAAGCGATTGACGGGCTTAACAGCAGAATGGATGAGATGCAAGAGACTGTTAATGGATAGAAAACAGAGAACAGGAGTACAGAGCAGCTGAGACAGAGAGAGATAAAAGGATTTCTAGGAATGAAAGAATATTAAGAGAACTGTGTGACCAATCCAAACGGAACAATATTCGCATTATAGGAGTACCAGAGGAAGAAGAGAGAGAAAAAGGGATAGAAAGTGTCTTTGAAGAAATAATTGCTGAAAACTTTCCCTCGCTGGGGAAGGAAGTAGTCTCGCAGTCCACCGAAGCTCATAGATCTCCCAACACAAGGGACCCAAGGAAGACAACACCAAGACACATAATAATTAAGATGGCAAAGATCAAAGATAAAGACAGGGTATTAAAGGCAGCTAGAGAGAGAAAAAAGATCACCTACAAAGGAAAACCCATCAGACTATCATCAGACTTCTCAACAGAAACCTTACAAGCCAGAAGAGAATGGCATGATATATTTAACATTATGAAACAGAAGGGCCTCGAGCCAAGAATATTGTATCCAGCACGATTATCATTTAAATATGATGGAGGGATTAAACAATTTCCAGACAAACGAAAGTTGAGAGAGTTTGCCTCTCATAAACCACCACTACAGGATATCTTAAATGGACTGCTCTAGATGGAAGCACCCCTAAGGCTAAAAAGATGTCACCAGAGAAAATAAAATCATAGCAAAGAAAGCAGGCCATCCAAACACTAACTAAAGGCAAAGAATAAAACACCTATTATAGAAAGAATGGAGGAGGAGGAATAAGAAGGGAGAGAAATAAAGAAACATCAGACGGTGTTTACAATAACTAAACAAGAAAGTTAAGTTAGATTGTTAGATAGTAAAGAAGCAACCCTTGAACCCTTGGTAACCACGAATCTAAAGCCAGCAGTGGCAATAAGTACATATTTATCAATAACTACCCTAAATGTAAATGGACTTAATGCACCAATCAAAAGACACAGAGTAACAGAATGGATAAAAAAGCAAGACCCATCTATATGCTGCCTACAAGAAACTCACCTCAAATCCAAAGATATACACAGACTAAAAGTGAAGGGAAGGAAAAAGATATTTCATGCAAACAACAAAGAGAAAAAAGCAGGTGCTGCAGTACTTGTATCAGACAAAATAGACTTCAAAACGAAGAAAGTAGCAAAAGATAAAGAAGGACATTACATAATGATAAAGGGGTCAGTCCAACAAGAAGATATAACCATTATAAATATATATGCACCCAACACAGGAGCGCCAGCATATGTGAGACAAATACTAACAGAATTAAAGGAGGAAATAGACAGCAATGCATTCACCTTAGGAGACTTCAACACACCACTCACTCCAGAGGACAGATCAACCAGATAGAGAATAAGTAAAGACACAGAGGCACTGAACAACACACTAGAACAGATGGACCTAACAGACATCTACAGAACTCTACACCCAAAAGCAACAGGATACACATTCTTCTCAAGTGCACATGGAACATTTTCCAGAATAGACCACATACTAGGCCACAAAAAGAACCTCAGTAATTTCAAAAATATTGAAATCCTACCAACCAACTTCTCAGATCACCAAGGTATAAAACTAGAAATAAATTTTAGAAAGAAATCAAAAAGGCTCACAAATACATGGAGACTTAACAACACTCTCCTAATTAATCAATGGGTTAACGACCAAATCAAAACAGAAATCAAAGAATATATGGAGACTAATGACAACAACAACACAAAGCCACAACTTCTGTGGGACGCAGCAAAGGCAGTTCTAAGAGGAAAGTTTATTGCAATCCAGGCCTATTTAAAGAAGGAAGAACATTCCCAAATGAATAGTCTAAAGACACAATTACTGATATTGGAAAAAGAAGAACAAATGAGGCCCAAAGTCACCAGGAGGAGGGACATAATAAAGATTAGAGAAGAAATAAATAAAATTGAGAAGAATAAAACAATAGAAAAAATCAATGAAACCAGGAGCTGGTTCTTTGAAAAAATAAACAAAATAGATAAACCCCTAGCCAGACTCATTAAGAGAAAAAGAGAATCTACACACATAAACACAATCAGAAATGAGAAAGGAAAAATCACGACGGACCCCACAGAAATACAAAGAATCATAAGAGAATATTATGAGAATCTATATGCTAACAAGCTGGAAAACATAGAAGAAATGGACGACTTCTTAGAAAAATACAACCTTCCAAGACTGACCAAGCAAGAAACAGAAAAACTAAACAGACCAATCACCAGTGACGAAATCGAATTGGTAATCAAAAAACTACCCAAGAACAAAACCCCTGGGCCTGATGGATTCACCTCTGAATTCTACCAGACATATAGAGAAGAAATAACACCAATTCTCCTTAAAGTTTTCCAAAAAATAGAAGAGGAGGGAATACTTCCAAACTCATTCTATGAAGCCAGCATCACTCTAATACCAAAACCGGGCAAAGACCTCACCAAAAAAGAAAATTACAGACCAATATCCCTGATGAACGTAGATGCAAAAATACTCAACAAAATATTAGCAAACCGAATTCAAAAATACATCAAGAGGATCATACACCATGATCAAGTGGGATTCATCCCAGGGATGCAAGGATGGTACAACATTCGAAAATCCATCAACATCATCCACCACATCAACAAAAAGAAGAACAAAAACCACATGATCATCTCCATAGATGCTGAAAAAGCATTTGACAAAATTCAGCATCCATTCCTGATTAAAACTCTCAACAAAATGGGTATAGACGGCAAGTACCTCAACATCATAAAGGCTGTATATGACAAACCCACAGCTAACATCATACTTAATGGCGAGATGCTGAAAGCTTTTCATCTAAGATTGGGAACAAGACAGGGATGCCCACTCTCTCCACTGTTATTCAACATAGTACTGGAGGTCCTAGCCACAGCAATAAGACAAAACAAAGACATACAAGGCATTCAGATTGGTAAAGAAGAAGTCACATTGTCACTATTTGCAGATGACATGATACTGTACATAAAAAACCCTAAAGATTCCATTCCAAAACTACTAGAACTAATATGTGAATTCAGCAAAGTTGGAGGATACAAAATTAACACACACAAATCTGTTGCTTTCTTATACAGTAATGATGAACTAACAGAAAGAGAAATCAGAAAAACAATTCCATTCACAATTGCATCAAAAAGAATAAAATACCTAGGAATAAACCTAACGAAGGAAGTGAAAGACCTGTACTCTGAAAACTGCAAGACACTCCTAAGAGAAATTAAAGAGGACACTAACAAATGGAAATGCATCCCATGCTCTTGGCTAGGAAGAATAAATATTGTCAAAATGGCTATACTACCTAAAGCAATCTACAGATTCAATGCAATCCCTATCAAACTACCAACAGCTTTCTTCAATGAACTGGAAGAAATAATTCTAAAATTCATATGGAACCACAAAAGACCCCGAATAGCCAAAGCAATCCTGAGAAGGAGGAATAAAACAGGGGGAATTGCGCTCCCTGACTTCAAGCTCTACTACAAAGCCACAGTAATCAAGACAATTTGGTATTGGCACAAAAACAGACCCACAGACCAGTGGAACAGAATAGAAAATCCAAACATTAACCCAAACATATACAGTCAATTAATATTTGATAACGGAGCCCTGGATATACAATGGGGAGATGACAGCCTCTTCAGCAGCTGGTGTTGGAAAAACTGGACAGCTACATGTAAGAGAATGAAACTGGACTACTGTCTAGCCCCATACACAAAGGTAAACTCAAGGTGGATCAAAGACCTGAATGAAAGTCATGAAACCATAAAACTCTTAGAAAAAAACATAGGCAAAAATCTCTTGGACATAAACATGAGCAACTTCTTCATGAACATATCTCCCGGGCAAGGGAAACAAAAGCAAAAATGAACAAGTGGGACTATATCAAGCTGAAAAGCTTCTGTACAGCAAAGGACACCATCAGTAGAACAAAAAGACATCCTACAGTATGGGAGAATATATTCATAAAAAACGTATCTGATAAAGGGTTGACATCCAAAATATATAAAGAACTCATGCACCTTAACAAACAGAAAGCAAATAATCCAATTAAGAAATGGGCAGAGGACATGAATAGACACTTCTCCAAAGAACAAATTCAGATGGCCAACAGGCACATGAAAAGATGCTCCACATCGCTAATCATCAGAGAAATGCAGATTAAAACCACAATGAGACATCACCTCACACCAGTGAGGATGGCTAACATCCAAAAGACAAACAACAACAAATGTTGGCGAAGATGTGGAGAAAAGGGAACCCTCCTACACTGCTGGTGGGACTGCAAATTAGTTCAACCATTGTGGAAAGCAGTATGGAGGTTCCTCAAAAAACTCAAAATAGAAATACCATTTGACCCAGGAATTCCACTCCTAGGAATTTACCTTAAGAATGCAGCAGCCCAATTTGAAAAGGACAGATGCACCCCTATGTTTATTGCAGCACTATTTACAATAGCCAAGAAATGGAAGCAACCTAAGTGTCCATCAGTCGATGACTGGATAAAGAAGATGTGGTACATATACACAATGGAATATTATTTAGCCATAAGAAGAAAACAAACCCTACCATTTGCAACAACATGGATGGAGCTAGAGGGTATTATGCTCAGTGAAATAAGCGAAGCTGAAAAAGACAAGTATCAAATGATTTCACTCATATGTGGAGTATAAGAACAAAGAAAAAATACTGAAGGAACAAAACAGCAGCAGACTCACAGAACCCAAGAACGGACTAATAGTTACCAAAGGGAAAGGGACTGGGGGAAATGGGCGGGAAGGGAGGGATAAGAGGGAAAAAGGGGCATTACGATTAGCAGATGTAATGTTGGGGGGGCACGGGGAGGGCAGTACAACTCAGAGAAGACAAGTAGTGATTCTATAGCATCTCACTACGCTGATGGACAGTGACTGTAATCGGGTTGGTGGGGGGGACCTGATGAAGGGGTAGTTTAATAATCGTAATATTGCACATGTAATTGTAAATTAATGATAATAAAATAAATTAAAATAATAATAATAAATTAATAATAAATAAAAATAAAAATAAAGAAATAAAGGCATCCAGATTGGTAAGAAAGAAGCTAAACATTCACTGTTTGTAGATGACATGATATTATACATAAAATACTCTAAAGAATCCATCCCCAAGATACTAGAACTAATAACTAAATTCAGCAAAGTTGCAAGACATAAAATTAATACACAGAAATCTGTTGCATTCCTATATACTAATGATGAGTTAGCAGAAACAGAAATCAGGAAAACAATTACATTTACAATTTCATCAAAAAGAATAAAATACCTAGGAATAAACCTAACAAAGGAAGAGAAATAACCTATACCCTGAAAACTAGAAGACACTCTTAAGAGAAATTAAGGAGGACACCAATAAATGGAAATACATCCCATGCTCATGGATACGAAGAATTAATATTGTCAAAATGGCCATCCTGCCTAAAGCAATCTACAGATTCAATGTAATCTATGAAAATACTGACAGCATTCTTCAACAAACTAGAACAAATAGCTCTAAAATGCATACAGAACCTCAAAATACCCCAATAGAAGGAAGAATGAAACTGGGGGAATTATGTTTCCTAACTTCAAGCTCTACTACAAAGCCACAGTAATGAAGACAATTTGGTACTGGCACAAGAACAGACCCATAGACCAATGGAACAAACTAGAGAGCCCAGATACAACCCAAGCATATATGGCCAATTAATATATGATAAAGGAGCCATTGATATAAAATGGGGAAAGGACAGCCTCTTCAACAACTGATGTTGGCAAAACTAGACAGCTACATGCAAGAGAATGAAACTGGATTATTAACTGCACTGCTATGTCTAACTCCATACTCAAAAGTAAACTTGAAATGGATCAAAGGCTGAATGTAAGTCATGAAACCATAAACCTCTTAGAAGAAGACATAGGCAAAAATCTCTTGAATATAAACATAAGCAACCTTGAGCACATTTCCCCAGGCTAGGGAAACAAAAGCGAAATGAACAAATGGGACTACATCAAACTAAAAGTCTTCTGTACAGCAGAGGAGACCATCAGTAGAACAAAAATGCACCCTACGATATGGGACAATATATTCGTAAATTACATAACATCCAAAATACATAAAGAACTTACAGGCCTCAACACCCAAAAAGCAAACCACCCAATTAAAAAGTGGGCAGAGGATATGAACAGACAATTCTCCAAAGAAGAAATTCAGATGGCCGACAGACACATGAAAAGATGCTCCAGATCACTAATTATCAGGGAAATGCAAATTAAAACCACAATGAAATACAACCTCACACCAGTTAGGATGCCAGCATCTAAAAGACTAAGAACAACAAATGCTGGAGGATGTGAAGAAAGGGGAACCCTCCTACGCAGTTGATGGGAATGTAACCTTGTTCAACCATTGTGGAAAGCAGTATGGAGGTTCCTCAAAAAAACTAAAATTAGAAACACCATTTGACCCAGGAATTCCACTCCTAGGAATTTTCTCAAAGAATACAAGTTCTCAGATTAAAAAAGACATATCTACCCCTATGTTTATTGCAGCACTATTTACAATAGCCAAGATATGGAAGCAACCTAAGTGTCCATCAGTAGATGAATAGATAAAGAAGATGTGGTACATATACACAATGGAATATTATTCAGCAATAAGAAGAAAACAGATCCTACCATTTGCAACAACGTGGATGGAGCTGGATGGAGCTGCTCAGTGAACTAAGCCAGGTGGCGAAAGACAAGTATCAAATGATTTCACTCATTGTGGACTATAACTGCAAAGGAAAACTGAAGGATGGAACAGCAGCAGACTCACAGACTCCAAGAAGTACCTAGTGGTTACCAAAGTGGAGGAGTTAGGGAGGATGGTTGGGAGGTAGGGAGCAGGGGATTGAGAGGCACTATGATTGGCACACATGGTGTGTGGGGGGGTCATGGAGAAAACAGTGTAACACAGGGAAAACAAGTAGTGACTCTGTGGCATCTTGCTATGCTGATGGACAGTGACGGTGGTTGGTTGTGTGTCAGGACTCGATAATAAGGTTGAATGTAGTAACCACAATGTTGCTTATGTGAAATCTTCATAAGATTCTGTATCAATGATACCTTAATAGAAACAATTAAAATCCTCAGAAGTGTAAGTGTACTTATTGCATTCATGAAACAAGGAGTGAATGCTAAAGGGAGAAAAAGGAGCATTCAGGAAAAAAATAATAACTAGGAGATAAAAATATACTAAAGTAGAAATTTTAAAAATCAAGAGAACTATTGAAATACAGAATTTGAGGCCATTTCCTAGGAAACAGAACTAAAAAAAGGACATCATAAAGCTAAGAAAATTATAGGATCCATCCAGTAGATCTGGCAATTAAATAACAATTCTAGGTATAAAAAATGGAGGGAAGAAATTATCAAAGAAATAATACAAGAAATATTCCAGAACATAAGGATATGAACAAACTAAGCCTAAAGATAACATGAGACCCAGAAAACAGGGGATCTAATGTCGAAAGAGGAGGAAGAGACACCCAGGGTGATGGCTACACAGTGGACCAGAGTGGACCATGGGGTACTCTCTTGGGAGGATGTTTCCAAGAAACAGTATGCCCCTAATAAGTTACCTGATGTGTTTGAGAAATGTTTCAGAATTCTGCCAAAGAGTTTTGGGTAAATTAGTGATCAGTATATGAAAAGTTAAACAAATATAAAAGTTAGGATTTTTTTCCTTACCTCCTAGGGAAAAAAAAACTTGAACAATATCAAAACATAATTATGGTACACTGTATTAACAAAATATATTGATGCCTGCATTTCAACTTCAGACATTCTGATTTAATTGGTTTGGGATATAGCCTAACCTTGACAATTTTAAAAGGCCCCTGGGGTGGTTCCAGTGTGCTCCAATAGGTAACTGGAACTGGTGAAGGAAAAGCAGGGAGACAAGGTGTGGTATAGGAGAGCTAAATACTAATTTGTGTAATAGGAATTCCTACTATCCAGTATCAAAAGTATAGACTGAATCTGACACTGCCTTTGTACAACTCTGCTTCACTCACTTCACTAAAGCCAGCCCTGCCCTTATTCAAAATTTTGATATTTTGTTTATTGTAAATTTTTTACAGAAGGTTAATTTTTTAATTATATTATTTATTTTGACTTGTGAGCTTTGGGACACCCCCCCGCATAAATACTCTGACTGAAACAAGTTGCTTCATTCTAATTCTGGACCTCATAGGATATATAATTGAAAAAATATGAAATTATACAATAAACATATTACTTAAAAAACAGATGGGACTACCAGGAGAAACTGTTAAAGGAATTAAATGTATTATTGCCTCTTGGAAGCAGGACCCAAAGGTGGGGAAGGGTAGGGCAGGAGACCTCTTTTTTGTTGTTACCAGCTTTGATGTATTATTTTATTTTTGAAGCTGAATGTATTACTTTAATAAAAATAAAATAAAAAGAGATTACATAGTCAATTATTTCTGCAGGTCACATGTCAACTGATTTTAGACCAACTATGCTTTTGACAGAGGAGGAAAATGGGTTATGGAGAAGTGAAGTGGTTTTCCCAAGATCACTGCTGGCCACTGGCAGAACCGAGATCAGATGTACATTCCTGGTTCCGCTTACTTTCTGCCTGAACAAACCTTCTTCAGCCAGTAGCACCACACCAAAAACCTCTCCATCCGCTCACACCACCAGTTGTACCTCCTAAACATGTGTTCTTAATTCATATATCCGTAGCTCCTTTACTGGAGGTCACAGCGTCTTAAATCCTTGAAAATCCTGGACGTTCTGATTTTCAGGGGTTCACCCGCTTCATGTGAAACACAGAAAAATGCACCCACCACTCCATAAAACTATATTTATTTTCGTATACCAAGAGTTTTTTGAAATTTTCTCTTGGAATTACCTGGCCTGGAAAAACACCTTTTGGTGGGCTATGATTTCTCAGCAATAATTTTGTGTTCCTCACAACTCTTGCAAAGTGAGAAAACCTCCCTGTGAATTGTGTTCAAAAGCAACCAAATTTTTGTTACTCTTAAACAGTAAATTAAACGGACACAGTGTACATTTTGTAGAGATTTTAATTAAGCAGATCAATTTTTATGTTTGCAGTTTTTCATATTTTAGAGAACTTCCTTTTCTTTCAAATTCTCAACTTTTCATAGGTCATAGAACAGATCATAAATCTTCAATATTATTCCCATAGCGTCAGATAGATTGAGTCATCCTGCACATCATTGCAATAACCTCTCTTGGTCTCTGCCTTATGGGACTTTCCATCCATCCCCCAACCTGGTTAGAATCATTGTGTCCCTCTTTTGTTTCAAATTCTTTAATGACATATTGCATAAGTAATTTCCTTAAGTATCTAGCTTCTGCTACTTCTTCATCTTCAGCTGACTCCCTCCTGTCGCTCTCCCACTTCAATGACATACAATTCTGTTAAAATGCCTTGCTTTATCTTGCTTGCTTATCTGTGTATGTGAAGTTTCTGCTGTTTGGGTTGTAGTCTCTCCTCCCTGTTTCCAACTTCATTTTTAGAAATGATAGTTTTTCTTACTTTTAAAATTTGGGTTTCCTTAGCATAATTTCTCTGTTGTAGTACTTGTAAGTTATAGCTTATATTATATACAATATTATATTACCATACTGCTGTTTTAATTTGCTGGCATGTCCTTCTTGTTTAATAATTCCAGTACAGTAAGAATTACACTATATCCATTTCCTATCACTAGAAAAATACTTGGATAAATACTTGTACCTAATAAATTTGGCTGAAAGAATGTCCTAAACGACAAAGCACAACTGATGTTGCAGCTATTTGGTCAGTTGTGATAACTGGCTATTATTCTGTCTGAAATATATCACAATTTCACTTTGCAATGGAGACAAAAACTGAACCTGGAGCAAAAATCCTGGATCTAGGTTTTTTTTTTGGCCATTCCTAAGGTAAGTGATTGTAGCAACTAAAATGGCATCTCAAACTTTAGTTTTCTCCCAATTTCCATAAAATTAGGGTATTATCACCCCTTCATATTTCACAGAGGTGCCAGGGAAATCAAATGACTCTTTGAATGAATGCACTTTATAAATTCTCAAGTGCTCCACCAATCTAAGATCATATCACAGCTAAATTGGCCATGCAGTACCTCTGTTAGTGATATCTCAGGGAAGAGGCTCCCTCAGGCCCCTCAGCACACTGTACTTACATTTCTCCTTCAGCAGCAGGGACAGCTTTCCTTTATGTGAGCCTCTGAAGAACAGTGTGCAGGAAACCCCAAAACCCTTAAAGCACATCACTCATTCCAGACTAATTAAGACCTGACCATAAAAGTAATACCTCAAGAGAAACAAAACCCGTTTCCCTAGATAATAATTTATAACTTGTGATAGATTAAAAATTAATTTTTCAATTTGAAAAAAGATGTAGTCATTACTTCAGAAGAAAAAAAGTACAAAAACGGTCATCAACAGGAAGCTTAACTAGTGGAAACCATACTACCCATAAAGTGAGGTGACCTGTGTGGTCTTGCCTTGCTGCCCCCTGCCCTTGGGCTTCAAGATCCTCAGCTGTAAAATGAGTTTGGCTCGAATGAGCTCTTCATTCCCTTACAACTTGGCAGTTCCCTCATCCCAAATGACCTAGGATCTAACAGTCCCGCCCAGCATTGCCTAAGTGTTCCCCAGGAACTAGCAGAGCATGAAACGGTTTCATGCTCAGTTGAGAAATATAAAGATGGGTCTGTTCATGGTGACCAGAAAAACACATCACTTCTGACACAGAAAGAAGACAGAAGGTGAAGAATCAAGACAGAGCACTGACTCTGAATTTCCAAACCAAAAACCATTTTCCCCTTCAAGGTTAGAAGCCAAGTCGTTTAAGGAAGAGTTACATAATGATTTGTCACTCCCTCACTCTCTGACTTTTGCTCCTTTATAATGATTTCCTCTCCTAGACTGCCTGGAAGGTGAATGTAAAGAGCGTTGACTGTACTTGAGGCTCTGTCACCAAATCCTCCCATAATTCTAGTCAGGTCACCCCTCAGTGCTTCAGTTTCTTCAGCTATAAAATGGTTAAGCTGTACAATGAATCAATTTATTAATAAATTAGTGGAAAAGAGAAGAAGAGACAGAGTAGGACAAGAAGACAAAAGTGAATAGAAGGGGGAGGCAAAGGGCAGAAGAGGGAGGAGGAGGAGAACACCGGGAGAAAGAGAAGGAGCAAGTGTTAGTGAGGCATTGAGAGAGAAACAAGGAAGATGCACATATCTAAAATCAGAAATGAAAGTGGGGACATTTCTCCCAATCATCAGAAATAAGGATTATATGAGAACACAATGAACAATTATAAGCCAACAAATTAGATAACCAGGATGAAATGGACAAATTCCTAAAACACACAAATTACCTAAACAGATTCAAGAAGGAACAGGACATCTCAACAGATCTTTAACATGTAAAGAGATTGAATCAGTAATCAAAGACCTCCTAACAAAGAAAAGTCAATAACTAGACAGCCTCACTGGTGAATTCTAAAACATTTAAAGAAAAATTAACACCAAGCCTTCTCAAACTCTTCCAAAAAGTACAAAAAGAGGGAACACTCCCTAACTCATTCTTTGATGCCAGTATTGAGCTGGTGCCAAAGCCAGATAAAAATATCACAAAGAAAGGAAATTACAGATCAGTTTCTGTTACAAACATAAACGCAAAGATCTTCAACAAAATACTGGGAAACTGAATCCAAGAGCATATTAAGGGGATTATATACACCCATGGTCAAGTGAAATTTATCCCAGGATTGCAAAGGTGATGCAATTTAAGAAAATGAATCAATGTAATATATCACATTAGTGAAATAAAAGGGAAAACAACCATATATATGATCACCTCAGTAGACACAGAAATGGCATTTGACAAAATCCAACATATTTCATGATAAAAACTCTCAGGAAACTAGGGATAGAAGTGAACTAGGAATAGGATAGAACTTCTTCAACACGATAAATGGCCTTTATGAAAAATCCACAGCTAACATCATTCACAATGGTAAATGACTGAAATCTTCCCTCTTCTAAGGTCAGGAACAAAGCAAGGATATGCACCTTCACCACTGCTGTTCAGTGCTGTGCTGGAAGTTTTAGCTAGAGAAGATAGGACTTCATACCTACTAAAATGGTTGTGATAAAAAAAACTAAAGATAACAAGTGTTAGTGAGGATATGGAGAAATTGGAAACTTCATACACTGCTGGTGGGAATGTAGAATGATAGCACTACCACAGAAAACAGTTTGGTGGTTCTTGAAAAAGCTATACAGAGAATTATCATATGACCCTGCAATTCTACTTCTAAATATGTATTCAATAGCATTGAAAACAGGAATTCAAACAGATGCTTGTACACCAATGTTCACTGCAGAAGTATTCACAATAGCCAAACAGTGGCAACAACTCAAGTGTCCATTAACAATCGAGTGGAGAAACAAAATGTGGCTTATACATACAATGGAATTTTATTTAGCCACAAAAAGCAATGAAATTCTGATACATGCTGAAACATGGATGAATGTTGAAAATATGCTAAGTGAACTAAGCAAGACACAAAAGGACAGATATTGTGTGATTCTTTTTATATGAAACATCTAGAATAAATATCAAATCCTTAGGAACAGAAAGTAGATTAGAGGTACCAGGAGTTGAGGGTCAGAGAGAATGGAGTTATTGCCTCATGGTTATATTGCAGTGATAAAAAGGTTATAGAAGGAGAGAATGGTGATGGTTGCCCAACATTATGGATTATGTTATTATGTTAATTATTATGTTAATATGTTCATTATAATTAATGCCATTGGATCAAACAATTAAAATGCCAAGTTTTGTTATGCATATTTACCACAATTTAAAAAGTATTAATGCAATATGCTAATAACAGCTGAGTCATATGCTTTAAATGGGCAAATTGCATGGTATGTGGATTATATCTCAATAAAACTGTTTTTTTTTAATGGTGCTGAAGAGAGAGAGGGAAAATAGCTACGATTCCTGTGCAAGAGATGAGTTCTACTACATATATTCAGGGACTTGGCTTAAATAAAATGTGGATAATTCAACTGTAACAACAAGGTGTAAGTCAACAAATTTGGACACCAGTGCAGGTGGTAGGTTTGTGGGCTGGGGACAGGTTTGCCAGTCTTAGCTACCTTAAAGATATTGTTAAGTTACATCTTTCTTACAGTGTTTATTTCATTCTTCCTATTGGATCCTTAGGTCTTCCCCATACCCATCATCACTCAATCACAATTTTCTCAAAGGGGAAGATAATGCCTTATTCATTTTGAATTTCCATAGAACCTAGTATAATATGCTCTTAAGACATTCTGAATGAATGAGTAAATTATGGACACAATAGGAAATTGGCTCCCAAGAGTTGCATTGGTGTTCACACATCATCTTCAGTTTAGTCCATATTCTCTACCTCTGTGTCATAAATAAGTCAAATGTGTTTGGTGAAAAACCTTTTAACATCCATCTACTGTAGCCTGTGATAGCATTCTCCCATTCCTGTTTACAAAAAAGATTTTTTGTAGGATCTATTCTTAACTGGAATCTAGAGTGTTGCCCATTGCAAAGAGTGGTGTGGAAAATGCTGGGGAAAAAACCACCCAACATTTGGAGAACTGGATATGTAGTTGCAGAGAGAATATACATGAGATAGACTTAAAATATTTATGGATAATATGATGAACAAATTCTAAACAATGTGGCAATCTGTGCAAGCTCTAGAGGGCTTCTCTCTTTTGGGTCTTCACAGTTTGCTGGAATCAGAGAAGGTGTCTTAGAGTAGCTGAGTTTTGAACAGGTTGTTAAAAGGGTGATGAACATAGATATAAGGGAAGGAAATAAAGACCTCACCAAGGTAGATAGCTAAAGCATACAGACTTAATGAGGAAGCCAAATGAGGGAGAAAGTCTAAAGGGGGTAAATAGAAAGTAGGTTAAGTTTTATTTTAATAAGGCTGACAGTTAATGACAACATTTAAAATATTAAGCCATAATTTTTGTGTTACATTTCATTTAAAGTATATCATATTGAGAAAATGAATCCAAAAGTGATTCACTAATTGAATGACACAATCCAGGAAGTGTTTTGATACACTCAAAAGAACCTACTGAATCATCATTATTCAGCCTTATGTTTTTATAAAATCCAAATTTCATCACAACATTGTTTTGGAAATGGTATTAGAGCTAATATGTATTGGCAGTTACTATACACCACACACTAGTCTATGTGTACCATGTGTATTTTAGTTAATTCTTGCCACCGTCCTATGAAGTAAGACTTATCAACCACCCTTTTTAGAGTTGAGGAAGTGAGGCACAGAAAGGATAATTTAACTGTCTCAAGGTCACACAACACATCAGGATTTGAATCCAGGCTAAATCTGATTTCTATATGACATGTGGCAACTCTCCTTCAAAGCTATAATGGCAGTCAGATAGATTTTCTCTCTCAATGGATTCATTTGATGGGGACAAATTTCTACACCAAAAATGGAAAAGGTAGGGGGCAAGAGGAGAATGAGGTAGGGAAAATAGTCTATGATTTTAAAACATATAATTACTGGGACAGTATTATTAAGTAAAAAGGATATTGCATGTGATAATACCAGATAATTCAATATGAATTTCACACATATATTTTTATATTTTTTCTTTATCGAACAGTCTCATTCAAATAACAGGAGATTTACTGAACTCTTACCCTGTAAGGTGATGGAATAAAAAGGCACATGAATTAGTTATTGTCTCAGAGGTGTCTATTAAGGGGAGTAGCAATGTTAAATAATGAATACTTATCCCAGACTAATGAAATAAATCCTATTCTTGAGACATAAATACTGTGAGAGCACAGGGGGGAAAAAGACTGATGTTGTGTGGATGGTAGGATTTCAAAGGGGTGCAGCCCTCTTAGCTGAGCTTTGAAGGACGAGCAGGATTTTATTAGGTAAAACAACAGGGGAACACAGTTGGCATGAGGAAAGGGTGGAGCCGTGGGAAGCCACAGAGTCAGATGTGAATACCGCACAGGTGGGGAAAGGTGTGGGGCTGGAGGCTGGAGGGGCCCTAGAGTCCTGGTGATGAAGGACCCTGAGTGCCCCCCACATTGAAGAGGTTGGACTTCGTTTTGTTAGGAAATGGGATTTGGCTTGTGTTTTCAGCTATAATATAAGCTCTTTAAAAGCAAAAATAAGGTCTATATCTCAACCATCATGAGCTCCCAGCATGCCATACACCATCTAGAGTACAGTACACAAACACAAGATGGATGGATGGATGGATGGAAGGATGGATGGATGGATGGATGGATGGAAGGATGGATGGATGGATGGATGGAAGGTTGGATGGATGATGGATGGATGGGGCAGGTTCAATATAAGCCTTAGAAGTACAAATGACACAATGTAATGAGTAATTGGATATTTGAACATCAAGAGAGAGACTCAAAGATGGCTTGAAGTTTCCTGGCACAGATTATAGAGAGTGAAAAAGGATAAGTTCATTAAAAGTGAAGAATGTGCTAAGAAATCTGCTATCCTTCACCTAAAAATGTGCAGTGGGAGGACCACATGACCCAGAGGAAACAGGGAAGAATCAAAGTGCAGACACAGAGTGGGTAATCTGAAGGTCCCTATGCCTGTGGATGGCATCCAGGAATATTCATTACTCTCCCAGGCCCAGGCAAGCTTCTTAGTGTTGTCAAGAGTTTCAGATGAATGCAGTGCCCTTGGGCACAGAGGGAGGGTGAGGATAGATGGATTTCCTTCTAAGCCCCTCTTCTCCGGTCTTCCAGTTTACCTTAGATACCATCCTTATCTTCTTTACCCATCACCTTGCTTCCCTAACATTACATAGAATCACTGCTACCCTACCTGCCCACATAACATGCTGGAGATGTCATTTTTAGATTATACAACCTCTCATAAATCCTATTATACTCTGTCTAAATTTTTCTGGCATTTTAAAAGTCTGCATAGATCACTTTAGTCTTTGAAGTAAAAGGACCAATTATATATGTATATGAAAAACAGGAGAGAGGATTTTATTCAAGAGAAAAACTATGAGGAAAAGAGTAGAAGTGGTACATGTATAGTAATACTCTGCCTAATTGAACTGCTTACCCAGGGAAGTATTGGACAAAGGAAGTCTTATATGTAAAATAGAATTTTTGGATAGCCACAAACCAACAAAGGATGGTGGTGTTATTTTGGCATAACTGGTTTGAATCTTGCCTCTGCTGCTTATTGTCTGTGTAATTTTAGGCAAGATAGTTAACTTTCTGAACTTGCATTTTTCTCATCTCTTAAGTGGGTCTAGTAACATTTTCCTCTCCACGTTATTGTGAGAATTAAATGGAATGAACCCCATGAAGTTTTCAGTGCAATGTCTGCATAAGTAGGAGTAAAGAAATGTTAGTTCACCTTTTCCCTTTGTAAGCTGGGTCAGACTGATACACAGAAAGACACTAAAAGTATGCTTGCAATTTGTGGGTAAATGCAGACAATACGAAAATAAAAGGGATTAAGGGCACTAAAAGGACTAAATGAAATACTGGCTAATGACTGGCATACAGATTTCAAATACTTTCAAGCTGCTCTTGGCAAGCTCTCCTTCTCTGGTCTTCCCCTGGGACTTTGATTAGCAATCACATTTTTTTAAGACCTTCCGAAAGAGAGAAGGAAAAAAGGGAATTTCAGCCAACAGGCACTGACATGCCCATTGAATTGCTTGTTTTAACTGGAGTTGATGATACAACAGCTAAGGTCACCTAAGCACTTTGGAGATTTTTTCCAATCTCGAGAATGAAATAATTATGTAAAATCAATGCTGATTATGTGCATTTTAACCTGCACAACTACATTTTTGCTAAAGGAGCCCTCGCTGTATTTAAATATGAAAACACTGCAGGAATCTAGTGTATGGTAGACACTTTCATTTTAACCTATTCTGTATAACATTTCTAACCCCATTTCTCTCCTCTCAGAACCTTTCTTCTTGTTCCTTCTGTGTGTGTAATCATGATCCTCTTATTTGTTTATTCATTAATTACCACATACTAAATGCCTACTGTATTCCAGGCACTCTTCTAGGTGCTAAAGATTCAGTAATGAGTAAGATTAAGTCCCTGCTTCCATGGGGACAGAGAATAAGCAAATAAGCATGTGACAAAAGAACTCCTGGTAATGATAAATGCTACAAAGAAAAATAAAGCAGCTGGTAGAGAGGGACTGGGAGATGGCTACTTGCTTTAGCATCACTTGAATGGACTCCCAGATGCCCCAGGCTACAAGACTGCCCAGGTGTCACAGCCCTGTCCTAGTCACCACTTACAGGCGACTAGAGCCAACACACGGTGTGCGCCCCCCTTTCCCCAGTGCCACCTGTTCCAGTGGATCTCAGAAACTGATGTGAGGACTGGAAACTCTTCCACGGATGCACATGTGTTAGATTTATAATCAGAAGAACCAAAAAAAGTCAAGCTTAGGCAAAATATCAGAATCTATTACATCAACAGCTAAAAGAAAGACGGTGTTTTTACGCTTTTGATGCTGAAGTACTCTCAGTGACTGATGATAAAAGGACACAGGGATAACCTGAATACAAAAATAAATAGATAACCCAGACCCTGAATACAAACAAGATTTCAACATGTATTGGCATAAAGTCTCTCACAGGAGATACCAGCATAGAACAAACTTTCCACACCAGGGAGACCAAAGATTTGGAAAAGGTAACAGAGATAACAAAGTCAGAGGTCTAGATAATCCACCAAATTAAATAATTGGCAACCACACTATTGGTTGTAAATTAAGTAGTAACAGCTTAACTGAAAACTGAGGCAGTACAAAGTGAACCACACGATTCTCAAAAAAATTAGAGTTCATATCCTACCTCCACTCTTTATTAGTTGGGTGAACATGAAATTTGGTCATCTCTTAGGAATTTGTTAGATTTCTACATAAGTATTTCATAAATGACTCTTTGTTTCCCATATTTACAGTACTTTTACATTTATTTTTTATTATATTTTCTGTATTTTGTGTATCTAACAATGCTTCATCTATCCTGTATATTACCAGTATTTTTGCTCAATTTGTCATTTACCTTTTAATTTTCTACATAGCAAAACGTTTAACTCTTTTTATTCATGATTCCTCCTTTTGTGTAAATTCTTTACATTTCCACTTACTTTCATCTATATTATTTTATTTTATGTATATTATGATAACTGCAATAACCACAAAAAGGACACTGTTATTCCTCTTCTATAGCTTATGACACCGATATCAAAGATAAATTTCTCAAGACTATACAGTTTGAGGCATTGTTTAAACTATACTGTTAGATAATCCTTTTCTCTTATAAATACATTTCACAGATCCTGCACTCAAGAAGCACATTAACAGGAAAAACAGATAAATAAATGAAATTAATAATGCTTCAGTAGTAGCCTAGAGGAAATACAGTACTTAACATCTGAGCTGTGGCCAGTTCAGTATTAGTTGAGATCCGAAGAGTGTGCCTAGTAGCCCCTACATCACATGTTAATTTAATTCCTAATTGAGGCAGAACTTATAGGACTGTATTTTAAGACTTCCTTTACATTACTTTCTGTACTTTTTGATTTCAAGTATTTTTTTCTACTAATTGAAGACTCAGAGATTACATCTTATCATATGACAACTACCAGATAAGGTAAGCTAATATTCTAAGTATAAATTCATATATTCCTTAAGTTTAAAATGAAAAGTAGCACTCAAAATAACAAATATAAAATATATTATCATCCCAGATAAACTTTTGGAAAAGCTGGCACGTAGATCAAACTGTACATGCTATAATGGTAACCCTGGATTTGCCAGTAAAGACTTTTAGTAAAATGCATGAGTATATATAAAGAAATGCAGCCTCTAAGATTAGTAGATTCAGATTTCAGTTTAAGATAACATTAAACTTTAAAGAGAATGACACAAATTTTCCAGCCTAGAAAATACTACTAGTTATCAAAATACAGGAAATAGAAAAGGATTTGTATATGGTTTCAGCAAACAAGGGGATATTTCCTTAAGTTAAACATAAATACTGATTGATGGTCTCATTTAACTCTAGTCCCAGAAAACCAGCCTAAGCCAAAGCTGCCTTCTCCTACAACACAACCTAAACTGTGACTCAAGAGCTAAATGCTGGTGGTAAATAAGAAAGAGTTCACAAAGATTTAATAGAATATTCCTAATTTCATGAGGGGAATAGAACTAGCTTATAAAATATCACAAATCATAATTATTCAGAAAGTACCTTCTTGGATCTTTGTTGATCACCTAAATTGTAATAAATCCTCTGGACAGGAAAGGCCCTCTATTTAAGCACCACTGACTCACTCATCTGTCAACAGAATTTAAACAAAATGTAATTGTATTGGTTGCAGAGATTTTAGTTTTGTTTTGTTCTAGTAGAAAGAAAATATGTTTCTTAAAAAACAGAGATATTGGGACAAAAAATTTTACTCAACACACTTATAAATATACTTTTATTCAGCTTTGGTCCAAAGAAGGGAAAAACCCAGGCTAAGGAGAAGGATAGGAATAGCAGAACAAAAGACAAAGAGGAGCTTATCAGTTAAGAAAACCTTTTTAACTTGAAAAGATTGATTGAGCAAAAACGGGATTTAGTTATTTGATGACTGGGATTTATTCTTTGCAAAGAACTGTCCTATGCGTTATATAGTTTGGTTCTCATAATGACCCTGAGAATTCGGCAATGCAGACACCACCAAAAACCACGATTTCACAGGTGAGGAAACGGTTCAGAAAGGTTGGAGCTTGCCTAAAAGTGAAGGTGCTGGAGTCCAAATTCCAATTCTCTGACCCCAGACCTATGCTTTCCTTACCATATCTTTCCACCTAAAAGCAGATTTTGTCTCAGTATACAGAAAGCCTTTCTAATAAGGAGCACATAAGAAGGAAACAGACTGCCTCACAAATGATCTTCCTTCCCCAGAAAAAAGGCAAACGAGGGCTGGAGGGCTTTGTGTCAAGGACATTTTGAAGGTGACTTCTATTCACAGAGGAGGATGAGTCAATCCGCCAGGCACTCAAATAAATGTTTACTATGAAAAGAGAGAGAAAGGAAGGAAGGGATGGAGAGAGAGAGAGAGAGAGAGGGAGGTGGGGGAGAGGGGGGAAGGGGGGAAGGAAGGAAGAGAGGGACGGAGGGAGAGAAGGTAGGGGGAGATCCAAGATGATTATCGAGAGATTCAAGGTGATACATCAGTCATCCACGGAGTTCATTCATTCAGTGAAGATTCACTGACCACTTTCTATGGGTGTGCTACTACATCCTGGAATAGTGATTAGCATACCAGACTTGAACATGGAAATCTTGCTATTAAAAGTGCTAGTTTACTCAGTTATCAACTGTGTGCCTTTTGAGTCTAAATTTTTCCATATGTAAACTAAGGATTATAAAATCTACCTCAAGGATTGAATGAGATAGTTTGAAAGTACGAGGCACATAGCAGGAGCTTACTGGTTCCCTTCTCCTCTTTAAGTATGAGAGGCAGCAGGAACTGAATATGATAATCAGCCAGGATCTGGATAAAGGGAAAGTGGGAAGCAAACAGATCATCTCTTGGTGTTCACAGTATGTAGTGGGTTTGAGAGTGACCCTGTAAGAGCAAGATAGAGCATTAATTCAAAAGCCTAGGGGACAACGTGCTTTGAAACTTTATTTGAATTTGAATTCTCAATCTGACATTTATTTCTTTCCACTGATTTTTGTACATTGTTGATTTTTGTACTTTTTTTCTTAATCTTAGACTGAACTGGAGAAAAGGCAATATTTTTTTCTGTTGGATGCTCTTTATAGATGAAACGGACACAGGGACCTGGTTTCATGAGGATTTATAATCCAAACATGCTTTTAATCGGAGGAAAAGAAATCATTTGTTTAAAAAAAAAAGGAATTTTCCACTTAGTAGATTTACCAGTTTCACGTTTCTGTTTTGAAAATTGGGCTTCTTGGCTACACCTAGAGTTGTTTAGGATGTAATGTTTTGGATAATTTTGCCAACTTAATGTTCTGGCCAGAAATAAGAAAGCCTCAGGAGACAATGGTTCAGCTGGTCATGAAAGATGGTCGGTGGGTACATGAGCATGCCCAGCCATGGAAACCGAGCTTGTAAGAAAAACCTTGCTCAGTCTTGATGACCTGTCCTTCCAGAAATAAGACTGGGCGAAAACTTGTTTTATTTTTTTTCCTGTTTTGCTTTAATATATAAATTAAACATTTGCTCAGTTCTCATTTTAAAACATTAACAAAAATTGTGAATTATTGAGTACAGAACTGGTTCACTCACATTTATCTCCTATTATGTACCCAGAAGACTAAAAATTACCAAAGAAATGTAAGTATATCTATGCTTAGGGGTTTTCCCATGTTGAGAATATTTATTTAATACATATGAAGCAGTTACATAGCAATATAAAATTTATTTGATGTCTTGCCAATGGGTTTCAGCCCCGGCCAAGTTCACTGTGGATTCAGTGAGACCAAAAAAATAGCAGCGGAATGTTCTTGGGGTGAAAGGGTTTATACCCAACTTTATTCCCACAGCGGCAGGTCAATTACTAAAATCCTGTTCACCCAGAGCGAGTCTGCATGCAGCAAGCCGGTCTCTGCCTCTGGGCGTCTCTGTTCCCCCCAGCCATCTCAGTCTCTGTCCTCGGCGCTGTCACCACTCCAGTCTCTGCTCTGCTCTCCTGCAGCCTTGCAGCTGTGCCACCGTGTCGCCCAGAGCACTGGGTGGAGCTCTCTATATAGAGTCAATAACAACATATTGACCTCCCATGTGCAGTGAGCTAGCCGACCAGGGTCAGGTGAGAATCCTGGCCACAGGAACCCTCACTTTAGCCACAGATGTTTATAACAACAAACATCTGCTGTATCCCTAAACTATTATGTGCCTTGCACACCCATCCTTGAGAAACTTACAGTCTGGTGGAGGGTGTCAAATATAAACAGACTTGTAGTAATGGTTAAACCTAAGACAAATTTCTTTAGAGTTTAGTACTACAACGCTATTAGGAGGCTATGACAAGATACGATTGTGTGTCTGTATACACACTGTTGTGTATGGTGGGGGGAGTATCCAGCTCTCAGAACAGTTGTCTTATTGACCCTATCTGAATAGCTTAAAAATTACACAATGCAGTTTAACAACGAATGAAAAACAAATTCATTTTCCCCAGCTTCACACCAAGACTTGGTCCAATAGGTCTGCGATGAGACACTGGCCTCTTCAGTTCAGACAAACCATGTGATTCTGATGCAGATGTTATGCAGAGCTCATTTTGAATTTTTTCTATCAAGGAATAAAAATTAGGAAGAATGGGATACAGCTTTTTAAGTCACAGACTCCAGACTTAAAACTCCTGGAACAGAAAAATACAAATTTCTTTAAAAAAGAACTCTATGAAAGAACGTTTTTTAAGATCAAAATAACCCCAATCATTATCACAGTTCCTCATTTGATTTCAGCTGATGATAACATCACTGCAAAAGGAATGAACTAGGACTATCTCTTAGAGAAACTCTGACAAAAAGTTTAATTTAGATGGTGGAATGTGTTACTCGAGAAGAGTAGAGAACTCTTTTTCCCTGGTATAATTAGGTTAAGACGACCTGACATCAGAACGACTATTTGAATGAGTTAAGTGATTCCACTCATCAAGTATTTCCTCAGAGAATCTACTCCGTGTATAACCCCATGGTAGATACTTGACGGTAGTGGGGAGAGGAGATGGGATTGTTGCCTGTGAGGTCTAAATCATTGAGGAACCTAAAATAACACCCAAGGAAAACACAAAAACACACGAAACACACAGATAGGAAACAGTAAATGTATGGTGTGGGCCGTAAGCATTGGGTTTGTTCAGCGGGTCTTAATGGACCCTGGATTGATCCAGGAAAAGAGTGAGGGTTGAAGCCGGAAGGATAGATAGAATTTGGGTTGCTGGAGAGAAGAGGAAAACAATTTTAGCAAAAGCACAGCATGTTTTTTTGTCTCATGAGCTGCTAAACAAGTGGCTAGATTGAATCGGGAAGTCATTTCGAGGTCACCAAACCTCATCTTTAGCTTTTCGACATTAAAAACCAGTGAGGAAAGGTGATGAGAGGGAGGAGAAAAGGACAGAGACAAATAAAAGGGAAAAGAAATTCCAAGAAAGATGAATCATTTCTACTGTTAGGTAAATGGCATATTTCCTCACTGGATATCCCTGGGTTTATTTAAAATAATAATCAGAAGAAAACAGCAAACATTTATCGAGCACTTATCACGTATCAGACACTATTCCAAGTAATCACATGTATTAATTCCTTTCGTCCTCCTCAGAACCCCATGAGGTAGTAACTTTTCCCCTTAGATCATCGAGATTCCTAATATCTCATGGCCCTCTAAAACAAGCAGTCTTATATTAAAGATTAATTTCATTTGGTCATTTTCAATACTTCTTGTTTTTATGCATCAGAGACATTTGCTCTACAAAAATATCCTCCATTTTCCATGAAGTATATGAATTTATACCTGGGTCTAAGAGAATGAAAAGTCAATTAACTTGGAAAAGATGAAGCACAGAGGGCAATAACAGAAGAAAGCCACTTAAGAATTTAATAAGCAAGGCCAATCGGAGTACACTAGTGATCTAATGGAAGAATGCATCTACTGTGATCCATTAGTAACAAGTCAAATGAGTTTAAGAACTCTATTACTTAATTCTATTACTTAAATTTCCCAGCAGTTCAGAAAAATCAACAGATTTTTTTTTCCACCTAGGTTTTAGGATGACTGTTTTGCATAGTATTTACAATTTCAAACATCTCTTTTCCAAACTTGTTGAGCAAAAATTAATGACTTAAATGCAGATTACATCCTTGTTTATTAATTACCAGTTTCCCTCAAACATTAGCAAGAATGTCTTCCTGGAAAACTGGTTTCCCCACAATATACAAAGGAAGTTGTCTCCTCATTGACTGGATAGGTTCAAACCACCAAGTGGTTTTAAAAGTTAATTAAATGGTTGGTAATGTAGTTAATCGTAGTTATAGAAAATGTGAAGGTGACATATTTGTTGGACTAACTTCCAGTCATGTCTAACAATCAGTAATTTTGGAATTCTATAGATTCATACTTAGTTACATGTACTTCACATAATTAATCATTGCAGTATTGTTAATATCACTTGAAGTTACCAAATAACACTTGAGATTCTTTAAAGTGCTTTATCTTATTAGAACCTTATGGCAAACCCTGGAAATCATCCAGACAAATCTGGCTTCTAATCTTTCCACTGCTATTAAGTAAGGGTTATGAGAAAGCAAAGAGAACAGTGAACACTCGGTTATTAATAGACAGATTTCCTAGTTTATAGGTCACTGGTTTTCTCCAGCTTGTTTTTTGGAAGGGTCAGGCCAGCCCCCCCAAAGTGGATGTACGAAATCCCTTGACGTATTTATCTCATCCACCATGAAAACATGGACAAATATTTCTCTCAGAATGCGGACTGCAGGCTAAAGAATGAATTACCAAATATAAGAATTTATTTTTATATTTAAAAGAAGTAGTTACTGATTGAAATAACTGATTTCTGCTGATCTCATTTACTTTTAGATATGCTGGGGCTTTTTCTTGGGCATTTCTGTTTTTTAAGTACTTAAGTAATTTTCTAAATTCTCATGTTAAGTAGTTGTAGGCTGTGTCACAGGTAGAATCTGGCTCATGAAGGTTTTCTCTTCCTAGCTGCCATTCTTTCCATTTAATTATTCTCTGGAAATAGGGCTGTGGACAATATAAGATTTGCCAATAAAGTAATATGGTAAGTGTTTATACTTCTGAAGTACTTTGTTTTGTTTTTTTTCCATTCTCTTTATTTACGTATATAAGAAGTCTGACCAATTTGCTTGTTTTCCCTTAGTCCTATTGGCTTCTTTTCATGCCATTTTCCAGTCAAAGAAACAAGACAGACATGACACTTTTAGCAATAGTTGGTGTCATTTCACTTTGCCTTTTCCCATTGCTCCCACACACAAACCTGTACCCTGTATTTCTGTGTCAGCTTGATCCACCCAAATGACCGCCAACTGTATTGGCAGCTGTTTGCTCATGTAGACAAGATGGGGAAGGTATGGAAGCAATCTGTATTTTAATAATTGGAAGAAACTAATATTTTTAAGTGGTTCTGGGCAGATTGCCCATAAATCTATACTGGGACTGCATTAAATCATAGCTTTTATTTTTAAGAAGCCTTTTGTCACTTTAAAATATAATAGATTTCTAAATAATCACTTTTCTTCAAGTCTTACATATAATCGAGTTTTTTGTTAAGAAAAGGTGTTTGATGAGTTTAGCAGGGCCTTGAAAATGAAGTTACCACACTATAAGCACACCGTTATAAGAAAGACAAAAGAGGCAAGCATGTGTTACAGAGACACGCACCAGACCCAGGAGGAAGCCTGAGAGTGAAAACAAAGCAAGAATATCTCAGAGAGCTAAGAGAAGTGCCAGAGAGCAAAAGCTCAGCATGAGCTGCAGAATGTAGAAAATGGCACAGCCTTCTTCAATCATGCATAGGGTAAGGGAACAGAGAAAGGGCGGGCTCCCCAGCTGGGGAGTGCGATACTGAGTAAAAAAAAAAAACAGAATTCTTCAGGTCCCAGTATAGTGTCTTTCTTCTCCGTTAATGCGAATATGAATCAGAAATTAAAAGAAGATAATTCCAAGAATGAGGGGAGTAGCCAAGCCTCCACATCCTGTGCTGGTCGCACCACATCTGGAGTCTTACATTTGTTCCTAGTGTTGCCATTGCCGGGCAGTGGTCTGGGAGGTCACTCCCTGCGCACCGGGCCAGGTGAAGCCTCAGCCTGGACAGGGAAGGGTTCTTGCCTCCAAAGGAGAAAGAATTCTCAGCAGTTAGGGTGAGTATAGGTAAGGAAGGAATTCATTAAAGTGAGAGCAGCAGGGAATGGTAGCTGCCTTGCAGGCAGCTGAGAACAGGAAAGTGCAGAGCTAGAGTTCACTGCCTTCTCAGCCTAGGGCACATTCCCTTGCGGACTCCTAGAGCTGGGGTCACCTGGCATCCTGTGTCCACTTGGATCTGCACGGCATGGGGACCAGCCCCTACCACCCCAGGATTTGGGGGAGCCACGGAGCACAGGATGGAGTGAGATTATGTTCTGAAAACTTCCCAAAGAAAGATTTTCAGGCAGGCCACTTGCTAAAGAGCAGATTGTGCAGCTGCAGTCCTGTCTGGGTCACCCAGGCGATAGGAACTTGCAGGCCCAAATCAGAGCTCTCGGCAGCCCCTCCCTATTTATCAGGAATAAAGTGGAGACAGAGTGAAGACTTGGAAATAGAATGAAACAGCCAAGAAACAAAAATGCTTACCACTGGAAGAGTGCAGAGAGACAAAATGCAATGAATTGAGCAGTGAGAAAGCTTTATTTAAAATTATGCACTTAAAGAAAGGAAAGTGCGGGCGACCTCAGAGAGGAGGCACACTGAAAGGCTGGGGATTCTCTTTTAAGACTTTCAGGAATGGGGCAAAGGGCAGCGTGGTGGTTATTGGGGGAGTGCACAGTGTAGGCTTGCCATGTGGTCTCAGGATGTCTCTCTCCAGTGGAGGACACTATGTCCTCATCTATGGTCAGTCCTCCAGATAATTCTGTAAGATAAACTTAACACAAGGAATTTATCGATCAAGGTCCTCTCCAAGAGAGTGGTTACTCTCAAGCACTGGGAACCTACCAGTGAGAACTACTTGCCCTGCCCTGAGATATGCTGTTGGCTGATCACTAAAGAATGTGTTAGGAATCTTACCTCCTAACTCCCTGGTTTTTAAAATGGAACCCTAGCCTTACGATGGGGTCCCTCCTGTTCTTGCTCTACTGATTATATCTTGGCATTTTTCATCAAAGGCAGGAAAAGTGAATCATGATGCTTGGCCCATGTCCTGCCCTACTTCACTAGGTCCAGTATTTTAAGAGGATCCAAAGGATTGTGAGATATATATCGAAGCAACAGTGTATTCCTTCATTCACCCATGAATTAACTTATTCTTCACTAAATACTTCTCAAGCACCTACTATATGCCAGAACCCATATTATATGCTAGGAAATAAATTTGTTCATTCACTCATTCATTCATTCACTCACTCACTCACTCATGCCTGCCCATCACGTTCCAGGCACTGTGGACAAGTAAGTCAAGGTCCCTACTATCACAGGGCACACAGATATGTACAAAACTTAAAATACAGTACAAAAATCACTATAAAACATAGAAAAGCATCTGGGAAGTACAGAGACAGAGTGAAATATTTGGCTTTGAGAAGAAAAGGTTTATTGGGCCTTGAAGAATGGGTAGTTCAGTGTATGGAGAAAGGATGAAGGGGACTGCGGGCAGAAGAATGGCATATGCCAAGTCACCAAGGTGCAAAAATACAAACAGGCTACATCAGGAATAAAGAGCAACTTGGTCATATGAGAAACTGTAAAAGAAACTAGACTTCTTTAACCTGGAGAATAGAGATAAAGTCAAGATTGGCCTTGACTTTAAAGGCCACTGCTCAACCCAACATAGGGTTGGTTGCCTGTGTAACCCCCTGACTAGTTCAGGTTCTGCTTGAATATTTTCTGCAGTTTGATCATACTTGATCCACAAAAGGCACTTCATACTGTTTGAGAAAGCTCTCATTGCAAATTTTTGTTGTCTTCAAATATCCATCGAGTGGAAAAGAGGCATTCCACTCTGAAGGACAAAAATAGAGTCATTCCATGGAAGCTACAGGGAAATATATCTAGGGTCAAGGTCAGGAAAAATCTGCAATGAGAGTTTTTTCAAACAGTATGGAATGCCTTTTGTGGATCAAGTGTGATCAAACTACAGAAAATAGTTAAGCGGAACCTGAAAAAGTCAGGGGTTACAAAGACAATTCCTGTGTCGGGTTGAACAGTGGTCTTTAAAGGCAAGGCCAACTCTTCAGGTTCTTTAAAAGCTAAGATTGAGTCACACACAGCATTCTAAGAAAGCACACTAGAATTTCATAGAACTCTGGAGAGGAAAAGGATCTTGATTATTGAATTCAATGCTTTCACTTTACCTATGAGGAATGGAAGCCTTGGAAAGATCAGTGCTAGTTCAAGGTCATCCAGCAAATTAGTGCTCCCTCCGGACTGGAGTCACCTCTTCAATCCCCGAGTGGGGACCACCCCACCGTATCAGAGTGCTGCTGTGGAGTGAACCCAAATCTGGACCTAGGATTCTCAATGAATAGACAGTGTGAAGACCAAAGCACAATCTGTAATATTAATGGAAAGAGGGGGAACGAGAAGTTCACATTCTTCCTGATTTTTCAAAAATAAGGAAGAGGGCTTCTCCAAACTACAGCCTTGTGAGAATTTTCTCAACCCAGGAGAAATATATACCCAATTAATCAATAATAATAATAAAGAGGTGATCACAAGGAACTAACATAGAAGAGCAATTGCTTCTAAAGTAACCTTTACCTATTAACATGGTAAGAAAATGTATTTGTTTATTCCATCATTAATTTCTTCATCCTATCAACCAGGAGGCATCTGTTTGAGTACCTGTTAAGGATCTCATACTGAACTAAGCACATCAGGATGATCAAAGACCAGAGCTGTGGTTTCAGAATAATATAATGTGACATGACCAATACTTTACAAGTAAGAGAGGATGTTAGGGAGTGGGTATGGGTGAGGAAACCCTTCCCAAAAGCAGCAACACCAAGGCTGGGATTAGGGGGTTTCAAAAGATGAGCAAGTTAGAGCAGTGAGGACTTAGAGGTGGAGAGAATGCATGTAAAGGAATAGTGCATTTTGGTAAATTGCAGGTAGTGTAGTGGTGTGCTGTAATTATACTGTACCTGCATTGCAGCAGTTGACAAAAATCTATATAATAGATCATCCTGAGCATAATATAAATATACTAGGTAGATGGATTTTGGATAGGTTGAATCTCCTCTTCCCAAACTGAAGTACATGTGGGGAAAGGTTTTAATGGCTTTGTCCAGTTTTATTTATGAGGTTAAATATAAAGCAAAAGTGTAATTTGAGGGACAAATAGCTTAACAATGACTAATATAGAGAATTCATCGATATGAAGTTTGTTAACCACAAATTTTGAGACAAGGTGAAACAAGCTATTAATTAAAGATATTGTAGAAGAGATACAAGCATCAAGTGCAAGATTTCCTTTCACTCAGAGAATCTGTAGTTGTACAGATGGGCGTTTTCCAAAACGAGAGGCCCAAGGGACCAGAGAGAGAATTTCTGAATTCAAGTCAGGATGTGCCATTTACTATCATTCAGTTTTGGGCATGTATCTTTGGGGCCCATTTTCTCTGCTTCCAAAAGTAGAGGATTAGACTAGATACTCTTTATTAAATTTCTAGTTTTAAAGATGGCAAAATAGGTGAAAGGGATTAAGACGTAAAAACTTTGTTATAAAATAAATGTCTTGGGGATCTAATGTACAGTGTAGGGGATAGGGTCAATAATAACATTGTAATAATTTTGTATGGTGACAGATGCTAACTAGAATTATTGTGGAGATCATTTTGTAATATATAAAAATATTGAATCACTGTGATATACACCTGAAACTAATGTTATATTGCAAATCAATAAAACTTCAATAAAAGCAAACAAAATACAATTAGCCTTCAAGAATTTGACACATATCCTTATATCCCAGGTTCCTAGGCGCCAGTGACACTTTAACGAATATTTTCTGAATGAATGAATGAATCGGTTACTTCTGTACAGGCCTCCAGTGGTATGACTACCATGGACAAAAAGGGCAGAACAGGTAGGAAAATGGTCTGCCACCTTGGGTCCAGGTAAAAATTTTAGGGTTGGTCCCTCTCCCTTCACTGGGAAGGTATGTATAATCAGCAAAGGAGAAAGTATGCTTCTTTATATAACTTTTATTTGCTTTTTTAAATTACAGAAGTAATACATACTTTTTGTATTACAGAAAATACAGAGAATGAAGTAAAAATTAAAACTCTTGGTAATTCTATCACCAAGAAGCTATCGTTTTTCCTATTTTGGTGCATAGCCTTCCAGTCCTCTCTTTATATATTTACACATACATTGGAGTAATAAATTGTGTGCCTTAAAACCTGTTTCTCCTCCCTTTGTTAATATAGCATGGATTTTTCAAGGCAGCATACTCCATTAAATGAATATACTGTCATTTATATAACCAACTTCCTATGGTTAAGCACTTAGGTTATTTTTTTTCTTTCTATAAACTATGTTACAGTAAATGTATTTTGCAAATTTTACATTTATTCTTTAGGATAAATTCCTAGCATAGAATTGCTTAGTGACTGATATAAACATTATTAAAGCTTTTAAATATATATCTTCCTACATACCTTCCAGAAGTGGAGTCTGCCAATTTATAGTCCCTCCAGCAAAACATAAAATTCCTGTTTCCCTCTACCCTTATCAATTACAGGTATTATCAATTTCAAAAATCTGTGCCAGTGTGAGAGGCAAAAATATCACAATTGTTTTAAATATTAATTTGTTTGATGACTTTAATAGACCAACATTAAAAACAGGGCTGTATTGGAATGTCTACCATACAATGAAAAAAAATACACAAAAGATAGACATCTTACCCAAGCAAAATAATTTATTTCTCTGTTCATCTTCATTTATTCATTTGTTCCATCACTGAGTGCTTTCCCTATACTGTAGATAGTTCTAAACATGGGAGAAATGGCAAAAAAATACACAATCCCTGCTCTCAAGGACATCACAGTTAAGAAAACAAATGTGTATTATGTCATAATACACTGTATCAACCCTCTAATAATACACAAAACTGACAGTGGCTCAAAGATGATCAAGAAGGAAAGGATGTTTCTTAAAAAATATTTAGACCCAGAATAAGGGGTAACCCCCAATAACCACAGGAGTCAGCAGACAGCAGAGGGCTGTGACTTTGGATGTAAGGGAGAAGTTCCAACAAATCCAATCTTACATCATAAAATGTATGACTGTACTGACTCATAATTTTAAGTTCAAAAAGAATCATTATTTCCCTTATTCAGCTGGTGGTATGCCAGTTTTTTTTCAATTATTGTTTACCATTAGACTGTTAATGTAACAATCTTATGACCAAATTTAAACCAAATTACCAATTAAGGAAAATTATGACTCATTACTAAGTAAAGATGGAAGCAATTCAAGCAAGTGAAGCACCCATCGTTGAGGAAGCTTTAAAAGCTTTTCTGCATGGTTTATTTTGTGGTTTGTCTCTTTCAATAAAGCAGCAACCTCAGAAATAATGTCAGCACGGAAAGCTCATGACTTATTCACCCCTGACATAACTTGAGAGTCTCATAGGAGTTTGCAACCAATTCAAAATGTCTTTCTTCTGATCATGAGATTCGGTAGCTTCACTTATTTACTTTTCTTCCTATATGAGTTAACAGGTTTACTGACAGATACGGAGCTGACATTCCAGTGGTTCTATTTTTTCCTTAGTCAGGATCACTTATTCATTGTTACTCAAAAAACACTTGGAACCCACTGCATTTAAAACATAGCATTCAGTTTTACTAACGATTTTACCAACTCTCTGAAGTACAATACCAATGTGCACATCGATTGTACCTACACTTCATAGAAGAGAATGAAGCTACAGTAAATCTCAGGGCTACATAGCCAGTCAGCAGCAAAACGAGCGTTTGGAAGGGAGATCTTTGCACTCCAGGCATATTTTCCCCATTGTGCCTTTCTTACTGTGGTTCCCAGCTTTTCTCCTCTCTAGCTTGTCTAATTCATATTCTTAAAACACCAAAGTACTCCCCACCTTCATCAGCTCTGAGAAGCCATCTTGACCATTTCAGTCCACAGAACTCCCCTCCTCAGAACTCCTATAGCTTAGCTTGTTGCTGTTAAGTGGCACTAACTCAGAAAATGTTTAGTGGGGCCTCTGTCTTTATCATGAAATAACTTTTTGTCTATTTAGAAGACACTATGCCAGGATATGTGAGAGTATTCTATTACTCAAACTTAAGTTCTACACAGTTCTACATTTTTGACAACCTACTATGAGTCAGGTGCTATGATAAAATCTGAAGATATGGTTTCTTCCCTCAAGAATCTTAGTCTGATGGAAATGTAGATATATTTATTTTTTTATGTGCATGTGTGTACACTTGTTCATCCATTCGTTTGTGGATTAATTTGGTAAGCAAACTAATTTGCTGTCTATGAGCTGTCACTGGGCCCAAAAAGATAAAATGAGATATAGCCCCTATCTTTCAAGTAATTTGCAGTTTAAGGGACAAGATAGACATGTCAATGTTTTCAGTCATTCAGTAAACATCTATTAAGTCCTTGCTATGTGGTGGACAGAGTGGAGAACACATGACTAATACAATCCCTGCTCACACTGCTGTTTCCCCTTTTGAGTAGTATAATCCTCAAAGGCAGAGAGTAGGAACTAAACGTTTTTATCCTATGTAATAAGGGGCCACAGTGAAGCCTCAGCCAATAGACATTCATTCATTCATTTTTATATCTATTTCAAATCTCTTAGCACTTCCTACATATCATCCCCTTTTAGAGCAACTCTAGATAATGAACCTACAACAGAATTATCATAAACTTTATAGTCCTTGTATAAACATTTCCAGTGATGCTTGAAATAGATAATCTTATTCCATAGTAAAACAGCAGCAGCCACTTTTTGGCTTTTATACAGAGAATAAAATAGTTACTTCTAAAGAGAGATTCAGTTTCCTCCCTCTGTTACTTTGCTCACATGTTTGACAGGCCAAGGCACATATGGAGAAATACTGGTTTTCAGAATAGGCTAGTCAGAGAGCTAGGGTTTTTTTTTTTTGAGGTTTCTCAGTGGGGGTGGTAAGTGAGGAGGATGGGGCTTCCTACATCAATCAGAGCATGTCAGTTCGTTTTGTTTTAAATATTATGCTTCTAAGTAAAATTTCACTTGGAAAAGAGTCTTACTACTTAAATTGTCTTTTAAATAACTGATTAAAAAAAGAAAAAACAAGTAACACTAATAATAATTATGTGCATTGATTGCTTAAAAATAACTGGCTGAAGAGAATCAAACAATGCAGTAAGATACAGCATTTTGACTGTATGATTTTTAATATTTGCTTTTTCAAAAACAAAAACAAAACACCAGACTCCTTCCTATGAGGACAAATGAATCCACTTTTAAAGACAACTATAGCAGCTAATGTTACCTCGCACTTACTACTTGGTGCCAAGTACACTCTAAATCAATCATCTCATTTAGTCAGTTTAATATCCCTTTGAAGAGCCATTTCATTATACCTACCCACATTATTAAAACAAATTTGGTTGCATCAGACATTAGAGACTAATTTCCTAAGAGATTTGCCTATCCAAATGTATCTGATTTCATGAATCAACTTTTCCATTTATTCAGTTCTACTATATAGTAACACAACACAAATATATCCTACAAAGTCCAACCGTTCTTTTTTTCCAGACAGCAGTATAGCTAGTATTTACGCATATAATATCTCATTTCATCCTCAAAACAATCTTATGAGGTAAGGACTATTCTCATGTTACAGATAAGGAAATTGAGGAACTAGTATGTAGAAGTAGGGACCATAAAAGGGCTGGGAGAGGACCACGTGTGGGCAAGTTTCCTGGCTGAAAAGAAAAAGAGAAGGGTGTCCTTATTCCAGAAAACTCCATTATCATTTCAAACTTCTCGTATCAATACAAGCCAAACAGAAAGAGTTGTCTATCTTCCCCATTTCTCTTTCTCCACTCCAGTAATCATAAAAAAGGCCAGACCCTCACTCTCTATGGATGCCAATAGGTTATTTCTACTGACCGCATTTATCATGGAGGTAGGTGAAAACTATGAGGAGGAGTGGAGCAAAGATAGACTACATTTAGATATGTTTAACACCATAATCATTTTTAGACATGTTTAATAGGAAAGGCTTCCTAAGGGAAAGGGTGTAAATAGATTTTGCAAAGGCCCACAATTCCTTGACTGTTATTTTCTTCTCTCTTCATTCCTTTATTCATACACTATGACTAACTTCAGTACCAGACACTACAATGGACACTTGGGGGTACCAAGGATGAGTCAGGATTTCTGTTGTTGAATGAAAAAATACATTTAAATAGAAAAGGCACAAGATATTAAGTGCTGTGAGATGCTACATCAAAGCCTATTTAGGCAAGGACTATACTCCACTTATCTTTTTACCTCCAGCTCTTACCAAATGATAGCACAAAATTAAAAACTCAATACATTTCCTAAATAAATGTTTTCATGTCCAAGATTTCTATGGCTGGCTTCAAATTCTCTAATGTTCACATTATATTAGATCTTAATATGATTGTAGTAAACTACACTTGTTTTCATGGACTTCATATCCAAATGTGTACTAGTAACAACTACAAGTCCTAGATATACTAAAATCAATGATTACCCTTATTTCATACTTTCCTAGCAATAGAAAAAATATAGTAGATAGTAAACTTGTCACTTGAGAAGCAAGTGCATTAATGGAGATTCAATACAGGAACTACTGTTGGCTAAATTAATCCATTTACGTAGCTCTTCACAATCTACAAGCAAGCCTGCCCTCTAGTGCTAAAACTGTTAAATTGAATCAGAATAGCATTTAACTACTAGAAAAAGGAATTAGCACTTCAAATATATTCTTAAAACGTAAAGCTGCATTATCTAAAAAAAAAAGCTTCATTCCGTAAATAAAATGGCATTCCTCCTTTAAGTTTGTCATATGGTTACCTATTTTTTTAACCTCAGTGCTTCCATAAAATTACAGATATGATTTGTATGTAGTAGAAAATGTATTATTTTACTAAAAAATCACGTCGGCCCCAAATTTCATTAATCATGTATCTCCAGTTCAGTTCTATTCTCTGGCTACTCCCTCATTCATATCATGACTTAAAACATGGCTATATACATTGGCGACTTCCAGATAGAGATGGATGGATGGATGAAATATCCAGCTCAGACAGCTCTCTTGAACTGCAGACTCAAATATCCAACTGCCTATTATTCTACATGTCCCTTGGGACATCTAACAAGCCTATCTACCTAACATGTCCAAAACTAAGCTCTCAATATTCACTCCTCAAACCTGTCCCTGAGTCTTCCCCATCTTTAAATGGCCACTTCATTCTTAAAGTTTAACCCAATAATGGAGCCACTAATTCTTCTTTTCATCCCCATATTCAATTTATCACACATACTTTTGGCTCTACTATCAAAATATATTCAAAGTCTGACCACTTATTTCCATTGCCCTCAGCCTCAAACTACACCACTGCTCATCTGGATTACTGTATTACCCTCTTATCTGACACTGCCTATTTCCGTTCTTGCCTTGATCAGGACCCTAATTGCTTCCCACCTCACTCAATCCAAGTCTTGCTTTAGAGAGGCCTACAATGTCCTACAGATCTATACCTACAATCAGGCACAATCATTACTCCAATCTAACCTAACTTCCTACTCCTAATACTCTATTCTTGCTCACTATAGTCACAATAATCTTGCTTTCATGAAAACACCCAGAACACTGCCAGCTCAGGACCTTAGTATGTAATGTATTCTTTCTGCCTGGAATACTCCTCCCAGGTAACCGTATGGTTCATTCATTCACTTCTTCAGATCTCTGCTCAATGTCACTTTATCAGTTTGTACTCTCTTTAAAATAGCAATCCTATACTCACTCCCCAAACCACTCCTTCGACTTATTTTCCTTTAACAACCTTGTCACCATATGATAAACTATACACCCACCAATTAAAACGAAAACCCCGCAAGGATCAGAAATAACCGTCTGTGCTCTGCTTGTGCGCTCATGCTCACCCATGCGCATTCTACACACTAACACATACTCAGGCCTAGAACGCTTCCTGGCACATAGGAAATGCTTGGGACTTACTGAAACACTTAATTCAAGAGGAATATGAGCAAGTCTGGTTATAAAAATAAGTGGTAGAATGAAACAGGAATCCCAATTATTAGTTTATAAAGGATGGAAAAATTTGGGGGGAAAGAAAAAAGGACGATTTTAAACCAATTGTTTTTTTGTTCAAATATCAAGGTGTATTTATTTAACACTACATGCTATGGATAGGGCCCTGTTTGAACTTAAGTCTGGTAGGTATTGTTACCACTGTTTTACTGGAGATGAAACTGAAGGTGACCAGAGGTCAACTTGACTAAAAATAACAAATGTGGCAAAACAGGTGACCAACACAGGGTTCTCTAACATTACTTCTAAAAATTATCTCTTAATGTTCAAAGTAGTTTCAAGGAATAATAAAAATCCAGAACAGGTAAGGTTTCTACATTTGTAGATAGAAACAATGGTGTATACGAACTTGCAATAAGCCATCTTAGATGTATGACAGAATAATAAACGTCAAGCATTCCAGGTAAACTAACTTCATTCAATACTCAGAAAAATTAATTTTGCTAAGTTTGGTAAGTTAATAATACTAACTCTTAAATGAAAAGTTGTTCAAATAAAGTATTAGTCTTTCATCTTTCATGGTTCAAATGCAATTGTTAGCAATTGTAAGAAAGCAAATTTTCCTTTTTACCTTCAAAATATATGAAGGGCTTTTTATCCAATCTATTTCCTACATGGAAAAATAAACTATGGGTAACACTTAGTGATATTCAGTTTACACACACACACACACACACAATGAATTTTGAATTTTGGTACATTTGGCTTTATACATATCCATTTTGCTTATTTGTTAGCTTTCAAAAATAATTGTTAAATATAGCATCTCAGTATTTCATAATATCCACATTTTTAACTTAATAAAAAAAAAGAGTCTATGAAGTTATGTGGAACAATTTTCACTAATACTTTAAAGCTGAGAAAGCCAAAACACAGAAGGATAAAAAAATTCAAAAATGATGTAATCTTGGAAAAACTAATAAAATTTTAATGAAACTATCTTACTGTAGCTCTCTCATTTATGGATCACAGATCCATAATATAATACAACAAAGCTCCAATAAAACTGACATTTAAGACAAGGTTCTATACTCAAGTTAAAATCTAGCATTATTATTGGACATATTTTAAAGAATATTTAACATACGGCAAACCAGAATCCATGCAAAAATAAGCCCCATTATAAAAGGTGCTAATAAATTACAGACAAAGCACACAAAATACAAAGATGGTCAAACCATAACAACTTGTTTAGGAAAGGAACAAAGGAAGCCCTATCTGTGAAAGATACAACAGATTGTAAGGCAAATTTATGTTCTATTAAGACTGGTGTTCAGGAAAAGGTAAATTGTCCTTTAAAAGATCTCAAGATTTGCTCTAGTGAAGTTGTGAGTTCACTAGAAAAATCTCTACAATAGTGAATTGTGATAATTCACCTAAGGCTTAGGCCAGAAATTCCTCTTTCCATAATCTATAATCTATTTAAATTTACCATAACAGTTAGACTGCTTTTTTTAATTTCTATGGTACTATCCATAGGTAGCTAGGTCTGCTAAAAAAAAAAAAGACCAAGTCTTAGGTGATCTGAACATCTGGTTGTTACCAAATATTTATGAAAGTAATAAAATCACACCCATTAAAAAATTTTATGATCTAGAATATTCAATAATTCAGACCAGCCTTTCCTATTAAGGAAGTTAATGAGATTTTACTATTATTTCTCTTTCCTACTGAAAGGAATATGAATCCTTCTTTGAAATGTTTCTTTGTAAGAATTTTCAGTACCACTCAAGAAATTACACTTTCTCACAAAAGGAGAATTCCTCTTTAGGAGTAAGACTGAGATTATTCTGCCTTTTCTGCATTAACAAGTTATGTGTTTAAATGGTCCTTATTCACTGCTTTAGATATCTGGTAAGCACTTGAGACATGCCATAAAACTTTAAGCTACGGGAGTCTTGTAAGCTTGAACAAGACTTTATCAGACTAAGAATTATCATCAGAAGAGTTATAAGTACACTTCAAGAAGGCAGTAAAACAAATTAAGTCAGCACTCTTCCTCTTCCCTTCTCAAGCTGAGCACATAATGTATTTCAGTAAGTTCCTTAATAATTTCACATGAGCAATTTTAGGCAGAAAGGATAGATGTGTTTTGTTGAAGAAATACTCCACTCAAAGATAGATGTTTCACTGCTAATACACTTCATGTGTTCTGAATTTGAGCTACTCTTCATAACTTACATGCCTTAAAAACTCAAGTTATCTTAAAGTTCTACTCTCTTCCTCTCTGTGCAAAATGATGGCATTCTATACTGAGATAAATTTTTGGTTTACTAGATGAAAAGGCATTTGTTTTTAAGAGAAATATTCCTCACAGTCAATCTAACATCCCCATAAAAGGGGGATTTCAGGTTAAGAAGCACTAGAGTATTTCAAATAAAGTAAAACCCAAAATAAAATCAACAAAACTTACACATTATACATAAAAATACTATTACTGTCAAAAAACGTACTATGTCAAGAGTTTTTAAAAGACAAGAAATCAAGACAATAAAAGACAAACATTGCAACACAGTCAGATTGGCACATGATAATACACCATTTTTTAAAACCCTCCCATGTAGGTAACACTCTGTTACCTGAATCCCGGCAATTTTCTAAAGATACCAGGCCTTGTTAAAAATTATTGGCTCCAAGAGGTATGGGGACAACCTCTCCATCTTTTCACAGTTGAAAATCAACACCTGGCTCTACTTTCTTCCAGTAGTATTACATTTGTAAGCTATTCTATAAGAAGCAAATCATTTCCACTTGTAAAGCACCACTGAGTATTTCACTCATACAAAGGACACAATTTTGAAATTTTTACAACAGGAGTCCTGGGAAGGCACTTAAAGATAACTAGTCAGAAGAGGAGCCACAACAGTTGGGAGATTTCTTTTTTATACTGCAGGCTCCTTAATACTGCACTCTTGCTTATTTCACTTAACCTCTTTATTATATTATAGGTTTCCCAATACATTAAATGCTGCTCAAACATAAATTGAGAAAGGAAAACAAGAAGGGACAAGTCCACAACCTGCTGATTAATGAGGCAGAATAAATTTGCATCCATGACTCTTAGGAATTAGAACTAGAAGGAGCAAGCACGTAAAGCAAGGATGGCTTGGTTAGGATTGGGCTGCTGACTTTAACGAATAAAGTAAGTTTCATTTTAATTTTCAGATTCAAAAAGCCTTAAAGGTATTTTTGGATATGAAAGCAAAATAAATAGTTTAACATATTTTATTTTTTTAAAGGTCATCTATAAGTTTAGAGAGTGTTCGTTATTTTACCCAAATAGTGAAGATGACAAAGACATTACCTTTAGTTTAGGCTACAAACTGACAACTTGTAAGATTTCACTTAAATTGTATGTTTTGGAACTAAACAAAAATGGCTAATATTCTTCAAGTTCAGATGTTGTGCCTTGGAGAGAAAAATTAAATAAATTATAAAACAGATTCAAATGTCTAAAATTCTAAATGCTTTACTTATAATAAATTTGATATTAAGACATCATTCATGGTGTTTTATCATAACACTGTTGGTATGCTCGGTTCTAATAATTCAGTGATTCTAATACTTAAGAAGAGCATTCCAGAGGAATTATACTCATCTATAAGATATACAAGGGAAAAAATATCTTACACTATTCTATCAGTGTATTACAAAGTTGAACAAAGTGATTTCATTAAGAAGGCAAATAAAACAGCAATCATTTTCTCCAAGATTAACCAAGAGCAAACAAACCATAAAAATATTTACAATGCTATTCTCCTTTAAGTAATCAATACTGAAAAATCACTCATTAAATAAATTTACCATCAAAAATCAAGCTTTACCTTAAATCCCTTAAGAAATGTCCTTATTATGGAAAAATAATCTCTATATTTCTCTCACTCATACAATGAAACTAGGACTGTTACTAAGGTCGTGACTAGACTGTGAATGTGAACAAAGTTTTCATAACACTGGGATATTGGATGGTTGAAAAGGAACGTACAAACAACCCTGCTGCTGGCTTGAAAGATGCCTTTTAAGTGAATTAGAAAAGGCTGTCCTTTCCTCAAGATACTTTATTGCCAACAATCAGAAAATTGTGAAAATTACCAATACTGTGATTGTACTAATATAAGTGGCACCTCTGAGTTGTGCACAATTATACCCAGAGTTCTCTCATGATTATTCTATCATCTTCTTTTCCTATATATCTTAACTAAATTGAACAACATCAGAACTAAGGTTCTTTTAAGAAACCCTCCCTAAAAAACAAGCCTTAAACGAAACTCCCTGTGCCACAAAATGACAGTTAAAGAGATCACATATATGACACTAATAACAATAACGATGATACAACTTGTACTGGTCTTAATTCTTTCATAAGGTTGTCTGATTTTGAGATCATTGATACATGAACTTTGCTCTTTCAAATACAATGGAACCTTTTTTTAACTGATAGAATACAGAAAAATTCACATTAGGAATATACATACAGTGCTGATTTATGCTTAATGACAATACTATTTAATGGTTAGAAAACAAAATAACTGGAAAAAGTCTTTCAAATTCCAAACTTCTCAGGTAAAGTGTGTGCATAAGACCTTGGCAGGCTTCACAGAAAACTAGAGCTGAAAGTTGAAGCATTTCCAATATCCAGAAATGTGTTTTATTAGCTGCATCAGAAAATAATTAACCCAGGGGTCAAGGCCAATAAATATTCTTCCTAACTGTGCAAAGATGAATATACTGAACCATATCATCAACAGACTTCATTGTCAAATATTAAGACTGTTCAAAATCTTTAAAATGCCACCAATTCATGGTGAGAAAGAACCTCTAAATTTCAAGAATTAAAATTTACAAAAATAAATACCACTCTGACACTCAAGGGACATCTTTACTTTAAGGCCTTTGTCACAAATCTGAATCTTTATTGTTCTGAAATAAATGTTATCAACATAACTCAAAACAAAAATTCCAATATTCAGTCTCAGAAGGTGTGGCTCAATGCCCATCACATGTAACAAGAAAACTTCCTTTAAAAAAAAGGAAAAAAAAAGTACTATGAGAAGTCTTTTCATATGAATGAAAATGCACCCTTTCGGATTTTTTTCCCCCTCATCTCATTAGCTTGGACACACGTGGGAATCAACAAGTTTGCATTTTCTTCACAAATAGTTCTTGCTATGACATTTGACGGATCTTTTGCCATTCAACAAATTCATCAAGAAGAACAGGCCCTAGAAATAAAGAAAGAATTGTGAGAATTCAGTGAATTCATCTCTCCAACTATCAAACAAACGAGCTTTGGGATGATGAAAAGGACTGACCCTCCTCTTCTTCAGGTGTTTTGCTTTCAGCCTCCTCCCACTTCAATTTACTGGTGCTTTGCTTTCTTAGACTTTTCTTTTTTGACAGAGGGGACTTTCCACATTAAGTATCTGCAGCAACTTCCTTCTCAAACTTTAAGTATTCCACATATTCTCCAATAACCAAGTCAATGGTAACATCTCCCTCTTCCTTACTGCCTACAGCATTCTGCAATTTCATTATTAAACAATCTGAAAAATGCTTAATGCAGTATTTCCATGGAACCTCACCAAGAAACGTGTAGGCTTATTGAAGGGGTGGTCATATTAGAGACATACATTGTTCCAGTAACAAGCCTTAGAATAAATCTTAACACAAAGTCAATGTCTTATAAATACCTAAGAACTATTCTAAAAAGGTATTTATATAATGCAGAGTCCAAACTCATTTACCTGTAAAAGACAGGTAAGCAATTTAAATGAGCTCATTGTTTAGTATTTTTTAATATAGGAAAACCAATCGCCACAAAGAAGTATGTTTGCCCTATTTTTGTTAAAATATACAACCCTCTGGTGGTCTCTTTTTCCCTTGCCTTTGATAGACATTATTTCTCTCCTGTAAGAAAAACAGCAGACAAGCACAATAATAAATGACAATGGAAAAGTATCTACTTGTTGGCATACTGTGGACCAGCACACTGGAAAGCAAGTCCAACGTAAGTCACTGTTTGCTATGAAAGAACACAGGTACCGTTTTGTCAGATTTTCTGATTTTTCAAAATCTGGAAGCTTTAATTTTATATAAAATCTCTCAGTTTTAAATGCTGACTTGAAACATACATGAATATACACACCTATAGGTCATACATAGTTCTTATGCTGCCTGTTAACTGCTTGCAAGGTATTATTTCTAAAAATATTATTGAATCTTATACCATTTTGTAGGGGAGGGCACATTATATATAGGGAGAAATAAAGTTATCCCTTCTTCAGTGTCACAGAAATAAGTTCACAATATCAAAGTTTATGTTTATAGGAACAATATACCTTTCACTGTGACCCTTCTCAATAACACAACATATGTAACCACACTGGTGGTTGGAAATGAAAACTTACAGTTCTAGAGAACTAACTTAGTTACCTAAATAATTTATCATCGCTTCAAAGATCACTTTCATGGCAATCTGGCCTTTCCACCAAAGAGAATGGCATATATTTTAAAGGACTGAAAAGCTGTAAATATATCACTACCTGTTTACTCAATTGCTGAGGGAAGTTATTTTGACATTATTTGCTGTACTGTGAATGGATACTATGATGCTAACTTTAAAGTTTTTTCTATTGTAGTTGAAGTTTTGCTTTCCTATTTTTTAAATCATGCCTGTAACTTTTCTTCCATAGGAAAATGCCAGGAAAGGCAGGAATAAAGCAGAATTTTAGCTTCTAGATGAAGAAAGTTTAATTTAAATTTAGCTATAATGCTGTTAACTGAGGAACTGAAAACATGTCTTACCAGCATGCATTTGTAATAGTAAAACAGTAAAAGTTACTGTTAAAAAGTTTAAATCCTTTATGGTAATGCTACACAAATCATTTTCTCATGCAATAGTTCTAAGAATTTTATTTTTATAGGAAAACATATTGTACTTACAAGCACCATCTTCATCATAGTTACTAAGATCAGCATGGACTGTTCTGCTGAATTCTAATACATTGTACCACTGATCTTTGTTCATAACACGATACTTTGATTGCTGTAGAAAATGATGTAAATATTTGGAATACAGAAAAAAAGCATAATTTATTAAGATTTCACTTCAGTAAATGTAGTTATAACATTTTTTATGACTTGGTCTTTCCTAAGACATATATTTCTCTTTTAATAATATTATGTTTTTTTTTTAAGAGAATCCTCAGGGACCCACCATCCTATTTTTCTCCTTTTTCTTTCATTTTTGAGGAATAACAAAAGCATCAAGAGTACTAATAGTTAACAGTAAAAATCAGTGACTATCCTACATATATACTTGTGTAATCAACAAAGAGACCAAGATATTTAACATTTTCTACATCCATTAAGTTCCCTCATGCTGCTTCCCAGTAAATTATTTCTTTGCATGAGATTTACTGTTTGGCCATGTTTTGAAGGTGGCATCTTTGGAGGCAGTGGAAAGAGTATACAGGCTTAGGTTCAAATCCTACTTCTGCCACTGAAGTGTGTGACCCTGGGAATTATCTAACAGAACCCATTTCCTCATTTGCTAAATGGGGATAAAATGTAATTCAAAATGGGGTTACAAAGATTTTAGAAGATAATGTATGCCAAATACCCTCCACAAAACAAGTATTTGAAAATATTTAGTTCTCTCTGCTCCCTTTAGAGGTGAATGTTTTACATTGTTATACTTATTTTTGCCTCAAACTAGTAATAGGAGGAAGATTGGTAACATCCATCAAAAGCATCTACTTTATTGGGCTTAAAGATTTAAGTGTGTACAAAACCCCATTCACATGAGACTTTTTCATGTCATTGTCTTTTATCATGAGCTTTAAACAAAACTACTCTGGGGAGCTTGCTATGATAAAGTTAAGCTTTATGAGAAATTATTTTCAAAGCAAAAAGCAAAAACAGCTGTATTCAAGGAATGTGAGAACTATACCAAAAAAACCTTAAAGTCAAAAAGGCATAAGAACAGAAAACCAAACAAAGCAATGGAAAAAAAGTACCTTTTTAAAACCACTGCCTACAGTAGATGCTATGATAAACCTTCTAAAAGAACACTTTCTTCGTAAATTCAACATACATTTTTTAGTAATCAGGACATTTATGTACCGTATTATAGCCATTCGCATTATTTGTGGACATAAAATATGAAAAGCTTTATTCTAATTCTTTAGACTGAGCCTAAGTAAATTTTTATTACTTAGGAATAAAAGGAAATTTTTGTTACTATAGTTAGTTCTTTTATGTGAATTTCAGCCTAAGATCTGTGTAACAGAAAGAAACCTGATTAAGATTTGAGATTGGGTTGATGTAGCATCAATTCCCTCCTGGCCTAAAGCCAAAGAAACTAGAACATCTGTGCTAAAATATTTCTTGAAGTATTTTTTTTTAATTGGGGAAGGTGGGGGATGCAAGGGATGGAATCCAAATATCTTATGTATAAATTATATTAATGAACATGAACCCATGTAAAAAATGACAGTATGCACACATTTTAACAAATTTTCTACTACTAGAGATTTTTTTCAAAAGCACATTTGTTTTTTTTTTTCTTCAATTAAAGGTATATTTTCAATCAGAGTTAAGTTTTTAAGTAATGTTCTCAAAATAAAATAAAATAACACATACCTCCAGGTACTGGTAAAATACTGAAAACAGTGGCCATGTCCTCCCGAGCAGAAGAGCTAACATAGATTTAGCAGTATCAATATCAAGGCTTCTCTGATCTTTATCCTAAATTATAATTAAAAAAATTTCCTAAGTCTGGTCTCAAAATCAATTTAATATTAAAATTAGAAACCATGGAAATTCTACCTACCCTTGCAAAATCAAAGGCATATCTGTAGATATTCTTAAATGAAGAAATATCATTCAACTGTGAGCGCAAAAAGTCAAATTTGTTCTGTAACTTTTCTGTGCAGTCACACCTTAAATAAATTCAAACAGATTATATAACCAAAAAAATAAAGAAAAGCATCTCTAGGGGGTTAGAAGGAATGCATTAAGAAAAAAATGAGTGCATTTATGTAAAATTCTGATTCACAAACTGAGTAACAAAACTTGTTGCCTTGTATCCACCAATGCAATAAAATAGGAAAAAAAGAAAACCTTGCAACACTTCAATGACTTAAGAACAAAACAAAACAAAAAAGAACTCAATTAAAAAACTTGCATAAAATCATCAATATCTCTTATAAAGAGATGTATAAAAATGTGCTTTTACCACATATAAAGTTAAAAAGACAGCAGAACAAATTAATCAGGCTTCTGACACATACTTCACTGGAAAGTTTTTAGGCACCAGCTTGGTGAAAGAGATTAGCCATGAGTGGTTTTAAAAGTTTAGGATGTAACACAGTGGAAATCAATACATTTTATCAGTGCTTCAGTCATAAATTCAGATTCCATTATTTTTAGTCAACAAAAAATAAAGGTGTATCAGTAGCAGCACCTCAATTCAAATAAGGGTACATATGCGAAAGAATGCAAACAAGTTATACATGTTATTTCTAAAGATAAGATATTAAATATAAGAAGCTACATAAATGAAATGCTCAAAACTCTACTGACTTTCTGACTCTCACTGGCTTGATTGATACATTCCATGTTTAGCAAGAAGCAAGGCAGAGAAAGCCTACCACAACTGGCACAAATCTCCAGGTTCCCCTCCTGCCTAATCCCAATGTCCTATGTGCTCTAGTCATATTCACTTACCATTCCATATGCCACAGCTACACTTTAGCACAGTATTATTTTCTCTCTCTACTGAAATGCTGTACCCTCCAACATACTGACAAAATATTACTCATCCAAACCTAACTTTCATTTTGCCATCTCTGAAAGACCACCTGACTCTGTTTAGTCAGATTAGTTGGGTCATCCATCTACTATGACCCACAGTATTCCACTCAAAACTTTTAGTACACATCATGTACTACAGACCCCTAGCATTCAGATTTAAGTAAGACCTTCACTATTCTAAATGAACAATATGATGTTTAGCAACATTATAATTTCATTTAGGTATAAACATTTTGGATAAATTTCTAACTGCTGATTAAATCTTGCATTCCTAGAATAAGCCAAATTTGGTCATGTTACCTGTTTCATATACTGCTAGATTTTTCTGCTCTGCTCATAAGTAAGACTGGCTTGTAAATTTCATTCTTTCACACTCTCTTTGCTAGTTGTGATAACAGATTTAGAGACAGCATAAGCCTCAGATAAATGAAATGAGAATTATTATCTTTTTTTGTTTTCTGAAAAAATTTGCTGAACACTGGAATTCTCATTTGTCCAAACTCAGCTGAAAAGTCACCTGGGCATTTTCATTGAGGGAAGAAAAGACTTTTAACTATTAAATAATCAGCATTTTTAATGGTTATAGGACCATTCATATTTTCTATTTCTTTTTCTATCAGTTATGAGCATTTATATACTTTTCTGATAATATGCTTATTTCACACATAATTTTATTTGTCAATTAAAATTATTTGTAACATTTTCTTATATGCATTATTACATAGATTTCCCTTTTTTTTCTTGACCATCTTGCCAGAATTTAATTTCTCAACTGTAGATTTGCTTCTATTTTACAAGTGTCTACACAACTTATCTTCTTTCTTCAGGTTGATCCTTTATCTAACTTCTTAAAATTAGGTATTAGTTCATTCAGTTTCAGGCTTTTTTGTCTTTTAATATAACATTTATGGCTATAGCTTTCTCTCTTAAGTATAGTTTTAGCATGAGCCACAGTTTTGATACAAGTATTATTTGATACAAGTATATTTGATTATTTACTTGGAGATGACATCTTGATAAGAGTGGTTTCAGAGCAGTGGGAGGGATAAAGTCTTACTTGAATAGGTTTGAGAGATAACGAGAAGAGAGGAACTGGAGAAAATAAGTATAGACAAGTGCTTTCAAAGAGTTTGGTCTAAAAGGGAGCAGAGAAAAGAGGCACTAACTAGAGTGGGATGTGGGGGAAAGGGCAGATTTGCTGTTTTTCTCTTTTAATAGATAAAAGAAATAACTTCTGCTTCCAGGAAGATGAAGTAGATGTACTTTTCCCTATCTCTTCCCTGCTAATTCAACTAAAAATCTGAGATGTTATATAAAAACAAACATAACTCTGAAAGACTCTGAGGAACAATACAGTAGTGAGTTCCCTGGGCTTATTTTTGCCTCAATTATGCCAGACTCGGAGCTGAAGGAGTCAGAAAAACCAGAAATACCAATGGGGGGGACACAAAACAACAAAAAGAACAACAATGAAAGCCTGCTCTCCTTCCGGCCAAAAGCAAGCAGCCTAGCAACAAAGAACTTTTAGAAAAAGAAAAACACTCTTCTCCAATCAAATACCACAGAAAGAAACTGTGGCTCAACCCCCACCACTGCAGGCAAAGACTGAATGGGGACCTGAGTGGTCCACCTTCACCAGGATATAGACAGGCCTCCTCCTCAACTCCTGCAGAGTCCACAGAAAACAAATGGGGAACATGAACTTCCACTCCCACCAGGTAGGAACACCAGCCAATTCTCCTCCGCCCTGGGGTGGTGTCAGAAGGGAACCTGTGAAGAGTCAAGGCTTTCACCATCAACCAGGAACAAGGTCACCACCCCAGTACTGTCAGTGGTGAATTTCCTGGAGAACAAGAAAGCATCAGGAGGCCTAGTGGGGACCTTGAACTCTCATGCCTGCCAACAGTAATGAAGACTTCCCTCCTCAGAGGTCAATGGATGCAGAGTTGGGAACTTCAATTTCTACCTGTACCTGGAAGTAATGAGGCAGTGGCCCTGCTTCTCCTGCCAAAGTGGTATTACAGGAAGCTAGCTAAAACAAGTTTAAAAAGATTCAGAGTCTCATGCTATTAACACTCAAAATTTAAAGGTCTCAGTTAAAAAATAAGTAACTTGTCATACCAAGAACCAAAATCTCAAACACAATGCAAAAGGACAATCAATAGATGCAAACACTGAAATGACACAGATGTATACATTTGACAGACTTTAAAGCAGCTATTATAAAATGCTTCAATAATCAATTATGAACACAATAACAAATGAAAAGACAGAAAGTCTCAGCAAAGAAATATAAAGCCTAAGGAAAAAACATATAAAAAAGTATCAATTGGAAATTTTGAATTCTGAAATACAGGGCAGACTTAAGCCCTAAGCTATCAGTAATATTAAAGCTAAGTAATCTTAATGTGGCAATTAGAAGACGAGACTGACAGAATGCCACCCCCACCCCCAAAAGACTCAACTATATGCTATTTAGAAGAAACTGACTTCAAATATACTACAGGCCAACTGAAAGTAAAATGGAAAATGACATGTGGAAATGTTAAAGAAAGGAGTAGTGGCTATACTAATATCAGTTAATGTAGACTTCAGAGCAAAGAAATTATCATAACAGAGAGGAACATTACATAACGATAAAAAGGTCAATCCACCAAGATCTCATAATCCTAAATGTGTATACATCAACAGGGCTGCAAAATATGTGAAGCAAAAACTTATAGAAATGAAAGGAGAAATAAACCCACAATTACGGTTAGAGATTTCAACACCCCTCACTCAGCAACTGATAGAAAAATTGGAGAGAACATCAAGCAAACATATGGAAGAATTCATCATCAACTAACAGTATCTAATCAACATTAATATGACATTTCACTAAGTGACAACATAATACATATTTTCATGAAGGTTTTATAGAATATAAACAAAGAGAAACCATATCCTGAGCTATAAAACAAACACTGAAATATACAAAAGAACTGAAATCATACAATATGTTCTCTGACCACAATGAAACCAAACGAGAAATAGCAGGAAGTTAATATGAAAATGTCCAAATACTTAGAAACTAAAAAGTAAACTGCTGTACAAATCAGAGAAGACAAGTAGTGATTCTATAGCATCTCACTACACTGATGGACAGTGACTGTAGTGGGGTTGGTGGGGGGGACCTGATGAAAGGGGTAGTTTAATAACCATAATATTGCACATGTAATTGTAGATTAATGATAATAAAATAAATTATATTAAAAAAAAGAAAAAAAGAAACTGCTAAATGTCCAAGGTTAGAGCAAGTCTCAATGGAAATTGAAAAATATAGTTAAAATGAAATTGCAACATACCGAATTTTGTGACATACAAAGCAATGTTAAGAGGGAAATTAGTAACACTAAATGCAAACATTAGAAAACAGAAAAAGACCCAATCAATAATCTAAGCTCCTACCTTTAGAATTAGGAGCAAAATAAACTAAAAGCAACCAGAAGAAAGTAAATTAAGAGCAAAAACCAATGAAATGAAAAACAGAAGAGGAAAAATCAATGAAAGAGCTGATTTGTTGCAAAAGAACAATAAAATTGACAAGTCTCTAGGTCTCTAGCAAAAATAACAAAGAAAAAAGAAGACAACATTTACAGGAATGGAACAAAGTATATCATTACAGACCTGCAGATATCAAAAGGATATAAATTTGACAACTTAGGTGAAATGGACAAATTCCTTGAAAAAAATAAACTGTCACAACACACAATATGATACATAAAAAAAAGTGTCCCAACACACACAATATGATCTAAATAACCTGAGTGGCCCTATAAACCATTAAAAAAATTGAATTTGTATTTGAAAAAAAACAATTTTGAAAAAAGATGAATCAGTCTACCTGATTTCAAGACAATATACAGCTACAGTAATCTAGACTGTGTATACTGGCAGAAGGTAAGACACAGATCAACAGAACAGAGAACCCAGGCACAGACCCAACAACAAGTATGTCCAACTGATTTTTGACAAAGATGCTAAAGCAATTCAATGGAGTTAAGAACTTTTTCAACAAATGGTACTAGAGCAAATGGACATCCACAGGCAAAGAAATAAACCAAAATGTAAGTCTCACACCTTAAAAAAAAAAACTCAATGCATCACTGATTTAAATGTAAAATGTAGAAATATAAACTTTCCAGAAAAAAAAAATGTAAGAAAGTTCTTAGCATCTAGGTATATGCTACTTAAAATGCTGTTTGAAAAGTTGAATAGACTTGACATCAAGCACAATTCTCCAAAGGAAAAACTGATCAACAGACTTCTATCAAAATTAAAAACTTTTGCTCTGCAAAAGTGCTTGTAAGAGGATGAAAAAGCACAAGCTAGAGTGGGAGAAAATATTTGGAAATCATATATTTGATGAAGGACTTTTATCTAGACTATAGAGAAAAATCTATTTTATACACTATGTCTCTTAGTCTCTTTTTTTCTGTTTTCCTCAGATATTGTCAGTAACTGATTCTTACTTTACATCTATCTCCTTTGTAGCTCATCCACTATTTTAAATGTTTAATATTTTTATTTTTAGAAATTTAATTATTTGAAATCTGATCATCTGAGACCATTCCTCATTTTTCTTTGAACATTAAATGAAGTTATTTTATACTGAGATTGTGATTATTCAAAATATTAGAGTCTGGTTCTGAAGTTTAAGGTGTGTTTCATAGTATTAGTGATTTTTTTTTGTTACCTAATAATCACTGAACCCTTTTCTGCAGAAATTGAGGTCTCTGTTTAAAATGCACTCCCGTACAGATTTGCTTCCACTACACACATAGGAATACAACTCACCTGGGACAATTAATTTTACATTTCAGCCCTAAATCTGCATGACAAGAGCTTTTGACTAGGAATTCTCTCAGTTAGAAGCCCTTTACTTCCAACTCTGTGTGGAACCATGGACAAGCACAATCAAGCCTCCATGTAATGTGTAGATGTGGCAGAAGTGACCTAATGTGGGAGTTTTTTATCTGATTCTCACCTACTCTGGCCTTGCACTTTGTTTCCTGTTCCCAATATGCCTAAGTTAATAGCCAGACTCTAGGTAACTAGAAAAAGGCAGGTATCTTCCCGATGTATGCCACCTTACACATCCCTATGGAATCACCATGTCTCATCATTTCTGGCCTCTGATTATTTTCCTTAATTTATAGTCAAGTCCAGGTATGCTTTTTTTAAAGTAGTTTTTAATCTAATATTTATATTTAATATTTCAATAAGTGGTTTCTATTGGTACAAAAATTCATTACGTGAAAAACGAAATTTTAATGAAAGTTGAAAATGCAGTTAACTTCTACCCAAAGGGATATGTAAAAGAAATACATTCTTAAATTATATACTACTTAAAGTGCTGTTTGAAAATTTGAATATGAATGTCAAGACCTCCAGAGTTACCAGTAAAGAATATTCAAAAAGTACTACATTTTAAGTAACTAGTTACAGGCACTCCCTTCGTCCTCATGATCTCTTACTCAGGTGCCTTATTTTCTGAATCTCTGTAGCTTCTTACAGTAGTGCTTTTCTTTTTTTTTTTTTAATTAATGTGACTCACATTAACACACAAAATCTCATGCAGAACTTCAACAGACTTGAGATTCAAGGAGACAAAAAAGATAAAAGATGCCTTCTTATATTCAGAAGTTCTTCCTTTTACTATCACCAGAATTTGAAAATCATTCTCATAGCATAAAACAGGGCCTGGCATACAGAAACACTACAAAATTATTTGTTAAATATAAGTATGAATAGTAAAAATAAACTATAAAGTACAAGATATATTTCATTATAAAAAGCTTCCAAAATTCCTACCCAGAGGTTAGTGGTTAATTGTAGTTCAAACAAAATTGTAAAGTGCGTAAGTAGTGACTGACTAATCACCAAGGAGATAAGAATCCAAGAAATGACAATCTTTTCCAAATATCTGACATTCCATAGGTACACACAGCAATGAAATTATTTAGGCTGTGGTGTCAATAAGCTTAATACAGAGGTAAAGCGAAGAACAGTTTCAAGTCAAAAACTGTTTAAAATCCCAACTTTGCCATTTCCATGTGGCTTTGGGCAAATACTTAACGTTCTCAGCCTCAGTTGCCTCATTTTAGAATTACAACAGTAACAGACAATCACAAGATTAAATGAGATATCTGTATTAAATGAGACATGTTAAATGCTTAGCATGTTTCTTAGCTTGGTATGCTCCTTTTGAGGCAAATGACTTAAAAATTACCTATATACTGGTGGCTCTGTCCAAACTATTTCCTGCATTCCTAATGGCTTATCTAAATCTTGAGAAGAGAAAAATCTAATAGACAAATGACAATGTTTTCTCTTGGAGAAGAGTGAAAAAAATAAGAGCACAAATTTCCACATTACCAACATCACAAAGACTGAACAGACCCAGCAAAACCAGTGTACATACCCAGTCATTAAAACAACAAAATTCTTGCATTTAATTTAGCCCCAAAACAGACTCTGAATAATCTATAATGTCAATACCTCACAATTTGGGAAGTTTAGAAAGAGTAGTTCTCCTGAATTAAAGCAAATGCACACTTAACCAGTACAGCATGGAAAAGCCAGACACAGTTTTCTGAATAACAACCAAATAAAACCACACAGATTTAGGGAACACTAGCACAATATACTACTGCTCTCCAAGGCCACCGTGGTTAAAATGAGTGGAAATGGGTTTAAATTTTGACATTAAGACTTTGAAATTAACTTCCTGAGCATTGCTAAATATACGATTAACAAGGGAGCCTTCCACATGACTGCTTCCTTTAAGACTTTAAAATGAGAAGAATCATTTATGTGAGGTTTTCTCCATTCATCAGTATGTCCCAAAAAGTATGCCATGACACACTGATGTGTCACAGGAAGAATTTTATTCACAAAGTTTTGGATTTAGAACTTTCTTTGAATCAGGTCTATCAACAAGAAAAATACAGTACACCTCTGGGGGTATTTGGAAATGTGGAGAGGGGGCACTCTTAAATTGTCATGATTACCCTGGGTGAGGGGAGAGGGGCAGAATGCTAATGGCAATTGGCAGTTGTGTCCAAAATGATTAATGAATGACACTCAGACATCATGCACACCATAGCATCCCTCCTACCAGTCTTCCACCTCAATTAAAAAAAGGCATACAAAGGCTCCCCATTCCTCTCTCAAAGTCAAGGCAGATTATTGCCTTTAATCTTCTCACAATGGCGATCAGAAGGTGTACAATTTATCATCTACTGTCAGGCAGCTTAGTTACTGCCATTCTTGTCTGATGCTATCCTTTGCCTCTTTTCTTCATCATAATCAAGCACAGTCTTCTCAAAAATTTCTTTGGTCAGTTTTTTCAACCAGCGTGGTATTTCACCCTTGCTCCAACACCAAACTTTCACCTAACAGACATAAGACAAGTTCTCCACTCCAGTAAGAAATGACTGAACAAAAAATTACAAGTATCCTTGGCGTCTTGCATCTATATATGGAAGAAAGAGGATGTGCATTATTTTATGCGTAGCAGCATATGTGCGCCTTAATGGGGATAAGGTCCACAGTTTTCATAAGGTTATCAAAGTCTATGATCTTAAAACATTAAAATTGCTCTGTTGAAAAGTATACCCCAAATCTTTGATGATTTCTGTGCTCAAAAATATCTGATGGTTACCCAATATCTCTAACATATGGCTTAAACTCTCTCAGAATGTTAGCCAAAACCTTCTATAATATAGCCATTGTTCCAACCATATGGAATTTAAACCTATTCTGTCAATTTTCTTTAGGTACCTTTTGATTCTAACAAACCAGACGAATTCCTTCAAACATATGCTTTCCTTCCTCAAAGCTCTGCTCACAATGTCAACTTCATAAACATTTCCTGTATTCTCAACCATCAAAATCCCGGTAATTATTCAAGGTCCAGTTCAAATAACACACCTATAAAGATTTTTCTGTCTATTCAGCTGACATTTACCTCATTAGCAGCTGTGCTTCCAAAGTATTTTGCACTTCTCTCTAGTCCTTGTCACATTCTACCTGGATGTACGGTCATAGGATTGTAATGCCTTCCTTGCCTTATTACAGTATAACTAAAGGGCAGGAGCTATGTCTTATGCCTCATTGTGATCATCAGTAGGTGGCACAGTACCTTACATAATATACATGTTTAATATAAATATCTGTTAAATTAAATCTGACTTAAAGGGTAACTGGTCTATTACTAAACAAAGATGAAAACTACACACAAAATACCTTGAAAGGATATGACAACTACATCCCCTGAAACTTACAAAACGGCCATTCTAGCCTTATTATATACAGATTCATATCCATAAATTCACATGAAAGAGAAAGATAATTCAGTTTTGGAAACTATAAATGAAAAAACATTAAACTAATTTTATGAATAAACCATTAAAATAAATAATTGTGAAAAAAATATTCTGAAACTCTTAAAAAATATAATTACAGATTTTAATTATAGTCCATTTGACCACAGTATATATTTTAATTACCAGACTGTTTCTATTCTTTAGCAGAGCTCTACTAAAGTTTTCTAGGGGTTAATATTAATTTGAAATAAATGATAACTATATTAAGATGATTTAAGGACCATCAATAACTATGCCCAGGTTATAGTAAATCCTAAAAATATAAAAAAATCTATAAAAGGAATCAAGTCTGTGAAGTTTTACATTTTATGATTATTATAAAACCAAGTATACTAGACAACCATAAATTTAAAAATTAAGGCATATAGGTTCCTTTACCTCTCTTGGTTTAAATTTTTAACATTTTATTCCTATCAAGTATTTTACAAGAAGATTCAGGTAGTAATAAGACTTAGCCAATTAAGAAAACATACTTCGCACTTCACATAGCAATCTACATCATGGGAAAAAAACAACTATTTTCCCAGTCAAAAGTGCTTTGTAATTTGAGTAGCTTCAAGCCTCTACAGAGTTATAAGCAAATGGGCGGGGAATAGTAAACGAGTAAAACAGAAACCTGGGTCAATTTTAAGTGCTAAATAATTTCTTTTATTTTTTATAGTTTGTGAATTTCATATAGGAATCATGTACTAACAAAAAGTATGTTCATGGTTTAGTCAAGTTCTATTCTTACACCCAAGGCCACATGCTACTTATTATTAAAGAGTAAGTAGTATTAGAAATGCTTTATGATTACTCATTTCTGTTATAAAAAGGTTCTTTATATTATTTTAAGTTATGCAAAAACAAATAATAAGGAACTTCTGGCTTAAAAATATACAAACACTTGTTATCTGGGCTATTCAAAAAAACAGTATACAAAGAAAGCATTAGAATTAGTACAAAAAGCAGTTATAATGCCAAATAAAATGCCTTACAATAACTCACTTTACAACTGATATAAATTTCAGTAAAACAGACTGACCTCTATGAAAACTATATTCTCTGCATACTCTTTGTATATATTATCTTTCTCTTAAAAAGCTAATTAAGATGGGAAATAGTCCAAAGAATTCCAGAATGAACATTATTTTAATTTGGTGTAACACCTACATGAATGACAGAATTCAATCTTGGCTATAAATATTGTGATTTAAAAAATTATTAATGGCCTTCTATTTTATTTTTTTGTTTGTGCAATTTATTACTTATTTTTATTATGGTATCATTAATATAGTCACATGAGCAACATTGTGGTTACTAGATTCCTTCTATTATCAAGCCCCCACCACATACCCCATATTGCAGTCACTGTCCATCAGCATAGTAAGATGCTACAGAGTCACTACTTGTCTTCTCTGTTCTATACTGCCTTCCCCATGCCCCCCACCTATATTATGTGTGCTAATCATAATTAATGACCTTCTATTTGATAAAGAATGATAACTATGCACAAAAGAATGATGCAATAGGAAGCACAGGATGGCAGACTGGTAATCAGGAAATTTAAATTTTAGGTCCTAGCTCTTACACTAAGAACTGTAAACTTTGCCAAATATTTTCTTCACCTCTGAGACTCAGATTCCTTATCTCACCTAAACAATGGGTGTGAGAGGGTTGATTTTATGTTCTATTCTACAAATTACAACTTGGTCCATATGAGCAAAGGTTTTTACCTAAAAAAAATATATATATTTATATAGATAAGTAAGTATATAAATGTATCTATATATCCATGTTAATGCTGGGTTTTTAAAAAGGAGAATTACAAAGCTTAGACACTGAAAGTTCAAATATAAAAACTTACATATGAACAAATAAACTTTAAAAAAACAGGTATTTTGAAATTAAAGGACAGGCAAACAAGGAGTAAAGAATTGTTAAGTGTGTTAATAAAAGCATAAAAACATAATCACAACAGGAAACAACACACTAATTAACCTCCAGTGTTGGGCTCAAAAATACTATAAAGTAATGCTTCCTCTATTTCAGAATGTTGAAAATTAGTAACATCCTGCATGAACATTAGGAATATAACATAATGTAAAATTAACACATAATTACTAATTGATTCTGAAAGTAAACACACTTCACTTTGGAAAGCCAAATTCAAATTGTTTTTATAAAGAAGCAATTCTGTAATTTATTATATTGTTCAAAGGCAGCATCCTAAAACGAAAGTATATAATTATAAAATCGCTGAAGGTTGCAGGGGAGCCATACATTTATTTCTACCTTTGTTCTTTAAGAGATTCATTTGGCAAAAATAAACAAGAGTCATGTAACTCTATCTTCGAATTTCTTTTTAAAATCATGTATCACACTGAATGAGAGAGAGGAGGTCCCAGAGCTTAGGAATGCTCAAAGAACAAACTCCTTGCATAGCAGAGTTCTATATTCGCAGAAAGAAATCCCTATTGCTCAAACAACCTATGAGTAAATAACTTTGCTTATGTACCTCTAATTCACCCACCAAGATAGTAAATGAATTTTAAAAGGACTGTACTGGGTTCTTTCTTACAGAATATGAAAAATGGGGTAAACTGTTCATTTTGCCAAGATCACAAAATAGATTTAGTCAATCCCAAGCTGTTATAGATCAAACCAATTTGATTATTTTAAGGTGAAACCTTACTCCTGAAAATTACGAAGCACAAGATATCATTAAGATCTTCAAATAGGCCATCAAATTTGTTTTTTAAAAAAATGTCTTACTGTAATGAAGTCATCCCCTTTAACCATTCTTCCTTGGTAAAAAATCCCATGCTTTCAGCCTCCAATTTCCACGCTAAAACTAACATAATAATCTGGAAAGAACAGAACATAAAGGATAGGGGAAAAGTCAGCACAGAAATAATCATGTCTATATTTATCATGGAGAGCATTTTTATGAGTACAATCTCTGGAATTATTAACTATAAAGGACTTTAGATGGGCCAATTTCTTAAAAGTAAATAGTTCTTACAGTTTCTGAAGGTAGAATCTCTCTCACTGCATTACAAATAATATTTGCATCAAGAAAGAACATGTGCCCAACTTAAATTAATAAATACCTTAGATGAAAATTTATAATATTAAACATGAACAGACAAAATCTTCATTTAAGATTAAAGTGTCCTTAATTTTTAGAAATTTAGAAATATGTTATACCCCACTTGTAGTACTTCATTCTACTTAGAAATAAAACATACATTTTCTGGTTCAACACCAATGTCTTCACAAAATTTTTCCATTCCTTCTGGCCCTACAACTTCATCAGGACCTTCAAAGACAAAAATAATTTATATATTTTATTGTTATAATTTAATATCATAAAACACAGCCATTGTGTTAAAGGCATCTATTAATGTACCATACCACTTTTCACAAATAAATGAATTTGAATAAATTTCATCTTTGATAAAGTATGAATATCTGCCTCAAGGTTTAAAATTTTTAATTTTTCAAATATACTTTAAAAACCACTTTACAAAATGAAATTAAGGAAATAAAAAACAAAGCAGTAGTAATATCAATCAGTAGTTTGTACAGTAACTTGAACCTATCCATTAAAAAAACTGAGCGCCTCTCTTAAGAAAATCCTTGGCAATGCATAAACATAAAGACGCATAAGGTATGAGAGTATTATATTGGAATGTACCAGTACCAACCCACAATTCAAAACAGTAATCAGAGGAGAGTATCTCTTTACTTACTAAAACAGATCACACATTAACCTTTTGAAACAACGCAAAATCAAATTTAGTACTTTAAAAAGACGTACATATTGTAAAAGTAATGATCTAAGGCAAGTACTACATTCTAATTCCAGAATGAGATATTTTCCTTACCATCTTGGATCTAAAATAGATAGTAAAGTATTAGTTATGGCACCTTAATGTAGAAACAAAAGTTTAATTCCTCAACTTATGTATGTCATTTGCTCAATATATAATTTGTCATTGCTAATTATACATGTTTCTTCTTTCCATTAATAACATTAAATACAATCAATACATGAGTTCTTAGATTTTTTATGTTATCAGATTCTTAAAATACACTAAGTATATATTATTGCTAGGTCTCCTGTGACTGGAAAAGATTTTTAAAAATTTATAACACGATGGATGGACCATGAAGGCATTATGATAAGTGAAATAAATTAGAAAAGGAAAAATACTGTATTGCTCTCAATTAGATGTGGAATCTACCAAAAAAAACAAAAAAAACAGAAGTCATAAATACAGAGAATAGATTGGTGGTTTCCAGAGGTGAAGATGAGCAAAGTGGGTGAAGGTGGTGAAAAGGTACAAACTTGCAGTTACAAAATAAGTCAGTCCTGTAATGTACAGCATAGTGGCCATAATTAACAATACTGTATGGCACATCTGAAAGTTGCTGAGAGTAGATCTTAAAAAGTTCTCACCCCCCCAAAAAAATTCTGTTAACTATGTGTGGTGATGAATATTAGATTTACTGTGGTTATCATTATAGAAAATATATCAAAATATGTTGTATACCTGAAACTAATATAACATATCTCAAAAAATAAAAGATTAAAGCAAATTTTAAAACTATGAAATACGACAGCAATATGTTTATCTCACTCGGCTTTTGAAAATATAGTCTTGAAATATTACTGTTAAAATAGCCAAAAGAATCTTGTTTTCTTTTCTTAGGGACTAAAAATACTCCAGTTTCATAGACCAAGCTACTCAGGCGGCCTTTTATATCACCATTGTTAGTTCATGAGCACAACATGAAGCCAAGTCCTAGGGTTTTTCTTAATATAAGAATGTAGCCATCTACTATGTGGGCAATATAGTCTTGCTTTTTCAGATGAGATTTTGGTTGCTAAGATGACATTAACACATGGTCTGAAATCAAAACCCTTTTTTAATTTAAGTACTACACTTACTTATGCAGTAAGGTGTTAAAAGGTGAAGAGGGTGGTAATTTTAAGAAACTTTCACTTCCTAATATGTATTTAGTAGTTTTTTTTAATGAGAATATAGTATTAATTGTGTAATTTAAAAAGCACACATATACAATAAAGCTGATAAAAAATGTAACTGAATATGCATCCTTATATGTGGTTTGGATGAAAGTAAAAATATGATAGAAAACTTAATAGAGAAAACAAAGTTTTTTTAAGATATGACAGGAACATATCCTAAATTTTTCTAATGCAACAAGGAAGCCAACTTGCCCTCGAAGCTGCCATCATTAGTAATTAGAAGAGAAAGCTGAAGAATTATGTCAGGAAATACCAGTTATTGTCATAAAATATAGGTTCCCTAGAAACTGGGGGACTAGTGATTAAAATTTGATTGGAATCAAGCTGAGTTACATTATATAGTTATATATAAGACCTTTCTATAAATGTTGACTTTATCAAAGCAATGCACATAGTAACAGATCTAAATCTAAAATGAGGTCTATACCAATATTCTTTTCTCCCACTGCATAGTTAATTATACTTGAAGCATAGTCTTCCAATAAAACTATTCCCAGGGTAGGTAAAACCTCTGGAGCTGAATTTAACTAAGTCTTCCAAGCAAAAAATAGTTTTCCACTGAATTTAAGAAGCTATGGAAATGATTTAGTTCACTCCAGCAGCTGGATACTTTATTAGGACTATGCAATTCTATCCTTTTTAAAATTCTTTATAAGACTTTAAAAGAATCTTTTCACCTTCTGTGCTTTTCTTTAGTAATAGACCCAGGATATTATCAAATCTTTGCTAATTTAATTACCATTCAAGATAAGAGGCCTTGTGAAAGGGCAAACCATCAGGCTTATCACACGTGACCTATAACATTAAGATTGGTGGTAAAATATTCTTAAAACTAAAAAAAATTTTATCTCATTTTTTTAATAACCATAAAGAAATATCCCCAGCTATATATGCAGAGCCTAAAACAATGTCAGCCATAGCAGATGCTCAAGAAAAAAACTGTGCTCAAATGACAAAGCACCTTCCACATGCTTAAGAGGAGATACACTGTTACCTTTGGAACAGTATTGTAAAAATATACAACCAGTAAATCTGATGCTGTAATACTATTACTTGTTTAATAACAGCTAATATTTATTGAGTTCTGACTATATACCAGGTATGTGCTAAGTGCTTTACATGTATTATCTCAGTAGGCACAATTATTATCTCCATTTTAATAAAGGACATCCCCATTTTAAGCTGGAACAGTTACTGTTTATTTGGCAAAAAATTGGTTCCTCTTTGTCAATTAGGTCTCTGCTCAAAGTATTCTCTAGAGAGGACTTCCCTGATCACCCTGTTTGAAAGCCCCTCTAAACTTTCCACTTTCTATCCCTGCACCTCATCATATTTATTACCTTTATAACTCTCCACAATCTGTAATTATCTTGCCTACTTACCTATTTACTATTTTCCCCTCTAGAAGATAAGTCCCCCAAGTGCAGGTATCTTATCAAACTTGTTCACTACTACAACTCCAGCACCTTAGTACAGTGTCTGACACAGAAGGAATGTTCAAAAAATATTTACTGAATGAATCATTCAATAAATGACAGAAGATTAAGTTAACAACCTCAAGTGCACTTACTAGTATTTTCTTTGTAAAATTAGTTGCCATGTACATATTAAAAAAAATACAAGACAGTAGTAATTAAAAGCATAGGCTCTTTGATCAGAATGACTTAGATTTGAATCCTGGCTCTTGTCATTTTTATGATCTTGAGCAAATTACTTTTTCTCACCTATAATACAGGGATAACACCACTTACTTAATAGAATGGTCACAAGGAAAAATGATCTAACTAGCACAATTTAGAAATATTGGTACCAATTATGCTATTAGAAAAATGCTAACATAGGAATAAATACTTAACTAGAATCTTTTGCTACCAGGAAAGTCCCTAGGAGAAGTAAAACAAGTGAGCGTAAAAGAAAAAAACTGACTCATTTTACAGTAGCTAGTAACCTTTTTAAGTAAGGTGACTGACCTTTTGTTTCTGTATCATACGTACTAATAAAACTGGCCTTTTGAATAATAGGTCAACATTTTAAATGGAGGTCAGTAAGAAAATGAATTCCTTTCATTTAATTTGGGTTAGTGGTTGTCTTGGGATGCCAGTAATAGCAGTTTTTCTGGTCTAGAATCTGTTCTGTTACTACACAATTTTTAAATCATACTTTTGGGATCACTCAGCTAATCTCAACAGTGAAGTCAGTGCCTTCCCCTATGCAAATAGTCTTACTTTATACAGTTAGCCTAAACCTATACCTCAAGTTCACAATACACTTGAGACCTTAACTTGATTAGTACTAAATATAAGACAATGATTACATATAGACTGTTTTATTTTAAACAAACACTCTGAGAAGGATAATGATAAAAGAGGGGAAAAAAAACAAACTGGGAGGCAGGTAAGAGAAGGAAACAAGGAGAGGAGGAGGAGCTTTAAAGTCAATAATTCCAAAAGACCAAAACCATTCTATGGGGGAGAAAAATTCTTGTTTTTATGAAGAAGTTAGTAATAAATAGGAAGCAAGTGTTCTTTTTCATATATTTGCTTAACTCTTCAGCCTTATCCCTAGCTTTAACTTTTACCTCTAAAACTATGGCCTCACCGAAGGCCTACAGCTTTATATTCACCACTTACAGAATTTAGCTTAAGTTAGCTCTGTTAAGCTTTCTCTGACACCTCCAAGGCTGAGTTATATCTTCCTCCTATGAAGTCTCACAGTGCATCTTCTTAATACAGCCCTTATCATACTGCATTAATATTAGTCTATTTATTATTACACCTCTAGAAGTGAATGGCTAAATAGCAATTATTAAAGGGTAAATGTGTTATGCAATGATGTATCTGAGTTCTAAATCTTCTACTCTGTCTCCCAAAAGTTTCAGAAAATGTCAGTTTCTGGTTCAGAAAAATTTTTTAAGAAAAAAGAACTATATAAAATATAAAATGTTTCATTACATACTTGGTTTTCCAGAATACCAAATCTACATTAGCCAATAGATGCAAGTCAATAATTGAATATCTGTTTACAAATGGTATTAGTATTAAATGAGTTTCACCCCTCCCATTAAATATAGATATTTAACTATATATTTAAAGAAATATCGGCCTGCAACAGCACCAAATTCTTAGCCTAAGAAAATCCTCAGTGTTGACCCTGATCACAGCACACAGCACTAACACATGGCGGGCCTGCAATAAATAATTTGTTAAATGAATGAACCAAAAAAAGTTTTAAAGCATGTGACTGATATCTTCTTATATTAATTTCATTACCTGCATACTCATAAAACCAAGCCAGGCACTTCTTGCTTGAAAAATGTTCCTCTCCACTTATTAGTCTAGCAGGGGGTTGGGATCTGCAATAGCTTAGAAAACACACAAATGCCTAAGAATTTCATCAAGTGTCAACTTTTAGTGAAAAGCTAAGTTCAATATGAACTAATTTAATTCAAACTAAACAATATATATATATATGTATATATATATTTACAACTGGTGTTACAAGAAAAAACTGGAGTTAAGTATTTGCAATTTGAAACAGTAGTCTACACATAAAAACTGCTTGCTAACAAAACCCAAATGCTACTTTGCTCACTATCAAATTCCCAAAATTTCAACTATAAAAATTATTTCCCCATATTTCTAACAGCCACACTGAAGTTCAACCTAATGGTCTCAATACAGGCCTGGTAGTTGGAAAAGTGTAAATTTTTACAGTGATTGTTCTGCTAATCTGCACGAAAATTGTATTTGTGCATAATGAGCATACATATGAAAACAATCTTACAAAATAAATTCCAATACTTTTAATGAATATTTCAAGATAAAATTATGTTAAGAATTGTGTATTGATCAACTATGAAGCTTAAATAGGTATTTAAATATAAAACATGATTTTAGGAACTAAATATAATTAAATTCAAGATTTAAAAAAATCCTAAAAGATAACAATGGTACAAATTATTAGGACAAAGCTATTTAATGCCACAGTCTGGGGCTTTTTTTCCATGAAATCATTAAAATTTGGGAAGTTCATAAATGGCCTGCAGGATTTAATGAACTTCAGAGAACCTGAAGGAGCTCAGTTACACTATCACAATGACAGAAATGCCTTAACTTCTGCAACTGAGTAATGTAATGTAAAATAAGGATATTTTATTTAAAATGCTAAGTTAATAGAGCAAAGTATCACCTGAGTTCTTATACCACTGACTGCTCAACTATTTTAATGTGCTTAAATTACTTTTGGTACATTATACACTACGATGGCTACAAGTCAGAGAAATAAAAAACTAATTTGCACGTTTCTTAAAAATATGAGCTAGTGGAATAACTATCAAATTCTAGTGTGAGTTCGCAAGAGATATTAAGAAAACGGCATAATCTTTCAGAGTAATAGCCCAAGAAATAGTTAGGCTCTTTTGCCCAACACAGAAATGAAGGAAGAAAATTCAACCAATTACAAAAAGAAAGATGCAGACTAAGTAAGTCACCTACCTCACATTTTAAGCAGCTCTCTCTTTAAGGAGAGCTCTATCATTATCTCATTATAATGCTGGCTACAGTCTTCTTTTAATGGCAGCATTTGAAGTTGTTACATCAAGTGCCAACCACTAATACAGTCAAAAACACCCAATATTTTAAAAACCCACTTCTCACTCCTAACTGCAGTAATTTTTTGCGGCATACCATGGTGCTGTGACGCTTCAATGGGATCAAAGAACTGTAAACTACGGCTGTGCCTTCTTCTACAAGAGGATACAGAGTAAAATAGATCTCAAGTTATACTGAGAACTAGCAGCTCCTGAATGCTAGAACATAATACGCATGCACGGCCTTTCCAACTGAACGCAAGGACTTGGCGCAGGTGGAGGCGCTGTACTTCCAGAAAACGGAGCTCCTGCGATTTAAAAGGCCTCCTGCTGGGATCGTCCAGGTTTGACACTAAAAATTTTTAATTTGGAGGCCAATTATAGCATAGGGTGCTTTCCTTTCTACCATTTCCGTGACAGTAGTCAGGCCAAGATTCCTCACGCTCCGCTCCTTTCTTCACACTTTACAAAGAAATGCTAGAAGTGACCCGCGGATCTGTACTACTCCTATGTCTGGAAAGAAGGGATAAGGGGAAAGAGCGCAATTTACTTACGCATTCCTGTTTCCCCACCCTTCAGGGCAAGCGGACTCTAACGAGACGACCCTTCCAGTGCCTCCGAGCACCCACACCGAGCACGAGGAGGCCATGGACGCACGAGCTCGCGCTGCTCTGGGCCCACCACCTAGGTTCACCAGGCGGAGTCACCTCTCCCAGCCCAGCCGCAGAGCCTGGGCCTGCTTGCTTCTTCTCCTGCCTTCCAGCAAAGGGGCAAAGACTGAAGGTGGTGGTGGGGGGTGGGGGGGTGGTACCTGGAGATTTTACACTTTTTGAGGCCTCCGTCTTCCGCCACTGCCGCTGCCACCCCAGGGGATTTTCTCTTCTTCTTCACCGGCATCTTCCGCCCTCCCCGGCAGGGCGGGCAGGGGAGCCGGGGAAGGGGGTCGCTGTCCACCGAGGACTCCTCAGGGCTGGCACCCGGCTCCCAGAGACCGCAGCAAACGTAGGAGCAGAGTCGCCAGCCCGCACCAGGGCGGCCCAGTCCGGCCGCCGCCTGCTCCCAGGTCTCCTTCTCGTCCTGCTGTGCTCGGAGCAGGGGAGACCTCCCCGCTGGTGGACACTGCGGCTTGGTCACCCCGGGAAAAGGGAATGCGGACAGCGCGGAACCCCCACCAGTCACAGGCTCGGAAAGCAAGAGGCTAGTCTGCCCCGGATGCAAATCCACCGGGGCCGGAAGTGACAGCCCAAGGCCGGTCGCCGCGCGGGGCGTGGCTTTGGTTGGCGGTGGGAAGCTGGGTCCGCCGGGCTGAGCTCCCGGCCGCGGCTGCAGCGAGTGGGAAACCTGGGCTTGTTGGCTGATTGACCTCCAGTCTGTCCAGGTATCCCAGCCTTTCACGAAGGTCCCACCCCACCCTAATGCTGGTACTCACCCCCGGGAAATGTTTTATGAAACCACGAACACTCTGCAGTTTGCAGAGAACCTGCTAGAGTAAGCGAAGTTTCACCTCTGAGCTCTAAAATTCGGGAACCTCACGTTAATTGTTTCCCTGTCCCTTAAAGTGCATGTTTTCTTTTGGGGCCGGCGACCAGCGTCCCCTCTTCCACCCCTTCTCCGTCATCCCTGACCTCTGCTTATCACTTTTTCCCTTATTAAAATTTAGCTCTACCATTTCTATTTCCACAGAGCTCATCTCTCAGGTAAGAGGCAGTAGGTGATGGCTGACCTAGTAAAGAGGAATTTGGGGGGCAGTTCTAAGGGGTCTCCCCACAAACCTTTTAGCCCAGAGCATTTGTGATAGCTCCATCTATACGTCAGTGAAAATACTGTTTATAAAGGTTATTGCATCTAAAGATTACATAGTAGAAAATAGTTTTGGTCAATATATATGTGAAATAAGTTCACATCTGTGAACAAGTGTGATGGTAAAGGACTAAATTCTCTTTAAATTCAGTAACAGCCCACGTGGTTCTGGTGAGACTCCCTCCACCTTGGCACTCTCATCTGACCAATCAGAATATCATATTTCCTTAGTTCCATTAATTGGTTCAGAATTGACATATGACCCAGGCCAGACCAATCAGTGCCAATGACGTGAAACTGAACCACCTGGAAACAGTTTTATTTTTTAGGGGTGTGAATCTGAGAGGATGTGGAGAATGAGACCAAAACTCAGAAAAGACCAGAATCAAGTAGAAAGACAAAAACCAATACGTGATTTTTATGGAAGGAGCCTTGAACCCTTGACATGATCTGGAAATTTCGGTTATATGAGCCAATAAATATTACTCTTTTGCTTATTCAGGTCTGTCTTATTTTTTGCAAGAATGATGTTCTTGAATGCTGTAGTCCTTCAACTAAATTAAAAATGTATGAAGCAGAAAAATCAAATCTGAATAAGATGAAGTCTTTAAAGTCAAGTATCTAAAATAAGTCCCTAAAAAGAAATACCATCTCTAAGTAGAGGACAGAGGGTCATGGTAACACTCAATGGAAACAAAAAAAAAATCTAGATTCAGAAGAAAATCTACAGGAAAATTCCACAACAAATTATTAGAAAGAGAGAGGGAGAGAGAAGGAAATTTTAAAAGATACTTAAAGGCTATACCAATCATTTTCCATATGTGATCCTTATTTGAATCTTGATTCAAACAATTTAAGCAGTATTATAACATTTACGGGACAATTGGAAATTTGAACACTTGCTGAATATTTGATGGATTCTAGAACAGGCAAAACTTAAGTGATATCACTGATGCTTGGGGACAGGATGGAGTAGAGATGGAGGGGAAAGACTTACTGCAATGAGGCACAAAGGAACTTTTTGGATATTTTACGTCTTGATTGAAGTGGTGGTATATATACTTGTTAAAAGTCATTGTACTATATATTTAAAACTATCCCCTTTATTGTATGAAGATTATTTCCAGTAAAGTTGATTTAAAAAGTACAAAAAAAACCCCAAAACCCAAAACACTTAAGAGAAATAATCAAGCTTGTTTCTTCAAGATGAGCTGCAAAAGCTATACATTGTTTTCCCAAATACAACAGAGGAAATGGAATAAAAATCTAAAAGATGAAGACAAAGATCTCCAAAGACAAGAGATATCTTTCCAGAGAGCAGACACAAGGCCTAAGCAAGGGGTAAAGGGTAATGCCTGCCTAGCAGGATACCAGCATTGCTATGAACCAATGACTATTGCATATCTTCCATTCTTTTCTAAATAGGAATATTTATGTGGTTATCATGTCCCTTCTCTACTGTTTATGATGTGAGAGTGGGGAGCAGAAAATTGCCTCTTGGTTCGTAGATTACTGACCATAAAAAACCACTTCTAGACAAGTAGTGATTCTATAGCATCTCACTACGCTGATGGACAGTGACTGTAATGGGGTTGGTGGGGGGGACCTGATGAAGGGGTAGTTTAATAACCATAATGTTGCACATGTAATTGTAGATTAATGATACCAAAATAAATGATATTAAAAAAAACCACTTCTAAAAAAGAAGTCGTTTTCTGTCCTTTCAGCCACTCGAAGATAAGATTTTATAGGGTTTCCCTTCTCCATATAAAAGTTTATACTCTAGCCAACTTGTAAATACATAATACTACATATTCATTGTGTCTTTTACATAGTTCATTTTTCAGTGACCTGTACTTTTCCCCCAGTTTTATTAAGAAATAATTGACATACATCACTGAATAAACAAGGCATACAAGTATGATGGTTTGATTTGCATATATTGTAAAATGTTTGCCACAGTAAGTTCAACTAACATCCGTCTTATATATATATATCATAAAGCAGTGTTAGCTAAAGTCATCATGTACATTACATCCCTAGTGCTTGTTTGTCTTATAACTGGAAATTTATAACTTTTGACGACCTTCTTCCAGTCTCCCCTTACCCACCACTCTCCTGTAACATGATCTCTTTTCCTATGAGTTTTGTGGGATATTTTTTTCTTAGATTCCACATGAAAAGAGATCTTACAGTATTGTATTTAATTTTTTGCACTTAGTATAATGCCTTCACGGTCTCTATATGTTGTTGTAAATGGTAGGATTTCCTTGTTTTTTATGACTAAATATCTCATATGTATATATCACAGTTCTTTATTCATTCATTCATTAATGGACTTTTAGGTGATTTCCATGTCTTGGCTATTGTAAATAATGCTTACTATGAACATGGGTCTGCAGATATCTTTTTGAGTTAATGTTGCTGGATCATATGGTAGTTCTATTTTAATTTTTTGAGACTCCTCCTTACTGTTTTTCATAATGGCTGTACCAATTTACAATCTGCCCAATAGTGTGTAAGTGTTCCCTTTTCTTGACATGCTCTCCAGTATTTGTTATTTCTTGTCTTTTTGATGATGGGCATTTTAAAAGGTGTAAAGTGATATCGCATGTGGTTTTAATCTGCATTTTCCTAATGACCAGTGGTGATCAGCATCTTTTCATGTACCTGTTGGCCTTTTGTATATCCTCTTTTGAGAAATATCTATTCAGGTTTTTTGCCCATTTTGGGGTTGTTTGTTTCTTTGCTGTTGAGTTGGGGCAGTTCTTTGTATGTTTTTGATATTAACCCTTTATCAGATATACAGTTTGCAATATTTTTTCCCATTCTGTACATTGTCTTTTCGCTTTTTCAACAGTTTCTTTTGCTGTGCAGAAGCTTTTTAGTTTTAAGTATCCCTACCTGTTACTTTTTATTTTGTTCCTTATGCTTTAGGTGTCATATCCAAAAAATCATTACTAAGATCCATATAAGGAGCTTTGTTCCTAAGTTTTCTTCTGGGATTTTCATGGTTTTGGGTCTTACATTTAAGTCTTTAATCCATTAATGTTTATGAGTGCTGTAAGACATGGGTCCAGTTTTATTCTTTTATATGTGAATATACAATTATCACAGTACCATTTATCGAAGAAACTTATCTTTCCTCCATTGAGATTCTTGTAATTGTAAATTAATGATAATAAAATAAATTATATTAAAAAAATAAAAATAAAAAATAAACTACCCCTTCATTAGGTCCCCAGGGTAGTTTAATAATCGTAATATTGCACATGTAATTGTAAATTAATGATAATAAAATAAATTATATTAAAAAAATAAAAATAAAAAATAAACTACCCCTTCATTAGGTCCCCCCCACCAACCCCATTACAGTCACTGTCCATCAGCGTAGTGAGATGCTATAGAATCACTACTTGTCTTTTCTGAGTTGTACAGCCCTCCCCATGCCCCCCCAACATTACATCTGCTAATCGTAATGCCTCTTTTTCCCTCTTATCCCTCCCTTCCCGCCCATTTTCCCCAGTCCCTTTCCCTTTGGTAACTATTAGTCCGTTCTTGGGTTCTGTGAATCTGCTCCTGTTTTGTTCCTTCAGTATTTTTTCTTTGTTCTTATACTCCACATATGAGTGAAATCATTTGATACTGGTCTTTTTCGGCTTGGCTTATTTCACTGAGCATAATACCCTCTAGCTCCATCCATGTTGTTGCAAATGGTAGGATTTGTTTTCTTCTTATGCCTGAATAATATTCCATTGTGTATATGTACCACATCTTCTTTATCCATTCATCTACTGATGGAGGATGGCATTTTTTTTTTAATAATTTATTTTGGTAACATTATTCTACAACTACATGTGCAATATTATTGTTATTAAACTACCCCCTTCATCAGATCCCCCCCATCAACCGCATTACAGTCACTGTACATCAGCGTAGTGAGATGCTATAGAATCACTACTTGTCTTCTCTGAGTTGTACAGCCCTCCCCGTGCCCCTGCCCCAACATTACATCCGCTAATCGTAATGCCCCTTTTTCCCTCTTATCCCTCCCTTCCCACCCATTTTCCCCAGTACCTTTCTTTCCCTTTGGTAACTCTTAGTCCATTCTTGGGTTCTGTGAGTCTGCTGCTGTTTTCTTGCTTCAGTTTTTTTTCTTTGCCCTTATGCTCCACATATGCATGAAATCATGGATACTTCTCTTTTTCCGCTTGGCTTATTTCACTGAGCATAATACCCTCTAGCTCCTTCCATGTTGTTGCAAATGGTAGGATTTGTTTTCTTCTTACAGCTGAATAATATTCCATTGTGTATATGTACCACATCTTCTTTATCCATTCATCTACTGATGGACACTTAGATTGCTTCCATTTCTTGGCAATTGTAAATAGGGCTGCGATAAACATAGGGGTGCATCTGTCTTTTTCAAACTGGGCTGCTGTATTCTTAGGGTAAATTCCTAGGAGTGGAATTCCTGGGTCAAATGGTATTTCTATTTTGAGTTTTTTGAGGAACCTCCATACTGCTTTCCACAATGGCTGAACTAATTTGCATTCCCACCAGCAGTGTAGGAGGGTTCCCTTTTCTCCACATCCTCGCCAACATTTGTTGTTGTTTCTATTTTGGATGTTGGCCATCCTTACTGGTGTGAGGTGATATCTCATTGTCGTTTTAATTTGCATTTCTCTGTTGATTAACGATGTGGAGCATCTTTTCATGTGCCTGTTGGCCATCTGAATTTCTTCTTTGGAGAAGTGTCTATTCATATCCTCTGCCCATTTTTTAATTGGTTTATTTGCTTTTTGTTTGTTGAGGTGCATGAGCTCTTTATATATTTTGGATGTCAACCCCTTATCAGATACGTGATTTATGAATATATTCTCCCATACTGTAGGAAGTCTTTTTGTTGTACTGATGGTGTCCTCTGCCGTACAGAAGGTTTTCAGCTTGATATAGTCCCACTTGTTCATTTTTGCTTTTGTTTCCCTTGCCCGGGGGGATATGTTCATGAAGAAGTTGCTCATGTTTATGTCCAAGAGATTTTTGTCTATGTTTTTTTCTAAGAGTTTTATGGTTTCATGACTTACATTCAGGTCTTTGATCCACCTTGAGTTTACCTTTGTGTATGGGGCTAGACAGTAGCCCAGTTTCATTCTCTTATATGTAGCTGTCCAGTTTTTCCAACACCAGCTGCTGAAGAGGCTGTCATCTCCCCATTGTATATCCAAGGCTCCTTTATCAAATATTAGTTGACTGTATATGTTTGGGTTAATGTTTGGATTTTCTATTCTGTTCCACTGGTCTGTGGGTCTGTTTTGTGCCAATACCAAATTGTCTTGATTACTGTGGCTTTGTAGTAGAGCTTGAAGTCAGGGAGTGTAATTCCCCCTGTTTTATTCCTCCTTCTCAGGATTGCTTTGGCTATTCGGGATCTTTTGTGGTTCCATATGAATTTTAGAATTATTTGTTCCAGTTCATTGAAGAAAGCTGTTGGTAGTTTGATAGGGATTGCATTGAATCTGTAGATTGCTTTAGGTAGTATAGCCATTTTGACAATATTTCTTCTTCCTAGCCAAGAGCATGGGATGCATTTCCATTTGTTAGTGTCCTCTTTAATTTTTCTTAGGAGTGTGTTGTAGTTTTCAGAGTACAAGTCTTTCACTTCCTTCATTACGTTTATTCCTAGGTATTTTATTCTTTTTGATGCAATTGTGAATGGAATTGTTTTTCTGATTTCTCTTTCTGTTAGTTCATCGTTAGTGTATAGGAAAGCAACAGATTTCTGTGTGTTAATGTTGTATCCTGTAACTTTGCTGAATTCAGATATTAGTTCTAGTAGTTTTGGAGTGGAGTCTTTAGGGTTTTTTATGTACAGTATCATGTCATCTACAAATAGTGACAATTTGACTTCTTCTTTACCAATCTGGATGCCTTGTATGTCTTTGTTTTGTCTGATTGCCGTGGCTAGGACCTCCAGTACTATGTTGAATAACAGTGGAGAGAGTGGGCATCCCTGTCTTGTTCCCGATCTTAGATGAAAAGCTTTCAGCTTCTCGCTGTTAAGTATGATGTTAGCTGTGGGTTTGTCATATATGGCCTTTATGATGTTGAGGTACTTGCCGTCTATACCCATTTTGTTGAGAGTTTTAATCATGAATGGATGCTGAATTTTGTCAAATGCTTTTCAGCATCTATGGAGATGATCATGCGGTTTTTATTCTTTTTGTTGATGTGGTGGATGATGTTGATGGATTTTTGAATATTGTACCATCCTTGCATCCTGGGATGAATACCACTTGATCATGGTGTATGATCCTCTTGATGTATTTTTGAATTCGGTTTGCTAATATTTTGTTGAGTATTTTTGCATCTACATTCATCAGGGATATTGGTCTGTAATTTTCTTTTTTGGTGATGTCTTTGCTGGGTTTTGGTATTAGAGTGATGCTGGCTTCATAGAATGACTTTGATAGTATTCCCTCCTCTTCTATTTTTTTGAAAAACTTTAAGGAGAATGGGTGTTATTTCTTCTCTATATGTCTGGTAGAATTCAGGGGTGAATCCATCAGGCCCAGGGGTTTTGTTCTTGGGTAGTTTTTTGATTACCAATTCAATTTCGTCGCTGGTGATTGGTCTGTTTAGTTTTTCTGTTTCTTGCTTGGTCAGTCTTGGAAGGTTGTATTTTTCTAAGAAGTTGTCCATTTCTTCTATGTTTTCCAGCTTGTTAGCATATAGATTCTCATAATATTCTCTTATGATTCTTTGTATTTCTGTGGGGTCCGTCGTGATTTTTCCTTTCTCATTTCTGATTGTGTTTATGTGTGTAGATTCTCTTTTTCTCTTAATGAGTCTGGCTAGAGGTTTATCTATTTTGTTTATTTTTTCAAAGAACCAGCTCTTGGTTTCATTGATTTTTTTCTATTGTTTTATTCTTCTCAATTTTATTTATTCTCTGATCTTTATTATGTCCCTCCTTCTGGTGACTTTGGGCCTCATTTGTTCTTCTTTTTCCAATTTCAGTAATTGTGTCTTTAGACCATTCATTTGGGAATGTTCTTCCTTCTTTAAATAGGCCTGGATTGCAATATACTTTCCTCTTAGAACTGCCTCTGCTGCGTACCGCAGAAGTTCTGGCTTTGTGTTGTTGTTGTCATTTGTCTCCATATATTCTTTGAATTCTGTTTGATTTGGTCGTTAACCCATTGATTAATTAGGAGAATGTTGTTAAGTCTCCATATTTGTGAGCCTTTTTGGTTTCTTTCTAAAATTTATTTCTAGTTTTATACCTTGGTGATCTGAGACGTTGGTTGGTAGGATTTCAATATTTTTGAACTTACTGAGGTTCTTTTTGTGGCCTAGTATGTGGTCTATTCTGGAAAATGTTCCATGTGCACTTGAGAAGAATGTGTTTCCTGCTGCTTTTGGGTGCAGAGTTCTGTAGATGTCTGTTAGGTCCATCTTTCTAGTGTGTTGTTCAGTGCCTCTGTGTCTTTACTTATTCTCTGTCTGGTTGATCTGTCCTTTGGAGTGAGTGGTGTGTTGAAGTCTCCTAAAATGAATGCATTGCTGTCTATTTCCTCCTTTAAGTCTATTAGTATTTGTTTCACATATCCTGGCGCTCCTGTGTTGGGTGCATATATATTTATAGTGGTTACATCTTCTTGTTGGACTGACCCCTTTATCATTATGTAATGTCTTTCTTTATCTCTTGCTACTTTCTTCGTTTTGAAGTCTATTTTGTCTGATACAAGTACTGCAACACCTGCTTTTTTCTCCTTGTTGTTTGCATGAAATATCTTTTTCCATCCCTTCACTTTTAGTCTGTGTATATCTTTGGGTTTGTGGTGAGTCTCTTGTAAGCAGCATATAGATGGGACTTGCTTTTTTATCCATTCTGTTACTCTGTGTCTTTTGATTGGTGCATTCAGTCCATTTACATTTAGGGTGATTATTGATAGATATGTACTTATTGCCATTGCTGGCTTTAGATTCGTGGTTACCAAAGGTTCAAGGGTTGCTTCTTTACTATCTAACAATCTAACTTACCTTTCTTGTTATGTTATTGTAAACACCATCTGATGTTTCTTTATTTCTCTCCCTTCTTATTCTTCCTCCTCCATTCTTTATATACTAGGTGTTTTATTCTTTGCCTTTAGTTAGTATTTGGATGGTCTGCTTTCTTTGCTATGATTTTATTTTCTCTGGTAACATCTTTTTAGCCTTAGGGGTGCTTCCCTCTAGAGCAGTCCTTTTAAGATATCCTGTAGTGGTGGTTTATGAGAGGCAAACTCTCTCAACTTTCATTTGTCTGGAAATTGTTTAATCCCTCTGTCATATTTAAATGATAATCGTGCTGGATACAATATTCTTGGTTTGAGGCCCTTCTGTTTCATTACGTTAAATATATCATGCCCTTCTCTTCCGGCCTGTAAGGTTTCTGTTGAGAAGTCTGATGAGTTTTCCTTTGTAGGTGATCTTTTTTCTCTCTCTAGCTGCCTTTAATACTCTGTCCTTATCTTTGATCTTTGCCATTTTTATTATTATGTATCTTGGTGTTGTCTTCCTTGGGTCCCTTGTGTTGGGAGATGTGTGGGCTTCCGTAGACTGCAAGAGTATTTCCTTCCACAGCATGGGAATGTTTTCAGCAATTATTTCTTCAAAGACACTTTCTATCCCTTTTTCTCTCTTTTCTTCCTCTGGTACTCCTATAATGCGAATATTGTTCCGTTTGGATTGGTCACACAGTTCTCTTAATATTCTTTCATTCCTAGAGATCCTTTTATCTCTCTCTGCCTCAGCTTCTCTGTATTCCTGTTCTCTGATTTGTATTCCATTAACAGTCTCTTGCATCTCATCCAGTCTGCTGTTAACCCCGTCAATAGCTTGTCTGATCTCTGCATTGTCTTTCCTCACTTCCCTCACTTCCTCCCTCAGCTCTTGCACATTTCTCTGTAGATCCATCAGCATGGTTATGACTCTTATTCTAAATTCTTTATCAGGAAGACTGTGCATTTCCTTCCCTTCAGGCTCCCTCTCTGGGGTTGTCTGGTTGATTTTAGTCTGGACCATATTCCTCTGTGTTTTCATGGCTATAGAAGTGGTCGCTGGTAGTTGCCACGTATGTCAGCTGGGCTCTTTAAGACTTTAAAAAAAAAGAGAGAGAGAAAGAAAGAAAAAAGAAGGAAAAGAGGAGAAAAAAGAAAGAGAAGAAAAAACAAAAAACAAAACAAAAACAAAAAAAACACCCAGCAGAGTAGATTCTGTGGGGATGCTGTAGGTGGCACTGTTGCTGCACTATTCCACAGCCATGGCCGCGCCGCTCTGCAGTGCCCTTTATAGCTCTGGCCAGGGTGGGAACGAATGGGAGACTGTTGATCTCCGTGGGAAGTCTAAGTGCGGCCACCCTTTCCTAGTCGCCATCTAAGGGGTCCAAAACTCCCCAGGACTCCCAGCCTGTTGGGCTGAGTGTGCTGGGGCTATCAGGCTCCTCCGCTTGGCTCCTGTCTCTTTAAGACCCCTGAAAAAAGTGCGTAGTTTTCTTTTCTTTTTTTTCCTTCCCCTGAGCCGGCTGCAAGCACCCTAGTGCGTTCCCTGCTCAGATCCTGCCCCTCTGTCTCTCCAATCTCTGCTACACTGCGCGATGTGTGTCAGCGCTCCCCATGCAGATCACCGGGGCTGGTTATTTCGTGGGGTGTACTTACACTCCCTCCTGGCTCTGAATCCTCTCCTTCCAGTGCGCTGGGGTGGGTGAGTGCTTGGGTCCCGCTGGGCTGCGGCTCCATATCTTACCCGCCTCGCGGGGTGCCGAGTCCTCTTGGGTGTAGCTGCACACTGTGCGCTTTCCTGTGTATTCTGGTCTGTCTTTTAGGAATAGTTGTATTTGCTGTATTTTCATAGATATATATAGTTTTGGGAGGACATTTTTGCCGCCCTGCTTATGCTGCCATCTTCCTGGAACTCGAGAATTCTTAAAAAAAAAAAAGATCAACTTCTAGGTGTATGGAAGAAAATGCCTCCACACTGGGAGATACTGGATCTTCAACTGAATGCAGTGACTGGTTAGGAGCCTACTTGCATCTGTAGAAGTCTCTGAAAAAAGGATAAAAGGCTTGGTCTATATATGATATTCATCAGTGAGTCTTGTTATTCAAACACACTTAATGACACTTAAAATAAACCAGGAACTGTTCCCTACCACTCATCCAAAAAGAGTTCTTCTCTGCAGCAAGTCATCAAAGCAATGCAGTCTCTGCCAGTAATTTTGATTCCGTGAACTACTTGTCTTCATTTGGGATACATATTCACATACTGGAAGACAAATCAGATGTCCAGCTTAATATGATTTCCCTCCTGAGCACTTAGTCTTAGTACTCTTGGATAGGTTTCAAGCAGAAAGTGCTGCTTTTGGTCACTGAATATACAAAACAATGCTTTCTACCTATTGTCTCACATCTAGAATTTTATGAATCCTGACATTTCCAAAGTCATCCAATGTCAGTGGTTCTGCTGAGTTATTACTCCTTCTTTCTGCACTCTTTTTAAATTTTTATTTATTTTGATTCTGACTTTTGACTTTTTAAAAAATAACCTTTTTATTTTATAAGAGTTTTAGATTTACAGAAAAGTTGCAAAGATAGTACAGAAAGTTCCCATATAATCCACACCCAGTTTCCACTATTTTAACATCTCATGTTAGTATGGTACATTTCTCACAACTAATAAACCAATGTTGATTTATTATTATGTTAATATTGACTATATTTCTTGATGGGACTGGCATAGTTCTAGAACATGTGGGTTGCGAGATATCATTGAGACTATTTTCAGAAAACAAAATCTGCCCCAGTGAGGTGTAAGTGGAAACCAATCTTATGTTTGTCTCCATTGTCCCTGTAAAACTGCTCTGAATACATTCTTCCTTGGATCTTAACTAAAATGTCATTTCAATCCCATGTTGTATGGGATTTATCTTCTGCAGGGTATTATAAATTCCTGTCCTGATGAATTCGGATTTAGGCCTATGTCTTAAAGAGAAGTGATGTATAACTTCAGGGCAGAACCATTAACAGCCAGCATGGGGGTCACCATGTTTTCCTTTCTCTTTGTTACAATGACAAGCAATGTTCCAGTAGTGTATAGTCCCTCAGTCTGGGTCCCTGAGTGAACCATATCCACACTCACGCTGCAATTGATGTATTCTAGCACACTGCTTTAGGATGTAAGGGGTACGTGGCATTGGGCTTCTCTAAAACACTAAGGGTTCTTATGGGCTTTAAGAAATCATTTCCACTGTGCTATCTTTTCAATAATAAGTTTAGGAAGTATATAGTGTTGCAAAAACATAACACTTATACGTGTGTATAAAATAAGTAGTCAGACATTGGCAGCAAAACACCAGATTAGTAGGCTGGTTAGCTGGAGATCCCTAGTGTGCTTTAGCATAATACTTAGGGCTGTGCCCAGTGAGTAGAAGGTAGACCATTAGTCTAGTGAGACTATCAGAAGTATATGGAGGCAGAATGGTATGTTTTGGCCACAGTTATTTGTTTTTGGCAAGATATTACAGGAAAGAGGGGAGTTCAGATGAGAATCAGTAGATTTTCTAGAAGATAAAAAGGTACTAAGGAATTCTAGAGATCAAGGTCCCTTCACAATTAGAAAAGAATGCCCCTAGACCTTAAGTAATAGAAGATAAAACTGGAAAAAAATTTAAATGACAAAGGCATTAAAAGTGCTCTCAGGTAAAAAACAAATGAACAAAAAAACTCTCTTTTTGCAAGATGAGGTTTTAATGTTGCTATTCTAACCTATTATTTCAGATAGCCTGGAGCTAGCTATCATTAATTGAGAGAGGGGGCAAGTGTATAAGAAAGCAAAGAAATCATTCTTGAGCTTTATAAGTAGGAAAGAACTAGAATGTGGAATTTAGAATATGTAACCAAAAGCAAATACATCAGAAATTTATTAAGTTTTTAAGGGAATTTTACTATTAAAGAAACTATGTGTCTAAATAAAAAAGACTGAGCCTTAAACCAACCATCAAGCTCCCAGAGCTTCTGCCTAGCAGGAAGTCCAGGTAACTTATCTTTTTGGTTTTTATAGGTTGCTGGACTGTGAGGAACCACATCTGAACCTGGTGGAAAGGCCTGTGTACCACATGGAGATGTTAACTCGCTTTTCTTTCTGTAATAAAGGACTCCCCAAAATGTGTATTCATTGACCTCACAGCCCCATTCCTGATAAGAACACTAGATACATGATAGGAATAACTTCCATTGGTTTAAGTGAGTGTATTTCTTAATGCTGTAAAATTTCAAATTTCGTATTTGTTAGATATATTTAGGGATTAAAGGTACCCAGGCAATGTTTGAAAAATAGGAATTGTAACTTGATTTCTTTTCCTCCAAATTTATCCTCAGCTAAGTAAATTGATGCTGCCATTTTTTTGATGTTCTGTTCTCATAGCAACAGGCTTTGATGTCAGAGCGTTATTTTATCACATAATTTACCCAAAAAAAGGTGTTAGGCTGTGAAGCAGAAAGCTCTGATTTAATTGCAACAACTATTTTATGGAACTGAAAATGGAAAGATAAATAAAAAATAAGACTCAAAATAAGTTTATGTGCACATCTTTACTAATAGTTACCCTGGTGTAAAAAAAGCTTTCTCTTCAGCAGTTTACATCAACGGTTATGGATTTTTAAAAATAATATTAAAAGGCATTCATAAGCCTAAGCAACTGTTGCCTGCAAATAAAAGGAAAACAAAGATCACGATCACTCTAAAGAAAACAGTGCCAAAACATCTAAAAGAATAATTAGCATCATTATACAAGGAAAGATTATTTATTAATACGTTTTGAAAATTTTTTGTCCTAAGAAACTTGAAACAGTTTCACCAGCATACTTCATTACCCTAAAAATTGAAAGCACTATCTTCAGACAAATGATTATCATAATTTAGTGCAGGTACAACAGACTTCATTAAGACAGCTTTCTGTAAAGCAGCTTTACAGCTCAGGCCTATGGCCTGCTATGTTATGTAAATCAGTGAAATGGCCTGGGTGTGAGACAGTGAGGTGGGTGAGTACCTGCCCTGTCTGCCGCAGTCTGGATTGGATGGATTAGGCCAGAGCAACGAGGAAGCCAATAGTTACGTTAAGACAACAAAATTTGCTCACACTCTGTGTTGGTCAAGGGTCAGCTGGAGACACGGATTGTTCATTATCAGAGCAGCTGCTCTCTAAAACATTATTGGTTACTATAGCAGAGGAAAAAGTGTAGCTTCTTTTACTCAGTTCAAGCAGTGTTTTTTTTTCCTAATCTGATAGACATTGCAAAGTATGGTAGCCATTAGGAAGGACTGTTCTCAAATACTCTACAGTTCTTTTTGTATATACGGTACAGTTGCACTTAGCTGACCACTTGCAGTTAGAGATGACCATGGGACTTGCCTGGTCAATAAACTGAGTGGAACTGATGTGCAGAAGCTTTAAGAGCTAATCAAGTACTTTGCCACATGGTTCTTTCTCCTAAATACCAATAAGATATATTGTCAATAAAGACAGTAAGATTCAAAATATTTAAATTATTGAATCATAGTGTTTATATTGTCTCATAAAGAAGCTCAAAAATATTATCTGCAAGGAATGCTATAGTTTGATTTTTGTTCTCTAATGCCTGTTACTGGTTCTCTTTGTTAGTGAGGCTGGGAAAAATTATCTCTATATCGTCACATTTCTGGCCTATTCCCATTCCCTTCTCAACCATGCTCAGGATTAGTTGGAGGAGAAAGGAAGACTGAAGTGCAGATAAAGAATTATCTTCAGCTATGTTATAAACCAATAAACACTTAACACCCTTGCTTACCTATCTCCATCTCTCCCTATTTTCAATGCAATTCACTGTAGGAAGAATTCGTTCCCTATTTGACCCAGAAGTAATGGCTAGTGATTATTCACTGACTTAAGAACAGAATCAGAAGAAATAGAATTATTTTTATTTTACTAGGACACATACAAATATATAGAGGTAAATATAATTAAGTATTTGTGTTGATCATTAAATGACATATTAGGGTATATTTCATTGTACTGATGATTGAAATCCAAATACCATGCCCTAAAGTAAGTTTCAGCTTTTGTAAGTCTGAAGAAGAGGTTCTGAAATGACCTTCTTTCATGTACAACACCCCCTAGACATATCCAACATTGTCTTTAATATTATTTGCTCAATATTTGTAAAACACAATCAGTAAAATATAAAACAACTTTTTCCTTTAATCATGTTTAGAATACATGCAGATACTTTAGAGACCATCTAGAACAGTGGACCCCTGGGGAAACCTGAGACATTTTCAGGAGTCTGTGAAGTCAAACTATTTCACAATAATAGTAAGTTATTTTGTGCCTATTTTTCACTGTACTTGACATTTGCATTGATGACACAAAAGCAATGGTGGCTATGGTAGGCATAATTCTAAAATGACCCGTTTCCACTCCCTGATGGGCACACGTTGTAAAACCTTGTAACATTGAGTGTGGAAGAAACCTGTGAATAAGATGGGATATCATTCCTATGCTCAGTTTACTAATCAGCTAGCTGACTTTAATAGAGGAGATTATCCACTGGGCCTGATCTAATCAGGTAAACACCCTTAAAAGGAATGCGCCCTTCCTGTTACAAGATTTGAAGCACAAGAGAGATTTGATGTGAAAAAATTTCCATTGTTGGTTTTGAAGAAGGAAGTGAAGTGAGGATTTCAATGTCCTCTAGCTGTTGAAAGTCACTCCAACTGATAGCGAGCAAAGAAATGGGGACCTCAGTATTACAACTGCAAGGGATTGAATTTTGCCTCAACTATGTGAGCTTCAGCTTGGATAACTCAGCCAGGCCAACATCTTAATTTAAGCCTTTTGAGGCCATTAGTAGAGAACCAGACAAACTGTTCCCAAACTACTGATGAACAGTACGTTAAGCTACCAAACGGATGCTGTTTTAAGCCACTAAGTTTGTAGTAATTTGTGATGCAGCAATGAAACACAATTTCAGTACACTAGCTAAAACTGCTGGCACGTTGGCACAAATCAAAAGATTCCAGTTTCATTTAAGTGTCCAGGATGGAGCAAATATTAATTTTATCATATCTCAAATCTTCAGTACAGGTCATTTCAATACTCTGAATGATAAAATACACATAAAGGCACTTATGCTGCATACTGAATATAATGGTTGCCTTAAAGAAACTATAATTGGTCATCTAAACTAGCAGTCTTTTTGATGAAAGACCTTTTTTCCTTCAAAGAATGACAGACCAACTAAATTGATCAAGTCTTCTCAAAAATGAATGAAATAAGCTTATCATTTCCAGGCAAAAGATTGACAGTATTTGTTTCCAACGATAAAATTTAAGCTTTCATGTAAAACTTAGAATTTTGGAGAAATTAAATTCTCTGTTGGAAACTTGACAACTTGTCCATACATAAAGACTTAAAAAAAATGATATCAGTGGTATATTAATGAGTGTGACTTTTTTTTTGATATTGTATAATGAAACATATCAAGATTTGGAAGATCTGCATAGCTCAGCAAACCAGTATTTTTCAAATGACCAAAGCATGATGTTATAAGATTATGCATGGGTACAAGATCCATTCTTTTGTGCAAAAGTAACCAAAGGATTTTAATGTAACTGAGTATGAAATGTTGACTATTCAGTCTTTGAAGAATATTGGGATAAATGACCAGCAGTTTAGTGGTTTATAATGATGCCATGGGGAAGAAAATGATAGTCTCTTCATTTATTTTTTCAGTGTTTGGCTGTCTTTGTTGTTTAATAAATAAGTCTCATTTTATGTTTTGGTCATTTTACAGATATGGCTGTGTGTTCACGTAAAGACTGCGATGAAAAATTGGCGGTTCAGTTTTTCTGACACTTAGTAACTAAAAATAATGGGTGGGAAATTAACCATCAGGAGCAGAGGAAGATTGAGGAAATAAATTAACATTGTATTTAACTCCCATTCTTCATCAACCTCTTTAAAAAGCGATTTTCAAAATTAAAAATTCTCATTGCAACCTAGGATTTCCCTATTTTACAGATGTGTAATCCGATGCCGAGAGGTTTGTTAACACGTGCAGGTGCCGAGAGAGTACCAGAACCCAGCCCTCCTCAATCTAGGTCACGCTGCTGCGCTTGACTAGATGTAGCTCTTCTAATTACGCGTTTTAAGAAACCAATGGAGAGACTAAAGGCAGGTTTTGCAACGTGACACAAACACGCCCTACATTCTTTCAATCTATGACCTCGGCGAGCAGCTAAGGATCTCTGAGGTGGTCGATGGTCCCCGGGAGCTTTGCGTGCGCGTGCCCGAGAGGGTAATATCCGCTGTGCGCCGACGGCGGCGCCTCCGTAGTGCTTCGTCGCCGTAGCTATTGCCCTTGGCAACCGCGAAGCTCTGAAGCCTAGCGGGCGGGCTTTGGGTTTGAGCATTCTCTGCTCATCACTTCCCTCCCAACTGTTCTCTTCTTCCTTCTTTTTAACCCCCTTTCCCCCCTTCCTTCCCCTCTCTAAAATCATGGCGCGTGGAACCGCGGACGTTCGGAAGCTTTTCATCTTCACTACTACACACAATTACTTTGGACTGGAGTCGGAGCCCGGCGACCAGCCACTGCTGTACAACTGTCCTGAAATCAACAACTTCTTGGATGATGGGAACCAGATGCTCCTCAGGGTGCAGCGATCCGACGCCGGAATCTCCCTTTCCAACACGGTATGGCTCCCTGCACCCCTGCGCGGGCCTCCCTTTGCGTTCCCGGCCTCAGCCGGAGGGATGGAGTGTGCCTCTCCAGCCTTCCTCGTCACATCCTCGTCTGGAGCCCGAGGCCTTAAGCTGCGCAGGCTTTGTGCTCCGTTCTATAGTTTCCAGTCCTGCATCCCACCTGGCCAAAGGTCCCTGCCCTCATACTTGAACGGAACAATTCTATTCATTTCTCTCTCTCTCTCTCTGTGTGTGTGTGTGTGTGTGTGTGTGTGTGTGAAGTTTTAAAGTTTTAAACTTTATTTTAAAGGCTGCAGTTGAGTTACAACTAAAAAAAGTATTCACCTTATTATTAAAAATGTGTTTTCCTCTCCTCCCTTTTAAGGTTCTTTGAGACAAATTATAGTATCTTTTTTGGGTTACGCACCGAGTTTAAATTTATTCGAGGGAAGGGTGTTAGGAATTGAAATATTTTATGAAATGATACACAAAGTTCAAATTCTTTTTTGATGTACAGTATGTGATGTATTGATTTATTTATTGCACCGCTGCCTCTCCTGGCAGAGTTGTTTAAGAAATGGTTACATTTGCAATCAGGACTTTTATACATAGAAACTTCAGAGTGTTACACAGCAAAACATTGCCTCACACAATAAAGAGGCTCAGTAAAATATGAAATTGAACAAAGCATAGACATATTTTTAAACCTCTTCTTCTCATGTTCATTCATACCTGTAAGTCTAACATATTTGACGTACAACAAGCATTGAGTGCGTTTTTGTAGGATGATCGAATCATTCTCCCCCATTCACTATGAATTTTTAGTCTTGGATTTAATTCAGTTTCATTCAATAAGCTTTTATTTAAACTCAATATATGCAAGGCACTTTGCCTGGCTTGGTGAGTTTATGAAGCTATAGAAAGCATGGATAATCGTAGCTAACATTTTTTTTTCTTATTACACTCTGTCAGGTACTGTTCTAAGCACTTTATGTGTATTGGCTCATTTAATATTCACAACTCTGTAAGATTGTAGTTGTTTTTATTTCCATTTTATGGCTGAAGAAAGTAAGGCCCAAAGGTTACATCCTAGGTGTTAACTACTCCATTTCTCTAATAGGTGGTGTGATTCAGAACAGAATCCCCTGGTTTTGCCTTCTAGAGTCTTACTCCACTGGCCTATGAAGATATGTATTGAACTGATTATAAAATCAAGCCAGACTGTTGTAAATGCCACTGAAATTTATTCATTACATTTTAAAAAATGGAAATGTAGTTGATATGCAATATTATATTGGTTTCAGGTGTACAATATAGTGTTTTGACAATTATTATTATTATTATTTTATTATAAACACAGATATGTAATTGAATTCACAGAATTTTTAAAAATAATTTATTTTGGTATCATTATTCTACAATTACATGTGCAATATTATGGTTATTAAACTACCCCCTTCATCAGGTCCCCCCCACCAACCCCATTACAGTCACTGTCCATCAGCGTAGTGAGATGCCATAGAGTCACTACTTGTCTTCTCTGAGTAGTACAGCCCTCCCCATGCCCCCCCAACATTACATCTGCTAATCGTAATGCCCCTTTTTCCCTCTTACGCCTCCCGTCCCACCCATCCTCCCCAGTCCCTTTCCCTTTGGTAACTATTAGTCCGTTCTTGGGTTCTGTGAGTCTGCTGCTGTTTTGTTCCTTCAGTTTTTTTCTTTGTTCTTATACTCCACATATGAGTGAAATCATTTGATACTTGTCTTTTCCGCTTGGCTTATTTCACTGAGCATAATACCCTCTAGCTCCATCCATGTTGTTGCAAATGGTAGGATTTGTTTTCTTCTTATGGCTGAATAATATTCCATTGTGTATATGTACCACATCTTCTTTATCCATTCATCTACTGATGGACACTTAGATTGCTTCCATTTCTTGGCTATTGTCAATAGTGCTGTGATAAACATAGAGGCGCATATGTCTTTTTCAAACTGGGCTGCTGCTGTCTTAGGGTAAATTCCTAGGAGTGGAATTCCTGGGTTTTGACAATTATATACATTATGAAATGCTCACCGTAAATGTACTTATCATTTGTCACCATAAAAAGATATTACAGTATTATTGACTGTATTCCCTATGCTATACTTTCATTCCCATGACTAATTGATTATTATTTAAATATTTTTTCAAGTAAGAAAATGTTTAACAATTCATAAAACACACTTATATATATATTTTTACAATTCACCTAATTGTTTAAAGTGTAACATTTCATGTTCTTTAGTGTATGCAGAGTTCTGCAACCATCACCACAATCAATTTTAGAATATTTTCATCATCCCCAAAGGAAACTTTGTATCTCCCCCCCCCCCATCACCCCCAGTCCTTCTCCAGACGTAAACAAGCACCAATATACTGTCTCTATACATTTGCCTGTTCTGGATATTTCATATAAATTGAATCATACAATATATAGTCTTTTGTGACTGCCTTGGCATATTGTTTTCAGGGTTCATCCATTTTGTCACATGTATCAATAATTAAGTCTTTTTTATTTGATTATTTCTAAATAATATTCCATTTATAGAATTTTACTTATCCATTCATCAATTGATGGATATTTGGGTTTCTATTTTGTGGTTATTATCAATAATACTTCTATAAACATTCATGTATATGTTTTTGTGTGGATATGTTTTCATTTCTCTTGGGTATATACCTAGGCAACTGTGTTTAACCTTTTGAGGAACTACCGGTCCATTTTCCCTTATGTGGGTTCCAGTTTACCCACATCTTAGATAACACTTGTTATTCTCTCTCTCTCTTTTTTATTAAAGTATTATTGATATATAATCTTAAGTTGGTTTCAAATACACAACACAATGGTTCAACATTTTCGCATATTATCAAGTCCTCACCCCCTCCAGTGTGGTCACCACTGTTCATCAACATAGTAAGATGTTATAGAATCATTACCTGTATTCTCCATGCTGTACTACCATCCCTGTGACCAACCTATATTGTGATTGTGAATTATTGTGCCCCCCCCCTTTCCCCTCTCCCCCAACTATTCCCAACCTCTCCCTTTTGTTAACCACTAGTCCCTTCTTGGTGTCTATGAGTCTACTGCTATTTTGTTCCTTCCATTTTGCATTGCTTTTATATTACACAAATAAGTGAAATCATTTGGTACTTGTCTTTTTCTGCCTAGCTTATTTCACTGAGCATAATACCCTCTAGATCCATTCAAGTTGTTGCAAGTAATAGGATTTCTTTTCTTTTTACGGCTGATTAATATACCATTGTGTATATGTATGACCTCTTCTTTATTCATTTTTTTAATTAAGGTATTGATATACACTCTTATGAAGGTTTCACATGAAAAAACAACGTGGTTACTACATTTACCCATATTATCAAGTCCCTACCCATACCCCAATGCAGTTACTGTGCATCAGTGTATTAAGATGCCACAGATGCACTATTTGCCTTCTCTATGCTGCACTGTTTTCTCCTTGATCCCCCATACCATGTGTACTAACATAATACCCCTCAATCCCCTTCTCCACCCACCCTCCGACACTTCTACCCTTTGGTAACCACTGGTTCCTTCTTGGAGTCTCTGAGTTGGCTGCTATTTTGTTCCTTCAGTTTGCTTCGTTGTTATATTCCACAAATGAGGGAAATCATTTGGCACTTCTCTTTCTACGCCTGGGTTTTTTCATTGAGCATAATATCCTCCAGCTCCATCCATGTTGTTGCAAATGGTAGGATTTGTTTCTTTCTCATGGTTGAATAGTATTCCATTGTGTATATGTACCACATCTTCTTTATCCATTCATCTACTGACGGACACTTAGGTTGCTTCCATATCTTGGCTATTGTAAAAAGCGCTGCGATAAACATAGGGGTGCATATGTATTTTTGAATCTGAGAAGTTGTATTCTTTGGCTTAATTCCAAGGAGTGGGATTCCTGGGTCAAATGGTATTTCTATTTTTAGTTTTTTGAGAACCTCCACATTCCTTTCCACAATGGTTGAGCTAGCTTACATTCCCCCTTTCTCCGCATCCTCGCCAGCATTTGTTGTTCTTAGTCTTTCCGAGGCTGGCCATCCTTACTGGTGTGAGGTGATATCTCATTGTGGTTTTAATTTGCATTTCCCTGATGATTAGTGATGTGGAGCATCTTTTCATGTCTCTGTTGGCTATCTGAATTTCTTCTTTGGAAAACTGTCTCTTCATATCCTATGCCCATTCTTCAGTCGGGTTATTTTCTTTTTGGGTGTTGCGGCATATAAGTTCTTTATATATTTTGGATGTTAAGCCCTTGTCAGATATGTCATTTACAAATATATTCTCCCATACTGTAGGATGCCTTTTTGTTCTGTTGATGGTGTCCTTTGCCTTACAGAAACTGCTTAGTTTGATGTAGTCCCATGAGTTCATTTTTGCTTTTGTTTCCCTTGCTCGAGGAGTTGTGTTCAGGAAGAAGTTGCTCGTGCTTATATTCAGGATATTTTTGCTTATGTTGTCTTCTAAGAGTTTTACGGTTTCATGTTACATTCAGGTCCTTGATCCATTTCGAGTTTACTTTTCTGTATGGGGTTAAACAATAATCCAGTTTCATTCCCTTGCATGTAGCTGTCCAGTTTTGCCAACAGCAGCTGTTGAAGAGGCTGTCATTTCCCCATTGTATGTCCATGGCTCCTTTATCATATATTAATTGACCATATATGGTTGGGTTTATATCAGGGCTCTCTTGTCTGTTCCATTGGTCTGTGGGTCTGTTCCTGTGCCAGTACCAAATTGTCTTGATTACTGTGGCTTTGTAGTAGAGCTTGAAGTTGGGGAGCATAATCCCCCCAGCTTTATTCTTCCTTCTCAGGATTGCTTTGGCTATTCAGAGTCTTTTGTGGTTCCATGTGAATTTTAGAACGATTTTCTTTAGTTCGTTGAGGAATGCTTTTTGTATTTTGATAAGAATTGCATTGGATCTGTAGATTGCTTTAGGCAGGATGGCCATTTTGACAATATTAATTCTTCCTATCCATGAGCATGGTATGTGTTTCCATTTATTGGTATCTTGTTTAATTTCTCTCATGAGTGTCTTGTAGTTTTCAGAGTATAGGTCTTTCACGTCCTTTGTTAGGTTTATTCCTAGGTATTTTATTCTTTTTGATGCAACTGTGAATGGAATTGTTTTCCAGATTTCTCTCTCTGCTAGTTCATTGTTAGTGTTTAGGAATGCCACAAATTTCTGCGTATTAATTTTGTATCCCGCAACTTTGCTGAATTCAGATATTAGATCTAGTAGCTTTGGAGTGGATTCTTTAGGGTTTTTTATGTACAATATCATGTCATCTGCAAACAGGGACAGTTTGAGTTCTTCCTTGCCAATCTGGATGCCTTTTATTTCTTTGTGTTGTCTGATTGCTGTGGCGAGGACCTACAGAACTATGTTGAATAAAAGTGGGGACAGTGGGCATCCTTGTCTTGTTCCCAATCTTAAAGGAAAAGCTTTCAGCTTCTAGCTCTTAAGTATAATGTTGGCTGTGGGTTTGTCATATATGCCCTTTATTATGTTGAGGTACTTCCCCTCTGTACCCATTTTGTTGAGAGTTTTTATCGTGAATGGATGTTGAATTTTGTCAATGCTTTTTCAGCATCTATGGAGATGATTATGTGGTTTTTGTCCTTCTTTTTGTTGATGTGGTAGATGATGTTGATAGATTTTTGAATGTTGTACCATCCTTGCATCCCTGGAATAAATCCTACTTGATCATGATGGATGATCTTTTTGATGTATTTTTGAATTTGTTTTCTAATATTTTGTTGAGTATTTTCGCATCTATGTTCATCAGGGATATTGGTTTGTAATTTTCTTTTTTTGTGGTGTCTTTGCCCGCTTTCGTATTAGAGTGATGCCGGGCTCATAGAATGAATTTAGAAGTATTCTCTCTTCTCCTTCTCTTTGGAAAGCTTTAAGGAGGATGGGTATTAGGTCTTCCGTAAATGTTTGATAAAATTCAGCGGGGAAGCCTTCTGGTCCAGGCGTTTTGTTCTTAGGTAGGTTTTTGATTACAAGTTCAATTTCGTTGCTGGTAATTGGTCTGTTGAGATATTCTGTTTCTTTCTGGGTCAGCCTTGGAAGGTTGTATTTTTCTAGAAAGTTGTCCATTTCTTCTAGTTATCCAGTTTGTTAGCATATAATTTTTCATAGTATTCTCTAATAATTCTTTGTATATCTGTTGTATCTGTGGTGAATTTTCCTTTCTCATTTCTGATTCTGTTTATGTGAGTAGACTCTCTTTTTTTCTTGATAAGTCTGGCTAGGGGTTTATCTATTTTGTTTATTTTCTCAAAGAACCAGCTCTTGCTTTATTGATTCTTTCTATTGTTTTGTTCTTCTCGATTTTATTTACTTCTGCTCTAATCTTTATTATGTCCCTCCTTCTACTGACTTTGGACCTAATTTGTTCTTCTTTTTCTAGTTTCATTAATTGTGAGTGTGACTGCTTATATGGGATTGTTCTTCTTTCCTGAGGTAGGCCTGTATTGCAATATACTTTCCTCTTAGCATGGCCTTCGCTGTGTCCCACAGACTTTGCGGTGTTGAATTACTGTTGTCATTTCTCTCCATATATTGCTTCACCTCTGTTTTTATTTGATCATTGATCTCTTAGTTATTTAGGAGCATGGTGTGAAGCCTCCATGTGTTTGTGGGACTTTTCATTTTCTTTGCATAATTTATTTCTGGTTTCATAGCTTTGTGATCTGAGAAGCTGGTTGGTACAATTTCAATCTTTTTGAATTTACTGAGGTTCTTTTTGTGGCCTAATATATGATCTATTCTTGAAAATGTTCCATGTGCACTTAAGAATGTGTATTCTGTTGCTTTCGGATGGAGTGTTCTGTAAATGTCTGTTAGGTCCATCTGTTCTAATATGTTGTTCAGTGCCTCGGTCTCTTTACTTATTTTCTGTCTGGTTGATCTGACCTTGGGAGTGAGTGTTCTGTTGAAGTCTCCTAAAATCAATGCATTGCATTCTATTTCCCCCTTTAATTCTGTTAGTATTTGTTTCACATATGTAGGTGCTCCTATGTTGAGTGCATATATATTTATAATGGTTATATCTTCTTGTTGGATTGACCCTTTTATCATTGTGTAATGTCCTTCTTTGTCTCTCTCTTTGTTTTGGAGTCTATTTTGTCTGATACAAGTACTGCAAGTCCTGCTTTTTTCTCACTATTAGTTGCATGAATTATCTTTTTCCATCCCTTCACTTTTAGTCTGTATATGTCTTTGGGTTTAAAGTGAGTCTTTTGTAGGCAGCATATAGATGGGTCTTGCTTTTTTATCCATTCAGTAACTCTGTGTCTTTTGATTGGTGCATTCAGTCCATTTACATTTAGGGTAATTATCTATAGATATATACTTATTGGCATTGCAGGCTTTAGATTCGTGGTTACCAAAGGTTCAAGGGTAACTTCCTTACTATCTAAGAGTCTAACTTAACTCACTTAATATGCTATTATGAACACAGTCTAAAGGTTCTTTTTTTTTTCTTTCTCCTTCATTCTTTATATATTATGTATCATATTCTGTACTCTTTGTCTATCCTTTGATTGACTTTGGGGATAGTTAATGTAATTTTGCATTTGCTTAGTAATTAGCTGTTGTACTTTCTTTATTGTGGTTTTATTACCTCTGGTGACAGCTATTAAACCTTAGGAACACTTCCATCTGTAGCAGTCCCTCCAAAATACACTGTAAGATGGTTTGTGGGAGGTAAATTCTCTCAGCTTTTGCTTATCTGGAAATTGTTTAATCCCTCCTTCATATTTAAATCATAATCTTGCCAGATAAAGTATTCTTGGTTCAAGGCCCTTTTACTTCATTGCATTAAATACATCATGCCACTCCCTTCTGACCTATAAGGTTTCTGTTGAGAAGTCTGATGATAGCCTGATCGGCTTTCCCTTGTATGTGATCTTATTTCTCTCTCTGACTGCTTTTAATAGTCTGTCCTTATTCTTGGTCTTTGCCATTTTAATTACTATATGTCTTGGTGTTGTCTGTCTTGTGTCCCTTGTGTTGGGAGATCTGTGTATCTCCATGGCCTGAGAGACTATCTCCTTCCCCAGATTGGGGAAGTTTTCAGCAATCACCTCCTCAAAGACGCTTTCTATCCCTTTTTCTCTCTCTTCTTCCTCTGGTACCCGTATAATGTGAATATTGTTCCGTTTGGATTGGTCACACAGTTCTCTCAATATTCTTTCATTCTTAGAGATCCTTTTTTCTCTCTGTGCCTCAGCTTCTTTGTATTCCTCTTCTCTAGTTTCTATTTCATTTATCGTCTCCTCCACCATATCCAGTCTGCTTTTAATACCCTGCATGTTCTCTTCAACTATTGGATCTCTGATCAGAATTCATTCCTGAGTTCTTGAATATCTTTCTGTACCTCCATGAGCATGTTAATGATTTTTACTTTGAACTCCATTTCAGGAAGAGTCATGAGGTTGATGTCATTTAAATCTTTCTGAGGAGTTGTATTAATAATTTTACTCTGAACCAGGTTCCTTTGGCCTTTCATATTTGTATATGGCACCCTGTAGTGCCCAGAAGCTCTACTCCCTTGAGGTGCTCAGCCCCTGAACCAATGTTGGGGGTTGCAGGGGAGTGGTGTTGGTGCCTGGTGGTGGGAAAGAGCTGTTTCTTGCTTCCCGGCTGCTATGCCTTTCTCCACTGGGCCGAGCACACAGGTATAAGCCTCTATGCTTTGTGTTTGTAGTTGCTGTAGACAGATCTTCCCTCTGGCTGGCCTAACGGCAGGGTAGGGTTTGTTGGTTTGCGAGGCAGGTGGGGCTGGCCAGGAAAAAGGTGCAGTAGGTTGCATATCATGGAGGGGGTCCTTCAAGCTGTGTAGTCAGCCAGGGAGCTGGAGCACCTGAAGATCGTCTAAGGAGGAAGATTTCTTTCTCCTTCTTAAATATGAGAATCTATATGCCAAAGTTCCCAACCTGCTGGGCAGAGTGCATCCGGACAATTTTGTCTACCTGTCCTCTCTCCTGAGCAGTAATCTCTGTGCAGTCCTTGCCCCTTTAGCAGCCCTCTTGCCAAGGGCTTCCTTGTTAGGAAGTCTTTCAGACTGCCAGCCTTTCTTTTGTCCCAGAGCAGCTGGATATGGATCCCTGCTTTCCACAAGCGGCTGGAATCTCAGTCTCTCCAGGAATTCTGCCTGTCTTAGCTTTCCAACCCCGTAATCACAAGAGTATAATGCAAGCACCATGAAATGTAGTTGTGTGCTCCCAGAGCAGATCTCCGGAGGTAGTTATTCAGCAGTCCCAGGCCTCCACTCCCTCCTTGCTCCTTTTGTCTTCCTCCCACTGGTGAGCTAGGGTGGGGGAAGAGCCTGGGTCCTGCCGGGCCACAGCTTTGGTACGTTACCCTGTTCTGTGAGGTCTGCTCTTTTCTCCAGGTGTATGCAGTATGGTGCAGTCCTCTTTCCTGTTGCTCTTTCAGGATTTGTTGTAGTAATTATATTTTCGTATTATATGTGGTTTTAGGAGGAAGCCTGTGCTCACTTCTTATGCCGCCATCTTTTCTCTTTATTCATCTTTTGTTGGACACATAGGTTGCTTCCATATTTTGGCAGTTGTAAATAGTGCAGTGATAAACATAGGGGTGCATATGCCTTTTCAAATTAGGGACCTTGTTTTCTTCAGGTAAATTCCTAGGAGTGGAATTACTGGGTCAAAGTGTATTTCTACTTTTAGTTTTTTGAGGAACCTCCATATTGCTTTCCACAACTGTTGCACCAATTTACATTCACACCAACAGTGTAGGAGGGTTCCTATTTCTCCTCATCCTCTCCAGCATTTGTTATTTCTTGTCTTTTTGACAGTGGCCATCCTAACTGGTATGAGATGATATCTCATTGTGGTTTAATTATTCCAGTTTTCCAAACACCAGGTGTTGAAGAGGCTCTTTTCCATATTGTATATTCATGTCTCCTTTAATCATATATTAGTTGACCATTGATGTGTGGATTCTTTATTCTGTTCCATTGATCTATGGGTCTATTCTTGTTCCAGTACCAAATTGTTTTGATTACTGTGGCTTTGTAAACAGAGCTTGAAGTCAGGGAGCGTAATCACCCCTGCTTTGTTGTTCTTTATCAGGATTGCTTTGGCTATTCGGGGTCTTTTGTGGTTCCATATTACTTGCAGGACTATTTGTTCTAGTTCATTGAAGAATACTGTTGGTATTTTGATAGGAATTGCATTGAATATGTAAATTGCTTTGGACAGGATGGCCATTTTGACAATATTAATTCTTCCTATCCATGAGCACAGGATAGATTTCCATTTATTGGCATCTTCTTTAATTTCTCTCATGAGTGTCTTGTCGTTTTCAGAGTAAAGGTCTTTCACCTCCTTGGTTAGTTTTATTCCTAAATATTTTGTTCTTTTTGATGCAGTTGTAAGTGGAATTGTTTTCCTGATTTCTTTTTCTGCCAATTCGTTGTTAGTATATAGGAATGCAACAGACTTCTGTGTATTAATTTTGTATGCTGCAACTTTGCTGAATTCAGTTATTAGTTTTAGTAGTGTTTTGGTGGAGTCTTTGGTTTTCTATGTATAATATCATGTCATTTGAAAACAGTGAGAGTTTAGCTTCTTCCTTACCAATTTGGGTGCCTATTATTTTTGTGTTGTCTGATTGCCATGGCTAGGACCTCCAGTACTAAGTTGAATAAGAATGGTGAGAGTGGGCATTCTTGTCTTGTTCCCAGTCTTAGAGGAAAAGCTTTCAGCTTTTTGCTATTAAGCATGATGTTGGCTGTGGGTTTGTCATGTATGGCCTTTATTATGTTGAGGTACTTACCCTCTATACCCATTACTGTTAAGAGTTTTTATCATGAATGGATGTTGAATTTTGTCGAATGTTTTTTCAGCATCTATGGAGATGATCATGTGATTTTTGTCCTGTTGATGTGATGTATGATATTTATTGATTTATGACTATAGTACCATCCTTGCGTCCCTGGATTCATCCAACTTGGTCATGATGGATGATCTTTTTGATGTGTTTTTGAATTGGGTTTACTAATATTTTGTTGAGATTTTTGCATTTATATTCATCAGAGATACTGGTTTATAATTTTCTTTTTTTGTGACTTCTTTGTCTGGTTTTGTTATTAGAGTGATGCTGGCCTTATGGAATGAGTTTGGAAGTATTCCCTCCTCTTCTACTTTTTGGAGTACTTTAAGAAGGATTGGTGTTAGCTTATCCTTAAATGTTTGATAAAATTCAAACAGGTGGCTGTGAAGCCATCTGGATCAGGTGTTTTGTTTTTAGGTAGTTTTTTGATTACTAATTTGATTTCATTGTTGGTAGTTGGTCTGTTCAGATTTTCTGTTTCTTCCTGGGTCAGTCTTGGAAGGTTGTATGGACACCTAGAAAGTTGTCCATTTCTTCTAGGTGCCCAATTTATTGGCATATAATTTTTCATAGTATTCTCTAATAATTCTTGGTATTTCTGTGGTGTCCATTGTGATTTTTCCTGTTTGCCAATGGGTTTCAGCCCCAGACAAGTTCACTGTGGATTCAGTGTGACCAAAGAAATGATAGTAGAATGTTCTTGGCGTGAAAGGGTTATACCCAGCTTTATTTCCATGGTGGCATGTCCATCCCCGTCCACTCAGAGCGAGTCTGCATACAGCCAGCCAGTCTCTGCCTCTGGGCATCTCTGCCCCTGCAGCCTCCCAGTCTCTGTCCTTGGTGCTGCCACCACTTCAGTCTCGTCTCTGCTCTTCCTGCAGCTTTGCAGCCATGCCACCATGTCGCCCAGAGCACTGGATGGAGCTCTTTATATAGAGTCAATAACAACATATTGCCCACACATGTGTAGTGAGCTAGCCAGCCAGGGCCAGGTCAGAATCCTGGCCACAGGAACCTTCACTTTATCCACAGTTCTTTTTTCGTTTCTGATTTTATGTGTGTAAATTCTCTCTTTTTTTTTTAAGTCTGGCTAGGGTTTATCTCTTTATGACTAATTTATTTTATAATTTGAAGTTTGTACCTCTTTATCCTCTCCCTCCAACTATTTCACCCATCTTGTTACCACCCTTCCCTAAGGCAAGACCCATCTGTTCTCTGTGTTTATCCATCTATTTCTGTTTTATTTGTTCAGTTGTTTTTTTTTTTACATATAGTGAAATCATGTGATATTTATCTTTGTCTGACTTATATACTTAGCGTAATACTCTGAGAGTCCATCTATGTTGTTGCATTGTCAAGATTTCATTCTTTTTTGTGGTTAATATTACATTTTGTTTGTGTGTATGTGTGTATGTGTATACCCCATATCTTTATCCATTTATTTATTGATGGACAATTAGTTTGCTTCCTTATCTTGGTTATGGTAAATAATGCTGTGATAAATATAGGAGTGCATATATCTTTTCAAATTAGTGATTCAGTTTTGTTTGGGTAAATGTTCAGAAGTGGAATTATTGGGTGGTATGGTATTTTATTTTTAGTTTTTTGAGAACCTCCATACTTTTTTCCATAGTTGCTGCATCAATTTACATTCCTACCAGCAGTGTAGGAGGGTTCCCTTTTCTCTACATCTTCATCAACACTTGTTATTTCTTGTTAGATAGTGGCTATTCTAAGTGGTGTGAGGTGATATCTCATTGTGGTTTTGCTTTGTGTTTCCCTGATGATTATTGATGTGGAACATCTTTTCATGTGCCTGTTGGCCATCTGTATGTCTTCTTTGTAAAAATGTCTATTTAGGTCTTCTGCCCATTTTAAAAATTGTATTATTTGGGGGTTTTTTTTGGTGTTGAATTGTATGAGTTCTTACATATATTTTTTAGATATTTTCTCTTACCACATATATCATTTGCATATGTATCCTCATATTCAGTAGGTTGTCTTTTTGTTTTGTTGATGGTTTCCTTTGCTGTGCCACTTTTTATTTTGATGTAGTCTCACTTGTTCATATTTTGTTTTATTTCTCTTGCCTGGGGAGTCATGCCTGAAAAAAATTACCAATGCCAGTGTTCAAGCGTTTACTGCCTAGGTTCTCTTTTAGGAGTTTTATGGTTTTTATTGATATCAAATTTATTTTTGTGTGTGGTGTAAGGCAGTGATCAGTTTCATTCTTTTGCATGTAGCTGTCCAGTTTTCCCAGCACCATTTATTGAAGAGACTGTCTTTTCTCCATTGTATATTCTCTCCTCCTCTGTCATATATTAATTGACCATATAACTGTGGATTTACTTCTGGGCTCGCTATACAGTTCATTGATCTGTGTGTGTATTTTTTATGCCAATACCATACTGTTTTGATTACTGTAGCTTTGTAGTACACCTTGAAATCAGGGAGCAGGATACCTCCATCTTTGCTCTTCTTTTCAAGATTGCTTGGTCTATTCAGAGTCTTTCATGGTTTCATACAGATTTTAAGGTTATTTTTTCCAGTTCTGTGAAAAATGTCATTGGTATTTGATAGGGATTGCATTGAATCTGTAGATTGCTTTGGGTAGTATGGCCATTTTAACAATCCATGAGTGTGGAATATCTTTCCATTTACTTATCCCATCTTTGACTTCTTTCTTCAGTGTCTTCTAGTTTTCAGAGTATAGTTCTTTTACTTCCTTGGTTAGATTTAATCTCAGGTATCTTATTCTTTTTGATGCAATTGTGAATGGGAGTGTTTTCATAATATCTCTTTCTGCTAGTTCATTATTTGCATATAAAAATGAAGATTTCTTTATATTAATTTTGTATCCTGCAATTTTACTGAATTCATTTATTAGATATAATAGTATTTTGGTGGAGTCTTTATAGAGTTTTCCATTTACAGTATCATGTTTTCAACAAATAGTGACAGTTTAACTTCTTCCTTACCAATTTGGATGCCTTTCATTTTTCTTGTCTGATTGCTGGAATAGCCACTGAAAGTTTAGGTAGAGTGTAATGGGAAAACAAGATGATGAGAGGTTTGGATTTGTGAAAATGTATCTTGGATTTGGGTTGGGTATTGAAAATTTAAGCTCTGATTTAGTTAGTGCTGTTACTAGTATAGTCCAATAATATATTTTATGTTTAGTGATACACTGCACTACAGATTTTTAAATCCTATTTGAAAATAGTTTTGTATGTTTTTAAATTATACTTTAGATGTCTGAGAGTCAGCATGGTTTCATAAGTTAATAAATATTTATTGAGTGCTTACTGTGGTCTGACACTGCCCTAGGTGCTGGGGATAAAGTCATGAACACATCATAGTTTGTCTTCAAGGAGTAATATTCAAGTGGACAAAGATAGGCTAAACACATGAATACAGATAGATGATGTAACGTAATTATGGGTATTGCTAAGTGCTGTTAAGATAGAAATAGACTACTGTTAAAGTAGTGATGGAGGTGGGGTAGGGAACTGCATTAAAACAGTGGGAGGGAATACCTGTCTGGATTAGTGACCTTTGAAGTGAGATTTGTAAGATGAGTTGTAGGCAGACATAAGATTTAGGAGAATAGTGTTCTGAGCAAAAGAAATGATAAGGACAAGTGATAAGGACAAGGCCCTGAGCTGGGTCTTACTTTGGTTTCAAGGGGCCTGCAAAAACAATACAGGGTGATTGCTAAAGTTTAATAATGACCATAGAGTGCAGAAGACTATAGCATGAGTTGATCATTTAGAACTTTGTATACCAATTAGAGTGAAATAGGAAGTCACTGGTAATCTTAAGCAAGAAAGAAATGTGATCTGGTTTATGCTTTAGAATAGAGGTTGGCAAAGTTTCTGTAACGGACCAGATTATAACTATTTTAGGCTTTTTAGCACATAAGGTCTCTGTCACAACTACAGCTTTGCCATTGTAGTGTGAATGAGTATGGCTGCATTCTAATAAAAATTTGTTTATGGAGACTGCTATTTGAATTTCAAATAGTTTTCATGTATTATGAAATATTCTTTTGATTTAAAAAAATGTAAAAGCCATTTTTAGCTTGTGGACCCTAAAAAAAAAAAAAGGCAATAGGTTGTAGTATGCTGATCCCTGATGAATCCCATTAGGTGGTCGAGGTATTTTACAGTTCCAAAAAGAACAACTGTATGCCTTGAATTAATAGTTACCAAATTATGGTCAGTTAAGGAAGTAGTAGTTGCCAATGATAGGAAAACCCTTAGGACTGGCAGATACGAATGCTGATGCTGTTTTCCTTCTTTCAAGGAATGATGAGCAGCTGTTGCCAACCGATTCTCTGCTTTAACTCTGACTGGCTAGGACAGAACTCATTGTCATGAGTGATGCCCCAGGGAGACTTGGCCAGTGACTAGTTGCCGTTTTCAAATATGATAATAAAATTTTCTGAATTTTCTTTTCAGATATGTGGGAGGAGGAAAGTATAAGGGTATGTACTGTTTAATGACTAAAGAGTGAATTTTTCAAATCTGCACATCTGCAGCTTGTTATTCTTGCTTGTAATTGGTATAAAATGATCATACTAGCAGTGCAATTCTAATGTGTGAAAAAGTAAGTTTGAGAATCAGCAACATCTAGTAAATGCTAGTTCCTTCCCAATGGCTAAAGGTAAAAGGGTAATTAACATCCTTATCGTAGACTTTTTGGAGTAGAGAGGAGTATAGTACTCATCAGCATGTACCTGGGGCAACATCTTTGACCTGAGTTATTACTGAATCTGGCTGGAATGGAGGTAGTTAGCAGTATGTGTCAACAATATTTATATAGTGCTTTCTGTTTGTGAATCACTTATCGAAGTAGCTTCACGATATAATCACATATAAGTGAGGATATATTTTAAAACACAAGTATTCTTAAGGAGCAGGGATAGGTTGGTTGTAATATATTATATTTTTAAAGCAACTTTTTTTCCAAAGGATAACATTACACTGATACATCTTAGGGAAACATTTCTTTCAAATATTAACATTTATGAAGATGACATTAAACATCATTTATTTATCACTTTAGATTGATTCTGCTGACACAAAAGACAAAGTGCTGGTGTTTTTCAAGCTGCGACCTGAAGTAATTACCGATCAGAATTTACACAACAACATTCTTGTGTCATCTATGTTAGAATCACCTATAAATTCCCTTTACCAAGCAGTACGGCAAGTATTCGCACCAATGTTGTTACAGGTGAGTGAGTTAAAGTAGCTGTATGGTTATTGTTTTTTTGTTTTAACTTAGCTATTTGTTTAAATGTTTTTGTAAACACAAACATTAATGTTATTTTATTACTGTTAATATCATTAGTATTTTAGTTTTTAATTAAAATATCTTTTAAAAACTTAAAAAATGTTACTGTAGGCTTTGTTGACAAATAGAGAAAGTGGAGAGAATTATAAAATGGAATCCACATCAGCTGTTACATTGCTATAGTAAATGATCTTTATAAAATTTTAACTGTTGTGAGGACTTTCTTTTTCTCCCTTCTGAGATGGAGGTAGTATTAAGTGAAATGGGCACATATGGATTTAGTTCTCCTGACACTGTTTTAGAATTGGCAAGTTTGATTGGCAAGTTTTTTTTATTAAGTTATCATTGATATACAATCTTATGAAGGTTTCACATGAGCAACATTGTGGTTACATCATTGACCCATATTATCAAGTCCCCAAACTCCATTGCAGTCACTGTGATTGGCAAGCTTTTGATCAATGTTTGTTGTTGTTTATATTTAGGATCAGGAATGGAGCAGAAACTTTGATCCCAAACTTCAGAACCTTTTGACTGAACTAGAAGCTGGGTTGGGTATAGTTCTACGGAGGTCAGACACTAACTTAACAAAATTGAAATTTAAGGAAGATGACACACGAGGTATACAGCCATAGCTTAATAAAAGAAAGTTAAAATGACTTACTTCTTAGTACATTAGTAAATTAATATATTTATTCACAGATTTTTTCCATACTTTTGGTTCTTCTCTGAGCCTGCACTTCTTTTAAATGAATATATTTATACAGATTTGGAGAAGAGGAAAATGTAATCTTTAACAATGTGCTATTCATGGAAATAGAAAATACAGTTCCTTCTCATTATTTGTATCAGTTATGTTCTATAAAGTCACTGTGGACATTGGATTAACAAATACTGAATCACTGCTTCTAGGGGAAATATGGGATTAGGTTCCTGTGAGCCTCTGGTCATAATATTTCATCATCTGCTCAACACATAACCTTGTTTTATGTGTGTTTCTGTTTAAAGACACTTTATTTTATATATATTGTTGTTTAAGTAACGTTGACCTCATCTCATGATCAATAGCTCATGTCTGAATGGAGCTTATCTGATAAATGTGTGTTTCAGTAAGTCACATTTACAGTGATCTGTGCCTGGGAACACTAGATAGCACTTCAACACTATACTTGGGGGCCGTTTCAAACAGAGAAATGACCAACAAAAGCACAGAAATGTGAAAAACCTGGAACCAAATAGACTACCAAAATGGACATTTGTTTTCAGTAGGATCAGGAAACAAGAAGGCAGTGTTGCTTTGTTCACCATTATCTGGGAACATACATGTAGGGCTACTCAAAGTTTTCACTGCTCTATGCACATCTGTGAACGACCACGAAAACATTACAAATATTGATTTTAGGTTACAAATAAATGTTAGTAAGTAGGTGAATTTGTAAATCTAGAATCCATGAATAATGAGGAGAGACCCTAGTTGTATACTTTGTAAAGATAATAGGCCATTGACTCTTATTTTAAAATATATTTTATCCAAAACTAACTATAGTTTTATCGGCTATAGATAAATTATTATTTATACAATTTATGTGAAATGCATGACATATATAAATCATTATTTTATAATATTGGATACAGTTTTATATTTTGCTAGAATAGTAAATTAGATGCTTTTTGAATCCATAGACCTAGAAAGAATAGTACATTTATTTCCAGCATGTAATTAGGCAACTAGAGATGTCCAGGTCATTGGGAAATATAAAAGCAAATTTAAAAGTAAGATGAATTTAATTTGCCTATATTTTTAAAAGATATTGTAAGCATTTATTGATTAGATTATAATCATTTCCAATTTGGATGATATTCAGTATGAATCGTATTAGAATTAGGTTTAGGAAAGCCTTATGTTAGAGAAGCCAACTCACAGGTACAAGATGCAGACTGTCAGTATAGATATGAGTGGTTTACAAAAGCATATAGGAATCATACCCAGCTACAAACTTGAGGTGAAGTGTAAATTTGGTGCTGTTATTGTTTCCAGTGGATTTAAGTAAGAACTTTCTGTTGATAGAAATTGTAAAATTTATTTTCTGTACATCTTCAAGGGTACAGGAAATTCCTAAAATCAGTGAATGAACCAGATAACTTTCTGGCTTTTCATTTTCAACTAATGTGTCTTTTTTTCCTTTCCAGTTTTTTCAGGTATTCTTACCCCAAGTGATGAATTCCAGTTTTGGATAGAACAAGCTCATCATGGAAATAAACAGATTAATAAAGAAAGAGCCTGTTATTTCAAAGAATTATTTGAAACAATTGCAAGAGTATGTGATTTATACATAGTTATTTATCATAGCTTTTGATAAGAGTACTTTGGGATTCAGCTTTCTAGATTTACCTCTGTTTTAAAGTCATTACTTGATGGTTGTGAACAAAATATGTCCTTCATATGTAGCAGGGTTTACTTAAGAAGTGTATTTAACATGACTGCAACTTAAAAATCCAAACTTTTGAAACAGTTAAATTCTAATATCTAGTAAATATTTTTCTTTAAAACATACTTACTTTTCTGCAGGTAGGTAGAGAAAAGCAGAAAACTAATACACTAACAGAAGTTTATCCATAGGGAAATAATATGTTTTTCTGAAAGAATGTTCACTTTATTCAAATTAGCATTTTGATGTAACCGAAATATTAAAAACTCTTAGTTTCATACTTATTTGATTGAGTATTCCTTGATGTATCTACAGAGAGGTTGAATGAGTGACTATCTTAAATATGGCTACAAAAAAATCTATTCTTTTCCAAATAAGTATATAGTAATTTTCTATCCATTCTTAATATTATTTCAATAATATCATTTTAATGAAAGGTTTGAAATGGTTTTTAATTTTTTTGTAACCACAATGAAATGTAGACTAAACCTTGTACTATGATTGTATTATTAGTAATATCATGCAACACATTAAATGAATTATTAGAAGTATGTGTATTATAATAGGTGATCTATATATGGCCATAAGGCTACCTCTTTTGGGTAAATAAAAAAATGAATCCAAATTTAAAGAAAATCAGGCCAAGGGTAAACATAAATGAATAGATTTTTTTGTAATTCTTGTTTTTTCTTTTGACTTTCATGAAATTTATGTGTGTGAAGGAACTTCAGGGTATTTGCGTAAAGAAGTAATACATCATCTGGTAGAAAAGGGAGGATAAGATAATATAGCAGATATTAGAGTTGTAGTTGTTGAAAAAGCACAAGAACATTTTGACTATATTGCCCATGGTACAAATATGATTATGTTTAAAAAAGGAATGCATTTTTTATTTCAGGAGTTTCATAACTTGGATGGTCTATCCTTATTGGAAGTGGTCGACTTGGTGGAGACTACTCGGGACGTTGTAGATGATGTGTGGAGACAAACAGAGCATGATCATTATCCTGAGTCACGAATGTTACATCTCTTAGATATCATAGGTACTAGTAAAGAAGACAACTTGAGATTTTGGAAGACTGTCTGTTTTGTGTTTTTCCTTGAAGTCCTCACTTAAAATGCCCTTTAATATAATAGTTCTTGCTTAAAGTAACTTTTAAAGAAAATCATGTAGGATTATTTAATACTTTTATATAGTGAATTTAAATTACATACATGTGTCAAATTACATAATGAAATTTACAGATTTTTTTTAGTCCCTTTATGTATATTAATTTAGGCTTCATTTTGTAATGAACTGAAAAGTTCTTTAATATATATTGGCTTCTCTGTTGATATTAAAAGTACAAATACATTTTGATCCAGAAATGGCCTTTTTGTTATCCTAAGAAAATATTAGGTAAGTATATGAAGATATATGTACAAAGATATTTAAGGTAGCATCGTTTGTAACATAAGCAACTGAGAATTGGTTATTTAATGCGACATTCATATAATAGGCACTGCAGCCTTTAAAAAAGTGTATATATATTTCTACACTTGAAAGATGATGATATATTGAAAGATGTAAAAATACAAATGTGAGTGCATGTGTGTTTTTGGAAAATATTTGTTATTGACAGTACTAGTATAAAATGTGCATGTGATATTTCATAGATCTTTACAATTTTTTGTCATAAGCATGTATTCTGTAATTATGTGATAAAAAGACCTTGCCCTCATTAAAAAGTGTGCTCTATGTTTTACTAGGTGGTTCATTTGGAAGATTTGTTCAGAAAAAGTTAGGAACTTTGAACCTATGGGAAGATCCTTATTATCTTGTGAAAGAAAATCTGAGAGCCGGTATTTCAGTTTGTGAACAGTGGGTGACCGCCTGTAATCACCTGACCGGTCAGGTGTGGCAGCGCTATGTTCCTCATCCATGGAAAAATGAAAAATATGTCCCTGAAACACTTGACAAACTTGGCAGACGCCTTGAAGAGGTATCATTTGATGATTTGGATCTTTGTCTTAAAGTGTGAAGTAGATCCTCATTTGTTTGTGAATGTATTTTTTAATTCCAGGCAATCCTGGGAAAAACTGCAGGTTTGGTTCCAGACCACTGTAATAAGCGAATATCATAGTAAAGCAAATCAAGTTAATTTTTTGGTTTCCCACTAGAACATATAAAATTTGTGTTTAAACTATAGTATATAAATGCACAATAGTATTTTGTCTAAAATACAGTGTACATACCTTAATTAAAAAATACTTCATTGCTAAAAAATGTTAACCATCTAAAACTCCAGCAAGCCATGATCTTTGAGTCTTGCTTTGATGTCGATGGCTGCTGTATGATCAGGGTGGTAGTTGCTTGCCGAATGTTGGAGTGGCTGTGGCAATTTCTTTAAAAAAGGTAATAATGAAGTTTACCATATCAATTGACTTCTCCTTTCATGACCAGTTTTTCTGTAGCTTGTGATTCCGTTTGATAGCATTTTATGCACAGTAGAACTTCTTTCAAAATTGGGGTCAATCCTCTGATACCTTGCCACTGCTTTAGGTAATATCCTAAATCCTTGGTTGTCATTTTAACAGTCTTCACGGTGTCGTCACCAGGAGTAGATTCCATCTCAAGATACTACTTTCTTTGCTCATCCATAAGAGGCAACTCCTCATCCATTCAAGTTTGATCATGAAATTGCAGCAATTCAGTCACAACTTCAGGTTCCACTTCTAATTCTAGTTCTCCTGCTATTTCTACCACATCTGCAGTTATTTCCTCCACTGAAGTCTTGAAACCCTCAATGTCATCTATGAGGATGGGAATCAATTTCTTCCAAACTCCTGTTAATGTTGCTGTTTGACCTCTTCCCAGGAATTATGAATGTTCTTAATGGCATCTAGAATGGTGAATTACTTCCAGAAGGTTTTCAATTTACTTTGCATGAATTTATCAGAGGAATCATTGTCCATGGCAGCTATAGCCTTTTGTCAAAGAGCAGTGATATTTTGAAAGGAATTTTGTTTTTTGAGCAGTAGGTCACAGTCTTAAAATATTCAGTAAACCATGTTGTAAATAAATGTGTTGTCCTCCTTGATTTGTTCCATTTATAGAGCATAAGCAGAGGAGTAGATTTAGCATAACTATGAGTGCTGGGATTTTTGGAATGGTAAGTGAGCTTTGGCTTCACTTTAAAATCACCAGCTGCATTAGTCCCTAAAAATGAGTCAGTCTGTCCATTTAAGCTTTGAAGCCAGCGATTGACTGCTAACTGAGAGTCCTAGATGGCATCATCATCCAACAGAAGGCTGTTTTGGCTACACTGAAAATCTGTTTTGTGTATCCACCCTCATGAATTATCTTAGCTAGATCTTCTGGATAACTTGCTGCAGCTTTTACATCAGCATTTGCTGCTTCACAATGCACTTCCCTGTTATGGAGAGGGCTTCCTTCCTTAAACCTCATGAACCCACCTCTGCTAGCTTCAAACTTTCCTTCTGCCGCTTCCTCACTTCTCTCACTTCTCTCACTCAGCCTTCATAGAATTGAAGAGAGTTAGGGCCTTGCTCTGGAGTAGGCTTTGGTTTAGGGGAATGTTGTGTCTGGTTTGATCTATCCAGACCACTAAAGCTTTCTCCATATCAGCAGCAAGGCTGTTTCTCTTGTCATACGTGTGTGTTCACTGGTGCAGCACTTTAAATTTTCTTTAAGAACTTTTCTTTGTGTTCATAACTTGGCTGGCTGCTTAGCACAAGAGGCCTAACTTTCAGCCTGTCTCTGCTTTTGGCATGCTTTCCTCACTAATCTTAATTGTTTCTAGCTTTTGATTTAAAGTGCGAGACATGCAACTCTTCACTTGAATACTTAGAGGCCATTGTAGGGTTATTAATTGGCCTAATTTCAATATTGTTGTGTCTTAGGGAATAGGGATGCCCCAGGAGAGGGAGAGAGATGGGGGAATGGCTGGTCAGTGGAGCAATCAGAACACACACGTTTGTTAGGTTTACTGCCATATATGGGCATTGTTCGTGGCACCCCAAAACAGCTGTAGTAACACCAAAGATCACTGATCACAGATCACCATAACAAATAATGAAAAAGTCTAAAATATTGTGAGAATTACCAAAATGTTCCACAGAGTTATAAAGTGAACAAATGCTGTTGGGAAACTGGCACTAATAGACTTTGTGCAGGGTCACCACCATCCTGTGATTTGTAACATATGCGGGGGGCGGAGTCCAGTAAGGTGAAGCACCATGTAATGAGGTGTGCCTATAACAAGTGCTCCATGTTTGATAGACAGCACTTACACTCTGGGAGAGAATAAGAGTTCACGTCCGTGTGGGACAGTGGATGGCAGTCGCCTGGTGCAGGGCCAGGTGCCCACTGGGCACGAAGACTCCTCTTTTTCCTTTGGTTATATAACAGTTTGCTTTTAAGTTGTGAACTTGTATTTTGTTCATTTTTAAAAAGATAATCCACTTATCCATATGTGGAAACTCTCAGATATTCTCTTGGTTGTTGAAATTGTTTTTAAGCAGCAACAGCTTTTTAGGGAGTACACAGTGGAAGCATTTGAAACAGCTACTTACTTCATACAAGTTACAAGTTTCAGTGTAGAACTTGTGTATTTAGCTTGAAGGGATAGACAAAATGAGACTACGCAAAGACTGCAATGCTGATTTTTCCCCTATGTGATAGGGGAGCCACAGTTCTTTGGGGATTTTGCTTTGTTTTTAACCTTTTTCATTATGAAATAAAATAGTGCAATGAATGCCAATGTATCCATCACTCAACTTCAACAGCCATTGACTTACTTTTTTTTTATTGAAGTATAGTTGATACACAATATTATTTTGGTTTCAAGTATACAACACAGTGGATCAACAGTTACACACATTATTAAATCCTCACCCCAACTAGTGAAGTTACTGTCAACATAGATGTTACAGAACCATTGACTCTATTCTCCATGCTGCATTTCCATCCCATGACCAACTTATATTATGACTGAAATTTTGTGTCTCATTATCCCCGTCCCTACTCCATCCACCCACCCCGACCCTTCCCTGCTGGTAACCACCAGTCACTTCTCAGTATCTCTCAGTCTACTGTTCAACAGCCATTGACTTTATTCAGTTGTTCCATCTTCGTTTCCTCTGCCTTTTTTTTGCTGGAGTTTTTTTTTAAGGCCAATCCAAGAAATCATACTTTCACCCTTAAAACATAGTCACAATACCACTATCACACCCAACAAAATGACAATAATTTTCATATCATTTTATATCTAGAAAATGTTCAATTTTCCTTACTTCAAAACTTTTTGTGTTGTTAGTTTACTTAAATCAGGTTGCTTCATAGGTGCTACTCTATAGTTCTTATACATGGAGGAGGCATGTAGTGTCTGTTTTTTCACTTTCAGTGAGTAAAGTTTGATCTGTGGGTTTAGGTGTAATTGGGCTATTGACCTATTATAATGCTCTCCGTCACATTTTTCTTAATGATTTTAGCAGCCATTGATGATCATGAGGAGGTGATTTTCTCATTCTGTTCTTCTTTCTGCATTTATTAATGATGATGAAATAACTTTTCTCCATCAATTTCTTAGTTGTTCTGAAATATAGTTTGTACAGGAATGGCAGTTTAGATAATTACTTCTTTCCTTTTATTTATCACTTTTTAGAATAATGAACAATAAATTAGTGTCATAGTAGGTTCCACAGATAATCAATAAATGTTTTTTAGTAGTGTCATGATGAACCCACGAGTTTTTATATTTTATGTGTTTCAGTTCATTGTAATTATTATTATACTCAAATTGTTTTATCTTTGGGCAGTGAGTGTCCCTTTAAGTTGGCCCTTGTGTCATTTTGACATGAATCTAGTATTTCTTGGATAACTTTCTTACTTTCAGGCCCCACAACATGTACCAGCCCATTTTGTCCATATTCTGTCTCATACTTGTAATTAGTCATTTCTTCAAAGAACTTGCTTCTTTTTAGTGGAAAATGGTTCTTAGAAATAATCTGATTGGGGAAGTGCTAAATGTTACTAAGTTCATGCTTTTAGGCCTTCTCTGTAGACAGTGTTGTTAAATTGGTTGTTTTGTTTTTAGTGAGAAAAAAATCATGAGTTTGCTCTAATATTTCCAATTCAAATGGAAGATGACAGTGTTTTTATTTAATCTTTTTGATTACCTTTTGATTGTTGGTGGAAATTTTAATACAAATACAATAATTGTTTTCCAGCTGTTTTGTAAATTATACATAATAGGATTGTGAACATATTTCATTATTAGAAGTGCAATTTCGTGCAGAATAATGAAAATCAGAAGTTTTTACTGTATTAAGGAGGAGACTCTAAAACTTGAGCTTTAAACTTTAAAAATATTTAGGTTTTATTTATTTTCACTATATTTAAGCACACTGTTTAATAATACTGTAATGATAGAGTGGTCTTGGTGCATCACTTTGATTATTGATCAGTAATAATTCTCAAGATTATAGTTTCAGTTTTATTGTTATTTCAGAGAACCTAGCTTAAAGAAATTCTTGTCTGATATTTTTAGATTTTAGACGTGTTTGAGCAGATTTATTGATTTAAATGAGTTTGTTTTAATATTTTGTTTTAGGTCTTGGCTGTTAGAACAATTCATGAGAAGCTTCTCTATTTTTTGCCTGCCAGTGAAGAGAAGATCACATGCCTACCTCGAGTGTTTGAACCTTTTACTGGTCTGAATCCAGTGCAGTACAATCCATATACTGAGGTTGAATATTTAACTGTTTGTCTATATAATTTCTTGTTTGTATTCTTTTAAAAGGCAGATTTTTAAAATGTTGAAATCTAACAATATTGTTAATTTCTGTAGCCTTTATGGAAAGCTGCAGTGTCTCAGTATGAAAAAATCATGGCACCTGCAGAACAAAGAATAGCTGGAAAATTGAAAAATTATATATCAGAAATTCGAGATAGTCCACAGCAGGTAAAATATTGAAATATTCACTTTTAATATTTCCTTTAAGTTATTTTAGGAAATATATATTTACTGAGTTATTTGGGATGAACATATACTTATTTTATTTCATATTAGCTTCTTCAAGCATTTCTGAAATATAAAGAGTTGGTGAAGCGTCCAACTATAAGCAAAGAATTGATGTTAGAAAGAGAAACTTTACTGGCAAGACTTGTGGACTCAGTTAAAGGTAAAGGTTTATCTGAGATTATAGTGTTTACTTGAGAAAATATTTTTGTAGGTTACTTTTTTCTTTGTTGTCCACCATTTAGGATTAAGACTACATTTTATGAGATCTATATACTGAAAATTAATTTGTCATTTCTATTAATAATGACAGATTTTTTTTGGAATTAACCAATTCTTTTCTTTATCTGTCTGACTCGACGCCTGGTAAGGTCCCCAAGGGTAAAAGACCAACACTTGCTGTTTTTCTATCTACAACATTTTATGTAGTACTTGGTACATGGAAGGCATTTAGGAAAACTTTGCTGAATGTATGTATCATTTACTTGACTTAAATTTTATAGATTTTCAATTAGATTTTGAGAATCGATGCAGAGGAATTCCTGGTGATGCATCTGGACCACTTTCTGGAAAAAACCTTTCAGAAGTTGTCAATAATATAGTTTGGGTTCGCCAGTTGGAATTGAAGGTATTTTGTGTTAATAAAAGTTGTAAAATACTAATTGTAAAATATGCTAAATTAATTTAGAAGTCATTCTACAACTGTAGAGAAAACATTTAAAAAGACATTGTTTTCCTTGGCATATCTGTCTAAATTTCATGTGAAATATAGAACTCGGAAAAAGTGTACAGAGCAGTTCTGGTGGTTCTATTCATTCCTTGTATGGGGTAATTATTAAATCATTTACTATTCCAATTGTAGTTATTTTTGGCAAGTGCTGCCTTAAAGAATACTTAAGAGGAAAACATCCTTTACAGGCATTACAAAAATTCTTTGAATATATCATTTTTAATTCTTTGAAATGTATCATTGAAAATTTTTAATAGCTGCAAAGTCTATCTGCAAGTTAGTTAAGTGAGTAAATCATCCTAGGTTAAAAGGAAGTTAAAGGAAAGGTGAAAGATAATTATGGCATTGCCTAAAGTAGTGGCAGCAATTTATAGATTTCAAGGACTATTATTTTAATATTTTAATAGTTTCAAAATTGATCTAAGAATCTTATGTACTTACTAATTAGTATGTGGTACAATGTCTTGCATTCAACTCATAATAAATATTAATTAGTTATAATCTGTAATTAAGAGTAAGCAAATTTAAGAGTTTTGCTTACTCAAGTTAGTATTTTTGATATTTTATTTTCTGGAATATTCTGCCTAATTTTGTCAGTTAGTTTTCCAAGGTACTACAGTGTTCTCTGTACAGTTGTGGAGGAAAGGCATTTCTCTACTTTTAGTTGCCATTCAAATTGGCCAAATTGTTTGAGCTACTAACCAGAGCAGTTAGCAAAGAGCCCATAATACTGCTTATTGCTTAGCATATTTAGGAGTGTTGCTGAATTCTTGGAGTTTCACCTGAATTCTCTTACGTTATCCTTCAAAGTATGCCTTGTGTGCATTATCCTCTGTGTTTTGCTTTTCTGGAGTTGTATAATTCAGAAGCAGAATAGAAGTTAATATTCTGATGTTCACTGCTACATCTTCTATTTCACTATAGATGAATGGGAAAATAATTTCTGAATCACAGATCAGGGAAGGGGGCTCATTTTATGCTAGCTTTGTTAGAATTTAAATAAATATTCTTGTAATTTGGCTTTTGAAGGTGGATGATACTATCAAGATTGCAGAGGCTCTTTTATCTGACTTGTCAGGATTTCGATCTTTCCATCGAAGTGCTGAAGATTTCTTGGACCAATTTAAACTATATGAACAAGAACAATTTGATGATTGGTCTAGGGATATTCAATCTGGTTTGTCTGATTCGAGATCTGGTTTGTGGTAAGTATAAATATACTGAACAGCGAAATCTATACGAGAATTTTTTTCTTATGTTATTAATCTATAGGGAAAGATGGAGTTAATCATGTCTGCTCTCTCTTTTTTCCAACTTGCTGCTGTTCCCTTAATTTTTGTTGTTGTTGTTTATGTTCAAATAGGAAAGTTTGGGTAAATCATTGTTTTAAGCCATTTTATAAGTATGTATTTTGTTTTATGTATTATTAAGCAGGCTAAACTGAATAGGTTTGTTCTTTGTTTTTCAGTACCTTACTTTCTATTAACAACTTTTAAGTCATTAAGGTCGGAACTTAGATGATATAGTTAGTTGATGGCCTCCCTAGGGCTTCTTATGTCTATTCCTCAGAACTGCTGATTGCCATTTTCAAATTGGTCTTTCCCTCTTCCATATTTTTTTGCTATTGGTATTTAAATATATTTTTCTACCTTTTTATATTAATATTACACACATTGTTAACTGTAAAATTTTATGAATTTTAAGCTTCTTGAGCTAGGGACTATTTCTTCATGGTGCCAACATAGTAAGTGTTTGGTAAGTATTTATTGAGTTATATTAAATGTAATTTAGTTGTTTATTCTAATTATTCTAATACGTATTTGAAATGGCTGGTCTAGAAAAACCATTGTTTCCTTTTTCAGGTAAAATTTTCCCAGTATATATTATTGTCTGTATTTTCAGAATCTTGTCACGTTTTAGTTTTTACTTTGTAAAAGTAAACTCTCTCCATGATATGAAATTCTGTTTATTTTTCCTGTACTGCTGCAAAGGATGATTAGGCCTAAAGTGGTAGCTTCTTAAACTGAATGAGTATTTTTTTTCCTTTATTTTGCATTTTGTTCTGGACAAAGACTAGAGGAACCAAAGGGTTCTAAGGCATAATAACTATAACTGTTTGCTGCTTAACTCTTTCCCTTCCTACCCAGAACCTAATACATGAGAGATGCTCTGTGCCAAACAAAAAATAAAGAATTCTTTAGCCAGTTAGTTCTGGCAATTTTGCACACTTTTATCGCTGTTAGTTCCAGTGGAGATCCACTATATATGATAGCATATGGAAGGACTGAAAGTTGCTATAAAGAAACCTGTGTACCTTTGTTTAATCCATTGTTTCCCAGGTGACAAAAACCCCTGACTCTCCCACCTTTTTTTTTTTTTTGAGTAAAATTCACTATTGTCCCATAGTGTCAGTGTGTTTTGCAATGTATTTCAGGATATACAGGGATGTAGAAACTAATTTTGAAGAGTAGTTTCAAATAAAGGCAAAATAGTCACCATTATGCTTTCTGACAGGGTTTATGTTCAAATAGGAAAGTTTGGGTAAATCATTGTTTTAAGCCATTTTATAAGTATGTACTTTGTTTTATGTATTATTAAGCAGGCTAAACTGAATAGGTTTGTTCTTTGTTTTTCAGTACCTTACTTTCTAAGACCTGCAAGTTCTCATAATTGTGAAAGTGATTTAAAAGAATAAACACTATATAAACCTGATCCTGAAAAATAATTAAAATATAATACTTTATTCTTAATTTAGCTTAGCATATTCACATTCATGCCCACTTGAGCACCCCAATGTAAAATCTGCTATTGTAAGAAATAACAAGGGTTGGCAAGGGAACCCTCCTACACTTGATGGAAATGTAAATTGGTATAGGCACTATGGAAAGCAGTATGGGGCTTCCCCAAAAAACTAAAAATATATATGACTCAGTAATTCCACTTCTAGGAATACCCAAAGAAAACAAAATCTCCGATTTGAAAAGGTATATGGATTCCTATATTTATCACTGCATTATTTATAATAGCCAAGATTTGGAAGCAATCATAGTGTCCATCAACAGACAAATGGATAAAGAAGATGTGGTACATTATTCTACAATGAAATATTATTCAGCCATAAAAAAGAAAGAAATCCTGCCATTTGGACAACATGGATGGATATAAAGGGTATTATGCTAAATAAAATAAGCCAGGCAAAGAAAGACAAATACCGTATGATTTCATTTATACATGGAATCTAAAAACAAAACAAAAGAAAACAACTGAACAAATTAGCAATAGACTCATAGACACTGAGAAATAACTGGTGGTTACCAGGGGGGAAGGATTGCAGCTGGTGGGTGAAATAAGTGAAGAGGATAAAGAGACACACAATCTCAATCATTATGTAAATTAGTCACTGGGATGAAAATACAGCATAGAGAATATAGTCATTAATTCTGTAACATCTTTCTATGTTGGCAGATAGTAACTACACTAGTTGGGGTGAGCATTTAATAATGTAGATAACTTTTGAATCATTGCATACTTGAAACCAACATAATACTGTATATTAACTATACTTCAATAAAAAAGTAAATAAATAAGAAGAAAGTGCACTGCAAGAGTCTCAGCCCATAATGTACCTTGTTCAGTAGCAAGAAGCAATGAAAAACATTCTAAAGATGGACAAATCAGAAACTGAGATTGAGGAAGGCACTGCAAAGTAAAGTAAAATGAACTCTGCTACTGTAGCCTTTACAAGAAACACAAAGGAAGGACTGTCCTTAGTGAAATGAAGCAGAGGAATTGAAACATTTGAATACTTCTACTCTACCATTTTGATGTTCTTTATCATTGATCCTTTAATAAAAGTATTAAAGAACTAAGTAGGCTGACTAAAAAAGAAATGTCAGGTGCCTTTGAGAAAATGAATCAAAACCTTTTCCCTTTACGGTGGATATGATGTCAGTTTTGAGTTTCATCTGAAGGTTAAGAGGTTGGTTGATTTTCTGACTTCAGAAACAGCTTGGTTGCTTTTTTCCTGTCTGGCTGGAAGGATGGAGTCCTGCAAGGAAGGCACTGGCGCTGCCACCAGCTCTTCCAGCTCCACCACTGGCTGGGCAGGCAAAGATGGGTTCGGAGATTTGGCCGTGAAGCAAGTGTAGATAGGTGGCTTGATGAAATTAAAGGTGATCAGACATTATCAAGAAGAAGGACAAGGAACTGAAGTGCTTCCAGAAGTGCTCCTGGGCCTGGCTGCAGAAGGTCAGCTTGAAATTACCAGTTGCTTTCCTTCCCCCAGCTACAGAAGATGAGGCTGACGCTGATGAAGTCCAGTGTAGCTGGAAATGATGCGGAGCCTTCCCCATGTAAACACCAATTACCTCCATGTGGGCTGACACCAGTCCACATACTATGGTTCATTTGTCACTCTGGCCATCCCGGATTCTCAGTTCAGGTACCAGCATGCCATTGAAGAGTCTGTCGTTCTCATTTGTGATCCTATAGAAACTACCCAAGGGTCTCTCATGAAAGGCATACAGACTGATTCCTAAACTGACGGAAGAAGGATTTTATTCCTGAAACATTGAAAAACGGAAATATCACCTTTGAGCACATATTTGAAGAAGTGCCATAATTAATAATTCACATCTGATCAACGTCCTAATGTGGGGACTTGAAAAGAAGTCAGCTAAACATGAGTCGCTCAGTTTTGCTAGCAGCAATCATATGGGGAAGAATCTACAGTTGCTGAGGGACAAAGGGGATGAAATGAGCCAAAATATAATTAAATACGCTTACATGAGGAACACGAGTACACAGCAGCAGCAGAAATGCCAGTACCAGCAGTGTTGCTAGTAGGAGAATGAATGTGCAGCTCCAGAGCCGAGAACCCCGCTCCCGATGAAGAGGGTCTGTCCTACCTCTTCAGATCACCCCAGCCTCAGCCGGGATAGATTCTCTGCTCATTGCAGGCCAGATTAACACTTACCGCCAGAACATCAAGGCATTAAGGAGTTCACTGCCCCAAATTTAGATAAACTCTTCATGGCTCAGGCTCCTCAAGAATACAGTAAGTAAGAAAAGGAAGTTTCCAGGAAAGGAGTTAACATGGATCACTGGGCAAATCTAGGAAGAAATACACTTGCATACTGAAAAGCCTTCTAGCTAATTATAAAAAAAACAAAACAAAACAAAAACAACTTGGTGGAAATATTAATGTCATGGTATATTTTGGATATTGCATTTGTTACTAAGATCTGAATTTTGGGATTCTATGTGAAAAAAGATACCTTGAAAGTACAATTAAAATATTTTAAACTTTGATTTAATTTTATATTTATAGGAAATTAAAAAACGTGTTTTAATCAAAAGGTCATGAAAATTAAAAAGTTATTCATTTTATTTTGTAGCATTGAAGCTAATAGTCGAATTATGGAATTAGATCCTAATGATGGATCGTTAAAAGTGCATTATTCAGATCGGTTGGTGATTCTTCTGAGAGAAGTTCGTCAGCTTTCTGCTCTTGGCTTTGTTATTCCTGCCAAAATACAGCAAGTTGCAAACATTGCTCAGAAATTCTGCAAGCAAGCTATTATTCTTAAACAAGTATGAAATTACATTTTTCAATGCACAGTTATTCTGAGCTCATTACATTAGAATATTTTAAGGGCTTTGTTTCCATATTTGATTTTTTTAAGCCAATAGAATAGCACCATTAATTAAGACTTGTGAAATTATGGTTTGCCAAATGAGTACATTACAAAATTTGCTTTGTAAACCCATATAGGAATTGATTAATTGAGGTACTATTGTTATTGCTTTTTATTCCAAAAGCCTTTGGAAAAGTAGTATTATTCTTTCTCTTTTTTTCCTTCTTTCGTTGATGTTACTTGCATGTATTTTAAAGGACTTTCTAATTAAAAGGTCTACTGCCTGCCTTTGAGGGGCAGATTCTTAGAGAATACCAGGCTATGGACTGGCCTGTTTTTGGTCATTTTCTGGGTCTGCTTGTTCAGCACATTGCTATCATAGCATTCACTTGTTTAAAACCAACTTTTATCACTTCATTGTCTTATCTCCTTAGCAGGGTATACAAGCACCATCTTAATTATGCCCTAAGTAAGCTTACTGGTTGTGGCCTTCACTTTTTCACCCTTTCCCTCACGTTGCACCCTATAATTCAGTGCTGTGAAACTTGGCTCTTCTTTGAATGGGCCTTTATGTACTGCTATCTGTTGTTCCCTTTCATTGGAAAACTCAAAATCATCCTTTAATTCCCAGCTCAAAATTCCCTTTCTTTGTTGTGTCTTCCTTTAGTTGATTGTTCCTTGTTCTGTATGCAGTGTGCAAATCACTTTTGAACACTTATATAGTATTGGATTTTTTTCATCTTTCTCTCCCTTGATTAATAGCTCACAGAGGGCAGGAATAGCATCTCATGTATTTGGTCTCTCATTCTTTCACTGAGCAAAGATTCACTGAACACCTGTATTTCCAGGCATATTACAGTAAGGATATAAAAACGAATTTATGACTATAATACTCTGGCACAGGGTCTCTCAGCCTTGGCACTCTGCATGTTTTGGACCAGTTATTTTTGGGGAGGGAGGTGCTGTCCTGTTCATGGTAGGATGTTTAACAGCATCCCTGGTCAGTAGCATCTGCCTAGTCCTGACAACTGAAAATGTCCCCAGACATTGCCAAATGTTCCCTTGGGTGCTAATAGGCCTTTGTTAAGAATCACTGGTCTAATGGGAGAGAGCAAATTAAATATGAAGTTCTCATTAAATATAACGCCTTCTGGTCGAAAAATTTTTGATGTTATTTCAAGTAATCCCCCAGTTTTCATTGATCTAATTGGGGATCAGATTCATAACAAAGTTTTCCCAGTGCCACACAGCTAGTAAGTTATGAAGCCAGGATTTAATATCAAGCCTCTCTGACTCCAAAGCTCATTATTTATTCCATTACAGTTTATGTAGTGATGGCAGATATATGAACAAATGTTTATACATTGATAAAAAGGTATTTGAGAAGAGACATGATATAAAGTGAGGAGAAGAAACATGCAAATATCTGGAGGAAGACTATTGCAGGCACAAAAAGTGAATGACACATGCAGAGTTCCTGATATGGTCCCTATCACTGGGTAGGTTAGAGTAACAGCAAGGAGTCCCATATGGCTGTAATGAAATGAGGGAGGGGTTTGTGCTGGGGCTAAAGGCACCATATAAAATATTTGTGCCAGGAAAAAGGCATGGGTTTTGGATTTGGATTTCTTAAGAGTATTGAAAAACCACTGGAAGGCTTTAGGTAAGAGTTTTGGGATTGTGGACTCTTAGTCAAATATATTGGGAAGTCTTTGGAAGGTTTTGAGTAGGCAAAAGGTGTGATAAGATTTATGTTTAAGAAAGGACCACCCAGGCTGCTTTGAATACTTTGAATAGACTATAGGGGGCTGTCATTGGAAACAGACTGGTTAGGAGTTGGTTGCATTGGTGTTGCCAAGAGATGAAGGTGCTTGTATTGGGGTGGGATGAATAGATGTGAATGAAGTGGTTGGATTTAATATATATTTTGAAAATATAGTCAAGAGACTTTGTTGATGTGGGATGTGAGAGAAAAAATAAGGACCACTTAAAGATTTTTTTGGTCTGAAAATAGATAAATCATTGTGTTAAATACTGAAAAAGGAATTCACAGATTTGGAGAGTTGTGAGAATAGTTAGGTTTTTAGCACTTAACATTCTTTACTTGTTTCCTCTATGTATCCTATGAGACTGAACTTCTGGATTTCGGGGACTGGGTTTTAAAATCTTTGTTTAATCATCCACTAGGATATGACTTGAGAAATTATAGGAAGTCAACACATATTTGGTTAGGTATATTAATGCATGTATAAATGCTGTATTAGAGGTGAAAAAACTAATTTTTGCTAAATCTTAGAATTGAGAAGAGTTGAAAGAGAAGAGTTTCCATTCATACAATTAAAATTGAATAATTAAAGATAATTGTGCTATTTATTATTGATTATTGCTAATTGCACTTCTACTTTGTAGGTGGCACATTTTTACAATTCTATTGATCAACAAATGATTCAAAGTCAGAGACCAATGATGTTACAATCTGCCTTGGCATTTGAACAGATAATTAAGGTAAGTGGACTTTCTATGTTATAATTAGATTTTACATCTGAAGTGTTTCATATTTTTTAGCTTTTCATATACCCTTCAGCTTAATATTGCCATTCATCTAAGGCTTTATTTTACTCCCCAATGACTTCCTTCACTCTTGACAAGTAACATTTTTTCCAGGTATAGATTATAAATGATTACAATTTTCACATATATTGCTGCTGATTTTGATCAATTGAATTAACATGTATAGTATAAAATTTGTATGCTCTTATATTTATTTATTTTCTGAAATAAGAGGTCTTTATATACAAGATTCTTTAGTGTTTTTCCATCATCTTCTGATTTTACAGTTTGAGATTTATTTGCTCTTTGTCTATGCTTATTTAAATATCCACACTTATGAATTTAAAAAGCCCACAACAGTTTTTAACCTGTTACTATGTGACTGCTGACTGTTTGAAATCAACATTTTTAGTCTTCATAGACATGAAATATTAAAAAAAAATAAGTAGAGTAGGAATATGCCTTTTCATTCTGCTTTTTTTTGAAAGTGGATAATAGTTGTGTCATGTCCTCAAGACTAGTCTCAGGTTCTATGGTTTTTTAGGGGGACTCGTAGAACTCAGGGTAGTTGAACTCACAGCTGATTTATTTATGATTTATTATAGTGATAGGATGAAAAGCAAAATGAGCAAAGGGAAAGGAACATGGGCTGAAGGCCTGGGGAAACCAGCTACAATATTTCAGGAGTCTTCTCCCCATGGAGTCACACAGGGCATGCTTAATTCCCCCAACAACAAGTTGTAACACATGTGAAATGTTGTCTTACTAGATAAGATTATTAGTGACTCAGTGCTCAGGTTTTCATTGGGGGATGGTCATGCAGGTATCTTCTGCCTAATATATACCAAAATCCAGATTCCCAGAAGGAAATCAAGTGTTCAGCATTCCACACTGTTTGGGTACAGTGAAATATTCTTGAAAGTTAGGTAGGTGGGAACCTTCCCAAACTCCAAGTTTCCTGATGCCAGCAAAGGGCCAATCTTTTAAGCAGGCCTTTTAAAGGATAGCAGTGAAACCTGCCATGTTAACTCTTTTCTGCGCATGAGTTCGCAGGCTTAAAATTTACTAGAGGTTATATAATTCCTATTATAGACATTATTAAAAACATTTTTTTTCTTATTACCAAAGCTCAATATGAGTTTATAATGGAAAGTTTTGAAAATACAGGTAAACAGAAGGAAAAAAAAATTGTTTGTGATCATAAATTATATCACCAAGAGATGGCCATTCATAATAGTTTTTAGTATATCCTTTTAAACTTTTTATTGTGCACATATTTACAAGTGCACTTTTTGAAAATATACTAGCTTATTATTTTTGACTTTTTTTCTTAGTAATGTTTTAATTTCAAGCCTTTAAACTTTTTCTTCTCTAATATATTCAAAGTAACATCCATCCATATTGTGCACATATTTACAAGTGTACTTTTTGAAAATATACTAGCTTATTATTTTTTACTTTTTTTCTTAGTAATGTTTTAATTTAAAGCGTTTATAACTTTTTCTTCTCTAATATATTCAAGGTAACATTCACTGATACTTGTAAAGAGAAAACTTATTTTGAGAAGTGGGGTTGTAAGAAGAAAATGATTACATTTAGCATATGTTAAATGAGACATATGAGTGGGTAAAAAACTAAAATAGAAGGAGAGAGAAAACTAAGGTTCTTAATAACACTCTGGCCATTTACTATAATGGAGAGCATACTCTGGCAATACAGCTAGGAAGTGCTCAGTATATTCTTTTTGAACTGATTCAGAGTTTCTGTTCTATTAAATTCATAATTGTTTAGATTCATTCATTCATCAGTTACTTATTGAGGGTCTGTTATATTCCAGGGACCTGTTGTGCCTTACCATTTGCCACTTCAAGTGAAATACAGAAATTTTACTTCTAATAGTTCCCTTTACCCTCTTTGCTTTTATGTATTTGTTTTATTTAGTATCCTCTGCATACATATACCACCACATCAGAGAGGATTATAATTTTTGTTTCAGTCATCAAATAGGATTTAAGAAACTAAAGAGAAGAAGGGTAGTTTATTTTGTATTTATATTTTTCCTCATCTCAGTGTTCTTTCCTTCCTGAAGTTCCAGGCTTCTTTAGTTATTGTTTCCTTCTCATTGAGAGAACTTCCTTCAGCACTGTGTTATGACTAAGTTTGCTAGTGACAGATTCTTTTAGTTTTCCTGTCTGATAAGGTGTTTTTATTTCCCTCATTCCTGAAGGATATTTTCATTGGATATAAAATTCATGGTTGACAGTTCTTTTCTTCAGCACTTTAAAAATATTATTCCACTTCCTCCTGGCTCTCATGGCTTCAGCTGAGAAATCTGCCATTCAAATTTGTGTTCCTTTTTAAATAAAACATTATTTTTCTCTGAAACAATGAGATATGGCATTAGGACTGGGTGAGTGTGTGTTCAGTTTTCTGCTGGGCTCTGCAGATAACTCTCCTGACAAAAGTGGAATACTGACTTGCAATGCTTCATTTCAGATGAATGGAGTGGGGAGTTCAGTGTACCCTTTTGCCCTACTGCACATTCATGTGAAGTGGGGCAATGAATTGCAGTGTTTTGTTCCTCTAAGCAGGGTATAAGCGCTCAGCATCCTACTGCTAAGTCCGGTTGACTTGGCTGGGAGGAAGTGGCGGGTTGATTCACACTAGTCTGATGCAGTAAAGTAAGGGTGGAAGCTCAGCTCCCTGTTCATCCCCACTGACATTACCTTGGCAGGGAAAGTGCAGTACTGCCAGCTTTTGCGAAGTAGGGATGGAAGGTCAGCTTTCCACTTGGTCCCACTGAAACTGCAGACGGTGGTTTTTCTATTGAGTTTGACTATAGTAGGATGGGTATTGCTAAGCAGGTTTTCTGTTGCTAGGCCACTGTTTTCCTAGTCCTTTGGCTAGAGGGGACAGGTTTCTTTGGTAGCTTTCTTTTCCTGTCCTTGAGGTGTTTCCAGGGTGGAATCTTCTCCAGTACCTTGACCTAAATGTATTGGAGACAGTCGGACACACAGGTGTGTGTGTCTTTGCTCAATTCCCAAGGTTTTTAGGCTGTCTGCCTTATTTCTGCCTTTCAGTTTTCCTATGTTTGTTTGCTATATCTAGGATTTTTTAGTTGTACGAGGGAAAACTAGGAAGGAATGGGACTTTTCAATCTTGGCCAGATTGCTTTATCACTTAAAAAATGGAAAAATTATTATGCTTTTTATTTTAAGTCACTGTTGGGGATAATTGGACTTCTGATGTAGAATATTGAATTTTTTGGAGAAAAGGAGTGCATTGAAATACTAAATGTCATTTGTTGTGTCTTAGAATTCAAAAGCAGGAAGTGGGGGAAAGTCACAAATTACTTGGGATAATCCTAAAGAATTAGAAGGCTATATCCAGAAGCTTCAAAATGCTGCTGAACGACTTGCCACTGAAAATAGAAAACTGAGAAAATGGCACACTACATTTTGTGAAAAGGTATAATTTTATTTATAAAACTAAATAAGCTATGAATAGTATTATTTAAAAATTAAGTAAGATATAATTTCAAGTACTTCTTATTTGGAAATAATTTGAGATTTAAAGTTGCAAAAATAGTACAGAGAGTTTACACTTAGCTCTTACCCTGCTTCCCCTATTGGTTACAACTTAAACAACCATAGTTCAGTTATCAAAACTAGGAAATAGACTATTTTGAATTTTATAACTCTTTCCACTGATGTCCTTTCTCTTTTCCAGGATCCAATCCAGGATCCCAACTCGCATTTAATTGCTGAGGTTCTGTAGTCTCCTCCTCCTCAGGCTCTCCAGGACCTTGATACTTTTGATGAGTGCTGGTTATTTTGTAAATGTCTCTTGATTTGGGTTTATATGATGTTCTCTCACTAGATTGGGGTTATGTGGTTTTGTCAGGAATTCCACAGAAGTGATGTTTTACCTTTCTCAGTGCATTAATCAAGTATTGGTATGTTTTGTTATAGGTTGTGTCAACTTTGGTCACTTGGTTAAGGTGGTATCTTTTAGGTTTTTCCACTAAAAAGTTATTATTTTTCAGGTGATGTTTGAGACACTTATGCTCTAATTTTTAACAGGTAGTAGTTCTTATGAATATTGATCTGCTTCGGCAGCAACAACGCTGGAAAGACGGATTACAAGAATTGAGAACTGGCTTAGCAAGTGTAGAAGCACAGGTAGAGTGTTTTACTTTGTGTCCACACTTTATTATGATCTTTTCAGAATGTGAATGTATGAACTGATGAGAAGTTCATAAAGTTTATCTTGAAATCTTTACTAATAATTTGGTAATAAATTTAGTATTTGACTGAATTATATATTAAGACCATAAATTAGCAGTGTATTTATGTTTAAAAACATAAAAATAAATTTGTTTGTTTCATCGAATGCCAGTTCCTTCAGTTCGGACTGCAGTTTTTCTCACTTGGCTCTTAAATAGCTATCATTTGTTAGTTTTCTTTTAGATGGTTGTGACATCTGTAGAAGACAAAGTTAAATTTAGGCAGAAGCCTAATGATGGAAATAACTCTATTTATGATTTTTTTTTCCTTTTTTGTGTCAAATTGAGTCTGCATATATTTTGATATGAGATATATTTAAAAGTGGTTAGAACAGAGCCTGCTACATAATAGGTGGTAATGGGATCTTAGACAAATATGAGTTAGGTGTGTTACACACTGGTATATGTTTTTTTAGTTTTTAAAATTAGAAAAAAAAACAAAAATTAAGGTTTTAATAATGATATATTTACATATTTATTATTATATGGACACAGAAGATTGTGTAAACTACCCTGATCATTTGCATATTTTAAATTTGTCACGTTTTTAAATGTGCTGTGGATTATTTAGAGAACAAGAAACAAAGAGAAGAGCTATACTTGGGAATTTTTGAAAAACAAAGAAGTTCTATGCTGTTGTTCCTGTTAGTTTTTTTTTGTATCATAAAATACAAACCATTTAATATTAACTTGATTTTTAAGATTTTACTGATCTTTTTGTGCACTATCTATAAGCACAAAGATAAGAGATTTTCATATTTGCCTCTGTATACTCTCATAGTACAAGTAGCAATTAGGGAGTTGCATGCGTTAAGATATTTAAAGTGAGCTTTTTTTTTTGCTTATAATTTTACTTTATGTGATATGAAAGCATTAGATGAAAACACCATTCTACCACTTAATTTTTAAATATAAAATGTGAATATAACATACTAGGGATTTCAAGCAAGTGATATGCATGCGTGGAAACAGCACTGGAATCATCAACTGTACAAAGCTCTGGAACATCAGTATCAGATGGGCTTAGAAGCACTTAATGAGAATCTGCCAGAAATAAATATAGATTTAACGTACAAGTAAGATTTTTAAAAACCCAATTTAATTTTCAATCTATAGTTTTTTAATAATTTATATTTTAAAGTTATTTATTTGTTTTCAGACAAGGACGGTTACACTTCAGGCCTCCTTTTGAAGAAATCCGGGCCAAATATTATAGAGAAATGAAGAGATTCATTGGCATTCCTAATCAGTTCAAGGGAGTGGGTGAGGCAGGAGATGAATCTATTTTTTCTATTATGATTGATAGAAATGCAAGTGGATTTCTGACTATTTTCAGTAAAGCAGAAGATCTGTTTAGGAGATTGTTAGCTGTTTTACACCAACATAAGGTATGGAACATGATTTTCTCTCCTTCTATTAAAATATTCATGTGATCGATTGAATTAACATTAAATGTACAGATCCACGGTTTATCTTGTGTTACATAAAAAAAAATATGGTAAACCATAAAGCCACAATTGTTGATTCATAAATTACTTAGATTTTTACCACACATGAGAAAAAAGTCATACTGAAATTTTTGGTCCTTGACTAGTTGAAGAATGAGAAACTTTATGTATGTATGTGTCAACTTGGAATGTGACATGACTCTGTTGTGTCCATTTTAATTCCCCTCAGGAAGACACATACATTTCTTCAGTCTTTAGATCAAGAGCAATCCATGGTGCGAAGCCTTCAAAGTTAATGAAATCAAGATGATTTAACTTTTTACTTTTAAGTACAAACATCAGTCATATAAACCTTACAAGGATACATCCTAATTGCATTCATTGCTCATTTGTATTGATCCTGAGACATATGACTGAGAATTCAACCAGTTTCTTAGCTGCCACTGCAGTGCTGCTTCTGCATTTTAAATTTCTTGAATCAATTCAATCTGGACACTTAGATGTGTAGCTTATAGTAGCTCTTGGCTTTACTGAACTGATTCTGTCTTTGTGCACATCAAATTTGAGAAGAGCACCGAAAGAAAAGGTTTTTGTAGTCTCTTCAAAGAAGTTTTATGATCACTCTACTTTTATATATTAAATCATTTTTTCCTTGTTTATTTTTTAGGTTATGCAGTAATGATTATATTTACATATGTAAATTGAAATTTACTTGAATACTTCACATTTGCTCCTTTTTATTAGTCTTAATAGTTGGACCATAATCTTTTAAGTGTGAATTTATTAGTTCTATTTCTTTAATAGGATTTTTTTATCCTTTAAATAGGAATGGATTGTAATTGGGCAAGTTGATATGGAAGCTCTAGTGGAAAAGCATCTTTTTACTGTACAGGATTGGGAGAAAAATTTTAAAGCGCTGAAAATAAAAGGGAAAGAAGTAGAACGACTTCCAAGGTACTGAAAGTAAAAGTGATATTTAGTAGCCGTAACAGTTTTGCCATGGGAAATAAGGGTACTCTTCACGTAGTGGTATTGAAGTCATCTTCTTACCTTCTCCAGAGTTCAGCTCTAACACTTATCACCTGAGTAGGGCATTGCCGAGACTGAAATAATTTCTCTTCTAGAAGTTCTGCTGGGTGAGACCTAGTTAGCTAGAATAGATTGGGGCAAGAGGTTTCTATCCAGATCCAGCATGAGGATCTAATTAATATTTGATAGGCATAGGCATATTCTAAGAATGGTACGAATCTACTGCTGAGAGCATACTAGAGGATATAAAACTAATGACATTTGATTCTGATTTTGTACTGCTCTCCATTTTTTCAGAATGCCCTCGGAGGCATTTAACGCTGCATGTAGGTATTGCCTTAAATGTGGAGGAGACACTCTGAAGGGCATCTCTTAACCCAGCTCCTTGAGAATATATCCCCCTCACTATCTGAAATTCATACTGCTGGAACCACTCTTTGTGAAAAGCTCTGTGAAAGGCTTTGTTTAATTGTGTACATATTACCTATAAAGGATATTATCACTTTTACTCATTTGTTCATTATTCCAATAAATATTTGGTAAGCATTCATAATATGTAAAAGCTTGTCCTGTGGGAGTACAAAGATAAAGGTGAGAGAACATCTGAGATCACATTGCCTGCTCTCTGACAGTGCAATAAGATAAATATAGTTGATGATTAAGTTAAACACACACAGAGGTTATGATAGTGGGCTGTGCAGTTGTATGTCTCTTACCAGCTGCATAACTTTGACAATTATTTAGAACCCGTGAACCTCAATTTCCACAGCTTCAATATAGTTAAAACTATTCTATTTATGTCATAGTATTTTGAGGATTAAATCACTGGTCCAGGGTGAGTTCTCAAAAAGTGAGTTGTTATTATTAGTTGTTATTATTAATACCAGATAGAATTGTCTATATTTCATATTAGAGATTGAAGTAAAGGCTATAATGATTTACAGGATGATAACATCCCATCCATTTGGGGCAAAGTCAGGGAAAACTTCATTAAGATAGAAATATTTGAACTAGGATTTGGCAGGTAGGAATAAGAACTGGAGGTTAAAGTGGAGCCTCTTAGGAGAGGTATTTATATGCTAAAAATAAGAAGTTGGTTAGTGAGAATTTAATTAGAGTTAATTTTTGTTTAGGAACCAGAGGAGATGCTCCTGGAAAGGGGGTAGATAAGGCACTGATTTGAAAGTCTTAGATTCTAAAATAGGGAATTTGGATTTTATTCATGTTAGAATGGTTAGCTATTGAACATTGCTAAACAGAAGTGTGCCAATACCAAAGGTAAACTTTAGGAATCTGGAAATACTTAGTTGTATGGTGGGATAAAGGGATCCTGGGGAAAGAGAGGTTTAGTCTGTCATCATCTGGAAGACCAGTAATCATTAACTGAGTAAGTTGTTGGTACTCAAAATGGGGAGGAAGAAATATTATGAGGTATTAAGAGATCTTATTTTTGAAGGAAGATGAGGGATGAGGAATAGTTTGACCTTAAATGGTTGGGATGATGATAGTACCACTAATAAGTAGGTTGGAGTAAGGAAAAGATGGTGCTTGTGTAATATTTGTTCATGAGGTTTCTCTTCTCTATTAGATACTGTCTTTGATTTCAATCTTGCCTATTTTGTTTGACTTTTTTTCTACTCATAGCTCAAGGACCTCTACTACTATCACTAATATTTGTGCTTTACTGTAGACAGCTTTCCTATATGCTTCTCTGCCAAAGTTCAGCAAAACAAGAATGCCTGTCCCACATTCCATTTTCCATTTTGCTATTTCTTGCTAATAAATTAACATGTATTCGTCTAAAGCTAATATATACATACCTGCACACAGATATTTACTTTATGGGTACTTTTTGGAAATATGTTGTAAGACTAGAAAAGCTATATTCTAATGATTTCAGATATTTTAGTAAAATGATAAACTTTTGGGGTAGGCTATCTATGGCTATCTCATTCTACCTGTGGTCTAATGAAGCCTCAGTTGCATATTAGCAATATTTTCAGTAAAAGGTGAATATTAGTTTTGTCCAAAAAACTACACTGAATACAGCTCTGTTGTAATTATATCACTTTATGATAACTCATTAGAAAAATGTGGTATAATGCGATTTTTTAGGTTTACCAAAATAATCTGTCTTCATTATTGCATATTAGAATCTTGACACTTTGTGTCAGGATTTCCAAAATTATTTAAGTTCAAGTTTCGGCAAATTGGCTCTTATGTTTTGGTGGTTAAGAACTGGAGTTTAAAGCTCTCCAGCTAGTGGGTGTTTGAGAATAGATAAAACTTTAAGAGAAAATTACATTTTTATAGTAAAACTGAGAATTTAACACATATAACTTGCTTTCTAAGAATATCACTTGGCTTAATGCTTTGTCAAGTACCTTTCCAGGTAATCTTTGTGACGAAAATTTCTAGACCTTTTTTTTAAGCTTTGTGTAATTTAAGGTAAATATGAGATTTTCCTCAGATGAATGAGTTTGGTTCAACTTCTGTTTGCTTAGAACATTACAATTTACATTAAGGGTACCATGCAAGAGCTAATGTTCTTTTAAAAAAAGCCTTTTTTTCCTGATTATTAAAGTAGTACATTTGTTTTATAAATTTTTTGAAATATGGAAAAGTACAATTACACTTGCTGTTAATATTTGATATTTTGAACATATTAGTACATAGCTTAGAAAATTTTTCATTGTACTGTATCTTGCTGTTTTTATTTAACACTAACCATTAGTGTTTTGTTGTTATTACCTGGTACTCAACAATATGATTTTTAATTGTATGTATATATAATAATGTATTTAGCCACTCCTATGTTTAGCTTGTTTCAAATTTTTCACTGTTAAAATTGGTGCTTTGATGAAGATAATTGTATATAACTCTGGGAGTCTGCCCTAAAAATTTCCTTAGGATGGATTCTAAAGGTGACATTATTAAGATAAAGAATATGCCTATTTAAAAATTATTTGATATATGTTGCTAAATTGCTCTTCACAGAAGTTGCATTATTTTATATTCTGACCTACACTTCTGAGAATTGTTTGCCCACACAATTGGAGATAGAAATTAACAACTCCTTACATTTTGTGGATTTGATAGGTATAAATGGTAATTTATATGTTTTATTGGCTTAATACCTTGATAATATACATTGACTTTCTATTTTTTTCTTTGCCTTACCTTTTGTATTTTGACTACAGTATAGTAGATTTATTTTATAAGTAGTTAAGTAAGTACTTTACTTGCTGTGACAAGTAAAGCTTATAAGTATTTAAATATATTCATGTTGATACTTTATAATATCATAGATGTGATATTCATAATTCATAATGTTTTGGTTGCCTTTTAGAAAAACTGATACGTAGGATGAATAAAAACTGTAGTATTATAATAAAATCATTGTTTAATGAAAGCTTCATAATATATGTAGGGCATTTTTGAGTAAAATCTAAATGTGCTTATAGATTAGGATAATAATTTTGAGTTATGTTTTAAAATGTATTACATAAAATCTACAAGATCATAATATTATAATGAGACTTTTCCTTTGATTAGTCTTTTTCATCAAAATATGTCCATTGGCATTTTTCAGTGCAGTGAAGGTAGATTGTTTAAATATTAATTGTAACCCGGTGAAGACTGTGATTGATGATCTCATCCAGAAGTTATTTGATGTGCTTGTTCTTTCTTTGAAGAAGTCCATCCAGGGTAAAGACACTTTTTATTTTTATTTTTAATTAATTTTATGTATAAAGTCATGTACTTTGATAGTTATGAAATATGAATCCCAATGATGATTAAAACCAAAACTGATATAGAAAATATTATAAAATACAATGTGCTTAAAATGATAATTTTAATAAAATAGGGAAGTCCATGTTCAACTCCTAAGGAGTATAACAATTGAAGCCATTTTTATTATTTGCTCTGAGCTAGTATCAGTTTGTTCTGTATGTTACTGAGAAAGGTAGATAATTCTGGTATAGTGTATTTCTCCTTTTTTCCAAAATACCACATTGTTTTCTGTTTTGCTTGAACTGAGATGTTTTAGCATATTATTTAAAGGACTGAAATAGTTACCAATTTTTAGTAAAATTTACTAAGAGTGAATACATCTTAACTTCCTCTCAAAATTTTTAAGTATAATGTGAAATGACTAAATTTTGATAAGAAGAAATTACTTTTTCTAATTTCTTCAGTTATTTTGAAATTTTGTTGTATGAAAGCAAATTATAGCTTCAGATTTAATGTATTTCATGTAGTGATAACTTCTAATACTCTTTGATTTAGAAATTAGATAATTAAATATTTTTAGTGATAATAATATTTCTTATATTTCAATGTTACTTATTCAGCTCATTTACACGAAATTGATACATTTGTTACTGAAGCTATGGAAGTCTTAACAATCATGCCCCAGTCTGTTGAAGAGATAGGTGATGCAAATCTACAATATAGTAAGCTACAAGAACGAAAGCCAGAGGTGAGAATCACACAGTAATTATTTATTTATTACTGTACTGGAGATGTTTAAATTAGGTAATTCTATATGACCAGTTAGGAATATCATATAATTTCAATATTATAAGGGATTCCATATGATCTAGTCCAATTGTTCAGTTCATGATTGGACTCTTGATATTATGTTGGTGTAATGAAACAGTAACAATAATGCTTATTGTTATCTTTGGCAGTCATTGTGGCATATTAGGATAAGACTAATCTTAAATAATTCATGCTGTTACTTCCAGGGTTTTAATTTTAGGGTGTTAAAGCATGAAGTTGGAGGTGAATTAGGCATGGACCTATACATACACATTCACATATGATGGAGGAGCACAAAATTAGAGACAAAGATAAAATAGTAGTAAAGATTAATAAAAGTATCCAGAAAGCTGGAGCCCAGAATAAGCAAGACAAGTTTTACAAAACATGATGATTTTAGTTATGTTTAGAGGAAGAAGGAAAACATTTCAAATCAGAATACAAATTTTTATGTGTCCCTACTATGTGATGGACTTAAAATTATAAAGATAGTTTAGAAGCAATTAAAAATTTTTATGTAGCAGGCTGGAAGATACAAAGAGTGTTTAAAGGCAAAATAACATACTACTTAGCAGAAGGAATTAACTAAAGAAAGAGTAGTATTATGAGATATGGTAGTTAGCTAAATCACAGAGGCATTCATTCATCTATTTATTTGATAGATATTTATAGATGACCTCATATGTCCCATGCTTGTGTTAGGAGTTGGGGTTGCAGCTTTGAACATTCTTTGTTATGGAATATGCATTTGTACATCTGTATGTGTACAGGGGTGGTGGCAGGAGCAGCTAGAGAAATGAGAGAATGAGCATGCTCCACTGGGGAATGTTACGTAGGATGAGTGATCATGGGAGAGCTCAGATAGGTGACATCTGAACTGAGACCTGAAAAATAAAGAGCCAACCACTCTGAGATTTGGGGGGCAGATCATTCTAAGCAGAATGAACAGCCAGTGAAAGGTCTTAGAAAAGGAGGTCGGTATGCTCCAGGAAGAGATAAATGTAAATACTGCCAAGGAAGTTAGATCAAGACCACCATATTATTCAAGGAAGAAAGTGATCTGAGGTGAATTTAGAGAGGTAGGCAAAGGCCAAAGTATGACCGCACTTTTAGATAATCATAAGGAGTTTGGATTTTTTTCTAAGTGTAATAAAAAGTCCTTAGAGGGATTTAAGCAGTGGAGTGACACAAAGTGATTTACACTTTGAGGTGATTACTCTGGCTGCTCAAAAGAGAATGGATTGGAAGGAGGCAAAAGTAGCAGAAAGTCCAGTTAGTAGGATATTGCAGTTGGTGGAGGACAGATGATAGAAGCTTGCACTGTGTAGTAGCAAAGTGGACGAAGAGAACTAGAGAAGTTGGTCATATATTTTAGAGTTAGAATCAAGATCTTCTGATGCATTAGGTAGAGGGGAATTTAGAGAAATAAACATGTCTGCTAGGTTTTTGGCTTGAGCAGGTGGGAAGGTAATGGTACCATTCACTGAGATAAGGATGAATAGAGGAGGAATGTGTTTGGAGATTGGAAGTGGTGGAGATTGAGATGTCAGGTACAAGTTAAATTGAGGAATATGGAATTTAGAATAAAGCTAGAGACTAGAGATCTATATATAAAAACGGAAGTCATCTTTATATCCATGATGTTTAAAGCCATGGGATTAGACTAGACCATCGAGTTGATAGCAAACAATAGAGTGTATAAGACCAAGTTTGAGCATTCCAAAGCTGAGAGTTCAAGCATAGGAAGAAGCAGCAAAGGAGACTGGGAATGAAGTGGTAGGAAATACTCAAATTGTATCATCACAGAAACCAAGAGAAGAGAAATAGATGCTGTATGCTGGGAATATGTGAGGCAGGAAGTTCATGAGACAGTATAAAGAGCAAGGAAGTAGGTTATGAGAACCACATAGAGGATCTTAGGCTTGATTCTGTGGACTTTGGGGAGTTATCACTGGAGATTAAGCAGGAAAATGTTACAAAATTGTGTTTTTGCTACATTTCTTTTTTTCTTTCTTTTTTTATGATAGCTTTTTTGAATAATTTATTTTGGATCATTAATCTACAATTACATGTGCAATATTATGATTATAAAACTACCCCCTTCATCAAGTCCCCCCACCAACCCCATTACAGTCACTGTCCATCAGCGTAGTGAGATGCCATAGAGTCACTACTTGTCTTCTCTTAGTTGTACAGCCCTCCGCATGCCCCCCCAACATTACATCTGCAATCATAATGCCCATTTTTCCCTCTTATCCCCCCCTTCCCACCCATCTTCCCCAGTCCCTTTCCCTTTGGTAACTATTAGTCCGTTCTTGGGTTTTGTGAGTCTGCTGCTGTGTTGTTTCTTCAGTTTTTTTCTTTGTTCTTATCCTCCACATATGAGTGAAATCATTTGATACTTGTCTTTTTCCGCTTGGCTTATTTCACTGAGCATAATACCCTCTAGCTCCGTCCATGTTGTTGCAAATGGTAGGATTTGTTTTCTTCTTATGGCTGAATAATATTCCATTGTGTATATGTACCATATCTTCTTTATCCATTCATCTACTGATGGACACTTCGGTTGCTTCCATTTCTTGGCTATTGTAAATAGTGCTGCGATAAACATAGGGGTGCAACTGTCTTTTTCAAACTGAGCTGCTGTATTCTTAGGGTAAATTCCTAGGAGTGGAATTCCTGGGTCAAATGGTATTTCTATTTTGAGTTTTTTGAGGAACCTCCATATTGCTTTCCACAATGGTTGAACTAATTTGCATTCCCACCAGCAGTGTAGGAGGGTTCCCTTTTTTCCACATCCTCGCCAACATTTGTTGTTGGTGGTGTTTTGGATGTTGGCCATCCTCACTGGTGTGAGGTGATATCTCATTGTGGTTTTAATCTGCTTTTCTCTGATGATTAGCGTTGTGGAGCATCTTTTCATGTGCCTGTTGGCCATCTGAATTTCTTCTTTAGAGAAGTGTCTATTCATGTCCTCTGCCCGTTTCTTAATTGGATTATTTGCTTATTGTTTGTTAAGGTGCATGAGTTCTTTATATATTTTGGATGTCAACACCTTATCGGATACGTCATTTATGAATATATTCTCCTATACTGTAGGATCTCTTTTTGTTCTACTGATGGTGTCCTTTGCTGTACAGAAGCTTTTCATCTTGATATAGTCCCACTTGTTCATTTTTGCTTTTGTTTGCCTTTCTCGGGGAGATATGTTCATGAAGAAGTCGCTCATGTTTATGTCCAAGAGATTTTTGCCTATGTTTTTCTCTAAGAGGTTTATGGTTTCATGACTTACATTCAGGTCTTTGATCCACCTTGAGTTTACCTTTGTGTATGGGGCTAGACAGTAGTCCAGTTTCATTCTCTTACATGTAGCTGTCCAGTTTTTCCAACACCAGCTGCTGAAGAGGCTGTCATCTCCCCATTGTATATCCAAGGCACTTTTATCAAATATTAATTGACTGTATATGTTTGGGTTAATGTTTGGATTTTCTATTCTGTTCCACTGGTCTGTGGGTCTGTTTTTGTGCCAATACCAAATTGTCTTGATTACTGTGGCTTTGTAGTAGAGCTTGAAGTCAGGGAGCATAATTCCCCCTGTTTTATTCCTCCTTCTCAGGATTGCTTTGGCTATTCGGGGTCTTTTGTGGTTCCATATGAATTTTAGAATTATTTGTTCCAGTTCATTGAAGAAAGCTGTTGGTAGTTTGATAGGGATTGCATTGAATCTGTAGATTGCTTTAGGTAGTATAGCCATTTTGACAATATTTCTTCTTCCTAGCCAAGAGCATGGGATGCATTTCCATTTGTTAGTGTCCTCTTTAATTTCTCTTAGGAGTGTCTTGTAGTTTTCAGAGTACAGGTCTTTCACTTCCTTCGTTAGGTTTATTCCTAGGTATTTTATTCTTTTTGATGCAATTGTGAATGGAATTGTTTTTCTGATTTCTCTTTCTGTTAGTTCATCATTAGTGTATAGGAAAGCAACAGATTTCTGTGTGTTAATTTTGTATCCTGCAACTTTGCTGAATTCAGATATTAGTTCTAGTAGTTTTGGAGTGTAGTCTTTAGGGTTTTTTATGTACAATATCATGTCATCTGCAAATAGTGACAATTTGACTTCTTCTTTACCAATCTGGATGCCTTGTATGTCTTTGTTTTGTCTGATTGCCATGGCTAGGACCTCCAGTACTATGTTGAATAACAGTGGAAAGAGTGGGCATCCCTGTCTTGTTCCCGATCTTAGATGAAAAGCTTTCAGCGTCTCGCTGTTAAGTATGATGTTAGCTGTGGGTTTGTCATATATGGCCTTATGATGTTGAAGTACTTGCCGTCTATACCCATTTTGTTGAGAGTTTTAATGAGGAATGGATGCTGAATTTTGTTAAATGCTTTTTCAGCATCTATGGAGATGATCATGTGGTTTTTGTTCTTCTTTTTGTTGATGTGGTGGATGATGTTGATGGATTTTCGAATGTTGTACCATCCTTGCATCCCTGGGATGAATCCCACTTGATCATGGTGTATGATCCTCTTGATGTATTTTTGGATTCTGTTTGCTAATATTTTGTTGAGTATTTTTGCATCTATGTTCATCAGGGATATTGGTCTGTAATTTTCTTTTTTGGTGAGGTCTTTGCCAGGTTTGGTATTAAAGTGATGCTGGCTTCATAGAATGGTTTGGAAGTATTCCCTCCTCTTCTATTTTTTGAAAAACTTTAAGGAGAATGGGTGTTATTTGTTCTCTATATGTCTGGTAGAATTCAGAGGTGAATCCGTCTGGTCCGGGGGTTTTGTTCTTGGGTAGTTTTTTGATTACTGATTCAATTTCATTGCTGGTGATTGGTCTGTTTAGTTTTTCTGTTTCCTGCTTGGTCAGTCTTGGAAGGTTGTATTTTTCTAAGAAGTCGTCCATTTCTTCTATGTTTTCCAGCTTGTTAGCATATAGATTCTCATAATATTCTCTTATAATTCTTTGTATTTCTGTGGGTTCTATCGTTATTTTTCCTTTCCCATTTCTGATTGTGTTTATGTGTGTAGATTCTCTTTTTCTCTTAATGAGTCTGGCTAGGGGTTTATGTATTTTGTTTATTTTTTCAAAGAACCAGCTCTTGGTTTCATTGATTTTTTTCTATTGTTTTATTCTACTCAATTTTATTTATTTCTTCTCTGATCTTTATTATGTCCCTCCTTCTGGTGACTTTGGGCCTCATTTGTTCTTCTTTTTCCAATTTCAGTAATTGTGTCTTTAGACTATTCATTTGGAAATGTTCTTCCTTCTTTAAATAGGCGTGGATTGCAATATACTTTCCTCTTAGAACTGCCTTTGCTGGGTCCCACAGAAGTTGTGGCTTTGTGTTGTTGTTGTCATTAGTCTCCATATATTCTTTGGTTTCTGTTTTGATTTGGTCGTTAACCTATTGATTAGTTAGGAGAATGTTGTTAAGTCTCCATATATTTGTGAGTTTTTTGATTTCTTTCTAAAATTTATTTCTAGTTTTATACCTTGGTGATCTGAGAAGTTGGTTGGTAGAATATCAGTATTTTTGACTTTACTGAGGTTCTTTTTGTGGCCTAGTATGTGGTCTATTCTGGAAAATGTTCCATGTGCACCTGAGAAAAATGTGTATCCTGCTGCTTTTGGGTATAGAGTTCTGTAGATATCTGTTAGGTCCATCTGTTCTAGTGTGTTGTTCAGTGCCTCTTTGTCTTTACTTATTTTCTGTCTGGTTGATCTGTCCTTTGGAGTGAGTGGTGTGTTGAAGTCTCCTAAAATGAATGCATTGCTGTCTATTTCCTCCTTTAATTCTGTTAGTATTTGTTTCACATATGCTGGCGCTCCTGTGTTGGGTGCATATATATTTATAATGGTTATATCTTCTTGTTGGACTGACCCCTTTATCATTATGTAATGTCCTTCTTTATCTCTTGCTACTTTCTTCGTTTTGAAGTCTATTTTGTCTGATACAAGTACTGCAACACCTGCTTTTTTCTCCTTGTTGTTTGCATGAAATATCTTTTTCCATCCCTTTACTTTTAGTCTGTGTATGTCTTTGGGTTTAAAGTGAGTCTCTTGAAGGCAGCATATAGATGGGTCTTGTTTTTTTATCAATTCAGTGACTCTATGTCTTTTGACTGGTGCATTCAGTCCATTTACATTTAGGGTGATTATGGATAGGTATGTACTTATTGGCATTGCCGGCTTCAGATTCGTGGTTACCAAAGGTTCAAGGTTAACTTCCCTACTATCTAAAAGTCTAACTAACTTATATGCTATTACAAACATAATCTAAAGGTTCTTTGTTTGTTTGTTTGTGTCCTCCTTTTTCTTTCTATTCCATTCTTTATATATTAGGTATCATATTCTGTACTGTTTGTCTATCCCTTGATTGACTTTGGAAATAGTTAATTTAATTTTGCATTTTCTTAGTAATTAGCTGTTCTATTTTCTTTACTGTGGTTTTATTACCTCTGGTGACAGCTATTAATCTGTAGGAACACTTCCATCTATAGCAGTCCCTCCAAAATACACTGTAGAGGTGGTTTGTGGGAGGCAAATTCTCTCAGCTTTTGCTTATCTGGGAATTGTTTAATCCCTCCTTCAAATTGAAATGATAATCTTGCCAGATAAAGTAATCTCGGTTCAAGGTCCTTCTGCTTCATTGCATTAAGTACATCATGCCACTCCCTTCTGGCCTGTAAGGTTTCTGCTGAGAAGTCTGATCATAGCCTGATGGGTTTTCCTTTGTATGTGATCCTATTTCCCTCTCTGGCTGCTTTTAATAGTCTGTCCTTATCCTTGATCTTTGCCATTTTAATTAATATATGTCTTGCTGTTGTCTTTCTTGGGTCCCTTGTGTTGGGAGATCTGCGCACCTCCATGGCCTGAGAGACTATCTCCTTCCCCAGATTGGGGAAGTTTTCAGCCATCACCTCCTCAAAGACGCTTTCTATCCCTTTTTCTCTCTCTTCTTCCTCTGGTACCCGTATAATGCGAATATTGTTCTGTTTGGATTGGTCACACAGTTCTCTCAATATTCTTTCATCCTTAGAGATCCTTTTTTCTCTCTGTGCCTAAGCTTCTTTATATTCCTCTTCTCTAGTTCCTATTTCATTTATTGTCTCCTCCACCGTATCCAATCTGCTTTTAATACCATCCATTGTGTTCTTCAATGATTGGATCTCTGACCGAAATTCATTCCTGAGTTCTTGAATATCTTTCCATACCTCCATGACCATGTTAATGATTTTTATTTTGAACTCCCTTGCAGGGAGAGTCATAAGGTCCATATCATTTAAATCTTTCTCAGGAGTTGTGTCATAATTTTAATCTGGACCAGGTTCCTTTGGTGTTTCATATTTGTGTATGGCGCCCTGTAGTGCCCGGAAGCTCTACTCTCTGGAGCTGCTCAGCCCCTGAAGCAATGTGGGGATTGTAGGGGAGTGGTATTGGTGCCTCCTGAGAGGAAAGAGCTGTTTGCTGGTTCCTGGCTGCTATGCCTGTCTCCACTGCCTGAACCAGTGGGCTGAGCACACAGCTATAAGCCTCTGTGCTTTGCGTTTTTAGTTGCTGTGTACAGATCTTCCCTCTGGCTGGCCTAACACCAGGGAAGGATTTCCTGGTTTGCAAGCCCAGTGGGGCTGGCCAGAAGAAAGGCGCACTAGTCTGCCTGCACAGAAGGGGTTCTTGGAGCTGTGTAGGCAGCCAGGGAGCTGGGGCACCTGAAGATCGTGAAAGCTCCCAACCTGCTGGGCAGAGTGCACCCGGACAATTTTGTCTGCCTGTCCTTTCTCCTGAGCAGTAAGCTCCGTGCAATCCTTGCCCCTTTAGCAGCCCTCTTGCTAAGGGCTTCTTTGTTAGAAAGTCTCTTAGACTGCCACCCTTCTTTTGTCCCCGAGCATCTGGGTATGGATCCCTGCTTTCACAAGCAGCTGGATTGTTAGTCTCTCCAGGAATTCTGCTTGTCTTAGCTTTCCAACCCCCTAATTACAAGAGTATCATGCAAGTACCATGGAATGTAGGTTTGTGCTCCCAGAGCAGATCTCCAGAGTTAGGTATTCAGCAGTCCCACATCTCCACTCCCTCCCTGCTCCGTTCCTGTTCCTCCTGCTGGTGAGCTGGGGTGGGGGAAGGGTTGGATCCCGCAGGACCACAGCTTTAGTATGTTACCCTTTTCCGTGAAGGCTGCTCTCGTCTCCAGGTGTATGCAGTTTGTTGCCGTCCTCTTTCCCATTGCTCTTTCAAGAGTAGTTGTAGTAGCTTTATTTTCATATTATATGAGGTTTTAGGAGGAAGCCTCTGTCTTACCTCTCACGCCGCCATCTTTAATCCAATCTACATTTCTTTTTAAAAAATTTTTTATTAAGGTATTATTGATATATACTCTTATGAAGGTTTCACATGAAAAAACAATGTGGTTACTACATACCCATATTATCAAGTCGCCACCCATATCCCAATGCTGTCACAGTCCATCAGTGTGCTAAGATGCCATAGATTCACTGTTTGCTTTTCTGTGCTACAGTGTTTTCCCCGTGACCCCCTACACCATTTGTACTAAACATAATACCCCTCAATCCCCTTCTCCCTTCCTCCCCACCCGCCCTCCCCCACCCCGTCCTGTGGTAACCACTAATCCCTTCTTGGAGTCTGTGAGTCTGCTGCTATTTTATTCCTTGCTATCAGGTCCCTGATCCATTTTGAGTTTGCTTTTGTGTATGGGGTTAGTTTTGCTTCATTGTTATACTCCACAAATGAGGGAAATCATTTGGCACTTGTCTTTCTCCACCTGGCTTATTTAACTGAGCATAATATCCTCCAGCTCCATCCATGTTGTTGCAAATGGTAGGGTTTGCAAATGGTGGGGTTTGTTTCTTTCTTATGGCTGAATAGTATTCCATTGTGTATATGTACCACATCTTCTTTATCCATTCATCTACTGATGGACACTTAGGTTGCTTCCATATCTTGGCTACTGTAAATAGTGCTGCAATAAATATAGGGGTGCATATGTCTTTTTGAATCTGAGGAGTTGTATTCTTTGGGTGAATTCCAAGGAGTGGGATTCCCAGGCCAAATGTGTTTCTATTTTGAGTTTTTTGAGGAACCTCCATATTGTTTTCTGCAATGGTTTAACTAGCTTACATTCCCACCAGCAGTGTAGGAGGGTTCCCCTTTCTCCACATCCTTGCCAGCATTTGTTGTTCTTATTCTTTTCAATCGTTACTGGTGTGAGGTGATATCTCATTGTGGTTTTAATTTGCTGGCCATCGTTACTGGTGTGAGAGGATATCTCATTGTGGTTTTAATTTCCGTTTCCCCAATGATTAGTGATGTGGAACATCTTTTCATGTGTCTGTGTCTGTTGGCCATCTGAATTTCTTCTTTGGAGAACTATCTCTTCATATCCTCTGCCCATTGTTTAATCAGGTTATTTGCTTTTTGGGTGCATGGGCGTGTGAGTTCTTTATATATTTTGGATGTTAACCCCTCGTTGGATATGTCATTTACAAATATATTCTCCCATACTGTAGTATGCTTTTTTGTTCTGTTGATGGTGTCCTTTGCCGTACAAAAACTTCTTAGTTTGATATAGTCCCATGAGTTCATTTTTGCTTTTGTTTCCCTTGTTTGAGATGTGTTCAGGAAGAAGTTGCTCATGCTTATATTCAGGAAATTTTTGCCTATGTTGTCTTCTAAGAGTTTTATGGTTTCATGACTTACATTCAGGTCCCTGATCCATTTTGAGTTTGCTTTTGTGTATGGGGTTAGACAATAATCCATTTTCATTCTCTTGCATGTAGCTGTCCAGTTTTGCCAACAACAGCTGTTGAAGAGGCTGTCATTTCCCCATTGTATGTCCGTGGCTCCTTTATCATATATTAATTGACCATATATGCTTGGGTTTATATCAGGGTTGTCTAGTCTGTTCCAGTGGTCTATGGGTCTGATCTTGTGCCTGTACCAAATTGTCTTGATTACTGTGGCTTTGTAGTGGAGCTTGAAGTTGTGGGAGCATAGTCCCCTGAGCTTTATTCTTCCTTCTCAGGATTGCTTTGGCTATTCGGGGTCTTTTGTGGTTCCATATGAATTTTAGAACAACTTGCTCTAGTTCGTTGAAGAATGCTGTTGGTATTTTGATAGGAATTGCATTGAATCTGTAGATTGCTTTAGGCAGGATGGCCATTTGACAATATTAATTCTTTCTATCCATGAGCATGGGATGTGTTTCCTTTTATTGGTATCTTCTTTTATTTCTCTCATGAGTGTCTTGTAGTTTTCAGAGTATAGGTCTTTCACTTCCTTGGTTAGGTTTATTCCTAGGTATTTTATTCTTTTTGATGCAATTGTGAATGGAATTGTTTTCCTGATTTCTCTTTCAGCTAGTTCATTGTTAGTGTATAGGAATGCCACAGATTTGTGCATATTAATTTTGTATCCCGCAACTTTGCTGAATTCAGATATTAGATCTAGTAGCTTTGGGGTGGATTCTTTAGGGTTTTTTATGTACAATATCATGTCATCTGCAAACAGGGACAGTTTGAGTTCTTCCTTGCCAATCTGGATGCCTTTTATTTCTCTGTGTTGTCTGATTGCCATGGCAAGGACCTCCAGTACTATGTTTAATAGAAGTCGGGAGAGTGGGCATCCTGGTCTTGTTCCCGATCTTAAAAGAAAAGCTTCCAGCTTCTCACTGTTAAGAATAATTTTGGCTAGGTTTGTCATATATGGCTTTTAGTACTTGCCCTCTGTACCTATTTTGTTGAGAGTTTTCATCATGAATGGGTGTTGAATTTTGTCCAATGCTTTTTCAACATCTATGGAGCTGATCATGTGGTTTTTGTCCTCTTTGTTGATGTGGTGGATGATGTTGATGGATTTTCAAATCTTGTACCATCCTTGCATCCCTGGAATAAATCCTACTTTATTATGGTGGATGATCTTTTTGAAGTATTTTTGAATTCATTTTGCTAATATTTTGTTTTGTATTTTTGCATCTATATTCATCAGGGATACTGGTCTGTAATTTTCTTTTTTGTTGTGTCTCTGCCTGGTTTTGGTATTAGAGTGATGCTGGCCTCATAGAATGAGTTTGGAAGTATTCCCTCTTCTTCTACTCTTTGGAAAACTTTAAGTAGAATGGGTATTAGGTCTTCACTAAATGTTTGATAAAATTCTGTTTTGCTACCTTTCTGTTGGTATGTGGATTTGAAGGAGTAGGAATGGAGGCAGGTAGACTTGGAAACTGTTGTAAAGGCTAATCTAAGTTCTCTTCACATATAGGAAATTAGAATCCTACTCTCTTTTTTTTTTCTTTTATTACTGATTTTCCTGGTACAACATGGCCTCCTTGTCCACTGGTTTTCCTGTCTTTCAGATGGAACTGATCCTGCCCAGGAACTGCAAACTGGTCATTGAGATATATTTGAATTTCTTTTTTTCATATCTATTATGTGTGCAGAGTGATTTAAAAAACCTTTCAGTGGTTTTATTGCTTTGTCAGTAGTAAAAGTGCATGTGTAAATGATAGGATAGTGTTGTTTTAAGGTGCTTTAAAAGGTGAAGAAGCAATTCAAGAGTTTAGTACCTGTTGATTTACACCACCCAGGCTGTTTAACAAACTGCTTACTCTACGTGACTCAGGGCATTTCTGTTGGAAACTGAATGCAGGAGCTTGGTTACACGTGTTCAGTTGTCTGTTTCTTGAGAACCTTTTTTCATGATGTTCCCTTCTCTATTAAGGAGGATAATTTACTTATGCCCTTAGATAATCACTAATCTTAGTTCTTTTAGAAGCCCTTTTAGCATTTTCTTGAGTAGAATGTTTGTAATAAGAACTTTATTTTGTCCTGATGGGCTCACAGTTTCATATTCCCACTTTTACTGTCACCTTTAATCTTTGATGTTAGGGTGACTTAGTTGAGTTGGTATTAGAAACTTTATATCCAGGAGTTTATTTATTTAAAAGCCAAAATCTTGATTTTTTTCAAAAAAGCAAATCATGGAGCAAATACAAATAAATGGAATCTTAATCAATTTGACAAAATAGGTTGTTTTCATGTGTTACTTTTCCAATCTTTAGATTTTCCCGTTATTTCAAGAAGCTGAAGATAAAAACAGACTTTTGCGAACTGTGGCAGGTGGAGGTTTGGAAACAATTAGTAATCTGAAAGCTAAGTGGGATAAATTTGAGCTGATGATGCAAAGTCACCAACTTATGATTAAAGATCAAGTAAGAACCTTTTAGTCATTTTGGAAATTTAATTTTTTCTCACTTTCTCACTTAAGATTTCTTGTTTATTCTATTATTGCTCAGTAGTATAAGAATTTTATATTGCTGATGAAATTGACCTCCCTTTATACATTTTATATAAATGATCATTTCACAGTTTATCTTCACTTCCTATCATATCAAGAATGTATGTAAAATATTTTCAGCTGTCTTATGAATGAATTTGCTTATCTGCTATGTATGGTATCTTTTACTCATACAACCTGAAATTTGTACACATCTTTTACGTTCATATCTTACTGACCAGAAGTTAGTTTTATGGCCTTGAGCTGCATGTGAGACTGAGAAATGCCCTCCTCAGTTAGCAGCTATATACTTAAGTAGAACAATTGGCAGTCATTAATTAAACATTTTTTGATCATGTCAATTTTGTTGATAGTTGTGGTGACGCTGCTAATCACATGAATGATTTTTAAATGATGGTGTTTGCAGTATATCTTTTGTTATTATAAACTTATGGTCTAATTTTGTTTTTTGAATTATTTTATTGAAATCAATAATTAAAATCAATCTTTAAAATTTAGTTTTGATAATTTTTCACCTTAGAAAATGTGAAAGTAAAGTGAGATTTTACTCTGAATTAAATTATGTAAATTTTATTTGTTTATAGATTGAAGTGATGAAAGGAAATGTGAAATCACGTCTTCATATTTATTATCAAGAATTAGAGAAATTTAAAGCTCGTTGGGACCAACTGAAGCCTGGTGATGATATTATTGAAACTGGCGGGCAAAATACTCTTGATAATAGTGCAAAGTCAATAAAAGAGAAAAAAATTGAGTTTGATGATCTTGAAGTCATAAGAAAAAAGCTGGTGTATGTTTTTTCTTTTTAATTGATAGTGCTCATTTTGAAAAAATATGTGTTTTTATTTATATATGACTAGTAATTTTCTTATATCTGTTTTCCTAGTGTCTTTCCTTATAAACTTAAGCAGTTTTAAAAATATGAACAATACATGCTCATGCTACTGCTTTCTTAGGTGTTGTGGTTGGATTATTGAAGGATATTATTAAGAGAAAAGCAAATTTTTGGTTAGGCCTAGAACAGAAAATTAAATTTACTTAAAAGTGATTTGGAATACTTGCTTTCTATGATCTCATTGTATTTTAAAATAGAATATATAAAATTATTTGAAAATTACTTTCAGAGCCTCTGAGAAAAAATGAATCTAAGCAAAATAATGAGACTTTAAAGAAAAAAAAATTGTTTTATGTTAAAATAATACAAGATACTAAGCACTGCTTTAAGTTTGGTTTATTTAGGCGAATGCATTCGTAAAATAATTGCCTTCATAGGTGAGTGGAGTACCACATTTATTAAATGGCAATATAATAATTAGATGAAGTATTTCTTATATTGTGGAAGCTAGAGCCCTTTTAACTGAGAAGACTATTAATGAATATTAATACTAATTTCTTCTCAGATCAATCCATAAAGTTATACAATTCTGGAGATTTACATATGTTATATATGACATATATATATATATATATATATATATTATGTACTAAAAGTGTATTTATTACCACATCCACTTGACTCCTGTGGGAATAATGCCTATTAATGAATTTGGAAGAGTCCATACCTAAGTGGTTCAAGTGAAATTCTCATGTAAAGTAGGCATAGACTCCCACTGTTTATCTCCACTATCGAATGCACACATACACACACACACACAATACAGTTAAATAACATTCATATTTAACAGTTTTACTTTATTTTAAATCTAATGATATTTCATTATTTCTCTCTATAGTGATGATTGCCATCATTTTGGACTGGAAGAGCCCAACTTCTCTTTGGCATATAGCATCTCTAAGGACATTGAGAGCTGTGCACAAATATGGGCTCTTTATGAGGAGTTTCAACAAGGATTTCAGGAAATGGCCAATGAAGATTGGATTACTTTTCGGTTTGATTAATAAACAATTAGATTCTTACAGTTTGGTGGTGTTTTTGGGGATGTAAATTTTAAGATGCATTTCTGGTATTTTATAGGACTAAGACATATCTATTTGAGGAATTTTTGATGAATTGGCATGACAGATTAAGGAAGGTTGAAGAGCATTCAGTGATGACAGTTAAATTACAGTCAGAAGTTGACAAATACAAAGTAAGATGTGTTACTTATTCTACTGTTTTAGAATGATGTTTGGAACTTTGATGTATCTTTAATATGTAGTGACTGAATTGTAATTTTAGTTTATATATTTTTTAATGATTCTATTACATGAAAAAAATAGTAAGTATAGAGTAAGCCATAGAAAGCATTGATTTTCTGGTACTATTTGAAAGAAGTTTTAACTCAGATATTTGTGTTTAAAGTCACAACTTGTGGTGTTTATACATCCTCATGTAATTTAGGATATGGGTCATTTAGCATATTTAGGATATAGGTCATACCTGAAATAATGAAAATAGAAATATGTTAGGTTATATTTAAAAATATGTCAAGCTATAAAGGAAATTTACATGTATCCTCATCAGTGTAGTAAAAAATTTTATACAATTCCATTTAAGAAACTGATTTTCAAAATGAATAAGGTATTGAAGTAATTAAAGTTCTTATAGCTAATTATCATGAAAGTAAGTAATAATTTGTGTTTTGCTGAGCTATATTTATGTGTATACATCCATCTTTTTTTTTCTCTTTTTAACAGATCACAATTCCTCTCTTGAAATATGTGAGAGGAGAGCATCTTTCTCCAGATCACTGGCTTGATCTTTTTCGTCTACTTGGCCTTCCTAGGGGAACTAGTCTGGAGAAATTACTGTTTGGTGATCTGCTTAGTGTAGCCAATGCAATTGTTGACAAAGCTTCAGACCTTAAAGTAAGAATTGCTTTTATAAATATCTCATTAATCTGACCTTTGCATTTTATTTAAATAAAATAGCAAGCTAAATTTTTTCTTGCTTTAAAATAGTGGCAATACCCCATTATTCCATTATTCTTTCATTAGTAATACATCTGGATTTGTATGGAATTATAGAAATAATATAAGCCCCTTTCTTGAGAGAGAGAAAAAATATGAAGTAAAAGAAAGTCTTGCTTTAAAAAGGGAGTTAGCATTAATGAAAAACCAAACAAATTAAAATCATTTTACATAACATACATTTAAAGTCATGGGTATACTATAAAAGAAGCTCAGGGGTTCAAAAGTCCAGGAAGCTAAAAGAAGAACCCATTTGCTAATCAGGCTTAGAAAAGGTCTCAAAAGTAAAACTTCCCATTTTATCATAAGTGGCAGATTTTCTATGTTGTGTTCTGCCCATTCAATATAAAAATAAGACTTGGTGTCACATTGTTTTATTTTCTATCTAAATATGGAGGCCTTTATGTTTGTTGATAATCCTGGAGTGTATTTAGATAGTCATGAGGTAATAAGGAATGACTGTTCTAGGAAATAACTGTAGATCTTTGTTAATTGCTTTAGATGTATCAGAACTTACAATTAAGTTACAATGAAATTCTGATATCTGCAAAATTTTAAATAAGCCAGATTATTTTTGTATTTTGTGATGATCGGTGCTTGATTTTTTTTTTTAAGAAGTAAAAACCATAAGGCAGAACTTTGCATATACTCTGACCGCATGAATCTGGCTGCTTAGTATCTTGATACATAAAGCCAGTAATTCTCTTGGGTTATATGTAAAATATTTCCACTTACCTTTTTTTCTTTATGACTAAAGGCCAAATAAAAATATGTCTTTTTGTAAAATAGATATCTTATAGTTGTATGAGAATGCTGAAGTAATAAATATTGATATTTTGTGTTAAATAGGATTTAAATAGTCGGGCACAAGGTGAAGTTACAATCAGAGAAGCTTTACGTGAACTTGATCTCTGGGGAGTTGGAGCAGTATTTACACTGGTTGATTATGAAGATAGCCAAAGTCGAACTATCAAGCTGATTAAAGACTGGAAAGATACAGTAAATCAAGTTGGAGATAATAGATGCCTTCTTCAGTCCTTAAAGGATTCTCCTTATTATAAAGGATTTGAAGATAAAGTGTCAATTTGGGAAAGAAAACTTGCAGAGTTAGATGAGTACCTACAAAATTTAAATCATATTCAGAGAAAGTGGGTATATTTGGAACCCATTTTTGGCTGTGGAGCATTGCCAAAAGAACAGACACGCTTCAACAAAGTTGATGAAGATTTTAGGTGAGTACAAGTGTGAAAGAAATAGACATATATGGCAGTTTTTTACTGATATTATGAGGTGCTTAAATCAAGCTGATTACTTTTACATTATTAGTATCATCTGTGTTTTCAGCCTATTTCTCTGCTGGATCCTTCTGAGAAGCTATTTCCTCTCATTCAGCCACTTCTTGGATCATTTTGATCTGGTTTCTGTCTTCACTACTCTACTTAATATTAATAGTATTACTATAGTATAATAGTAATAATAATATTACCAATATAGTTCCTAAAGGTACCAATTACTTTTTTGTTATAAATTGGATGGGCATTTTTCACTCTTCATTTTACTTTATCTCTTATTAATATTTCATGGAGTTGGACATTTCTTCTTTCTTGGAGAGTCTCTTCCTTTGGCTTCTGTGATACTGTCCTCTTTTGGTTTCCTGCCTGTCTCTCTGGTTCTATTACTAGTTCCTAGTTGTCAGGCCTCTCTCAGCATTGAGATGTAGACATTCTTCATGTTTCAGCCTTAGGTTCTTTTCTCACTTTGTCTTCTCTTAGGTGATCTTAACACCTAAGTATTAATTCTTTTCTATTTATTGAGGTCTCCTCAACTATGTATTATATATATATATATTTATTTATTTATTTATATTTATTTATTTATTTATTTATTGAGCCCGTGTTTCCAAATGTACTAAACATCCTTAGCATTTCAAACTAAATTCACGAGTTCCCCTAGTCCCTCTCCCACAAATCTTTTCTCTTTCTGATCTCTTTCTCAAAAACTGATGCCGTAATTGCTCAAATCAGAAACATAATGGATGTCCCTAACCTCTCCCTCCATTTCTAAACCCTGTAAGACACCAAATTTTTTTTGATCCTAACCTACTTAATCTATTTGAGTCTATCATTCATATCTCTACTTTGATTTTATTCTAAAGTGTGTTTGTTGTCACTCATTTGGACCACTGCCTAACCTTTTGATTCATTCTTGTCTTCTCCAACAAGTTTTTCACACAATAGTCAGAGTAATCTTTGAAAAATAAAGTTGTATCATTTTCTCCTTTATTCTCTTAAGTGAAGCTCTAATGGTCTCCCCGCACTGAGGATATAGCATAACCTGCTCCTTGTCCATTTCTCTAGCCTTTTCTTGTGCTGCTCTCCTTTTTTGCTTTTGTGACTCTGACCTTTAGTTTTTCGAACATACCAAGCTCCTCCCAAGAATCTTTGCCAGAAATGATTTCTCCCCTACTCACTGACTTTTCTTTTTACTCATTATTCAGATCTCAGCTTAAATTACTTTCTCACTGTAGCCTTAGGGAAGTGATTTCCTATTAGCCACTGTAACAATACTTTGTACTTTTCCTTCTTAGCATTTATTATAATTTTATTTAAATACTTTGAGAATATATTTAATATTTTTCTCTGTCACTAGACCATTATCTCTGTGAGGTAGGGCTTAGTATTTGTTTAGTGAATGAATGAAATAAGGAAATTTGCAATATAGGATGTTAAAAATGGTGATGGGATATTATCAACTTTTGGTATTATTTATTAAAAGCATAATGTATTGCTATTAAGACATTTTTGGGTGGGCAAAAAAAAAATGTCTCAATATCTCTTTTTCAGCCAAAAACAGTTAAAGTACATGTGAAAATAACTTTTGTTTTTCTGTAGATCAATAATGAATGACATCAAGAAAGACAATAGAGTCACAACATTAACTACTCATGCAGGAATGAGAAATTCTCTACTAACAATACTTGATCAACTTCAAAGATGTCAGAAGTCGTTAAATGAATTTTTGGAGGCATGCTTTTAAAAAAACTTTATATAATAAATTAAAATTTAATACCTTAATTTTTTGAAAAGTGAAAGCTTATCTTTTTTTAAAAATTTTTATTAGGAAAAACGCTCAGCATTCCCAAGATTTTATTTTATTGGTGATGATGACTTATTAGAAATACTGGGCCAGTCTACTAACCCATCAGTGATTCAGTCTCACCTCAAGAAACTATTTGCTGGTAAGATTCGACATTTATTCAGGAGATATTTGCTGAGATCCAACTATCTGCCAGGTATAATGTGAGACTCTTAGATAGACTTTTGAATAAAAGACAGGTCATGCACTCAGAGAATTTAAAGTTTAGTGGTGGAGACAAGCTAGTAAGTTGACAAATATATGTGACAATTCCTATTGTAAGTAAGTGGTGTTATAGCTGCATCTGTGTAGGCATTTAACTTAGTTTTAGGGCATCATAAGGAAAGGATATTTAGGGTGAGAATCTGTAAATGTGTAGGTCTCAGATAGAAGAAAGATGGGGAGGTAGAATAGTCTGTGCAGAGGCCTGGAGGTGAAGGAGAAATTGACTATTCATTATTGAGCTGAAGGTTTCCTGAATGACATCCAAGTGGAGATACCCAATAGGCAATTATCATCAGCAGACAGACCTGGGATGGAGACATAAAATTGGGAGGCATCTGTATATAGATTAAGCTATGGGATTAAGGTGAGATTATCTGGTGAAAAGTGTAGAGTAATAGTGCATATGCTTCAATGTTGTTGAATCACTTTAGTTGGGTGATTGCATATGGAATCAATTTGCTGCAAAAATGATTGTCTCAAAATATTTCATCTCTTCGAAAAGACCTATATTTTTCATATTAAGGAGTAAAATATTTTTATTAACTTCATTTATAATCAGAGATGAACAAACTACAGGCCCAAAGGCCAAATCTGGCTCTCTCTTTTTTTTTAAATAGAGTTTTGCTGGAAATAGCCATGCCCACTATTGTGCTACAAGTGCAGAATTGAGTACTTGACACAGAGACCATAAGGCCCGCAAATACTTAAAATATTTACTCTCTGCTGCTTCACAGAAGTGTTTACTAACCACTGTATAGCTGAAGTTTTAGAATGCTTGTATATGTAATTGATAGGAGATGTGAGAGGTAGTGGAAAGAACTCTTAGAATCAGGAGGCTTGCATTCAATCTCTGCTCTACTCTTCATCAGTTATTAATTTGCCTCCCTGAAAGTTAGTTTCTTCTTCAAATTAGAAATAATAAGTTATAGCGGTTTTCTGAAGATCAAAATTAGATAATGCATTAAGTTTTTTTGTATACGCTAAAGTGATATGCAGATTTGGGGGAAGGGATGTCCTATTTGCCCTACCCCTTTCCTCTTATATTTTGTCTCATAAGTGGAATCATTAATATGTATTCTTATGTACTCATTTGTGTCTGGCTTTTTTGTTAATCATGGTTTTGAGATACCTGCAACTATATTTTATTCCTTTTTATTTCTGAATAATATGCCGTTTAAATATATCACAGTTTTTCCATTTACCTGTTGATGGGCATTTGGGTTGTTTCAGTTTTTGGCTATGAAAAACTGTTCTATTATATTACATAATAGAATCATTATAATTCTATTACATTATAACATATATTGTAGGCTATATATTATGCATTATGTGGTAACCATACATTATGTATCATAACTATGTCTTTAATTCTTTTGCATTTAAATTGTTGCTTTTATATTATAGGCATTAACAGTGTGTGCTTTGATGAGGAATCAAAACATATAACTGCAATGAAATCTTTAGAGGGAGAAGTTGTACCTTTTAAAAACAAAGTTCTTCTTTCAAATAATGTGGAGGTAAGTAATTCTCTTTCAAATACAAAAATAAAAAGAATTAACTATATGAATTGTGGATCAAAATTAGTTTAGTCAATGTGTAGGGTAAAATTGTTAATTTAGACCTTTTAGGAAACTCAGAAACTCGGCTTAGAAAAATGTTTTGTTAGGTTCAGGATGATTTGGTATTCAAAAGAGAATATGGATTTTTAACTAGCAGAAAGAGAAATCAGGAAAACAATTCCATTTAAAATTGCATCAAAAAGAATAAAATACCTAGGAATAAACCTAACAAGGATGTGAAAGACCTATACCCTAAAATCTATAAGACACTCATTAGAGAACTTAAAGAAGACACTAATAAATGGAAATACATCCCATGCTCATAGATAGGAACAATTAATATTGTCAAAAGGGCCATCCTTCATAAATCAATCTACAGATTCAATGTAATCCCTATCAAAATACCAATGGCATTATATAATTAACAAACTAGAACAAATAATTCTAAAATTCATATGGAACCACAAAAGACCTTGAATAGCCAAAGCAATCCTGAGAAGGAAGAATAAAGGAGGGGGGATCTCGCTTCCCAACTTCAGGCTCTACTACAAAACCACAGTAATCAAGACAACTTGGTACTGTCACAAGAACAGACCCATAGATCAGTGGAACAGAATAGACAGCCCAGATATAAATGCAAGCATATATGGTCAATTAATATATGATAAAGGAGCATGGATATACAATGGGGAAATGTCAACCTCTTCAACAACTGGTGTTGGCAAAACTGGACAGCTACATTTAAGAGAATGAAACTGGATTATTGTCTAATTCCATACACAAAAGTAAATTTGAAATGGATCAAAGACCTGAATGTAAGTCATGAAACCATAAAACTCTAAGAAGAAAGCATAGGCTGACAAACCCACAGCCAACATTATACTTAACAGTGAGAAGCTGAAAGCTTTTCCTTTAAGATCAGGAACAAGACAAGGAGGTCCTCGCCACGGCAATCAGACAACACAAAGAAATAAAAGGCATCCAGATTGGCAAGGAAGAACTCAAACTGTCCCTGTCTGCAGATGACATGATATTGTACATAAAAAACCCTAAAGAATCCACTCCAAAACTACTACATCTAATATCTGAATTCAGCAAAGTTGCAGGATACAAAATTAATATGCAGAAATCTGTGGCATTCCTATACACTAACAATGAACTAGCTGAAAGAGAAATCAGGAAAACAATTCCATTTTCAATTGCATCAAAAAGAATAAAATACCTAGGAATAAACCTAACCAAGGAAGTGAAAGACCTATACTCTGAAAACTACAAGACACTCATGAGAGAAATAAAAGAAGATACCAATAAATGGAAACACATCCCATGCTCATGGATAGAAAGAATTAATATTGTCAAAATGGCCATCCTGCCTAAAGCAATCTACAGATTCAATGCAATTCCTATCAAAATACCAACAGCATTCTTCAACGAACTAGAGCAAGTTGTTCTAAAATTCATATGGAACCACAAAAGACTCCAGATAGCCAAAGCAATACTGAGAAGGAAGAATAAAGCTGGGGGGACTATGCTTCCCAACTTCAAGCTCTACTACAAAGCCTCAGTAATCAAGACAATTTGGTACTGGCACAAGAACAAACCCATAGACCAATGGAACAGACTAGAGAGCCCTGATATAAATCCAACCATATATGGTCAATTAATATTTGATAAAGGAGCCATGGATGTACAGTGGGGAAATGACAGCCTCTTCAATAGCTGGTGTTGGCAAAACTGGACAACTACATGCAAGAGAATGAAACTGGATTATTGTTTAACCCCGTACACAAAAGTAAACTTGAAATGGATCAAGGACCTGAATGTAAGTCATGAAACCATAAAACTCTTAGAAGAAAACATAGGCAAAAATCTCCTGAATATACGCATGAGCAACTTCTCCCTGAACGCATCTCCTTGAGCAAGGGAAACAGCAAAAATGAACTCATGGGACTACATCAAACTAAAAAGTTTCTGTATGGCAAAGGACACCATCAGCAGAACAAAAAGACATCCTACAGTATGAGAGAATATAGTTGTAAATGACATATCTGACAAGGGGTTAACATCCAAAATATATAAAGAACTTACATGCCTCAACACCCAAAAAGCAAATAACCTGATTGAAAAATGGGCAGAGGATATGAAGAGGTAGTTCTCCAAAGAAGAAATTCAGATGGCCAACACACACATGAAAAGATGCTCCACATCACTAATCATCAGGGAAATGCAAATTAAAACCACAATGAGATATCACCTTGCACCAGTGAGGATGGCCAGCATCGGAAAGACTAAACAACAAATGCTGGCGAGGATGTGGAGAAAGGGGAACCCTCCTACACGGCTGGTGGGAATGTAAGCTAGTTCAATCATTGCGGAATGCTCCTCCAAAAACTAAAAATAGAAATACCATTTGACCTGGGAATCCCACTCCTTGGAATTCATCCAAAGAATACAACTCCTCAGATTCAAAAAGACATATGCACCCCTATATTTATTGCAGCACTATTTATAGTAGCCAAGATATGGAAGCAACCCAAGTATCCATCAGTAGATGAATGGATAAAGAAGATGTGGTACACATACACAATGGAATACTATTCAGCCATAAGAAGGAAACAAACCCTACCATTTGCAACAACATGGATGGAGCTGGAGGATATTATGCTCAGTTAAATAAGCCAGATGGAGAAAGACAAGTGCCAAATGATTTCCCTCATTTGTGGAGTATAACAACGAAGCAAAACTGAAGGAACAAAATAGCAGCAGGCTCAGAGACTCCAAGAAGGAACTCGTGGTTACCACTGGACAGGAGTGTGGGAGGGCGGGTGGGGAGTGTGGGAGAAGGGGATTGAGGGGTATTTTGTTTAGTACACATGGTGTTGGTATCACGGGGAAAACAGTGTAGCACAGAGAAGGCAAATTGTGAATCTGTTGCATCTTACTACACTAAGGGACAGTGAGTGCATTGGGGTATGGGTAGGGACTTGGTATTATGGGTAAATGTAGTGACCACTTTTTTTTTCACGTAAAATCTTCATAAGAGTGTATATCAATAATACCTTAATAAAAAAAAGAGTGAAAAAAAGGAAAAAAATATAGGCAAAAGTCTCTTGAATATAAACATGAGCAATTTTTTCTGAACACATCTCCTTGGGCAAGGGAAACAAAAGCAAAAATGAACAAATGCTACAACATCAAACTAAAAAGCTTCTGTACAGCAAAGGACACCATCAGCAGAACAAAAAGGCATCCTACAGTATGGGAAAATATATTCGTGAATGACATATCTTATGAGGGGTTAACATCCAAAATATAGAAAGAACTCACATGCCTCAACGCCCATAAAGCAAATAATCCAATTAAAAAATGGGCAGAAGATATGAGTAGACACTTCTCCAAAGAAGAAATTCAGGGAATTCAGCTAATTATTAGGGAATGCAAATTAAAAGCACAATGAAGTATCACCTCATACCAGTTGTGATGGCCAACATCCAAAAGACAAGGAACAACAAATGCTGGCAAGGATACAGAGCAATGGGAAATCTACATTGTTGGTTGGAACGTAAATTAGTTGAACCACTGTGGAAAGCAATATGGAGGTTCCTCAAAAAACTAAAAATAGAAGTACCATTTAACCCAGGAATTCCATTCCTCAGAATTTACCTGAAAAAAACAAGATCCGTGATTCATAAAGACACATGCACCCCTATGTTTATCGCAGCACTATTTACAGTAGCCAAGACATGGAAGCACCCTAAGTGTCCATCAGTAGATGAATGGATAAAGAAGATGTGGTACATATACGTAATAGAATTTTATTCAGCCATAAGAAAATAAATCCTATCATTTCCAACAACATAGATGGAGCTGGAGGGTATTATGCTCAGTGAAATAAGTCTGGTGAAGAAAGACAAGTACAAATGATTTCACTCTTTGTGGTGTATAACAAAAAAGCAAAACTGAAGGAACAAAACAGCAGCAGACTCACAGACTCCAAGAGGGACTAGCGGTTACCAAAGGGGGGGTCGTGGGGGAGAGTGGGTGGGGAGGGAGGGAGAAGGGGATTGATGGGTATTATGATTAGTACACATGGTGTGGGGGATCATGGGGTAGACAGTGTAGCACAGAGAAGACAAGTAGTGACTGTGTAGCATCTTGCTATGCTGATGGACAGTGACTGTGGTGTGGTGTGTGGGGGGACTTGATAATATGGGTGAATGTAGTAACCACAATGTTGCTCATGTGAAACCTTCATAAGATTGTATATCAATGATATCTTGTTTTTTTAAATAATTTATTTTGGTATGATTTATCTACAATTACATGTGCAATATTATGGTTATTAAACTACCCCCTTCATCAGGTCCCCCCCGCCAACCCCATTACAGTCACTGTCCATCAGCGTAGTGAGATGCTATAGAATCACTACTGGTCTTCTCTGAGTTGTACAGCCCTCCCCATGCCCCCCCAACCTTACGTCTGCTAATCGTAATGCCCTTTTTTCCTTCTTATCCCTCCCTTTCCACCCATCTTCCCCAGTCCCTTTCCCTTTGGTAACTATTAGTCCATTCTTGGGTTCTGTGAGTCTTCTGCTGTTTTGTTCCTTAAGTTTTTTTCTTTGTTCTTATACTCCACATATGTGTATATCAATGATATCTTAATAAAAAATAATAATTAAAAAATATGGATTTTTAGTTTTTGGAAGGCAGCATGTAATTTTGAAAACAGACTTTGCTTTGGAGATTAAAAAGACTTGGATATTTATTTTAGTTCCACAGGTGACTAGCTATGTGACTTAGAATCTGAGTTCTCTTATCTGTAAAATGAGAATCTTACTGTTGCAAAGACTTTCTACTGAAACTTAAAAGAAGATAACTGGCTTTAAGTACACTATATAGTGTTTGGAATATGAATAGTCAGTAAGTCTTAATTCTCTTTTCTCTTTAAAAAATAAGTTGTGTAAGATGACTTAGGTGAACAAGTAAGCTTGAAAGTAGTGCATTTATAGAACAACTATTGGTAAATAGTCCTTTGAGACTGAAAGTAAACCATCAAAGGCCTATTACAGGTATACAACTAAAACCAAATGGCAGTAGGTTGTATCACATTGGCTTGTAAATTTTAGGTGTCAAAATTATCTTCCAACTAGAAGTCAGATGCCGTGCCTTATCATGAATGTATCTATACAGTTTAGCAAAATGTCTATTTATGGTTAGACCTTAACATTTTATTGGTTGTTGAGTACATAAACTAGGTGACTGAAAGCATAAAAGCTTTGGTAAGTAGCCTCCATGTTTGGTGAAGATTTTAGTTGCTTTTGTTATGTTGTTATCCTTTCTTGTAGTTTTATTGGGACCAGATGAACAGAGAGGAAGAGCTTAAGCTTTAGCAATGGGGCCAGAGCAGTTTTGCTAGCCCAGGAAAGCTGGAACTCTGGAAGGTCTTGGGAGGATAAGCACAGTAGGTGTCTCTGTTGCCTTCCACTGAGAGATTCTCTGTAGCTTTGGTGACTTTGAGCTGGGCAAAGGTTCATGCTATTTTTAATATGAAAAGTGCCCTAAAGATAAAGAAAGCTGGAACTTAAAGTAAGTAATGATGAAAGCTATTTAAGATTATAGTTTTTGCTTTTATATTTTGAAAAATATGAAATTAAGTAGTGATTTATAAATATTCATTGCTATTTTTATCAATCATTGTTATTTTAACTCCAGTTAACTTTTATTATTTTATCTGTAATCAAGTGAGTGAAAAATGTATTGTTTTGAACTTCAAACAAAATTAGTTTTGTCTGAAGAGGCAGCTTAACTCCCCAAATGATATAATTTACTTGAATGAAGCAATCCTTCCTCAGATTGCAGCTTTTTGAATATGAGATCACCAGGATAGTACGAGCCGGGGGACTTAGCTAGTCACTGTGACTGTTCATTGGCCCAAATATTTAGTTTGATTTGTCATCATGATGAAATCAATGGGTCACTTTTTTTTATTAAAGTATTATTGATATACAATCTTAAGATGGTTTCTCATAAATGACACAGTGGTTTCAACATTCACCCATATTATCAAGTCCTCAACCCCTCTATTGCAGTCACTGTCTATCAGCGTCGTAAGATGTTATTGAGTCATTAATTGTCTTCTCCGTGACCTACCTATATTGTGATTGCGAATTATGGTGCCCCTTCTCCATCCCCACCCACCTTCCCCAGCCCCTCCCCTTTGGTAACCACTTGTCCCTTCCTGGTGTCTTTGAGTCTACTACTATTTTGTTCCTTCAGTTTTGCTTTGTTTTTATACTCCACAAATGAGTGAAATCATTTGGTTATTTGTCCTTCTCTGCCTGGCTTATTTCACTGAGCATAATATCAATGGGTTACTTTTTAAATGTTCATATTATATGGGCTTGTAGAGATGGTGATAGACAGGTTTATGAGATTTCACACTTACTATGAATCTCAAGAGCTGAAAAAAATTGTTCTTTTCAAATTATATGAATCATTTATTAATAAAACAAATAATTATATGCCATATAACACGTTTTGGGACTGTGGAGTCAGTAAGAAATTATAATCCTGCCTCCTGAAGTAAAAGAATAGGGTCAGTCAATAGAGTGTACATTTATTTTATGACTTGTATATATTATTTTCTAATTTTGTTTTTAGATTTGGTTAAATGATTTAGCCTTGGAAATGAAGCAAACTTTGAAACAGTTGTTAATAGAATGTGTTACTACTGGACGAAGTTCTCAAGGTGCAATTGATCCATCCTCATTCCCTTCACAGGTAAGGGGGCTTATGTCTGGAATATAGGTAAGTATAGTATCATGGGAAGATCCCTGACCAAGTGGCAAAGAGGCTCAAAAGGCTGTCATCTTTGTTCTTCCTTTATCTAACAGTTAACGTTCACTAACTGCTTAACTTCTGAGTCTCAGTTCCCTCAATTGTAAAATATGAGGAAGAACCACATGATAGTGAAGTTTTCTTCTAGCTCCATTACTTTGTAATAATTCAGATGCTTTCACGCAGACGATATGTTGAGATCTAAGCAACTCAGGCCAGTGGGGACTGGAATGAGGAGGGAGTAGTAGTCATGTAGGAGCTTGCTGGTTCCAGATGATTAGTCCTTCATTGATGGAGAGGCGCAAGATCTATAATACTCTCTCTCTCCCCTCTCCTAGTATCATCTAAGAGGTTGAATCTGGCAGGATGTTAGTGTAGGTCTGAAATATAGTCACAACACTGAACTAGAATGTTGGTGGGGAAGCTGAGAGCTAGATTGCATAGTGGGTTGTAGAGATTGCTACAGCTCAGTGTTCATAGGAATCCATCCCTCAAACACTGGATACTAGATGTATCTTACAAAGCTTGTTCCAGGTCTTATCAAAGTGTAACACTAAAATTTGTGTTAAATATCCTGCTTCATTCAGGATTTGTTTTATTGCTGGTAAAGACTAACATTCCAGGTGCAGGGCATCAAGAAGTTGAGTTCTTAGGGATTATGGCAGGCATTGAGATATCCTGTGATTTCTCACAGGAAAATCTACCAAACTGCTCAGAGTTAATTTGCTTTCCACATTTAAACATTTAGTAGCTATTGAAGAGATTTTTATTTTGGTTCTTCTAAAGCATGAGAAGTTACATAAGAAGCTTGAAACATTTTAGATCCTTAGCCATTTTACCATTCATGTCATTTGTATTTTTTTAGCATTTTGAGTCAAACTAATAAAATATGTTTTAAAAAATCCTAAGTTCTTTTAAGATTTAATTTCTTTAAACATTTAACTGGAAATGTTTTCTAGTATACTCTGTCAACTTCTAGATAGGATTTAAATGAATTTAGAACAAAAAAAATATTAAAAAATATACAAAAGTAAGAATTGTGTATTAATTGGATTGGGGAAATGATCATTGCATCTGGAGATTTGCTGGGCGATAACAGGTTGACGAATGTTGCCAAATTTGAGTTTGCAGCTTACTTCTGGGCTCCTGAGCCATCAAGTAAAAGTGTGAATTACTAAAAATGTGAATAGTTCATTATCTACCAAAACAAAGAATTCTAGTTTATTAGCAGTTAATGTTAAGAAAATGTATCTCAATAACATTTATGGAAGGGGATTGAATAGTATAACTGGTTATATGAATGTCTGGTGTAGGTTATTATGTGCTGTTATTCAGTTCTCTAAAGACATTTTTGTAAGGATCTCATATAACATAGAGAAGGCACCTTCTGGTCTAGAATGGAGGCAGCATGGTAAAGTGGAAAGAATCTGGCAGACATTGGTTCAAATCTTACCTTTGCCAGTTATACTCTTGAGTGGTTCTTTCTGACGCTTAGTTAAGAGGGTATCATGATACCTATATTGCCAACTCATTTTGAAGGTTAAATTGTAGTGTTTGCAGAGTACACTTAGTGAGCATTACATTTTAAGTAACTTAAAATACTAGTTCCTGTCTAGATATCTTAATGATATTGTAATTTGAGAATTAGCCTGTATTTGTACAGCCTGATTAGACTGTATCTGGCTATCATTTCTGTTAGCCTCTCACAGAAATTGTATAGCAGACTGTTAAATATTGAGATTATTGATGTGCATTATAATAGAAATTATAGCACTGCCTGGAAGGAAATCCACGTATAAGAGTATTAGTTTGGAGCTGGCAGGTGAACATTTTCATATGAAAATCAAGGAGCAAAGTCTTTTTTCAAAAAGCAGATATGGATCTGCTTAAATGCTTCACCATGTATATGATTAAAGAAGCTAGTGAGTTTCGTACTACCGAGTATGGGAGATCACTTTGCTCTGGAAAGAGTTATTAACTGCCTTTCTCTTCTGTTAAAGAACTTTAATATGGTAGTTACACATTTTAGTTAGAGCAAGACAGTAGCCTCACCAGCTTTGTTAAGTTATAAATATATTTACACATAACTAAATGAGTTAATATGACAGAAGGATTTGATGAGACTCATCTGGATGCTGAAAGGTATGTATCAGAAAAAACAGTCTGTTCAGTGGTAATTGATCAATAGGCTTACTGTTTTTATATGATGATGGATCATGTCTTTAAGGGAGAATATTGGTTTTCCTTGTTCATCTAAAAACTGTATCAAACTATTTTAATGTAAGTTTCCAAATGCTTGTATTTGGTGTTTAATGTATAATTTGCTTTATCAGTGGCCTTGCTATATTGGCACTTTTATAGGAAGTGTTAACATCGTGTTTTATTTAAATATAAGATGTCTATCTTGATCTATAGTTTCTGTTTATGGGTGTTAGCTGAAAGATTAAGACAGGTATTAATTTAAGTTAAAATTGTAATTTTGAGATTGTACACTTCGGTAGTATGCTGAGAGATTATTTTGGAATGCTAGATTACCCTTTATTAAATATTCTGTCTTCTTGGCATCCTACTGTTTGAAAAGAAGCCATTTCGAGGAGAGTCAGGGGAAGACAGTATAAAAGCCCTTAGGTTACAGTGAGCTTGTTGGATCCTAAGACCATAAGTAGGTCTATAGGAAAATGCTGTGAAATGAGTTCTGAGAAGTAAGCTTTGGCTGCACCACAAAATGCTTTTTCTATGAATGTATTGTTCTATTAATATTTGAGGTGCTCATAAGATATTCAGGTAGAGAGGTCCACTATACAATTGGAAATTTGGAAAAAAGTGTCTTTCCTTAAATTTATAAAATATTTCTCAGTAAATTCACCTTGTAAAATAATTTTTCTCTTTATTCATTAGATATTGTGCTTGGCAGAGCAGATTAAATTCACTGAAGATGTAGAAAATGCTATCAAAGATCATAGTCTTCACCATATTCAAACACAACTGGTGGATAAGTTAGAGCAATATACTAACATTGATACAAGTTCTGAGGATCCGGGGAATACTGGTAAGGAAAAATGTTCCATTTTCTGACAACTTTTGGGTTATTTGAAGATCTTTTTGGTATTCTATCTTACCTATTGTGTTTCTGACTATATATCTATCAATCAATCATCTATTTTGGAAGTTACTTTAGGCATTATAATATACATACTAACTTTTGTATTGTGTACAGAATCAGTGATTTACTTACTAATTTAAATGAAATGTAGAAACTTTACCACCATATGGGTTTCTTTATTCACTTTTTTATATTGTGATTGTCTTATATATTACATCTACATATACTGAAAACTCCACGAGATTGTTACAATTTTTACTGTTAAGCAGCAAATGTATTTTAAAGGACTCAAGAAGAATAGGCTGTATTTCCCCCTTTTTTTTTGCCCTTCCTTCATCTTGATGCTCCAAGTTTCCTTCTGGTGTTATTTTCCTTCTATTTGAAGAGCTTCCTTTATTATTTATTTTTAGGACAGGTTTTCTGGCTATGAATTCTCACAGATTTCCTTCATTTGAGCATTTATTTCACTTTTATTGTTTTTTCATAGGTGAATTTAGATTTCCTTGGTTCTTTGCATGTTGAATTATTTTGGATTATAACTTGGACATTTTGAATATTGTATTACAAGAGTCTAACTCTTGTTCAAATCGTCTTGATAGTGTTGATGTTTTTCTGTTGACAACTGATCTTGTTATGTTCAGGCCACAAGTTCCAGCCAGCCTTCTCTGTGTGGTGTTCCAACTTCAGTTCTGTTTTTAATATTTGCAATACTGTTCAGGTCTATCCCACATGTGTGCCACCTAGTGGCCAGTCTCAAAGTGTTTGATTTGTTATTTAGGATGAGCTAGAGGATGATCTCAGGAATTCCTAAATCAGTTTATAGGGTCGTTTTTCCAACCTCCTGCCTCTCCATGATCTTCCCAGTATTTTGCGGTTCCCTTGGGCTCCTGTTTTGGTCCTCTGGCTGGAAAGCTGGGGTTTCTTGTATTCGACTCTCCTGTGCGCTTCTTTAAGTTACGCACGTGTCCTGGGTTAATTGATGGGAGAATAGAGAGAGAAAAAGGAGCAATTGGGGTTTGTCCTACTCTTTTGGAGTTTATAGCTCCTTTGATTTCAGAGGACGGTCCCATTCCCTCTGAGCTGCAGGCACTTCTGGGTTGCAGGTGTCAGTGTTGCTGCTACCAGGAGACTCCTTTTCTGCCTCTCCTAGAGCTCTCTCTGTCTACACCAATCTGCATTACCAGGTGCATGGCTAGGGATTCCAGAAAGGAAAAAAAGGAAACAGGTAAACTCACCATTGGTTTGGTGGCACTTTTAATTCTGATCCTCCCCAATTTGCCTGATATTCTTACAATTCAGAGTCCTAAATAGCAGTTCAATGTCTGTTGTCCATATTTTATACTTGCATCCAGAGGGAGAGACAGACTGGAGTGTGCTTACTACTTTGCATACGGAACAGGAACCCCTCTCCTATTGAATTTTGATGCCTTAAAATTCTCTTAGTTTTCACATGCAGAATTCTAATTTCTTACAGTGGATTTGACATGTTTTGACTTGCCTGATTTATACTACTGTACTATTCAAATGTATCATGACATAATCTTTTAAATTATTAAGAAATCACCTGTGTGTATATATGCATATAATCATAAAGTACGTAAGTCACAGACTAACATTTTCTCCAATTATTTTTATTGGTATACAGAATCTGGCATTCTGGAGTTTAAACTTAAAGCACTAATTCTTGATATTATTCATAATATTGATGTGGTGAAGCAGTTAAACCAAGTTCAAGTTCATACAACTGAAGACTGGGCTTGGAAAAAACAAGTTAGATTCTATATGAAAAGTGATCACACATGTTATGTTCAGATGGTGGATTCTGAACTTCAGTATACTTATGAGTATCAGGTATGACTTGTGGCAGAACTGTTTTATTTATCCACTTAGAAAGTATTTAAAGAAAATTTGCTACTGGGTGGAAGAATTATTTTTATTTCAGTTGTAACTTTGAAGAATTTCTTTTGTGTTACTGTCTTCTTTCTGTTCAGTCTTAACTAAAAAAGATGCTTTAACAGAAAATAAAAAAATCATCCTATTTACAAAAAAAAATTAAAGTAATGGCAGTGTTGTACTGAATTCTCTAAATATACCTTTTCTTAGAGTAGCATTTACATAGAATTTGAAATATACCTTTAATCCAAGGAGAATTGAAGATAGATAACCTCAATGGAAGCAATTTGGTTTGTGCCTCCTTATACAAGGCCAAAATTAGTGCAATTGTAAATATGATAAAAGATGTTTGCAAAATGTTTTCAGTTTGTAAGATAAAAGAATTTTCAAACAAATAACCTAGCTCATGTAATCTGTTCTTAAAATATCCTGCTGTAGCTTCTCTGCCTTTTTCCATCATAATGCATCATCAGAATATATTTGACAATTATGTTAATGTGTGTATGTCAGAAGAGCCACCACCTGGCTCTTTCAAAAAGGAAATGTATTTTGAGACCCAAATTTGTCTACCTAATTAAGGAAAAATCCTATAAACTGCAGCTGGTATTGTAATTTGTTTTCCCTAATATTTAGTAGAAATTTTGAGAAATTTTTTATAAATTAAAATTATTAACTTCATAAGGAGTTTTTCAAATTAGTTATACTTCAAGATCTCCAAAGTAGTTCTCATTTCTGAAGCTCATAAGATTTAAGGAAATAATTTACATGAGTTTTAAAATACAAAATAGGATGATTATTGTATAATATGTTTTTGGATTTGTTTTCTGTTTGCTTTAGAAGTATTTCCTTGTGCCAGTATCAAGAACTTGAGAGACTATTTGGAAACCCTAACAATGTAATAATTGAAGATAGAATATAATACAAACATGAGAAATAACTATGTTTAATTCCAGTTTGTGCTGTAGAAAGTTTCTTTCTCTAAAAAAAATATTTTGGATATTTTTCTGTGTTAACAACTTTAACCTATTTGTTGCCTTTTTAGATTTTTAACAAGCATCTCATACTATATAAGTATTTGTAAGTGTTGAATAGAACATGACTATGTGAACTTTATATTTCTATTTTTGTAGGGTAATGCTCCCAAGCTGGTTTATACTCCATTGACAGACAAGTGCTACCTAACTCTTACTCAAGCCATGAAGATGGGACTTGGAGGAAATCCTTATGGACCAGCTGGAACTGGAAAAACTGAATCAGTAAAGGCTTTAGGTGGACTTCTTGGAAGACAAGTTTTAGTTTTTAACTGTGATGAGGTAGAATAAATAATTATCAAACTATATAATAGTGTGTTATATGTTTGGGTTAGTTTTCATGTACTTATATATGAAATGCTCTATTTTAATATTATTGTAATTTTAAATAACCTGCAAACAGAATTTGTTTTATTTGAAGAATAAAATGGAGAGACGTTGCATGTAATATTGTCCCAAAACTTTTCTAAAGAGAATTAGTGTGAAGATGTAATTCCAAATACGGAGTGAAGATTTATGTTAGAGTGTAGAAAATGTTTTTAGTAAGGAGAATAGTGAATAGAAAAGGAAGAATCTTAAATTCATTTAAAATTACCCTTTTCAAAACATTTTGTGCAGGATTTCTGTTTTGACTTAAAAATAACTAAAGCAAAGTCTTGTACTTTTTTGGTTCTATGTTCTTTTCAGAACAATTTCACATGAATTGTTCTGTTTGTTCCTTGAAACTACGTTGGGTTTTGAAAGAGCAGCTATTTAATTTCTACTTTAAAAGAGCAAGAGGCATAGATGGGTGAAGTTAGTGCCTTCTAAGTAAATGAAATTTGATATTAAATTATTAATAGAGATCTTAATCATTTTTAATGTTAATTATTTTATAATTTCAAAATAATTTTTATTATTATTTTTAAGGGCATTGATGTGAAGTCAATGGGACGGATATTTGTTGGCTTGGTGAAGTGTGGTGCCTGGGGTTGTTTTGATGAATTTAATAGATTGGAAGAATCTGTACTGTCAGCAGTTTCTACTCAAATTCAGACGATTCAAGATGCTTTGAAGAATCATAGAACTATATGTGAACTGCTTGGCAAGGAGGTATAGAATGTGTTGGAAATTTAAAGAATGAAACTCTTTTTATAAGACTTTGCATTACTTATACTTAGGCAAATATTCTGTCTTTATCTCTCCTGGTACCCCTGTTTCTGTGGTCAGTGTGTCAAACCTTTTTACTTATGAATTGTCTCTGAGGTGTCTCACCCTTTTTGGTTCCACTTCCCTTGTTCATCTTCAGACTTTCAATATTGAATAATTCAGTTGTAATAGTATTTGCTAACATTTATCAAACATTTAACTCTGTGCTGGCACTATGCTCCGTGCTTTAATCTACCTTTGGTGTAGGTACAATTACATTTTTTCCACTTTATGGAAGAGGAAATCAGGGCTTGATAATTTAAGAATGAGTAGTGGATCTGGGACTTGAATCCAGATCTGGCTAATTCTGAAGCTCATGTGTTTAATCACTATATGAATCTTAAGACAGTAAGACGTAGCTGTTCCTCTGTTCCTCACTTCTCCCCATAGGAGATACACAGTCATGTCTTTAAAATGTAAACTTATTTGTATAGGAAATGTAAACTGTATATAATGTGTAATGCTGAACACATTGAAAGTTAAAAGAACTGTGAAATTACCCTCTTCTCCATAATAACATTTTTGCAGTACGAGTTGTTCAGGGGAGGCCAAAAAAAGTAAGACTAGTTCTATATTGTTAACATGTTATTTACATGATGCATAAACTCCGTCATCACAAAGAGACATTATTTTTACCTTTCTGCAATCAAATTCATTTTCTTCCACGTCATTTTTTTTTCCTATCCTCTTAGAAGGAATTATTTCTTCCAACGCTAACCTTTCCAACCTATGCTGTGGAATCAGCTTCCCTGGGACCTTCTCTTAGTTATCCCCTCTGCCATAGTTTCAGTCTTTCCTCCTCTACTCAGTCCTCATCGTCTTTTAAACATAATCACATCTTTTCCTTCTTAGTAATGTAAAATATTGTATTACACATAATAGCATTATAATATTTAATCTAATTAAAACATAAAACAAACACCTTTCCTTAATTCATCTTACCTTCCAACCACCGCTCTGCTCTTTACTTTCCTTTATAGCCAGTTTTTTCTTCTTTAGGTATTTCTGCTTTCTAACTGCCCATTCTTTGTTTACACATTCTAATTTAGCTTCTAAGTGCTTTGTTGAAAATGTTCCTACTAGATAGTCTTATATTTTGCTCTTCCCTGTCATGCATTTACTCTCTAATCTTAAGAAGGACATGAATTGTTACTGACTTTAGTTCTGAGTTGTGTTGTTTCTATGTACCTAACAAAGTACCTCGCACAGTAAACATATGTTGAATAAATGAAAAGCAATTCAAGCTAGTTACCATCTCTTAAACTTTCAGCTCAAAAAATTGTAAAGAACCTCTGAAGGTAGTGTAGTTCCTAATGAGTTTATCTTTTATTGTATGTTGAATAAGAAGATATTTAGCACATTAGCCATTACTTTTTACTAAGGTATAATATTTGTGTATAAAAATATGTAACAATAAAATTTCTATTGGCAATACATTTTATATTTTTAGTTTCAAATATTTAATGCCTATGTTTTAATTAATATTTCAGGTAGAAATAAATTCTAATTCTGGAATTTTTATCACTATGAATCCTGCTGGAAAAGGTTATGGAGGAAGACAAAAACTGCCTGATAATCTTAAGCAGCTTTTCAGGCCAGTAGCCATGTCTTGCCCAGATAATGAACTTATTGCAGAAGTTATTCTCTATTCAGAAGGCTTTAAAGATGCTAAAATATTGGGCAGAAAATTGGTAGCTATCTTCAATCTATCTAGGTAAGTTTTCCTGTTTTAAATATTTTTATATTTTATGGTTCCAATGATTAATTATGGTAATTAGTGACTATTTTTCACATTTGTCCAATTTACCTATTCATTGATTTTCATAGAGGTGCCTATATTGTACTTAAAGTGTCGATAGGAAGGATTTTAACTTGAATAATAAAAAGACGTGGCTCAAAGCTACTTGTTTTTCTTAAATACTATTAATTTTATTTCACTTTTTTTTTGCAAAATGCTCTTATTGGAGTGCTCCAGCCATATGATACCTAGTGGACTGCTTTACCAGCTGACCATTCAAAACCTACTATTCTTTGGAGGGAATCTTTCATGACTTTTCTTATGTCTTATTTCTAGTCATAGAGATTGACTTTTAGCTTCTTTGGACAACCTAGAATTCTGGTGCATATTACTTAAAGAGATAGTGAGGACTAGAGCATCAGAAATTAAGAGCAAGATGGATTGAGTAGACTTTAGAAATAAAGGTAACAGGTAATTGCCATTTAGTATCTTCATTAAGATAATTCATCAGTTCATGAAAGGTTTATCTTGGTCCTCGTGAACCATCCATCTTGAGCAATCATTTTGTGTGATTAGCTCTTTTATATAAATTAATGGAACTTCAGTACTCATTTCTCTGTGTCAGTAGTTATATTCTATATTTCTTTGTATATGATGATAAAAGTAATTTCTTATAGCTGTTTGATGCTTTATGATTTCATGTCTTCACTTAAGGGAACTTTTGACCCCTCAGCAACATTATGATTGGGGATTAAGAGCTTTGAAGACAGTTCTGAGAGGAAGTGGAAATCTCCTTAGACAGCTGAAGAAAACTGGCATTAAACAGGAAGGTGTGATTTATTCAAATATAATCTTATTTTTTAAAATAAGTTTTAATTCATAATAGTTTTATTTTAGATTTACAGAAAATTTATAACTACAGTATAGAGAGTTTCTGAATACTCTGCTTCCAGTTTCTTCTATTGTTAACATCTTATCGTATCATACATTTATCACATTTATCACATTAAGTAAAGTCAATACTTCCATTTTTCCCTGGTTTTGCCTAATGTCTTATCATAACTTTCAAACGTACATTACATATTTAATAGTTGTTGTATACATGGGTATGTTCTCAATATTTAATGTACATCAGAATCACCCAATCTTGTTAAAAGACAGATTGTTGGACCCCCACTTCCAAAGTTCCTGATTCAGTAGGTCTGGAGAAGAGCCTGAGAATTTAGGAGAGTCTACTCCTAAAACAAAAAGAGAAACCTTGGAAATACATGGGGTTTTCCCTTCCAGAGATATAGTATACCAAATAAAATTATCCTTTAAAAAATATCTTAAGATTACAAAAGTATCTTTTAACTTTAGAATAGTTTTTAGATTTACAGTAAAATTGTAAAGATAACACTATCATTGTTTCATCTTACTTACCATGGTCTTTTTGTCAAAACTAAGAAATTTAGGCTGGTATATAACTATTAATTAGTGAACCGTAGGCTTCATTTGGATTTCCCTTGTTTCATCACTAATGTTTCTTTCGGCTCCAGTATGGAATCTACGGCGCCACAGTACATTTTTGCCCTCGTATCTCCTTAGTCTCCTCTGCTTTGTGACAGTCACTCAGTCTGTTTTTGTTTTCATGACTCTAAAATTCTTCAAGATCATTAGTCAGGCATCACATAGACTCTGAGATGAAAGTAGTTTGAAATGTAAAGAATTTACACAAAAGGACGAATCATGAATGAAAAAAGTTAAAATTTTTGCTATATACCACATTAAAAGGTAAATGAGAAATTGTTTATTTTTCTGACGTTTTTCTCATGTATAGACTGAGTTATGGATATTTGCAAAGAATACTACAGAGGTGGAGTGCCCCTCTCATCATATCACGTGTAGGTGCGTAGTAACTGTGACAGTGGTAGTGATGTTCACCTTCGTCACTTGTCTTAGTGGTGGCCAGGTGTCTCCACTGTGAAGAGAACTTCTCACTGTCCCTACTCTACTCTTTGGAAGCCGATTACTAAATCCAGCTCATCTTCGAAGTGATGGTGATGAGGCAAGGATTAAGCTTCACCTCTTAGAGGGGGGAGTATCTGCATTATTTGAACTGTTTTGCAAAGATTTGGCTCTTCTCTCCCATTTATATACTTATTAAATCATTTATTCAGATCAGTAATGGATTCATGTATATTATATATTTTACCACCATTTTTCCTCAATTAAAAAAAAATAAGTGATTTCCCCAACCCAGTATGTGTGCCTTCTTGAAAGGCTGAATATTCAGCCTCTTCAGGTTACTCTGTGGAGCATAAGAACAAAGCAAAAACTGAAGGAACAAAACAGCCGCAGACTCACAGAACCCAAGAATGGACTAACAGTTACCAAAGGGAAAGGGACTGGGGAGGATGGGTGGGAAGGGAGGGATAAGGGGAAAAAGGGGCATTACAATCAGCACACATAATGTAGGGAGTAGGGCATGGGGAAGGCAGTATAACACAGAGAAGACACGTAGTGATTCTATAGCATCTCACTACACTGATGGACAGTGACTAGTGGGGTATGGGTGGGGACTTCATAATGGGGGGAATCTAGTAACCACAGTGTTGTTCATGTAATTGTATATTAATGATACCAAAAAAAAAACTAAGTTGAAACACTATGGAACTAAGACAGCATAGAAAAAAGGACTACATGAAATTACCTGTTTAGACTTTAAATGGTCAAAGCATGTATCTTAAAAAAGGAAGCTACTTGAGCTCTGTTACTAGGTTAGTATTTGCCAGGGAAGATAGAGTTATTTGGTGAAGTACTTAAATTGCTGTTTTTCAGTTGTCTTTCTTTGGTGATTTTTAAGGAATACTTTTAACATACCTGTAGTAAGTAAAGATGGCTTGTTTATAAGTTTATTACTTGGAATGAACTCTAGTGTGGTCATGCCTCTTTATATATATGTAACACAGAAATATTAGACTAAGAATAGTCTTTTGCCTTTATGTATATGTCTTATCGATCAGCAGCTAGTATCTTTGAAAAAACAAGAATCTGGAAATGATACTAGTATTTTCATTTGGTTTAAGAATGGGTATGAACCAGTTTTGAACAAGCCAGGTCAAAGACTGTTATTCAGCTTGTTAGTTTTTAGTCTTAGGACTTAAATCCTCTGGAAGGCAATATTGGTATCATTGGAGAGATAACTGAATCTGGAATTAGGTGATCTAGCTTTAAATCTGAGCTATAATACTAAATTCTGTGCTTTCTCAGATAAATAATTTAAACCCTTAGATATTTAATGTTCTCATATGTAAAATTGAAATACTAATGGTAATATCCCCTTACTTTATATAGTTATTATAAAGATTACATCAAAATGGAAAGTTATACTTATTTTTTGAGTCAAAAGATAGTAAGGTGAGCTTGCCAATTCACATGGTAGAATATGTCTTTCAGTTACTAAATTCTAGTGTGTCATTTAATCACTAATAATGCATATCAAGGTAGTTAAATGTTTTTATAGTCATTAATTTCATAACTGATAATTTTAAAATGAAACTTTTTCTCTAGTTAATGAAAGTCATATTGTGGTACAAGCATTGAGGCTTAATACAATGTCAAAATTTACATTTGCTGATTGCATTCGGTTTGATGCACTGATTAAAGATGTATTTCCTGGAACTGACTTTCAAGAAGTAGAATATGGTGAACTGAGTGCTGCGTTAAAGCAGGTCTTTGAGGAGGCCAGTTATGAAATCATACACAATCAGGTAACTGTTAAGAATATTTTATAATGTATTGACACTTTTTCCTAGTTAATTCCTTGTTAACTATCCTTTATCTTTCAACTTAAATCTCACTTGCTCAGGGAAGCCTTCCCTGATTAAGTCCAGGTTAAGTTTCCTTGCTATGTATTTTTGTTACTCTTATTATATACACTTGCTTAATCTTAATTGTCTATTTGATTAATATTGATTCTCTCCCGCCAGATAGTAGTCTCCATGAAAGGCAGGATCCAGGATCTTGTTTAACATTTTATCCCTAGTATCTGTTATAGAGCCTGGCACATAACAGATCAATCACATATATTTTTGATAACTGATTATATGTGATTTAGCTTCACTTTGACAATATTCTTAGGATAAATTGTTTTTAGTAGGCCTTTTTATGTAACACAAATACAAGTTTAAAATGAACACTTTTCCCTGAAGTTTGTTTTGGAGAGAGACTGGATATAAATGAATGAATGAACAAGTGAATAAACTAATGACTATATTATATTTTAATTAATGAGTGATGAAGAAAATAATATATTGTCAAATAACTTGGAAAGCATAGTTGTTTCTTTTAAAGAAATATTGGAGTTAAAGATCACATTGTAAATATGTTCATATTTATTTAGGTATCATTTTATTTAAAGCTAAATATTCCACTGAGGAAATCAATGGCTTAATTTATGTTTTGGAATAGAACAACTGTTGTAGAATGAGAAGAAAACTATATGTTATTGTACACTATGATATATGAACATGTTTCTTTTCTACTAGATCAAGAAGGCTTTAGAATTGTATGAACAGTTACGCCAGAGGATGGGAGTTGTCATTGTTGGTCCAAGTGGTGCTGGAAAATCAACTCTTTGGAGAATGTTAAGGGCAGCACTTTGTAAAATTGGCAATGTGGTAAAACAATATACCATGAACCCCAAAGCTATGCCTAGACATCAATTATTAGGCCATATTGACATGGATACAAGGGAATGGTCTGATGGTGTTTTGACAAATAGTGCTCGCCAAGTAGTTCGAGAACCTCAAGGTTGGTCTCTTGTGTGATTAATTGCTCTACTTAATAATTTTAGAGAATGACAGAACTTGTCTATAATGCTATCCTTACCAATTCTTACACATGACCATAAACTACCTTACAGTGCCACAACTAGATTAATTTAATAATAAATATATAACAAATACAAAGTTTTTGTTTGATTGCCTCATAAAAAAGCAAGATGGCAAACTTATTTGGAGTTAAAATTGGTATATGTGTGAAAAATTTTAACTCATCAGTTTGAATATAATGTTTTGAATAATTTTGAAAATTTAAGGCACAAAGTAGTATAGTTCCTGGTCTGAATTTACTAGCTGCGTGTTTAAGAGAATTTTTGACTAGACTCTGAGAAGGCTTCCTACTCTTCATTGGGTCATAATTTTATTAATAGTTGTTTTTCTAAATCAGTGAGTGAAACGTTCAGAACTCTAAGGTACTGGAAGGGATTTTCAATGTAATCTCTTCATTTTCAATATAATCAATAATATCACACTCAGTAATAACCAGATATCACCTATACTTATTTCTCACAATTTTATTGGTAATATTTTCCTCTTCGAATTGTTTCAAAGGTCCCAGTACAACTTGAAACCACTCTTATTTTAGGAAGGATGGATAAAAATAATTTGTCTCTGAAAAGACTTGTGTACACTACTTGTTCACTGCTTCTCCCCTTTAAAGTCACCTTTTTATACATCAAAGAAATTTGACAGTGGTAAATTTTTTATTTCTTAGTTGGGCACTAAAAATATGGGTTTCTTATATTTTCTTAAAAAGATATAATACAGCTAGCATTTATGCATTCTTATGACATAGTAGAAGCCAAAGGTTCTGAAGACTATCTCACAAGGTTATGAGAATAGGAATATCTAAGTTTTATATACCATGTTTTCTTTTAATGAGATTCTTTCTAATTCTGTGTCGTCAGAGGTAAATAGAACGTTATCACATGGTATATAATAGTGTTGGGCCAGTTGGGTAGGACTGATATTGGGTTTTCTAGAACATTTGTAGTACCAATTCACCTGAAAATTTTCAACTTGTTCAACTTTTTATTCTTTATATTAAGCTTCAGTAATACAATACTTAATGGAAGTCACTTCTAAAGAATAAGATAATTATTCTTTGTTTTTACTTATTATCACTGCCTATACTTTTATTTATCTTCATCTTTTTGGTTTGAAAGATGTCAGCTCATGGATAATCTGTGATGGTGATATTGACCCTGAATGGATAGAATCTCTGAATTCTGTTTTGGATGATAATCGACTACTCACTATGCCCAGTGGAGAAAGGATTCAGTTTGGCCCAAATGTTAACTTTATATTTGAAACTCATGATTTAAGTTGTGCCTCGCCAGCCACAATATCCAGAATGGGAATGATCTTTCTTAGGTAAAATATGGAGCATTTGCCTACATTATATTAGAATATTCTTCAATTATTACTTTGGCTTTATAGCTAAGTGAAATGCATGTTGTACAAATAATGTGTAAGTATTTGTTTTCCTCATTTTTGGTTAACTTCTTTTTTTGTTAGATTTTAATTCATTCAGAGAGTTTCTGTTTTATTGCAATTGAATTATTTCAGCAGTTTAATAATATAATCACTGTTTTTTGTTTGCTTAAGTGAAACAGCATGTATTTAAATTTTTTTCTTTCTATTTTATTTAAATATAATTATTGAGTTTAGGGAAGTGAGCATACTAGTTATGAGCTAGAGGCTCATAATTGAAAGCTAAGTAGCAATATTTTAATCATAGAATATTAGATTCATGGAATTGTAGAGCTAACCTAGGTTTAAGAGGTCCTGTGACTCCCAAGAAGGGACTAGCAGTTACCAAAGGGAAGGGAATGGTGAGCGTGGGTGGGGAGGGAGGGAGAGGGGGATTAAAGGGCATTATGATTAACACACAGAATGTACAGGGGTTATGGGGAATGCAGTATAACACAGAGAAGACAAGTAGTGACTCTATAGCATCTTACTACGCTGATGGACAGTAACTGCAGTGGGGTGTGTGTGGGGGACTTGATATGTGTGAATGTAGTAACCACAGTATTGCTCATGTCAAACCTTTATAAGATTGTATATCAATGATACCTAAAAAAAACTGAAGTAAAAAAAAAGAGGTCCTGTTGTCCACCCTTTTATTTTACAGATAGGAAACCTCTTTACTTAGCATTTTCTTTCTTCAGTGTATTTGGAAGAGGCTTAAAGAACAAATGTGAATAATAAGGTAGTTTTAGATATCATATACCATAGGCACATACCAGATCATGGACATTTGAGCTAATTTCATTTTCCAAAATAAATAATTAGGACATTTTCTTTTACTTTTTGGATTTATGTTTCAGAATTTGATATTTATCATTCTATGTAAAGTGCTCTATTCTTTTAGGGCCATTTGAAGCCATTTTAGGTGTATGACACATTGATTTGTGTTATGCAGTTGGTTCAAATTGTTTCCAAAATTATTTACTTGTTTCTTTCCTTGATAGTATTGTAAGAAACATTGATGTTAAGCTAGTATTGATGTCTAATTACTATTTTGAGATATTAATTGTTAAAAAATAGAGCATTAGATTTATAGCTTTTGTAGCAGTATTTAACACAATTTATCTTATTTATTTAATATAGTCATAATCTTGTGAGAAAACTAGGATAAAGGAATTATAAAAGCATTTAAAAATATTTATTGAATGCATTCTAAGTATATGATATTAAGTTAGACATTTTAGAGAGACAGAAAGAAAGGGGTAAAAGTAATACCTATAGAAGGCCCATCTTTATAGGGCATACCTTCAAGTAGAGGATTTGAAATAAATATAACAATAATTATAATATGGGATAGAATGTAAATGAAGTAAGTGGGAAGTAAAATGCCATGGGTATTTACAGAAAAGACCACAAATTGTGGTAGATTTGAAAATTATTGGTGAACCAGGTATTGTTTGTGAGAAACATAATGAATACTTATGATTTCATATAAAACCATGCATATTAACATTTTTGGCTACTGTTTCATTTGATTAAGTTGTATCTTGGTTTAAGATTTTATTCATTTCTTCTGCAGATATTTGTTGAATACTCGCTGTGCAGTAGACCAAAACAGGACCTTTAAAAAAAAAAAAAGACAGATCTTATTTATTTATTTATTTTGACACAGAGCATTATATTTTGGTGTACAGCAATGATTAAATATTTGTATATATTGCTAAATGACCATTATAATAAGTCTAGTTAATATGTCCATACACAGTTACAGTAACTTTTTTCCTCCTGATGAGAACTTTTGAGGTTTAAGCTTTACAACTTTCAAATATGCAACATAGTATTATTAACTATAGTCTCCATGTTGCACATTACACCTAGCATGACTTAATTAATTATTATTATTTTATTAAAGTATCATTGATATACAATCTTAATGATGGTTTCACAAACAACACAGTGGTTTCAACATTCACCCATATTAATCAGGTCACCCCCTCCACTGCAGGACCTTTTCATAATGAAAGAGAAATGCTATTAATTATATTAGGACAACTACTATAAATCAGAATTGTCATAGACAAACCAAGACATGTAGTTGCCATAGCATTGAGGAGATATCACTGGCAACAAAATTTTTATTCTGAAGCAGCTTAGAGTCTTTAGTTTGTCTGTTTTGAGCCAATCTAATGTAATTTACATATTTACCTTTGATCTTTCCAATTTTCTTTTCCTTATTAGACTGGATATAAATGTGGGAGGAGAAATTCAAAGGCTCAGTACTTACTAGTGTTGCTATGAAATGCTGATAAAAGATAGGAAAAATGACAAAACCTTGAGCCTTTGTCAATTCTAAACTATTAATCTATGAGATATTTTTACTATTTTTATATATGTAAGAAAATTTTCAATAAGATGTCAGTGTTATTTAATTTCAATCATTGGATGTTGCTCTATAATTAAGTGCCTCGCTAAAGGAATTATTCTTTACTTCAGGAAGATCTTTGAGTTTTAATAGTGGCATGAGGATTTAGGAAGCTGGATTTTTTGGGGGTAGAGAAGAAGAAAAATATTTTTTTAAATGTGCTAAGATTCAGTGCATTATGAAATCTAATGTGCATTTGAATCACCCAGGGACTGTGTTAAAGTGAAATTTTACTTGAGTAGATTTTGGGATTCTGTATTTCTAACAAGCAGGGCACACTTTGAGTAGGAAGTATTTAGACCACTTTTTTTTGCTACCATGTAGATACATAATTCTTTATTTTATACTTATATAATATAGATGAAATTGATTTGATTTACAGAAAAATGACCTGTATGTGTGCGTGTATATATATACATAGGTATTTATATGTGTACACACACACACACACACACACACACACACACACACACACACACACACATAACCAGTATACACACACACACGTCTTGAATACTTGCAGGTTCATGTGTAAAATAATGACTGTTGGAGCAGAAATTTATTTTGAGAGCAAAGTGACAGTTTCTTCCTAAAGAAGTTCTTATTTGTTATATGTATTTGTTAATCTGTTTTAGTGATGAAGAGATGGATCTTAATTCTCTGATAAAATCTTGGTTGAAGAATCAGTCTCCAGATTACAGGAATAATCTTGAAAACTGGATTGGCGATTATTTTGGAAAGGCTTTACAGTGGGTTCTAAAGCAGGCAAGTTAACCATAATATTTCATAATTAGTCATTAGGCAAGAAGTGTAATATTAAGAGTATTACATGCTTATAGTTGATTTTTATTAGAGCTCTGCCAGAATATGGGTGTAGAGTGAGAGGTAGATCCCTTCATTGCTGTCTCTCTATATGCCTTGGCATAACTTTTTATTATGTTAGTCTTAAAACATTTTAATTCTCCCACCCACAATATCTTGTACTGCTTACCTAAAAACCTTGAGTATTGGAATGACTTTCTAATTTTTACTAGCAAAACCATCTTGTCACATTTTGCGGTGTCAATACATACTTATATATCATGCTGAAAACAATGCCAAGTTATTACTAAAGTAGAAAAAGAATGGTGAGTTTACACTATTATTAAAACATTTATTCAATAAAAAAGTATTGAATATCCACTATATGTCAAGCATAACATTAGACATACTTTTAGAATTGAACATAAACAGGACAATCCCTTTCCTTGAGAAGGGTTTGTCTATTGGAGGAAAATGACATGTAAAAAGATAATTACTGTATGACAGGATGAAAAGAGTATTAAGCTGTCTTCTAGAAGAGCTTAGAAAGGATATTGCACTTAATTTTGAATTTGAAGCATGAATATAAGTTTAGCACGATACGATAATGGAGGGCTTTCAGATATTCTATATGATTTTTTCAACTATTCTTCATTTTTTTATGTTATTGCTTTTATGAAAAATATAAAACATAAAAATAGAGGAAATAAATAGCAGTGAGTTTTTTTAAAAGTATCTGATTGTTAATCTGAATTTGATTTAGAAATCAGTAATTTTGGACTGAAAAAGACACATATAGAAATGGAAATTTCACTTGAGTTTTCTCAACTTTTTTCTTTTCTGACTTTGTAAGGGTAAAAGATGTAAGAATAGGTCTTCATGAGGAAATGATGCCAATGAGATAGGTTTCCCTGGAGGCCTCAGGGAAAGTACCACTCACAACAGCCCTCAGTCTGAGTGAGCTCGTTCCTCATCTATGCTTCTGTAGCAAAGTACAATGTCTTTCAACTGTATCTTATTTCTTATATTCAGCAATAAACACCTGCAGGGCAAGAACCAAGCCTGTTGTACTCCTTATTGTATCCCCAGAACCAAGTATTGTAATAACTGACTAGTGAATGAATGAAACATTCTTTTTTATTAAAAAGCTGATGCCTATTATTGCACCTTTTCAGTAGATATGTTGTCATTTCATTAATGTAAAATACAGAGCCTAACAGTGTGCTGCAACAGAAATACCTTGAGGTCATCTTGTGTGCTATTAATGTTAGAATGAGAAATGTAACACTAGATGGAATATATTGATATGTAGGGGTTTGTAACAGTAGAAATGGTGATAGGATAAAACTATTAAGTCATAGAGTGGATATAACTACCAAAGATTCAGTTAGCAAATACTGATTCTGTTTTGGGTTAAGATACCTGTTAGTTGTTTGAAATTTCTTTTTTTTATGTGTTGAGGGTTCCTTCCTTCTTATTCTTTATTTTGTTCATGTTCAGATTCTGAGAGCTATATCATAATGGATACTCTAGTCAAATGCAGATTTTATTTATAACTGGAACTTTGCTCTCTTGTATTAACTTAGCAAGTTAGACAATCTAGAAGAAAATATGTGAGTTTCCTTTATATTACCTTTAAAGCCTAGTGCTCTTAGCATGGCCTAAGCAGCTGGATTTCTACCCATCTCCTCCCTTTTTTCTGCTCTTCCTCACATTTCTCCAGTCTTCTGAAAATATTTATTATGTAGGCAGAGTGATTTTTTTAATGCAAATTGGATCATTTTATTCTCTTACTTAAAAATACCTTAAAGGTGGTGAAAATAAAATTTGCACTTCTTCCCATGACCTATACCAATTCTGCATATTCTGGCCCTTACCTATCTCTCTGACTTAAACCACTCTTCCTTTGCTTCTCAGGCATAGCCTTTTAGTTCCTTAATAACACCAATGGCTCACCTTTGCATATGCTGTATTCTCTTTATGGCCAGACAGATCTCATCCTTCGGATGTTAGCTTAAATGTCACCTTTTTCAAAGAGGCCTTGAGCCCTCAATCTGAGTTACTCTTTCTCAAAACACTGTTCTGCTGTTCTACAGCTCTTACCACAATTTCTTAACTCTACTAGACTTGAGTTCCATAAAAGCAAGTACTCTGTTTAATTCACCCTTTATCTAAAAATCCCAGCACCACATTCTGATCCTAATGCGTAATTGGCTCTCAGTAAATAATTACAGAAAGAATGAGAACCCTTTTCCCCACTAACCCCCTGACAGTTACATAGAAACCCACATATCAAAATCATCTATGCCTCCCCAATCCAAAAGTTTCATTTAATAATTATGTATATAGAGAAAGCTACAAATGGTTTTTCATTTAAGCCTACTTTTTACTAGCCTTTCTCATCCAGTGCTGTCAGTCTAGCCCTTTCCTGTATCTTCCTTTATTTCAGTAAGAGGAAATGAGGAACTGTTTTTTCTGGGCCAGTGCTCACTGATTTACCTTTTATTTTGTATTCTTAAATTTAGGAAGTAAATAAACCATGTATCTAATTGAGGACTCTAGCACTTACAGCTAGAAATACACAATTGTGTTCTAATGATTACTTTTTATTTTCACAGTTTACATATATATAAATCAAAATCTAAACTACCCACAGCTTGAATAGAGGGATAAATTTAAAGATGACCCTTGAAAATATATGTGTGTCTATATGTTTAATATTTACCTTTTGTCTGTACCATGGATTTTAATCAACAGAATGACTATGTGATAGAAACAAGTTTGGTTGGCACTGTGATGAATGGTTTGTCACATCTACATGGATGCAGAGATCATGACCAATTTATCATTAATCTCATAAGGGGACTTAGTGGAAATCTGAATGTGAAATCACGTTTGGAGTTTACCAAAGAGGTAATCCTTATTTAAAACCTATATTCAGTCAACATTTCTCATTACTTTATTGACTCTTAACTGCTTAAACATAGAGATTTGTAACTGTAAGGTATAGAATTTTTTAATTTTGAAATTATACATTCAGTAAAGGAATAATACATTTATAAATATATACCCATATACATATATATACTTGTTTTCTCCTTTGAACTAGTTTATGATATAATTAAAATATGATAAAATAATGTTTTAATAGGCCAAGGTTTGGACTATATCTTTTTTGTTAGACATTTTTGAACCTATTTGGACATATGAATAATTACTCATTTTTAATCTGAGAATAATATATATTTTTAATTACTGTTTAACCAGAACAGTTTTGGCAATTAGGAATGCTAGGATGGATTAATCATTATAAATCTTTTCTTTAATAAACATAAAGGTATATTAGCCAAGTTGTTTATAAAACTGAATTCTACATATTAAAGAATTTCTTCCTATTGGCCTCTGTTGAAATAATTGGACATAAATTCCTTTAGGTTGGCTCCAACATTTTGTTTCTGCATTTTTGTCATTTTGTTTCTTCTTTGATGCCACCATCAATTGCTTTCTGTGTTCTGTTTTCCTTTCCAAGGTTGACCTGTTTCCTCTGGTGCCTGGGTGTTTCTCACTGTTGTGCTGCTTTTAAGGAGACATTCTCCTGTCAAAGTAAAGGTGTTCAAGCATAGATCAGGGGCTAACTCTCTGCTTTATATTTGTGCAGATAACAGTTCTCACTGTTAGAAGAATAACAGGTTGAGAGCTGTGGAAGATGCTGCAAATAAAGGGTCTAGGATTCCTACACTTTATAATTTGTAATTTAGTGTTATAAGAACTCAATGAAAAGTTGAATATATTTATACATTGGTGTATGTGCAAACTAGATCACTTTTATTTATTTGCTTAAATGATCATTTAGAGAATAATATTTGAGATAAAATGTTACTTTAATTATAAAAGATATTTAGTAGGTTTAGTTGTATATGAGCTTTATTTTGAACTAAGATGATTCACTTTGGAACGTTTAATCTGAAGAATTAAAATTTTCCATACCCTGTTTGGAGTTTGTGAGAACCTATCACAATTTTTTCCTCTTAAGGTTTTTAACTGGGCCCGAGAATCTCCTCCAGACTCTCACAAACCAATGGACACCTACTATGACTCAAGTAGAGGACGATTAGCATCTTATGTGTTGAAGAAACCAGAAAACTTGAGTGCTAATGATTTCAGTAATGGTCAAACTCTACCAGTCATTCAGACTCCTGATATGCAACGAGGTCTAGATTATTTCAAACCTTGGTTAAATTCTGATACTAAACAGCCATTTATTCTTGTAGGACCAGAAGGATGTGGCAAAGGGTAAGAACAAAAAAATGATGAGGTACATATATTGTGGATTTATGCTCCTCTCCTCTCTTAAAATGATTTGACAACTTTTCTTACCTTTTGTTTGGCTGAAGTAGCACTTATATTTTCATGAAGGACTCTTTTCATCATCACTACTTGTTAAAATATGACTATGGAAGGAGATATGTCCTCTTGTCTGCCAGGTTATATGTTTTCTAATGGAAAAAGAGCAATCTGAGAAGATAATCTTAAAAATAATCTGTGCATACCATCATGACAAAAAATGAAGCCCTTAGATATACTCACATATTACTATTTACTTGAGTTACACAAAAATGAATCTTGAAGTTCTACATTTAAGAATAGCCATTAATTCAAGAGATTCAGCCTATTTTTAGTGTCTAAAAACTAGTTTCTGGAAATAAAAGTGTCATGAATTATTAATTTCACATTTCTAGTAATAACTTAGAAATTCTATTAAATCATTGTAATTTTTTTTTAACTTGGAGAGCTTAATGTCTTAAAATCTTTCCTTCAGCTGTGCTGTGGGGAAATAGTTGGTGTCTTTTATATATATTTCATCAAACTTATTTCTGTGAACTTTGATTATTTTTGCTGAGTCTTGAGAATGCCTTAAAATATGAACTTGTTTTTTCTAGTCTAAAAATTAGAAAGTTATTTTGGTAGTTATGGAACCCATATCCATGTTTACCACTTCCCCCTTATCATCATACATAATTCGGAAACTAAAACACTTATAAAATAGGAATTTTATATTGAATGTAAAAAGTATCTTATTGGTTTCATTTTCAAAATCAAATGTCATACATCTTTCATAGGATGCTGCTCAGGTATGCCTTTTCCCAGCTCCGGTCCGCTCAGATTGCTACAGTTCACTGCAGTGCACAAACTACTCCTCGCCATCTTCTGCAGAAATTGAGCCAGACATGCATGGTGATCAGTACTAATACTGGTCGAGTATACAGACCAAAAGACTGTGAAAGACTTGTGTTGTACTTAAAAGATATCAACCTACCAAAGCTTGATAAATGGGGGACCAGTGCTCTGGTTGCTTTCCTACAACAGGTGAGTCTTATCACTTGAAGTGTTTTTATATAACTGGAAGTAATTTAATTCCACTAATTTATAGATAGAAAATATTCTGTTTTCCACTTCAGGGTCAGTTTTATCTAGCATAGAAATTAAACTCCTGAAGCATCTCAGTCTTGTTCCAGGGCTTCTTTCTTGGATCTTAATGTTTTAGAAGTTAGTATTACATTGGGATGATATATGACAGGAAGAGTAAAAACAGCCTTTACCCTACCCTTGTTATCTATCCTTTAAAGCAAGGAAGAAAGCAGAAGCTGGGGGTGGTGCCAGAGCTGGAGAAGTTTCTGCTTAATTTTTTTAGATATGCATTCTGAGAGTATTTAGACTTCCTTAGTAATGCTCCTTTCTGGCTTTTTTTAGCCCATTAGTTTCCCTCTTTACCTGCGTAAAGTTGGAGTTGATACATTTTTCGTCGATGTGGAAGATTTTATTTCCTTATGTGATGTACCTCACATTAGAAACTCTAAATTCTAAATTTGAACTTATTATGCTTATGTAGGTTCAAATTTAGCTTTACTATGTAACTGCAGAATATAATAAAATATTTATAGAAAAAGCCCAAAATATTTTTCTTACATTTCTCTTGATTTCTTTCACTCTTTTTTGATAATTACTGGTAGATTTGTATTGTTATCTGGATTTTGATATTGATTTGGAGAGATAAGCATTTTAAAAATTAGGGTAATTCATCTAATGTTAATTGAGCATGGTCCTGAAGAGTATTTTTCAGTGTTCTAAGAATTTAAGATATATTTCAATCTTAAACTCTTGAGTTAGGTAGAGGATAATGATTGAATTTGGAAACAATGAACTTTTATGCAAAAAAATTTTATATCATGATTAGAAAATTTAAAGCATAAAACATTTAAAATACACTTGTTTTCAAATAGGTATTGACATATCAAGGATTTTATGATGAAAATTTGGAGTGGGTTGGTTTAGAAAATATTCAAATTGTGGCTTCGATGTCAGCTGGAGGAAGACTGGGAAGACATAAGCTTACTACCAGATTTACTTCTATTGTTCGTCTTTGTGCTATAGAGTATGTATCTTAGTATTGTAAAATTTGGGGGTAACATCTTATAAATCAGTATTTTTTTAAAGTTATCTATTAATGATATTTCTTCAAAATATAGAAAATAAAAAGTCAAACTTAAGCTCTGATATTTTTTTCCCCTCATCTTCCTAAACTAGGCAATAATTTAGGATGATAAACTTTACTCAACATTTCTTATATATTAGAAATAAAATAGAACTGTTTTGTATTGTCTCTGTTCTAAAATGTCAATATCAGGAATTTGAATGGTGGATTTTAGATTTAAATGTTTTATGGCTTTCATAAAACAAAAATACTATCAAATTTTATGAAGATTTGATATAACTGAAAAGAGAATTTAAATCTGAAGAAGGTAGAGTTAGATCATGTTACTGGCTGATAGCTTTAATCCTAAAACATTCACCGATCTCCATGGTCATAATTGTTACAGGGATTCTTAAATTTTGTAGTTACAGCACTACCTCCTCTGTTATAATTTAATTTGCCTTACATAATCGTGTTTTTATGCCTTCATGATAACTGCATCAATTTATTAACATTTTTCTTTCAGAAATATTACAGCCACCAATTAATCTACTGTATCAAAATAGATAATGGTTTAAGAGAAGTGGTTGATTTCATTTGTCCTACTTTTATAGTTCTGAGGTGGATTACAGCTATACTTAACTCAAAATGCTTTTTCTTAAGCAGAATTTTCCTTTTGGCCCTTTCTAAAGTAGTTTTTTCAAACAATTATGTTTTTAAGTAGTTTCATTGGAATCCTCTATTAGGACCCTGAGTATTTGACCACAGATAACAAAGGATCTAATTTCGTTGAAGTCAGAATAGTGATCTTGAGCCTGGCCTTAGCCCCTGAGTAAACCTTGGAGGTATCTAGGTCTCAGAGCAGCACATTTTGAAAAACACTACTGTAACCTAACATTAAAATAATTTAGAGTATTGATTTATTTCAACTTCTTTCCTATATGTCCTTTTTTAGTTATCCAGAAAGAGAACAATTGCAGACAATTTATGGAGCATATTTGGAACCAGTTCTACATAAAAATCTGAAGAATCATTCTATTTGGGGTTCTTCTTCAAAAGTTTATCTTCTAGCAGGCTCTATGGTACAAGTGTATGAACAGGTATATATTTGTTTCTCTTGTAGTTTTCATGTCTTTTGGTATCACTCCAAAAAAAGACTACCTTTAATCCAGACATGTGTTAATACTCAGACGTTCTTTTCCTGTTGTTTGTTAGACTTTTCTACTAGTAAGTAAGCTAGTGAGGGCAGATGCTCAGTGTTTTAGTGCCTATTGTATCCCCTGACACAGTTTCTAATAGATATTCAATAAATGTTAAATGAATGAATCAGTGGTGGATGGTTATTTCTTCAGCTTAAATCTAGCATATTTAGAATGGACTTCATCTTCTTTCCAAAATTAGATCTTTCTCTTGACTCGCATCACAAGAGAAAAGTAGGCCTTTCTCTTGGCTCTCTGTCCTTTAGGCTTCAAACCTGAGAGTAGTCTTTGATATTTCTTTCTTTCCTATTACCTGGGAGGAAATGTCTAAAATATCCTTCCTTAAGTGGGACAATACTTGAAAATAGGCATTAAGGATGCAGAAGACATTTACTGAAAACCTTCCCTTTCCAGTGCTAGTCGTAGGGAAGCAAAGGGATTGAGTCTATTTTGTGGAAGTTCACAGTCTAATGAGGGGACCTAGTCATGTAAATACACTATTAATAGAGTGTGATAAGTATAACAATAACAGTGTGCACTAGTTACAGAGATAGAATAGAAGAGGGAGTAAATAACTGCCTTGTGTGGTAGTTTTTGAGGTGAATTTTGAAAAAATGAATAGAAATTCACAAGATGGCTGGAGATAAAGATCTTCCTAGGTAAAGGGAATAGCATGTTAAAGTTATAGAAGTTTTGTAGAAGATTCTTTTTTATACTATTGGAGTAGAAATGGGGAAGGATAGGTTCGAAAACAAGAAGTTCCTTTATCTTTCTTCTAAATTAATTCGAATGTTAAGTGATCAAGGCCAGAATAAGAGCAAAGGCTCCATCCATAGAGAGGAAGACACAGTCTCTTTACTGGTAATATTTTGAGGAGTGGCCCTTTGATATGTTAAAATTCAAGGACTTCTTGAACATAAAATATCTTTTCAGTTCTCACCATTAGAAAATGTGTCTTAGGTATACTATGAGTGCTTTGGAATTGCAATCACCATTTAATAAAGCTTAGGTTAGCTTTCTTTAAATTTCTTTCATCAGCAGGGCTTTTCAACCATCTGTTTTACTTTTTGCCATGAACAACCTTTGGCAGTTTGTTAAAGCCTATGAACAACTCCTCTTAAATAATGTTTTTAAATGCGTAAAATATAATATATAAGATAAGTAAGGTAATCAGTTATATTGAAATACTGTTCTACCACTGGTAGAGGTTGGCATTTCTTTTACTCTAAGGTGACTTAAAATTTTATGGCCTTCTTAAATATGTACCTAAGACAGTAGACAGATTGTTTTCAATATTTTCTGTTTCAGGTGCGGGCCAAATTTACAGTTGATGATTATAGTCATTATTTCTTTACTCCTTGCATCCTTACCCAGTGGGTTCTTGGGTTATTCAGATATGATTTAGAAGCAGGTAAGTTTTGCTTTCATGATTTCAAATCACTTATCTTTCCTTAGAGTGCCAGTGTGTGTGTGTTTGTGTGTGTGTTTGTATTTATGTTGTATATTATATTTTTAATACATTAAATGAGTATTGTAACTAATTATAGTATTTTTAAATGATTTTAAATATAAATATTAACATTACATTTAAAAATTAATGTTAAAATTATGTTTCATCTTGTAAACTTTAATGGTTACTATTAAAATTTGATTTTGGGAAAAATGAGATTATTCTTTGTAGCCAAAGCATGTTTAATGTAATTTTTGGGATTAATGTCTTTTACGGAACAACTCAAAATAATAGTGTTTAATGTGTCCTTTAAATAATCAAAGAAATTTGCCAACTCATTAACAAAATGAATTTTAACTTTTTTTCCCTTTTCTTCCATTTATCTGGTGCCAAAAATTGTGGTATGTAGATTCTCATTTCATATTTCTTTCTAATATTACGTTGAAACAGACCATTTTTAAAGCATTTGAATTTTGTTATAATTAAAGAAAATTTTGCCTTTTATAGGATCCTCAAACCATCCACTAGACTATGTATTAGAAATTGTAGCATATGAAGCACGGCGTTTATTTCGTGACAAAATTGTTGGTGCAAAGGAACTTCATTTATTTGACAGCATTTTAACATCAGTGTTTCAAGAAGATTGGGGCTCAGATGTGTTAGACAATATGGCAGGTAATATAGTTACAGAGTTTATGTAGATATTTAAATGTTATGAGAAGTTTAAAATTATTTTTCTTACTAGTAGCACGATTTCAAATGTCTAAGCAAAAACTTGATCTTTCCTATCAAGAGCTGCTCTTTTTTTGCTAGATTCCAATAATTATATTCCAAACAAAATATGACAATATTTGTTTTCTTGGAAAAAGGGGATTCAGGCCATAGTGTTTTACATTAGTAATTCAACATTATATTTACTGAAGGGTTTTTATTAATAGTTTTTTAAATAGCTACATATGTATGAAACCTAAAGGTCATTGAGAAATCTGTATTTGATTATAATGAACTTTTCTTAAGAGTAATGGCCTTTCTCTCATTCCTGTTACTATTTACAATATCATTAGCACAGAACTTCTTACATATTTTTGTTACCAGCTTTACCCATTGTTATGACAAATCATAGCACCATTCATTCAGAGCTACTATGTTGCATTTACAAATATTACTGCTTAGTAACAAATATACATTTTGAAAACTGCTATAGGAGTAATGCATGTAGTATGAAAATCATTATGGTGAAAGGGCTTTTGATCAAATAAGACCATAATATGAAAATATTTCCTAATAAAATTGCTTTCAATATGCAAAGTGAGTTTCTATTCTGTTAGCGTGTAAAGCTAAACTTCAGAAATATTTCATATAATACATTCTGTCTATTGCACGTTTCTATATTTGGTATTGGTCCCAGGGTCATAGTTACATAAGTCAAATGGAATCTTGAAGGTGAAAAGAATATTGATAATGATAGAAGGAATTTTCTAGGTGCTACTTGAGTTTTGGGATCAGGAGATGAGTTCAAGAGGACCTCAGGCAGGATGAAATGCTGAGAGAAGCCTGATAAGAGTTCAGAGTAGGCTTGATTTTGAGTTATTCCATTGTGACTTGTGATTTTCATGGCTTAGTGTGGAGAGGTCTTAAATGATGCCATCTTTCTTAGTCTGAAAATTGAGTTAATAGTGTCTCTTCTTGAAAAGGAAGTGGCATATCCTTTGGGCATTAGATTGTATCACGTCTTACTGGGAATTCTCTAGAGTTTATCTTTCACAGTGTCCTATATTGGACTCAATAAATAATATATACTTTTTTTACCTCTGTATTTTACTTTTCATGAAGGGTTGTAATGTTTAAAAACACAAGTTTGATATACATTAGATTTAGACAAATAGGAATTTCACATAGTGGAATAATAATTTATTAAGAAAAATTTAATCTTGGAGACTTAAAAACAAACTGGACACATTCTTGTGCTCAAGAACCTTGTAATCTAATGGCAAATACAGATACGAGAGTCCTTGCTTAAAATGATAACTATAGCTAGTGTGTTTAGATGCCAGGAAGATTTGTGCAAGTAGATAGTTTAACTGGTAATTAAAATAGATACAAAGTGTTTTATAACAAATATAACTTTTCTGAATATGTTTGGAATAAATGCTAGATGTTAGGAGTGTAGAAGAGGTAGAGGCTAATTCTTTTTTTTTTTTTTTTTGAGGAAGTTAGTTTGAAACTTCTTAAAATAAGTTTTTTATTTTGAGATAATTATCAATTCCCATACAGTTGTAAGAATAGAGAGAGACCACATGTACTTTTTATTTGGCTTCCCCCCGGGGGTAATATCTGGCAACGTTATAGTACAACATTACAACTAGGATGTTGACATTGATACAGTAAAGACAACAGAGCATCACCACAAGGATCTGTCCTTTTGTAGCCACACTTTTCCCCTCCCTTCCCTGGAAACCACCAGTCTGTTCTGCATTTATTTTTGCCATTTCAAGAATGTTATTTTCACTCAGAATATCCTCTGGAGATATATGTAGGTTGTTGCATGTTTCAGTACTTTATTCCTTTTTGTTGTTGAGTAGGTATTCAGATGTTCTACCCCTTCTTTAACCATTTTACTTATTGTAGGACATCTGGGTCATTTTCAGTTTTTGACTATTAAGGGGCAAGCTGCTGTTTGCATTCATGAACAGTATTTTATGTGAACACACGTTTTTGTTTCTCTGGAATAGACAATCAGAAGTGCAATTGAAGGGTTGTATAGTACTTGTATGCTTAGTTTCAGGGAAAAACAAACAAACTGCCATGCTGTTTTCTAGAGTGGCTGTATCATTTTACATTCCTGTCAGCAATATATGAGTGATCCAATTGCTCCACATCTTTGCCAGCATTTCATATGATCACCATTTTTAATTTTAGCTATTCTGGTAAGTGTGTATTGACATGTCATTGTAGTTTTAATTTGCATTTTGTTGACAGCTAATGAGATTGAGCCTCATTTCATGTGCTCATTTGCTGTCTGTATTTCCTCTTCAGTAAAATATTTTCTCTTCATGTCTTTTGCCCATTTTCTGTCTGGGCTATTTATTTTTTTACTGCTGAGTGAGAGTTCTTTATATATTCTTGATTATAGTCCTTTTGCCAAATGTGTGGTTTGCAAGTATATTCTCCCACTCTGTAGTTTGTCTTTTTATCTTCTAAATAGGGTCTTTCACAGATTAAAAAGGTATTAATTTTATGAATTCCAGCATATTAATTTTTCTTTTTAAGTATCTTTTGGTGTCCAGTTTAAGAACTCTAGTCCTAGATCCTAAAGATTTTCTCCTACATTTTTTCCTAAAAGTTTTATAGTTTCATGTTTTAAGTCAGTGGTCCATTTTGAGTTAATTTCTATATAAACAGTGAGAGTTAGGTCAATGTTCAAATCTTTGCCTATGGATGTTCACTTGCTCTGCTACCATTTGTTGAAAAGCCTACCTTTCTGCTTGAATTGCTTTTGTGCCTTTGTCAAAAATTAGTTGTGTGGGTCTATTTCTGGGTTCTTCATTTTGTTCCATTGATGCATGTGTCTGTCCTTCACTAATACCACACTGTCTTGATAACTGTATCTGTATAGTACGTCTTGAAATTGGGTAGACTGATTCCTCCTACTTTATTTGTATCTTTCAAAATTGTTTTAGCAATTTCAGTTCCTTTATCTTTCTATATAAATTTTGGAATAATTTTGTCTATATGTATGAACAGTGTTGCTGAGGTTATAATAGGAATCACATTAACTCTCAATGGTTTGGGGAGAATCTATTATGCTGGGTTTTCTAACCCATGAACATGATATATCTGCCCATTTATTTATATATTCTTTGCTTTCTTTCATCAGTGTTGTGTAGTTTTCAGCATATAAGTCCTGTATATATTTTGTTAGATTAATACCTAAGATTTTAATTTTTTTGAGCACTTAAAGAGTCAACCAGTGTCTTAAAGGATGACTTAAGTGAAAAAGAGAAGGAGACTCTTGACAAAGAAAAAAGAATATGCAAAAAATCAAAGGCTTGAGAGCTGGAGTGTATAGTAGGGTACAGAGGGAATTAGGAGATTCAAGTAGTCAGTGGAGTCAGATTGCACAGGGCCTTGATTAGGAGGGTTTTTTTGTTTTTTTCCCTTTTAGGCAGTGGGAAGCTCTCTGTGATGTTGGAGTGGTGTGACACAATTACATTTTGTTTTTGTGTGTGGTACTCTAGTAGCACTGAGGGTATAATTGAGGGATTAGAGTCTTGTAGTATGGATACCAGTGAGAAGGTTACTGCAGTAGTCCAGGTGAGAAATGATGAGATGTAAAATAATGAGTTCAGTTTCATACATGTGTTTGAATGTTCTCAAGTTTTTTAAGTGTCTTGAGAATCTATCAGCTTTATGAGTAGAAGTCATGTTTGTTTTCTTCGCTACTTCTAACAGCAAGTACACTGTTTAAATACAGGTATGTAATGGATGAGTGTTACTGAATAAATGCATGAATTGTATGTCTATTAAGCAATTGGAAATACAGGACTAGGTAAAGCTTGGGAGGCTTGCCTAGAGAAAAGTAGTGAATGGGTTTTTGGTGTATAAACTGTTCATAATTTAATCCACAGAATAAGATTAATTCAAGAGCAGTATTTAGAATTAAAAAATAACATGGAATTTCCTGGGAAAATAAAAATAGAAGGTATAAGCAGAAAATTGAAAAGGAGTAGTGGTTGTGGCTTGATGAGGTCAGTTATATAGAGCCAAGGAAAAAAGCTTCAAGGGCACAAAAGTCATGTTGGGGTAATGACTACAAAAATTTTGATTTGGTGGTTATGCCAGCATTGTTCTCACATAAGAGTTTTCAGTATAGTGTTTTTTGCAGATAGAAAATGATGTAAGATAGATAATAAGATAAGGTTCGTGATGGTGATGGAAAGTAAGGGAGTGTGAAGTAGCTTGGGTCTAGGGAGGTAAGTCTGTTGCTGAGCTGAGCACGGAATGTGACAAGGAGGACAACTGTGACCATCTCCCAGAGGAATTGAGAGAGGAAAGTTTCAACAGAGTGGTGAACAGATACCTTACCTTGTAAGGTAACAGAAACCCTGCTATAGATAAATGTAAAGAACTTGGTGGGATTTTTGTGTTCTATTTTTTTTAAGTTTATTTTGATGTCATTAATCTACAATTAAATGAGCAATATTATGGTGATTACACTATCCCCTTCATCAGGTCCCCCCCACCAACTCCATTACAGTCTTTTGTTGTTCTATTTAAAATTTCGTTAATTTCCCTTTTAGAAGTTTGGTCTCTCGATAGTATTAATAAATCTATGTTCTTTCTCAAGGAGAGCTTTGAGATATTTTATTTGCCAATTTTATATGTTATTTTTAATCTATAAATTTTGTATGGCAAATCTGGAGGAGGAGAAAGAAAATGGAACAAATTGAGAGTAGAATGGGAACAGCAGGAGAAAGGTAAAAGGAAGTCACTTTATTTGGGAAAAGAGAAGTAGGGGGCAAAGACAGAAGGGGGACACCATCAATTTCAGGTAGAGTTTGCTATTGCAGTTTACAGTATTTTGGCTTAATTGATCTTGTTGATCTTCCACAGCATTCAATGAAGTAATTTGCCTTTCTGGGGATGACCTTATTTGGACTAATTAACTTAAAAATAATTTAGTGAGCAATGTATTTACTGATAGTCTCATTACAAATAACACATCAAACAAAAATATCTTTCATTTCTACAGATAGTTTCTATGTGACCTGGGGAGCCCCACACAATTCAGGCACAAGGGCAGCTCTAGGACAACCATTGCCTCCACATGGAAAACCACTTGGAAAACTAAATTCTGCAGATCTCAAGGATGTTATTAAAAAGGTATAATATAAATCATGAATTTGAATTAGCATTTTGTTACAATCATTTAAAAAGTATTTATTGCAAGTTCTTTGAGGGCAGGGAATGAAAGATTATGAATAGACAAAGCTGGTCCTTATCTTCTAGAATTTAGACCATTGTGGCAGATCTAACTAGATGCACATATACTTACACAGATATGGGTATAATTGCTAAGATACATATTGGCAAAAGGCATCTGATGTTGGAAATATTAAGAAGGCTTAATATTAATTGAGAATTCACCCCCGAGCAGTGGTGTCAAACTTTGGTGAGCAGCAGAATCACTTAGAACCTGAAAATGCAGTGATTCTCAGGTCCCACTGGGCAAGTCCGATTCCGTCGGTGGGGCCCAAAGAATCCAGCTTTCTAACAGGCTCCCCAGCAGTGTTGATGCCCTTGACTCCCTGAAATGTGGAGTAGCACTGCCCTAGTGATGCCGGGGTTCTTGTTTATGGAGTCGAAGAATGAACTTCGCAAACACTCAAGGTAGGCAAGCAAGCAAGAGGCTTTTTATGTATTTATTTTATATTGAAGGAAGTAAAGGTGCAGAACTCCCAGGCCTATACTACTGGGAGGGCAAGGCTGCTGTTTCTGGGCTCAGGTCTAGGAGTTTTATGTCTGTTGCATCAACTAGGGAGAGAAGCTATTTTAGCCAATTATACTAAAGGCCATTTCTATTTTTACCTAGTGAGCTACCAGACTTACAGTTAGTAAAACTGGTTCTTTATCACCGAGGTTCAGTGAGAACCTTTTTATACATTGTTGAACCGTTTCAGCTGCAAGTCTCCCATTTTTCACATTCTCAGCATCCTGCTTGTCCTTCCCAGGGCCCTTATATTGCTCTAACTGGACAGGGGCTGTCCACTCTTTTTTCCCTGTTTCACTACAAAGTTTTTTTTTTAAGTTGAATTACAGTAAAGAAGAAGAAACAATATTATATATCATAGCTTTGAAAATCAATATTAATTTTGGATGTTAGTGTGGATTTTATATCAAGAAAGGTTGCTCATGGTCTAGTAAACTGATTAATTTACCTGGAATGGATATTTCAAAGTTTGGGAATGTTGAAAGTTGTTAAGTATGCAAGTCTAGCTATTCTTTCTTTCTTCTCTCTACCACATAGCTCCTGGCAGGGTATACTACCTGTCTGTGGGCTTTTGACTCATACCCAAGCAGTTTATAAGAACATGAGTTCACAAAAGATTTTAGGTACTGGGTTCCTAGAGTTTGGGGATTGTTTTATGTTCTGTGCATGCTTATTTGATTTGTAACAATGGGTAAAATCTGAGAGGTTTTGAAGTTTTTACAATTAACCTGCTATCTCACACTCCTTTTTATTAGTTGTATTAATGGTGTCCAAAAACAACTGATTATTGTGAACCCTTGAAATTGTTTGACATCATGTAATTTTTTCCTCAAAAAATATCATATGCTGGATTACTGAATAGATAAAATGTAGAGTGTGAAATGACATGTAGTCACTTAACCCCTTTTCTAGAGTGCATCAAATATATTATCTTAATCTAGTTAACATTTTTATTATGTAATTGTGGCTCTTATTAATTATAAATTATTCTTTGTGATTTTTTTAAAAGGGTCTTATTCATTATGGACATGATAACCAGAATTTAGATATTTTACTTTTCCAAGAAGTGTTGGAGTATGTGTCTAGGATAGATAGAGTGCTGAGTTTTCCTGGAGGTTCGCTCCTATTAGCAGGACGCAGTGGTGTGGGTCGCCGCACCGTCACCTCTTTAGTCAGTCATATGCATGGAGCAGTGCTATTTTCTCCAAAGATTTCCAGAGGATATGAACTAAAGCAGTTCAAAAATGATCTCAAACATGTGAGTTACAATCTCTTGCTTTATTTGGTTTTAAATCACAATTAGTTATTATTCTAAAAGTCTTTCAAGACCTTTCAGTTTCATATAAAATGTAGTCTTTATGTTAATTTTAATAATTATTTTCCCCATTATTAAAAAAAAATTATGTTTTTGTGTACAGATAGGAAAAAGATTCCTGTTAGGATTTCTAGCTCTCCGGTACCCCAGATTATGGGATGTTAGATGGAAGATAAGCAAAAGGATGGAATTTATATAGGACCCATATGGGTATATATAAAAATGATCCTTTAGCTTTTGTTTTAATGTCCTCGCTGTAAAATAAGTAACTTTTCTCCCAATTAGTATTCATTCATGGACTGGATTTACTTTCTAAACTGTAGAGCTAAAGTTTGAATTTATTTTGATTACTCAAATATGAATGAATGAGCGAATGAATAAATGAATGAATAAATAGAGTTTGTTTACATACAGAATGAAAGTTTTTAACTGGCCAAAAATATTTAATTGGCATGGAAATATATTTTCTTTTGCATAGGTGCTGCATCTTGCAGGTATTGACGCTCAGCAGGTAGTTTTGCTTCTTGAGGATTACCAGTTCGTACATCATGCATTTTTGGAGATGATCAATAGCCTTTTATCTTCAGGCAAGTGAATGGTTTCTATTAAAAAAAAATAAAAGTAATAATATAAAAATGCTTCAAGTAAAATTATCCTGTGTAAAATTAGGTTTCAGAGATATTTTGGTGTAGCTTTTACTAGGGTAACGTGGGGTAAAACATGTTTGAAACAAGAGAATTTAGACACCCTGTTTTTATAAAACTAAGTGATTGAGGAATTACATAAAAATGATTAATAATATTGAATATTGGTGAATGTACAGAAAAATTGGTCCTCTCATTTTTGGTTGGACTCCTATCTGTTATAACCTTTTAGGAAAGTTACCAACCAGTGCTTATTTAAAATATATGCTCTATCCTTTTATATAGCAATTCTATTATCTGAAGAAATTTAACCTACAGAATTAGAAGTATGTAAGGAAATGTGTAGTATGTAATAAAAATTTTAATAGAACTTGACCATCCATCATTAGTGGAATGGTTGTGTAATGATGGTATGACCTTATTTGGCTATGTGAGCACAGATATAGTCTAGATATATGAGATCTCATATTTCTTAAATTGTGGTATATTCTTGTTGTCTCTGGAGCCTCCTGGCCTTTTTGATGGTTTATTGGAGAGGATACAATTTCTTGTACTTCTTCTTTTCCTGAGGAATTTTTGGAATTTATTAAGTATCGCTTTATAATGAGTAATCAGTGTTAGTATTATTGCTATGAGGTAGCTTAGTTTTAAAGTTGGACCAAGAGTATTTTGTTATTTAAGTATGAAATAAAACTTGTTAAAAGCTAGTTTCAGCTGTATGAGTTATTCCATTGTGGAGATCTGAGGACAAAGTTACATGATACTCATGTTCAATTTGCTTTTTAATAAATACTTGTTTTGTATCATGCTAGCTAGGCTCTGAGATAATAGTATTTTCTTCAGAATTTAACAGCTTGGATTGAAGGAAATGTTTATTTTATGTGAGATATCTTTACTTTAGTGCCCAAATGAGACAGCCCAGGACTCTAGTTAGGTAAGTGATAGACCAATTTCTGTTAAAAGAGTTGAGGTGTAATGGTTTAGTGAAAGTAGTAGGTCTTAGGCAAGCCTGAAGTGTTTGTGGCTTTTTTATAGAATTTGTAGATTATTGAATGTCCTGCATATTGCTTAAGTTGTCACTAGATGGAGACCGTGTCCATTTTGGCTGAGATAAACTAGTAGACGAGATACAGTTTTTTGGTTTTCTTTTGTGAATGCAAGCATCCAGATAAGCATTAACACATTAATTATTGTTGTTATCTTAAAAAAATACCTTATATAAATTGGTCTCTTATCAAGGTATAACTGTAAAAATGATAAAGTTAAATTTTGGTGGAGTTAAATTTGGCCAACCTTTTTGGCAAAAAAATATATTTGAAAAATACTTTCATAGAAAGTACTCAGTAGGCCTTTGTCTCTTTTTTCTATTTCAAAATCTTATTCCCTATAGTGTATATTGTGTAAGCAGAGATCGTTTTCTTTGCTAAATTTAAGGAATCAAAAGTATCTTGGTATGTCTGAAATTTAGAGAAAGACATAGAGAAGATTTATGTGTTTGAATATGTACAAGCTGTGGGGTTGGTGAGTGGTCAGGTACCTCTGAGTTGAGCCTCAAGAAAAAGCGGTCAGACTGGGATGGACCCTGTGTGAGTGCAGTGCTTTGGGTATGTAGCAAAGGAATTTTCACTTAATCTTATAGTTCCTTGCAAAATATAAATATTTTGGTGAAATACACATTTATTAAACACCTGTTTTATGCCAGACCCAATTCCTAATATTGTAATGGTGAAGAAGACAAGGTTCAGGCCCTCTGTCAAATGATTGTGGTCTTAATCAACTTTGATTTCCCTTTAGTCATTCTTTTACATGGTAGTGGGTCATGGACTAGTTCTTCTGATTTCTAATACAAGTTCATTCACTCATTTGTTCACTCATACATTCATTTATCTAACAAATATTTATGTTCTAGATACTTTGCTAAGAATGCCCACATGTTAATATTGAACATGATCAAATATTTGTCCTCTGGGAATTCAGCATCTAATTGGGCAGTAAAGGGAAGTGATTAACTTATTATTAAATCATGTGATAAATGCTTAACAGTGATATGTTTTGATATTATATAAGAGAGAAAATAGTGCTTTACTCAGCACTCAGGTAGTCAGGAAAGTCTCATGAGCTTAGCAGTTGGCAGAGTAGTATCTTAAAGGATAAACAGCAATTTTTGGAAAGAAAAGGACAGAGGAAGACTGTGAGTATATAATCCAGGAAGAGGGAGTATTTCATTATATTTGTGGAACACAAAGAAGTTCACTGAGGCTAGAGTATAAGCCTGTTTTTTTTAATTGAAGTATAGTTGACATATAATGTTATATGGGTTTCAAGTATACAGTGGTTCAGCAGTTACATTATTAAATGTGCAGTTACTATCTGTCAGTGTAGATATTACAGAACCACTGGCGATATTCTCCATACTGTACTAAGAAGATAAGGTCTCGAGTAGGAAGGGTATATAATCCAGGTAAATGACTAGACTATGAACTGTCTTGAATAACTTGTGTAGGAGTTTGAATTTTAGTAAGTGAAGGCTATGTTGTAGATTTGTGAGTAATACAGAGGTGATTGGGTTTGTGTATTTTTGGAAATAAGGATTGAGTAAGAGCAGATGACTTAACAAAAATAGAAAAAAATATCATATATGTAAAATGTGTTTTAAATTAATGTAATGCAGCTAAAATTCAAAAGAATTGTCATCTTCTGTAGGTGAAGTTCCTGGACTCTATAGTCTTGAAGAATTAGAGCCCTTGCTGTTACCTCTTAAAGATCAGGCTTCACAGGATGGGTTTTTTGGACCAGTCTTCAATTACTTCACATATAGTAAGTGACACAGAATTCATCAGTCAACTGAAATTCTAGTTCATGTGAAATAAATACCATTTAATTTTCCTTGTTTTCTAGTTAGATTGCAAAGTTATCTTAAATCTTAGGTCCATTTGGTAATTTATACATTTTTCTTTTTCATGGAGCTTTTAGAAAATAACACATAACTAGCCTAAAGAATGACCTATGGTAAGAACATGTTAGCAAAGTATTAGCAAAAGTGAGGGATAGAAGTGTAATGTTCTTTGGAATGTTTCTTTGCTGCCCTTGTTTTCCTGTGTTAAGAGCAGTGCTTAGTACTTCCTATCTTAGAGAATTATTGAACTGTTTAGATTGTGCCTGACTATAGTCTTTTTTTTTTAACTAAATAACCTTTTATTATGACAGAGGCAGTTTTATGTATACTACAGATATCTAAAATTGAAAAGTAAAAAATAAGGCAGTAATAACAACATCCAAACACTGCTGTTACACTTATCTTTTCTAAAGTGGAGAAAGTTAATAAAGAGTTACCCTTTCTTCTCTCTCCTTCAAGCTCACCCAGAAATTATACCACAGCTTCAAGAAGCAAGTCATCCCAATGCTATTCTAAATTGTTTTAAATCAAAGGATGAAGTTTCCAAATTCCTTTCTTATGAAGGGAAAATAACATTGATATTGAAAAAGTGAAAAGATACTTCTCATAAAATAAAACCAGATAACAATTTTGCTTGTGAATATTAAAACAAAAATCTCTGAAAGAAAAATTATAAATAGACTCCATATCACATTTGAAAAGTAACATATAAAACACAATACAGTATATAGACTTCTTCATGTATCTCCTTCTGGATCTTTCCTCTTAGCATGCATACACACACACACTTACACATACAAGTATTTTTTAACCAAAATAAAAATCATACTGTAATACTGTTTCATAGCTTGTTCTTTTTAATAAACAGTTCAATTTTGAAAAATTTAATCTCATAAAACCAGCCTATATATAGGTTTTTCTAATTATTAATGTTGTAATATTTCATGATTATCATTTTCTTATATATTTTTTAGGAATTCAACAAAACTTGCATATTGTTTTGATAATGGATTCTACAAATTTAAACTTCATAATAAACTGTGAGAGTAATCCAGCTTTGCATAAGAAATGCCAGGTGCTCTGGATGGAGGGCTGGTCAGACAGCAGTATGAAGAAAGTAAGTTTAGCATTTAAATAATCGAAGTGAAAAAAACATGTTTTCTTTCTGAAGTTATTGAGTTTTGCAAGTTGCCCTTGGTGTTATAATATTACCTTAATTGTGGCACTGAACAGCTCTTATATATTTGAAAACATCTCTATTTTCTTCATACTTTTATAATGATAGCTTAGTTGATTATAGACTTTTACGTTGAAGGTTATGTTCTTAGATTAAGGACCACAGAGATATTTACTGTAGTTAAAAGATTTTGTGCATGTCATTAGCCTATCGTAGGCTAGCCTTTAATAAAAACATCATAGCAATAATTCTAGCAATGTTTTTAAATAAAACAAAATCCTTTTAAAAAAATCTCTCATTGCTAGGCTATATGGAGGGGGATGAATCTAAATTGTGAACCCAGCACTATCTTAGCTAGAAGTCTTTGTTTGAATAAATAAAAATTTTCAATATTGTCCCTTTGAATGATATTCATAGTCTCATTCATTTGTTTATTTTTATACAATAGAAGTACAGACTCGTACCTATCATGATTCAGAGGAACAGAGTGTAATTTGGGGTAAGAGACAAGATCAGATAATATTTTAGTCAGATTTCAGTAAGCAGATAAAGGAGAACAAAGCTATTCTAGTCTTAGAAAACCACATGAACAAGAGACCTTCATTAAGTAGTAATTATCCGGTGTTTAGTGTGTGCCACTGTTGTGTGTGTTTGGAATAGAGCAGAGGAAAAAACAGACAGAAGTCCCTGCCTTCATGGAATTTACATTGTTTTGAGAGATATTTAGGGGAAAGCTTTCTAGGTGAAGATCCTGAGATGAGAACATGCCTGGTAATTTGCAGGATCAGCAAGAAGACAGTTCATCAGTTCATCTGTAACAGTGATTACGGGTGAGAGTAGTTGGAGATGAGACCAGGAAAGTAAGAGGAGAACACTTAGGGTGGGGCTTTGTAAGCCATTATAAAGATTTTAGATCTTCCTAGGAACAAGTAAGGGAGACTTTGGAGGCTTTTGAGCAAAACTGTTCTAATGTTTTGATGGGCTTACTCTGGTTTCTGGGTTGTAAAGGGCAAGGGTCAAAGCAGTTACAAAGCTATTACAATATCCCAGTGAGAGAAAAGGATGGCTTTCCTAGGGATGTAGTGGTGGAGGTGGTGAGAAGTGGTTGAATTCTGGATGTTTTTCAGTAGAAACAACAGAATTTGCTGACAGATTATAGTAAGATATAAGAGAAAGTGAGACATCAAAGCTACTTCCAGGTATGTTGGCTTGAGTACCTGGAATAACTGTCAACTGAGAAGTGTGAGACTGTGAGAAGAGGCATCTTGAGAGGAGAATATGAGAATTTCACTTTTAGATGTGTTAATATGAGATGTCAGACATCCCACTTGCAAGCTTAAGAAGGCATTTGGATATATGATTCTGGAGTTCAGAGGAAAGGTCAGGCATACAGATAAAAATTGGGGAATTATCAGAGTGTTGGTGGTATTTAAGCTATGAGAATGAATATTATCACTAAGGGAGTGAGTGTTGACAAAAGAAGGACGCGATCCAGGGACTGAACCCATGAGGTACGTCCACATTAAGAAGTTCAGATGAAGAGGAGGAGCCGAGAAAGGATCCTGAGAAGGAGCCGCTGGGGAAGTAGGAGAAAGACCAGGAGGGCTTCAAGACACGAGCAAAGCATTAGAAGCCAAGCAAAGACCACATTCCAAAGGAGTAACGGATGGTGAACTATGACATGTAAAGTAGATGAGACTTGGGAATTGATCATTGGATTTAGTCACACCGAGGTCATTGGTGACTTTGCTAAAGAAATTTCAGTTAGTAGTGGAAAAATCCATATTGGAATACATTTCAGAAAGAATGAGAAGAGAGGATTAGAGAAAGTGAATATGGTCACCTCTTCAGAGGAATTTTGTTATCAAGTGGAAGAGAGAAATGAGTCAGTTACTGGAGAGTGCAGTGTGGTAAAAATAGTGTTTTTTTTTTCCTTTTAAGATGGGACAAAACTATAACACATTCATTTGCTGTTTGTAATGAGAAAAGGAAACAAATACATGGAAAAATTGTTAGAACATATCATTGGGTAGTGGACAGCATATGGGTCTTGTGCACAGATGAAAGGACTAAGGCTTGGCCTTTGCTTGGGGAATTGAAGTAGCATCCACAATAGTAGGAAAGAGAGCTGAGCACAGGAGCCCAGATCCAGGTAGTTGGGCAGGTGTACTACTGGGAGTTTTGGACACTCTTCTCTATTTTCTCAGTGAAATCAGAAGCAAGATTATCAGTTGAGAGAAAAGTTGAGGGAAGAGATTTTGGAATCTTTAAAGAGAGGATATGAAATAGTTTATGAAAATATGAAAGAGGATGCAAAAATAGTAGTTTGTAAGAGTCAACAAGTGAAAGGTATAGGAAAATGGAGCATGGTAGCTAGGTAGCATTAAGGGTCACGTGCCCTTAGTGCTCATCAAGTTCATTTGAGGCCAGGCAGCATACTTGTGTGGTTTTTTTCTCTAGTCACGTATGCACTCAGAAGTCCAGACCTACAATAGGTGATGATTTTTATTTAACGAGGGATAAGACTTTGCTACTCAATTATGACAAGGCAAGTGAGGGCCAGGTAAGTTGAGAAATTGTGATAGGAAGATGGTGAATGATAGTGTAAACGTAATCAAATTAATACATTGTAGGTCTTCATGGAGTCTGAGGATTATTGACATTGCAAAGGGAATGAGCTAATAAGATAGGAGTGTAGGTAGTAGTACAAGAGTGGGATGTTTGCCATGATTATGGAATGGTTTCAGTTACTGTGAATGATGAGGTTTCCGGATATGACCTTTGAGGTGGGAATGGGTGGCTGAGTAAGACGTAGTGGATAAGATTACAGAAGGAGAGGAGTCCAAGAAATTGAGAGGTGGGGGTATTAATAGGAATTAATGGGGTTAATATACTCATTCAGCCTTTTTAGAAAGTTCCATTTTTATCTCCAGGGAGGAAAAGTAGAGACAAAGGGGAATGTGGACAAATCCAGGCTGGAAAACGTTGATAATGTAGGATATTGCTTGGAGATAGACTGTTTTTTCCCCCAGCTCTATTAAGGTATAATCGACAAATAAAAATTGTGTATAGTTAGATGTGTACTACATGATGTTTTGATATATATTTATGTTTTAAAATACTTATCACAAGCTAATTAACATAAGGGACAGACTATTTTAAAGAAGGTGAGTTTCTAAAGAAACAAATTTCCATTGATTTAAAGTGTAAATTTAAATATGCTCACAGAGGCTTTTTGTCTGAAATAAGTGAAGTTTGAGAAAACACATGCTCTCTGGCTCAAGAACCGTGGTACTTCCAGACTCTCCATTAGTTAAGGGACCTTGTAGCTTGCACTTTACTTAGTCTGAGAAGTTCAGAAAATGATTATTCGACCAAATTGCCAGGATTGCTTGTGCTTCCTCATGCTATTAAGGTTAACTGATCATGTGGAGGAAGTTGAAGCTTTTTGGCTTAATTTTAAAATTTCAGAATTCTATTTTAATTTTTTTCCTCAGGAAACTAAGTTTTTAAAAGTAATATTTTACAATAGTACTCATAAGATTATCATATTTGTTATACTAATCCATTTATGAAAGTTTATTTTCTGATTTGTGACAGTGACAAAAATATAGCTGTAGCTAGACATCAGATGGTTTTTACAATTATCAATTACATTATTTTCATTTACTTTTGGTTATTATTCAATCAGGGTAAGGATTCTTGCTATCTCTTTATGCCATGACAGCAGTTTATTAGTTTGATACCAAGTAAAGCATACTATTTTTATTATTGTATGATTTTAAATAGAAATTTGTGAATATTTCCTAATTCAATCCAAATTATGACTTTCTTCATCTGCTATAGACTAATTATTTTCCAAGTGAGATGTTTGAGCTTTTCACTTTGTCATTAATTTGCCATCAATTAATGGTTGACATGAATCAAAATCTTGTCTAGGAAATAGTGTCTTTTAAAGCTTGATACCTTATTATTATTATTATTTTCTCTTAGTCTGGTAAGAATCTAGAATAAAAGTGCAATTGATACTGTTTTTCTTGTGTTAAGGGTTTTTTTTTTGTGTGTTAAAGGTTTTCAGATATTATAAGCTTTAAAGAAATACTCTTCTTGTTTTAGATACCTGAAATGTTATTCAATGAAACAGGTGGTGAAGAAAAATATAGTGACAAAAAAAGAAAAGAAGAAAATAAAAAAAAGCCAGGTAGTATTTTGATGAAATTGATTTTATCTGTTTTTTATTTGTGAAATAATTGCCATTTTTAAATATTATCGATCCACAAAAATACATCAAGAGGATCATACACCATGATCAAGTGGGATTCATCCCAGGGATGCAAGGATGGTACAACATTCGAAAATCCATCAACATCATCCACCACATCAACAAAAAGAAGAACAAAAACCACATGATCATCTCCATAGATGCTGAAAAAGCATTTGACAAAATTCAGCATCCATTCCTGATTAAAACTCTCAACAAAATGGGTATAGAGGGCAAGTACCTCAACATCATAAAGGCTATATATGACAAACCCACAGCTAACATCATACTTAACGGTGAGATGCTGAAAGCTTTTCATCTAAGATCGGGAACAAGACAAGGATGCCCACTCTCTCCACTGTTATTCAACATAGTACTGGAGGTCCTAGCCACAGCAATCAGACAAAACAAAGACATACAAGGCATCCAGATTGGTAAAGAAGAAGTCAAATTGTCACTATTTGCAGATGACATGATACTGTACATAAAAAACCCTAAAGATTCCATTCCAAAACTACTAGAACTAATATCTGAATTCAGCAAAGTTGCAGGATACAAAATTAACACACAGAAATCTGTTGCTTTCCTATACACTAATGATGAACTAACAGAAAGAGAAATCAGAAAAACAATTCCATTCACAATTGCATCAAAAAGAATAAAATACCTAGGAATAAACCTAACGAAGGAAGTGAAAGACCTGTACTCTGAAAACTACAAGACACTCCTAAGAGAAATTAAAGAGGACACTAACAAATGGAAATGCATCCCATGCTCTTGGCTAGGAAGAAGAAATATTGTCAAAATGGCTATACTACCTAAAGCAATCTACAGATTCAATGCAATCCCTATCAAACTACCAACAGCTTTCTTCAATGAACTGGAACAAATAATTCTAAAATTCATATGGAACCACAAAAGACCCCGAATAGCCAAAGCAATCCTGAGAAGGAGGAATAAAACAGGGGGAATTACACTCCCTGACTTCAAGCTCTACTACAAAGCCACAGTAATCAAGACAATTTGGTATTGGCACAAAAACAGACCCACAGACCAGTAGAACAGAATAGAAAATCCAAACATTAACCCAAACATATACAGTCAATTAATATTTGATAAAAGTGCCTTGGATATACAATGGGGAGATGACAGCCTCTTCAGCAGCTGGTGTTGGAAAAACTGGACAGCTACATGTAAGAGAATGAAACTGGACTACTGTCTAGCCCCATACACAAAGGTAAACTCAAGGTGGATCAAAGACTTGAATGTAAGTCATGAAACCATAAAACTCTTAGAAAAAAACATAGGCAAAAATCTCCTGGACATAAACATGAGCAACTTCTTCATGAACATATCTCCCGGGCAAGGGAAACAAAAGCAAAAATGAACAAGTGTGACTATATCAAGCTGAAAAGCTTCTGTACAGCAAAGGACACCATCAGTAGAACAAAAAGACATCCTACAGTATGGGAGAATATATTCATAAAAAACGTATCTGATAAAGGGTTGACATCCAAAATATATAAAGAACTCATGCACCTTAACAAACAGAAAGCAAATAATCCAATTAAGAAATGGGCAGAGGACATGAATAGACACTTCTCCAAAGAAGAAATTCAGATGGCCAACAGGCACATGAAAAGATGCTCCACATCGCTAATCATCAGAGAAATGCAGATTAAAACCACAATGAGATATCACCTCACACCAGTGAGGATGGCCAACATCCAAAACACAAACAACAACAAATGTTGGCGAGGATGTGGAGAAAAGGGAACCCTCCTACACTGCTGGTGGGAATGCAAATTAGTTCAACCATTGTGGAAAGCAGTATGGAGGTTCCTCAAAAAACTCAAAATAGAAATACCATTTGACCCAGGAATTCCACTCCTAGGAATTTACCCTAAGAATGCAGCAGCCCAATTTGAAAAGGACAGATGCACCCCTATGTTTATTGCAGCACTATTTACAATAGCCAAGAAATGGAAGCAACCTAAGTGTCCATCAGTAGATGAATGGATAAAGAAGATGTGGTACATATACACAATGGAATATTATTCAGCCATAAGAAGAAAACAAATCCTACCATTTGCAACAACATGGATGGAGCTAGAGGGTATTATGCTCAGTGAAATAAGCCAAGCCGAAAAAGACAAGTATCAAATGATTTCACTCATATGTGGAGTATAAGAACAAAGAAAAAAACTGAAGGAACAAAACAGCAGCAGACTCACAGAACCCAAGAACGGACTAATAGTTACCAAAGGGAAAGGGACTGGGGAAAATGGGCGGGAAGGGAGGGATAAGAGGGAAAAAGGGGCATTACGATTAGCAGATGTAATGTTGGGGGGGCACGGGGAGGGCAGTACAACTCAGAGAAGACAAGTAGTGATTCTATAGCATCTCACTACGCTGATGGACAGTGACTGTAATGGGGTTGGTGGGGGGGACCTGATGAAGGGGTAGTTTAATAATCGTAATATTGCACATGTAATTGTAAATTAATGATAATGAAATAAATTATATTAAAAAAAATAATAAAAAAATATTATCGATCCATTAAATATTCAAAATGATTATGAATTTGAATAATGCTAAATTAATGAAGTTAGATTTCTTTTGATGCAAACTTAACTTTAAAGCCTTCTTTATTTTTAAATTAATCTTTGTCATTTTGTGTAGGACCTAACAGATTATATATTGTTTAAATTTAAGAAAGTAAAAAATCATATTTTTGACCCCAATGATCTGAAAGTCCTACTTATATTGTTTATGGTCTTTGGCTAAACTTTTCATATTAATTTATCACAGATTTGTCATAGCATTAACTCATACATGAAAAGTTTTATGATATTCTTTCATCATGAACATACTGTTTTCTTATTTATAATATTCTTATTGTATTCTTCAGCTCCAAAATAATTTTGAATGTGATTTATTTTTCTTTTTATCATAGCATATTCATTCATTTATTTGTCAACCCATCTAATCATTAAATATTGACTGAACTTGTTTTATATTAAGTACTAGGCTGGATTCTAGAGATGACTTAGGAGCTCATAATCTAATGAAAGCAAGAATTATGTTATATATAAAAAACCTCTATATAGCTAGGTAAGTGATGGTAGAAATTTCTATGAAGTGCATTGAAAAGTGAAACCTCTAACTGCTGCTAGGTTACAGGAGATGAACATTGCCCAGACAGGTGACTGGGGAAGGGTATATGGTTAGAATCAACACGGAAGAGGCTTGGAGGAATAAAACAGGCATTTTTATGAAACTATAAATGCCTAAAGGGCTGAAATGTACGACATACAAATAGTAGAGTATTAGATGAAGAGGAAAAGGTAGGCAGGGTCAGTGTTAAAGATCCTTCCATGTAATTTTAAGGAATTTGGATACTATCTTGTGGGTGATTTAGGGTAACTGAGAAATGTTAGTGGAGATGTAACCAGAGCCTTGTTTTAGAAACAGAAATCTCTGGGTTCATCCCTTTTTCAGTGATTGGAAAACAGATTGGGGTAGGGAGAAACGAATAGCAATTAGGCCACTACAGATGGCTTTTGAAGTAATTTAAGAAGTAGAAATGGACTTGGGGAGATATTAGGAGGTAAGCTAATGGGGACGTGGATATATAATGGCTGTGGCATACAAGGAAGAAGGAGTCAAAGATATTTCTCAGGGTGTTGGTTTAGAAAATTCATTAGAAGTTTATTTTGTTAACTGACATACAGCATACAGTGGGAAATAGATGAGGTGATGAGAAAAAGATATGTGTTTAGTCGTGGATATGTTGAATCGAATGTAAACTTCTTAATTTTTGGCTTTTGAAGTTCTGTTTCTTCCTGTGTCACATTGGAGTGGATTGGTATTACTTGGTTTCGTATCATTTTTCCATTCAAGCAGGTTTATTGAGCTTTTCTTCTGTATTACACGTGTTAATTCCAGTTAATTTATAGGTTATGACAACCTGCAGACTAATCTTCCTTGCAGCAGCAAAAGTGTTCAAGGGAAATATATAACAGTGGAAGGATGGAGACCACTGAAATTAAATAATTCAAAATTCGTAAGAGAAATGGGAGCTGTGAATAGATGTCTAAGAATGCCTGTGTACCTTCCAGCAAAGATGGTATTATGTAATAGTTATATAGGTGAAAGTATCTGGTATGATATAAATATAGTTAAATGGTTTTCTCTAGTTCTTAATGAATCATGCATATATTAAGTCATATTTGTTTTCTATCTCTTTCTAGTTGATTCTGATTTTCTAAAATCATTTTTATTAATCCATGAATCTTGTAAAGCATATGGTGCTACACCAAGCCGATACATGACCTTTTTACATGTGTATTCTGCCATTAGTAGCAGCAAGAAAAAAGAACTATTAAAAAGACAAAGTCATTTGCAGGTACAACATTGGTGATCTTGAATTATTTTATCTTTATACAGGAAACAAGGGTTATGTATATCACAGTCCATGTTGCCTATGGCATATATTTACTATAAACACAGATTGTACTGTATTAAATGCTTTAAAACAGTCTCTTACCTACATATATTACCTACTAGCTTATTGTAAATAGTTTTGTATTTTTTTATTGTTGTTGTTCAGTAATTATTCCTTTTCTTCACTCTGTGGTATTTATGTGCTTTTGGTAACTCGTGGTAATGTCTTTAAAGGTCTCTTTTACATAAAAACATTTTTAGAAATTCAGAAATGCCTATTATTAATTAAAACCTAACATCCAAGATAATGCTTTACAATACCCTTTAAAATTAAAGTTGTATTTTATAAAGTAATATTTTTATCTGTCAGTTCATTTAGTACATTCTGAATAGTTTTCTTATGTATTTCACTAATTACAGAGCTTAAACTTAAATGTATCAGTGAAATGCCAGCCTCAGAAGTTGTCAGAGAGCATTTTTTCCTCTCCAAAATTCTAACTTCTCTTTGTTAGCAGAGTAAACTAGTATCCATCTTAATTAACGAAGTTATCTTTATCCTTTTTAATGATTGTCTTTCATTTATATTAAGCCACCAACTCTTCATGCTTTAGAGGGCTAATTTCCCGATTTAGTTCTCCATGGTGCTATGGGTAAATTACTTAAACTTGCTGAATTGCAACTTAATTGGGTCAGTTGTGTGTGTGTTAGATAAAATATACACATAAAGAACCAGCATGATTCCTGTCCTCTATGTTGGATACACAATAAATACGTGTATATTCTCTTTTTTGCCATTACTATCTTCCCAAGTCTTTTGATTTATTAGATGACAAAAACCAACTCATATTATAGAAGAGAGGGAATATTTTTCATGTCCCTTCCTTAGATTATTCATGGTCAGGGAATGGGGTGCCATCAAAGCCAGGCCAGGGTCAAATGACCAACTGAAGAATAGATAAGGCATTTTGAATGATATGTGAGGCAGTCTGTCATAAAAAAAGGTAGCTTGGACAGACAACCAAATCATGTCCATTATAAGAAGAGTGGCCCTTGAATCCTTTTACCCAATCAGTGAGATTGAAAAATGGAAAAAGTTTACTGAGTTATTTCTTGCTCTCTATTTTTTCTTCTATATAATGCAGTGGGTAAAAATCCCACTATCAAATATGTGTTGATCTGTTTGGCTTTGTGGTGTTGCTTTAAACTCTCTTTTTCTTTTAAGCCTTTTTGTAGTTTTTTACTATATCTTAGTGGTTATACAATTGAATAAATCATAGAATTGGTAATAAAAAACTAAGTCCACTTGAAAATGTTTTATATGTGCACATTTACAATTTGACTCTTTCTTACAGGCTTTATTTACTGTATTGTGTATAAAATTCATTTAAAAAAATAATGTCAATCATTATTTTGTTGATGTAGGCTGGGGTATTTAAACTGAATGAAGCTAAAGCTCTGGTGGATGAACTGAACCAAAAAGCTGCAGAACAAAGCGTATTACTTAAAACTAAGCAAGATGAAGCAGATGCTGCCCTTCAAGAGATCACAGTATCAATGCAGGTAATGTTTAGAGTGAGCAAGGAAATGCATAAATGCAAAAAAATGCATTTATGTCTGTGAGTATGAAAAATAACATTTTATATGGATTTAAAAAATATTTATTGTCTGTTCTGTCAGACTGATATTATTGTGTACTTGAACTTTCGTGGAAGACCATAATATTTTCCCATGTTGCTTTAAAATCATAACCATATTCTCAATTTACCATACACTAATTTATCTAAACCCCATAAATATAAAAATACAGACATTTAAAATTTTTATAGGTTTGTCTGTAGGTGACTTTGTTCACCCTCTGCTAGTTAAGTTGGTATTTCCTTTTATTTTTCTTAAAATTATCTCCTTCAGACTTCACAGGTTTACCCTGCCTTCAATATTCTAAAAATATACAAAATAAGTCTTTATTCACTTATATCCCCTTTTTGTCATTGCATTTCTTTTGTTGAACCCTTTAAACAAGACTTCTCTGAGTTCTTTCTTTGCCCAGGTATTCTTTTATGTCTGCCTGCCCTCAGGATGATCTTGCTCATTGCCTTACTTTTTGTTACAAACTACATACTGACTACCACCAAATCCATCTTTTTCATCCTTTAGTACCAGTCCCTCCTCTGAGCTTCAGATTCAGATATCCCGTAGGTCTTCTTGGGAGTCCCACGAGCATCACAATTTGAAACAGATGCAAAACCAGACTCTTAATTTTCCCTTCCTGTACTCCTTTCCTCAGGTTATGGCACTATAATATAGCTGTTTATTCAAGGCAGATCATAGAAATTATATTAGAATTCTGTTCTCTCAATCCTTACATCTAATGAATCATTAAATTCTGTTAGTTTTACCTCCATGATATGTCACAAATATGTTGCCTTGTCTCCATGTTGGTAACTATTAACCTTACTTCATGTCTAATGCCTCTTTTATTTCAACTAATGCCAATAATGATGAATCTAGTGTACATACTCAATTATTAAGGTAAATGGCACAAAAAGTCTTAATAATTAGATAGTTGGAGACTTTAAAGACTTACTATACATCTACATTAATCAAGGCAGTGTGATATTGGCATAATGATGGACAGATAGATCACTGTGGAGTCAGAAATAGAATTACACATATGTGGTCATTTGATTTTATACAAAAATGCCAATGAAATGGGGAAAGGTTAATCTTTTTTAAAAAGTGGTGCTGGAATATTTGGATATCCATGTAGAGAGAGGAAAGAAATACTACCTCAATTTACAACTTAAGTGAAAATTAACATGATCTGGATCATAGATCTCAACATACAACATAAAATTATAAAACTTTGGAAGAAAACATAGGAGAAAATGTTCATAATATTGGGTGAGGCAAAGATTTCTTAGGTGTGATATCAAAATAGAAGAAGAAAAAAGTTGATAAACTGGACTTCTTCAAAATTAAAAACTTCTGCTTTTTGAAGTGAATTCTGAAGAAATGAAAAGGCAAGTAACACACTGGGAGAAATGATTTACAAAATATGTATCTGACAGATGACTTGTATGCCGAATATATATAAAATATTAAAACTCAATAATAATTCTAAAAATTCCAATTTAAAAATGGGCAAAAGATTTGAACATACTGGTCATGAGAGAAGATAGAGGAAGGGCCAGTAAACACATGGAAAGATGCTCATCATACATAGTTAGAAATGCTATGTGATCCCCTTGTTTTAGTGTGAGACCTCATTCTAGTCCTTAGATGTTCCTGTCAGTCCACAGTCTAGATATTCTTTGACTTAATTTCTCTGAGAAGTCACTTTTTTCCCCAGACTTCTGCTAGTTAGGAAGAGGAGTGATATGACTCTTAAGAACTGCGTATTAAAATTTTTTTTTCTAAATATTCTGTCAAGACTTCAAAAAGCATCAGCTATTCTAAAATTTCCGTTAAATCACTTCAAGCATTCTCTCATAGAGCTTTCTGATGCGTTCATTCTGGACTGGGTGCCGCTTGTCCCGGTCGCAGCTGCCATCCTGAGATTAATTCATCATCATCTGGTTTACTACTGTTTCTGTGAAGTCTGTCCCAAAACCTCTCTGAAAGGAAACCTGGGAAACCAACTTTGAAATGGCTCCTGTGTGAACCTTTTGCCCTATGTTTGGTTGTTTACTTGGGTGCTGGGATAGTATTCTAGGTTGGAATACATTTTCTTCAGGACTTTGAAGGCATTGTTCCTCTTTCTTCTAACTTCCATTGTTGTGATTGAAACACTCAAAGCTTTTTAATTCCTGATTGCTTTGAGGTGCTTTTTTTCCCCTCTGTTGACCTCTTCCACATCTTTGTTTTCATTGTTCTGAAAATAATGATCATCTGCCTTGGTTTAGGTTTATTTTCATTCACTGTTTCAGAAACCATTTGGTTTCTTTCCACCTGGAAATATCTTCAGTTCTTAGAGAGTTCCTTATTCTTGTGATAATTCCTTTCACTCCATTTCTCTGTTGCCACTTTTTAGAATTCTTTTATTTTGACTTGGAGCTTTCTGGTCAGATTTTCTAATTTTCTTATGTTTTCTCAACCTTTTTCCTCTATTTTTTTGCTCTGTTTTCTTCAAAATTTCCTCAATTTTATTTTCTAATTCTGCTATTGAGGTTTTCATTTCTGTTATGCTATTTCTCAGGAGTTTTTTGTTTTTGTTTTTTTTTTAGCTTTAAATGTTTCCTTTGGGCAGTGTCCCTTTTTTTTTTTAATTTCATTATTGCAGTATCTCCACTTAGCTCTTAGGGGATATTTTATGAAATTTTCTTTCCCCCCAAATAAATATATTTTATTATTTATTTTTTACTACTTGGTTGCTTTTTCTCATTTATTCACAAAAGAAGCTTTCTTTTTGTGTCTGGTCATCTTCATTGGAAATCTGAATATGGGAAAGGGACTTATGTATTGTGAGCTTCACAAGAGGGTTATCTGGACTCATTTGAGTGACATAGTCAAAAGATTTCACCTGATATGTCAAAGTAAATCCATTGGCGTATAGGAAATTTTCAAAAGCAATAACATTTCCCAATGATTGATTGTTATGTTCATATTCAGTGTTTCCAAGATAATTTTTCAAGTGCCAAACTAAAATATCAGAAAAACAAACGTAATTTTCATACTGTAAAACCTTAACATAATTTTTTTCTCAAGGCATTTTGGAACCACATTAATATAAATATTTAAGTAAAGCAGTGTCTTGCCAATGGGTTTCAGCTCCGGGCAAGTTCACTATGGATTGAATGAGACCGAAAAATGACAATGGAGCGTTCTTGTAGTGAAAGGGTTTATACTCCGCTTCATTCCCACAGTGGCAGGTCAGTCACTAGAATCCCATTCACTCAGTGAGTCTGCATGCAGCAAGCCTGTCTCTACCTCTGGGCTTCTCTGCCCTGTAGCCGTCTCAGTCTCTGTCCTCAGCACTGCTACCACTCCAGTCTCTGCTCTCCTGCAGCCATGCAGCTGTGCCGCCATGTAGAAGCCCAGAGCACTGGGCGGACTTCTTATATAGTCAGTAACAACGTATTGTCCACACACGTGTAGTGAACTAGCAGAGCAGGGCCATGTGAGAATACTGGCCATAGGAACCTTCACTTTACCCACAAGCAGCTAGCCATTTTTTTTATTAATATAATTTATTTTATTATCATTAATATACAATTACATGTGCAATATTATCGTTATGAAACTACCCCTTCATCAGGTCCCCCCAACCAACCCCATTACAGTCACTGCAGCTAGCCATTTTTATTGTTAAAAAAACCTGTCAGTATTTCTTAACTTTAAAAGTAATTTGAAATATGAAAAAAGTGAAAGCTACATAAAGGATAATCCTATTGAAAATTGAATGTTTACAAAAGGAAAATATTCAACATTATGTGTGCCTGTGTACTATCAGACTAATCAACTTTAGTAACAAACTGACCACTGCGCTACTCCTTTTTCTGGGCTGTTTTGTGAAGAGATTTGTCTTGCCTGAGGGTTTCAGCCCCAGGCAAGTTTGCTATGGATTCAGTGACAGAGAAATGATAACGGAACGTTCTTAGAATAAAAGCATTTATACCTACCTAGCTTTATTCTCACAGCAGTAGGTCGAGCACTAGAATCACATCTGTATCCAGCAGTCTGCGGGGGCCATCATCCACCTCCTTCTCTGCCTCCCCCAGAACACTGGGCAGAGCTCTTTATAGAGTGACTCAGTCTATAATAGCTCGTTGCCTACTGGTGTGGGAGCATTGCCTAGCAGTGAGCCAATTATAGATAGCATCAAGTAATTAGGGTCAGCTGAGGATCCTGGCCAGAAGAATATCCATTTTCCCCCACAAGGTTTTTCTAAAGCCATTGCTAATTGTATTGCCTAGCAAAGACCCAGAGGAATAACTGTTCATCTCATATTATGTTCATAATTTTAGTTAATTATAAATAGCATATTTTTTATTTTTATTTTATAAAGGCCAGGAGAGAGAGCTTAAATACAAAACTAACTTCTAAACCTTACAACTGTAGGTTTATGATATAAGGAAAGTACAAATAAAATGCTATAAGAACTCAGAATAGGGATCACTTCCAATTGGAAGAGCAAGTTAATAAAAGAAGGAACATATCAGCTGGGCCTTTCAGGATGATTCTGATATGTGGAGATGGAGAAAATAACTTCCCTTATTGAGGAGCAGAAGTAAAGATACAAAGGTGAAAATGCTTGTGGAATATGGAAAATCCAATTGAGCTGATGTGTAAGGTACTTCAAGTAACAGCGGGATATAAGGAAAAGTTGGTTGGGTCAGTGAATCTCAATTTTGGCTGTAGATTGGAACCACCTGCCAAGTATTTAAAATTTTCTGTGCCCTACCTTCACCCAAGTTAAGTGTATCAAATATTAAGCAATAGTGTCTTGCCAATGGGTTTCAACCCCAGGCAAGTTCACTATAGATTCAATGTGACCAAAGAAATGACAGTAGAACGTTCTTGGGGTGAAAGGGTTTATTACCCGGCTTGTTCTCCAGGCACTAGCATCTCTGCCTTGCCCAGAGCACTGGGTCGAGCTCTCTATATAGCGCAATAATAGCTTATTGCCTGTGGGTGTGGAAGTGGTAGCCTAGCAACAGGCCAGTTACATCATCAGGTTGTTTAAGTTCAGTGGAGATTCTGGCCATAGGAACCCCAACTTCCCCACAAATAGGACACCAGATAGTAGTTTTTTAAATCTCCCTAAATGATTATAATTAGGAACTACTGTTTTAAGGACTCTTGAAAGGGTTCTTGAATAATTTCCTAATTGGTTTTTCAATTAGTAAAAATAAACCAAATACAAACACTCATACTATTCAAGTGTTTTTATATATGTGGGACCCTTGATGTTTACATTCATGAGCAGTCATATTTTATTAATATATAATTCAGTGCCCTTTGAATCTTTACAAATTTTTGTTCATGTATTTGCCATATTATTGTGTCATGATTTCAGTTAATTTTTGTGTAAATACAGAAACACAGAATTCTAATACACTATAGCCTCTAAGAATTATTAATCTCTACTGTTAGAATTATGGGAGACTTTATTTTTAGTGTTCTCATTTGTGAAATGAGGGTAATAGTATTAACCTCTCTGGGTCATTTGTTGCAAGTGTGTGGAGAAAGTGAAGGTTCCTGTGGCCAGGATTCTCATCTGGCCCTGGTCGGCTTGCTCACTACACACACGTGGACAATAGGTTGTTGCTGACTCTATGTATAAAGAGCTCCACTCAGTGCTCTGGGCTGCACGGCTGCAGGAGAGCAGAGACTGGAGTGGTGGCAGCGTGGAGGACAGAGACTGAGACAGCTGTAGGGGCAGAGAGGCCCAGAGGCAGAGACTGGCTTGCTGCATGCAGACTCACTCTGAATGGGTGGGATTCTAGTGACTGACCTGCCACCGTGGGAATAAAGTTGGGTATAAACCTTTTCACTCCAAGAATATTCCATTATTATTTTTTCGGTCTCATTGAATCCATAGTGAACTTGCCCGGGGCTGAAACCCACTGGCAAGACAAAGTGTTAAAAATGTTGTCTTGCCAGTGGGTTTCAGCCCCGGGCAAGTTCACCATGGATTCAGCGTGACCAAAGAAACGACAGTAAAACTTCCTTGGGGTGAAAGGGTTATGCCCAGCTTTATTTCCACCATGGCAAGTCAATCACTAAAATCCCGCCCACTCAGAGCGAGTCTGCACACAGCAAGCCAGTCTCTGCCTCTGGGCCTCTCTGCCCGCACAGTCATCCTGCACAGCCATCCTTGGGCCTCTCTGCCTGCACAGCTATCTCGCACAGCCGTCCTCTGGGTCTCTGTCCTCGGCACTGCCACCACTCCAGCCTCTGCTCTCCTGCAGCCATGCCACTGCGTCACCCAGAGCACTGGGTGGAGCTTTTTATGTAGTGTCAACAACAATGCATTGCCCACACATGTGTAGTGAGCTAGCCAACCAGGGCCAGGTGAGACTCCTGGCCACAGGAACCCCCGTTTTATCCACATATGTGTTATGATTATATTCTAAATTGTGCATTTCTTACTTGTTTCATTTCTGTGTAACAAGTATTTATTGCTTTGCTATTCAGAAAAAAATTAAAGCATAGAAACTTCCTGATAGTAAATATAAATTATATCATTGATTTCCCAGGCATTTTAGAAACTCTCATGTCAACTGATATTAGAAAAGCATTTAATAAAAAATGTTATTTTAAAATAACTTATATTTTTGGTATCATGCTTTTAAATATTGAATGCATTATATGATTGAAATGCCATATAATGCCATTTAAATATTGCTATAGGATGCAAGTGAGCAAAAGACAGAACTTGAAAGACTAAAGCACAAAATAGCAGAAGAAGTTGTTAAAATTGAAGAAAGAAAAAACAAAATTGATGATGAATTAAAAGAAGTACAAGTAAGTTAAAAAAAAGGAAACATTTTAAGAGCCATTTACATTTTTGATTACTGATTGTATATAGGAGTTTAAACATTTGTGAAGTTATTTTCTAATCATATTATCAAATATGGCTTTCAACTAGAATATTATTTATAAAAGAGAAGCAGGAAGGAAAATCTACCAGAAGTAAGCAAATTAACTGATGGTAATAAAAAAATGTTTGCTTTCCATGATCCGTGTTGTTTTAATTATAGCCGGAAAAAAATGTGTTATAGATAAATTAAGTCAAACTCTTTTTTCTCAAGACTTGACTAAATTAGCCAACTAGTTTTAGAATGTAAAGAGCCTCTTGAAAATGGCAGATTATCTCAAAACAAGTTAAATCTTCCAAATTAGATTGTTGTGGTTATTATGGCAAGAAGTCTTACTCTCAACTTAAACATTTTATACTTTGTGTGTTTTAGAGCATTTTGATATTTGAAGAGAAGGGATATTAGTAACAAGTCATTTTTAATAAAATGACAAGTATTTAATAATTTGTAAAGACACATTTTCTCATATGTGTGTGTGTATCTGTATATATATATATGTATTTGCAAATAAAAATGCCCTTTTTGTCTTTCAGCCTCTAGTCAATGAAGCTAAGCTAGCAGTTGGAAATATTAAGCCAGAATCTCTTTCAGAAATTCGCTCACTGCGTATGCCACCTGATGTAATCAGAGACATTCTTGAAGGAGTTTTAAGGCTGATGGGTATCTTTGACACATCTTGGGTGAGCATGAAAAGGTAAGTTTTGAATTTGTGAAAAATGTTATTTCATTAATGAATTGCACATTATTTCATAGTTTTAATATTGCTAATATTGTTTTTCAAACTGAATTTCATCTAAGTACCTAGTTATACTCTTCACCCTGATATTTAAAATATTCAATGTAATCATGTCAAGATCTATATTTTCTTTTCTTCATAAGTGATTATTATTATTATTATTAAACATGTCAAAGGAGGAGAAAAGGAATGCCTTAATATCTTTAAGGAGATCTCAGTAAATGCAATCATTCATTTGATCCTCACAAGTACAGATCATTGCATTTACTGTGACTTACTGATGCAGAAAACATCGTCAGTGTTCTCGAAGAGTCTGGCAGAGACCGAGAGAGACAGAGGATGAGACTGAGAGCCCACCAAATAATATGAGAGATGTAAACTGGGAGAGAAAAGCCTGCGTATTAGTTAAATATGCAACCATATAGCTTCAGGTTTCACATCACAATGGTATTGTGGTTTGCGCTGATACTCAATTCCATTTTAGAGTTTAGTGATAGTAAGAGTCCTTTTTCCATGTAGAGATAGGAGAGATTTAGTCTGAGGAAGCACTTTTAAAATACCTTTCTTAGAAAGGAGTCAGAAGATTTTCTTACATATTGTACAAATGAATACCCAGTAGTTCACATAAAGGGATGTGGGTAGAATAAAAGGATGGTAATTCCTTCATTTCACTGCTCCAGATTATTCACAGAACAATAGAAAAACCGTTATGCGTCTTGTTGGTGTTCTTCATTGTTATCTATAAAAAATGGCAGTATGTTAGAAGCTTAAATACCTTAGCACCCTTTTTGTGTTAACTTATAGATTAAAAGTATTGCATACACCATTTTGTTAAATTGATATTTTTGTCAGAAATAGCAAAATTTATTTAGCCTCATTTGAAGTAATATGCTTTAATTTTAGTTTTCTTGCAAAAAGAGGTGTGAGAGAAGACATAGCAACCTTTGATGCACGAAATATTCCGAAGGAAATAAGAGAGAGTGTTGAAGAACTTCTTTTTAAAAACAAAGGATCTTTTGATTCAAAGGTAATTTTTAAGTTATGCCATAAATTCCCTTCCCAACTTTATAATAATCTACTTGTTAAAATGTGCTGATTTATCAATTGTTTAGAGAAAACTAAAAGTTAAACAAGATAAGCTGTAGGTATTATAAGAAGGACACATTCACCAGCAGATTTAGGCAAACTAGAAGCTTGGTTGGTGGAGTGGATATTCATTACCATAAGTAGTTTTTGAATTTGCTCTCTGCTGCCAGTGTAAGTTCTCCATCCATCATTTTTAACTTCTAACTTGTCTGGTATGCTTTTCTTTCTTCCTGTGTACTTGCCATACAATAACAGATATCTGTGTTATGATACTTGTATCTAATTTTAATATGTGTTAGACTGCTTGTATCTAATTTTAGTGAATAATCTAAATTCCATGATTCTGATATTTTTTTAGATTCCTTATTCAAAATGTTATGTACATCTTCTTTGACACTAAAGCACTGGTTTCAAAACTACTTTTATCTAATAGAAATGCATCCCATGAATAGAAGAGAAAGAATTGATGCTTGAACATTGTTGTGGACAGATATATATTCATTATAAGTGTGACTAATAGAGTACATATGTTGATAAAATACGACTTTATTAAAGACTGTGATTCATATTTATTTAGAAACAAAAAGTATATTAAAATACCAATTCATTTTATTTTTATTTTAGCTCTAAACAAATACTTCATTTTTGGGAATTATTCAATAAATGCTTAATAAAATATATTAGAATTAACTTTGATTTTATTTGAAATTAAGTTAGGATGCTGGATAACTTCTGATGGATTTTTCAGAATGCTAAGCGGGCCAGTACTGCAGCTGCTCCTTTGGCTGCCTGGGTTAAAGCAAATGTCCAGTATTCCCATGTCTTGGAACGAATTCAGCCTTTGGAAACTGAACAGGCAGGATTAGAATCGTAAGTGATACATAAAATATACACAATTCTAACCTTTACTTACTTTCAGCAATTTTATGACTTAGTTATATTATAATCGTTTATTTAAGATTTATTTCTTGTCTACAACTAGAGGCAGCTGACATTAAAACATATAAAATGAATTAACTGAGAAAAGAAAAAGCAACTAGAAGGAGATGGGTAGCCCAAGCAACTCACTTTTTCCTAACCATTATTATGTTGTTGGAAGGATAAGTTGGTAGAAGTTCCTTTAGAAAGAGTCAAAGTTTTATAAAGGGATATTGTTAAAGAGCAAAAAATGGAAATTTAGTACTTTCGTATTTGTTTTTTCCTTCTAAGTTCTAGAAAATATTTGGTATATATCTTCCAAAACGTCTGGGCATATAGAGAGAAAATTTAACCATTTACTTTCAGGGCTTAAATTTTTTAATTTGCTATTGTTACTAAGTCAGCATTGCATTTTATCTCATTAGTTCTAACTGTAGACTAAGGGTACATTATGTTCTTGACTGTTTAATTTTTGACATTATTCTTATTCTAGACAAGATTTTTAGCCACCTAAACCCTGTTAATTTTCTCAAAGTAATTATGGGAAATTTTGTGTTAAGTCATATTAAATGTGTATAGTATTTTGACCATAGAAATACTTTTCACAGCAGAGCCGTATCATGTTTTGCGAATGTACTGTGAAGACCCTGCTGTCCTGTGGTGGTTCTCAGAGTGTAGTCCCTGAGCAGCAGCATCACTGGGGAACTTGTTAAAAGCGCACATTTTGAGCTTCTTCCAAACTTACTGAGTTGGATACGCTGGGGGGTGAGGCCTTACAGTGTGATTTGACAAACCTTCAAGTTAATTTGTGCAGTGGCCAAATGCCCAGCAGTAGGAAGCAGTGTGGAATGGCCGGCCATTAATGGCTCTCTCAATATTTGTGGGTATCTGGAGGAGGTCAGTCAGTTCCCCAGAAGAATCCTCCTGACTTCTGCCTAGTGTGTGGGCAGGGATGGATGGGGGTGGGGGAGGAGACAAGCTTGTCTTCCAGGAATGTGTCAAGAGGACAGTCTGCTCTCAGTGGGGGAGAAAATCCGAGGTGAAACTTTTTATATCAACTTAATCAAGTAATCCTTTGTATTTAGCTCTGTTATATCAGAGATACCTGTTGTCTACATTTCCTGAGTATTTTGGAATTCTTTTGGCTTCTCTTCCTGCACTTGTTTAACTTTTGGCTTTTTGCATTCTATTAGGTCAGTTACCACTTTTAAAACTATTAAATTATTCTTTTGCAATACTTTTCTCTTTCATTCTCTTTCCCCTTGTGCATGTACACTTTTTTTATTCTCTTGGTTTCATTTTGGTAAGGTTTTAGAGGGATAGAAGATAAATGAGTATGTTTAACACTTTTATTCAGAAGTCTGCATGCACAGTGTTTTTAAATATAGACTCGAAGTGGTATGGTTAAGTCAAAGAATGCACTTTTAATTTTAGAATTTCTTTTCAAATAAAATTCTACTAATGTCATAACTATTTAGGTATAGTTTTCATTGTCATTTATTTGCTGTAAGGTTACATTTTATGGTGTTATTGCTACTTTTTGTTGATATCTAAAATAGAATGACTTAACTTGGATTGTATTTTAGAAATTTGAGGAAAACTGAAGGCAGAAAAAGGAAACTAGAGGAGCTTCTTAATTCTGTTGGTCAAAAAGTATCAGAACTCAAAGAGAAGTAAGTTTTAAAATGTATTTTGGATGTTTGAAAACATACCTCACGTAATTTTTTTAATTTTGAGAATCTTTTTGTGATTTATCACTCTAAAATGGGGAAAGTTGTAAAATAATACAGGAGGTACTCCTTTTAAAATTTTTTTGTGGGAAGAAAAATATTAAAGTCTCCATTTATATATTCTTCACTATAAATATATATATATATATATATATATATATATATACACACATTCCCAAAAATTAGAGTATTGAGAAGAGAAATTGAATGTAATACTGAGTGTTTACATTTGATATTGATATTCCCATTTCATTATTATTTTGACTTTAAGATTTTAGACTCCATTATTTCAGATGGTGCTCTAGGACCACTTACTCCATAATCTTCTTCATTGTAGATGATGATGTTAAAAAAATTCTGTTCTTTTAACTTTGTACTTTTTAGGGTTCAAAAAATATTCTTCATGCAAATGTTGTACTCAAATTTAAGGACCACTTATGAATATTATTAACATAAAACCTTTCATATGCCTGCAGGTTCCCGTGGTTGCTGTTTAGTGTAGGATAGAAAATATTGGTATAAGAATTATTATAAATAAATATGGAAGCATTTTCTTTTAAAAATTGTGAAGATTGGAAAAGTAGAGACTATGCAGTTAAATATAGTATATGTTATCTATTACTTTGTTTTATGAAACTATTCACTTTTCTAAAAACACATTTTTTCTCAAGTGGTGTGTTACATTTCCTTTTTTTTTCTTACGGAAGATATTCTTTATATATAAACAGGAAACAGTTATCTCTTTTATATTTATATATATATTTACTTTAAGAGGGAAAAAAACAAAAAGAAAACATCAAACCCATAAATCCAGTGTGTTCAATATTGTTGAATAGTTTTTTATGTTAGATATATAGGAAAGAAATCATCTCTCTTTCTTCCTGTAATTAGAGAAGTATAAGAAAAATAATGTGTTCTCTTCAGTGTCATATGCTGAGGATTAGTATATAATATTCAACTAACTGTCAAATATTTACTGAGTAGTTAGCATATGGTAGCAATGTTCTGACTCCATTTATTAGATGTGACAGGTGTTGTAGTAGGCATTTTACATATTTATATTTTTTACTACTTACTACTGAGAGGTAAATATTCTTCCATTTTATAGCTTAGGAAGTTTTCTTTGCCTAAATTGAGAGGTTAGTAAATGACTAAGCTAGCAGTAGATCCTAGATTTAACTTAATTTTAAGTAAAACAGAGTGACATTTTACATTTTACATTTCATTATCAAGAATGAATTAATGCGGTTAACATGTGGTTACTTATGATCCTTAATTAAGACTTAATTGACTAAAGATTGTGAGGGACAATCTTATTTTCTTGGATATTTACAAAGAATAAGGGAGTTGAAAAATAAGCATGACCTATAAATTTTAAAATTCTAATTGACAAAATTGAAATATTTGCCATTTTTAATACAAGCTGTACAGAAATGTGCAAGTTAATTTAATTCAGCAAATATTTATCTCAAAACCATATACAAGGTATAGTATGAGTTGTTGAGGTGAATAAATATGAAGTCCATTTTTGGATCTGGAACAGAGCTGTCCAATGGAACTTTATGACGTGATGCATATATTCTATAATCTGTCACCATATCCAGTATGGCAGCCACTAGTGATACGTGGCGACATAGCACTTGAAATGGGGCTGATAAGACCAAGGGATTGAATTTTAAATTATATTTAATTTAAATTAATTTAAATTTAAATAGCCACATGTTGCCAATAACCATATCGGACAACTCAGTTTAGAATCTTATGTCTAGGGGAGAAAGGAATTGGGCACTTAGGCAATAAGATGTACTGTAAAGCACATGGAACTTAATAACAGACACATCGTATATGAATTTTAGATCCTCTACTGATTATTGGTGAGACTTGTGCAATAATCTGTTTAAGTTTCAATATTTATAAAATAAGAATTACAGTACTTATTTCGAATTGTTTTGATAGTTAAATTACCTGCTGCTTTTTTTCTTTTTTTGATGCTTAGTACAATCCTGGTCATTTTGTAGACAGTTACATATTTACTGAGGGACTAAGTAATCATGTGTAATATTACTATTATATTTAATAAAAAAATTTGTATAAGTATTTTTTAAAGAAAATAAAAAGATTTGTAAACTTTGGCAAATGGGCATATAGGGAGAGGCTATATATATATATAATATATTATATATAATGGACTGGATATTTGGGGTGAGTTTTTAATTTTTTAAAATATTTTTGATAAGTGAATGAGGGAGTTAGAATGAGGGATGAGGTAAGAATAAGGACAGGGCTGGAAGATATTATTCTAGGTAAATAGAACATGCAGAGGAAGGGCACAGCAGATAAAGGCTAGGGCATTTTCTGAGAATATTAAATTCTTCAGATGTTGAAATATAGTGCTGGACTGAAATAGAATGAAATAAAACCCAAAGATTGGACCAGTCTTATGACAGGGCTGTGACTGTCACCTGGAGAACTTGGTACATATGTAGTAGGACATGAAGGCCCTTTGAAAATGCTACACTTTAAACTCTATGTGTTGGTATATGTGTCTGTTCTATTAATGATATCTCAAACACAAATATTATCAGTCTTATCTTTAATTCAATTCTCATATAATAAATAGTCAACTTTACTTCCTAAGGATAATTTAATCAAATCTATATCAAACCCCTTTGTATTTAATAAAATTTGAATGTTTTTATAGATTTCAGAGCAGGACTTCAGAAGCTGCCAAACTTGAAGCTGAAGTAGGCAAAGCACAAGAAACGATTAGAGCTGCGGAAATATTAATCAGTCAGCTTGACAGAGAACACAGGAGATGGAATGCACAGGTTTGTTTGAGAGAAAGAAGGCATAAAGAAGATTCCTTTAAAACACAGGAAATCTATAATGTAGTGAACTTGTTAAAAAAAATAAAAAGGAGAGAAATATCCATGAACTTTCAGCTGGCTTAGGATAGATGATACAAATGATCTGGATATTAATGATCACTATGTGAATTAATCTTTAAGCAAAGTATCTTTATATGAATGGATTTTAGACAAAGCAATCTATTCCTCTTTTGGTTATCTATGCTGGGGAAGGGCAGGGATGAAGATGAGTTGATGGAAAATTTAGTACTCATCAGAAATTTTTTTGGACTTAGGTTTACCAGGACACTAATCTTAGGATTTGACACTGTTGGCCATTTGTTTCTTTCATTGTATTATTTTGGCTTTGTTAAATACTCTTTTATTATGGCTTTTTTGTGTTTTGAGTGTGTTTGTTTGCTTTTCTTTAACCAGTTAGATTTCTTCCCTCACCAATTATCTGGTCATTCAATAATGTTTGATTAACCTCAGTATTCCCTTCCTCACTTCCTTTCTTTGTAAATATTCCAGGATTATCTCATCCAGTTTTAAGAATATCACCTGTCCTGAAATTACAGTTTGGAATTTGCATTTGATTGTCAAAGGAACTGAAATACAACATGTCCAAATTAACTTATTTTCTTTTTCTCATCCCAAATCCTTTTTATTTCCTATCTCTCATGAAGCATCTTTCTTCTACACATTAAAACTAAAAACATGCGGTTGTCTTAGACTCTTCTTTGTTTACTTATCCTACCCACTTGCAAATATCTCTCATATTTGTCTTCTGTGTTCAATGCCAGTCCTTTTCTTTTTTTCACCTGAATTCTCCTCACTTGTTTCCCTCTTATGTGACCCTTTAATTAGTCCATTCTTCATTTGTCAGCTGAATCATCTTTCTAAAACCCGGGCTTATTACATTGGTCACGACCCTTTTTAAACATTTTCAGTGGCTCATTATTTCCACTGGTTAAAACAAAAGCTTTTCATGGCATGGGGAGCCTTTCACAATCTTTCTCCCCCCAATCTCTATTTTTATTACTTCTGTATTACTACTCTTTCTGCAAACTTATGTTTTAGCCACACTGTGCTTATGCTTTCAACTAATGAGTGTCCATGCTTCATCTTTGTTATTTTTGCTATTTTTGTTTGCTTTTCACTGTAACCACCAGTCTCTTCTCTTTCTCTATTTCTGTTTTGTTCTTTTTTTGTTTTGTTTTTTAAAATTCAACATATAAATGAAATCATATAGTATTTTTCTTTTTCTGCCTGGTTTATATCACTTAACATAATACCCTCTAGGTCCATACATGTTGTTACAAATGGCAAGGTTTCTTTGTTTTTTTTTTATGGCTGAATAATACTCCATTGTATGTATATACCACATCTTCTTTTGATTCATCTATTGATGGTCACTTTGGTTGCTTCCATATCTTGGCTATTGTAAATAATGCAGAAATAAACATAGGGGTGCTATCTATATCTATTCAAATCAGTGGTTTTGTCTTCTTCAGGTAGAGTCCCAGAAGTGAAATTGTTGCATCATATGGTACTTCTATTTTTTCTTTTTTGAGGAATCTCCATACTGCTTTCCACAGTGGCTGTACCAATTTACTTTCCCACCAACAGTGTAGGAGGGTTCCTCTTTCTCCACATCTTCACCAGCATTTTTTGTTTCTTGTCTTTTGAATATTGGTCATTCTGACTGGTGTGAGGTGATAGCTCATTGTGGTTTTGATTTGCATTTCCCTAATGATTAGTGATATGGAGCATCTTTTCAAGCGCCTGTTGGCTGTCTGTATGTCTTCTTTGGAAAAATGTCTATTCAGGTCCTGTTCTCATTTTTTAATTGGGTTATTTGTTTTTTTGGTGTTGAGTTGTGTGTCCATGCTTTATCTTTGTTTTATGTCTTTGCTCATACTCTCTGTATCTTAATCATATTTTACAAAGTTTTGCTAATTCATACTATTTAACTGAGTTTGGGATAAAAGTTGTGTTTTGATTAATATCATTAAGAACTTTCAATGACAAAGTACATACATCTTTACAATTACATAGGGATTCCATATTTTTTTGATATCGTCATAGTCTGAGGTCATGTTTATTTGACAGTTATATTAAAAACAGTGGTTATTACTTTAAACCAATGAATTTTTTTTACAGTCAAAATTCTAACCTATGAATCTGTAGTTTTTTTCCCATAACATATCCATACATCACTCTCTTTCTCTTTTTTTCCAGGTTACAGAGATAGCAGAGGAATTAGCTACTCTTCCTAAAAGAGCCCAACTAGCTGCTGCATTTATTACATATCTTTCTGCTGCTCCTGAGGGTCTGAGAAAAACCTGTTTGGAAGAATGGACCAAGTCAGCTTTTCTTGAAAGTTTGTATTTAGTTATTCATGAATTTGAAATTTCAGTGTACTAAAAATGCATCTCTTGATTTTTGTCATTTTACTTTTTTTAAATGAGGAAATTTTCTGTAAGTAAAAGATACCCATTGCTACTTCATATTTGCCATATTTAATAAATATCCTGAATTGTTTTATAGTGATTTTTCTATTGTTAAAATCACTATGACATGGAGACCTGAATTATTGAATAATTGTGAAACTGAATTATTTTCCATATTGTATGAATTAATTTAATTATTTTAATTTTTGCACTAATTTCATATCATAAGATGAGATGTAGGAACTCAGAATTTCTTGTGAATTTTGTGATTTTCACAAATTATAGTTGTGAAACATTCATTTAATAGAAGAAATATAAACTGAGTTCTATTCCCTTGCACTTTTATTATTTTAACCTTTTTCTCCTTTGCTTCTGGTGCTAAATAGGGAAGAATGGATTATGTATTAAGGATGGTCATGATACTTTTATTTGAGTATATTCTATATAGTTTTATTCCCTTTTCTCTAAGTACAAGCTCATTGTCACGACCTAATAGTGTTATCTTTAACTTTTCAGAATTTGATCTGAGGAGATTTCTTTGTACTGAAAGTGAGCAGTTAATTTGGAAAAGTGAAGGCCTCCCGTCAGACGACCTTTCTATAGAAAATGCTCTTGTTATCTTACAGGTAATTAATGGATTTTAATTTTCTCATTAAAAGTGTTTCTTTTGAAGCTTGCTCTATGAAGCACCTTCTTTAAATTCTTAGGCTTTCATAGTTATTCTTTTCCTAGTTAATATAGAAGTGAAAATATTTTGCTAGTGAAAATCCATTTATGATTCAGTTGATGAATCTATAATTTTCAGTATGATTTATTTTTGCATTAATGTAAAAGTTTAAACTAAAAGTGGCATTATTTGATTGCAAAATATTCTAAATTGAGCTTCATAATAATAAAATAAATATTTCAGGGATTCTTGAGTCATTTGGTTGTATAGTTCCTTCATCTAGAGTGTATGATTTTTTATTTTTATTTTGTTTTGCAAAACAATGTTATATAAAGTGCAGATGAGGTAAATTTTGAGTTATAAGTTAGAGATGACAATATGCATATTTTGGAAAATTGTTTTTTCACATTGTATATGTTTCCCAAAAGTCATTATTTAAACTGGAAACTATTAAAACCTTTTTAGCAGTGAATGTGAAAACAGAATTCCAAGTCATGCATACAAACAAGTAAATCATTTCTTTGAATGAGGTTTGATTTTTACCATTAACTTGGTTTACCTTTCTGTGGTGGAACTTGGAAGATAATTTTTCCCCCTTGATAATGTGACTTTATGTTTTTCTGCTCTTTCTATCTCAATAGCTTATAACACCAGTTTTTCTTTCCTCTCTGTAACCCCTCTAACTTGTAACTAAAAACTTACCTCATCTGCACTTTATATAACATTGTTATAAAAATGACAAATAAGCCCCCACACCATTTCCTTATTCCATGATTCCAGTTCAGAGAAAGCATGAATGTTAAATGCTCTTTAGGTAACGTAAGCCACAGTATTACAATGTTTGTATTGTAGGCCCTATTCATTCATTCCTGGATAAATTTCATTCTATTAGAACTATTAATCAGCTAATATACTTTGGCTCATTACATTGGTGTCTTACTGGTGAGAGTTGCTGACCGAAGATTTAACCATTGTGTCTTCTTTTAATTTGATTTGGCTTCTTTCTTAGTTTATTTTTTAAACATATTTTATCATTTTTCACACTAGAATTACAAATCTGGACCTCTTAATGTGTATGTAAATAAATTCATGCAAACTGTGCTTTTTGTCATATTTGTCATTCCTTCCCCAAAGTTTCATAATCACCTCTTCTTCCTTTTTCAGTAATTCAAGAAAGCAATCATTTGCAGATTTAAAAAACACACAATTTAAGTATTTTTTAAAATTCCATAAGAAATTAAGGGAGATGAGCCTTTAGAAGAGACGTATTTATCACAATAATTTGTATTTTTTAGTGATGATAGTAACTGAAAATTTTACTTTTGTATTCTGAAATTGTCTTTCATGATGAATACAGGGAAAATTGTTTTTGAAAATAATTTTAGTAATAAACTTAGATTTATTTCATATTTAGTGTTGCCAAGTTTCTTATATGCATTCATATGACAAAAAAATTTGGAAAAAATTTGTTAGGGTAATTATTTTGTTAAAATGAATTTGCTATTATGGTCCACACTCAGTTCTCAAGTATACTAGATTTATAATAAGCTGTTGAAGTTAAGGGTGTGATTGTATAGTATTTGTCTGTAACATCTCATTAGCATCACCATGTGATTGATGTCTGTGAATCTGGATCTCTCAACATATACAAACAGGGTTTCTGGGAAATCTTCTCTGAGAAAAAATGGCTAGGAATGATGAATAAATATGTATTTGATTCTGAGATACATCTTCTTCATAACTATTCTAAGAATTTTTCTGAGATTCTATATCTCAGTGGAGGCTTTCCCACATTCAAGGTCTGTAATTGCTTAATCATTTATTGGTGCTAAGAAAAGCCTTTTGTGTCTAAAGTTATTCCTTTGTTTATCTTAAAAAGATGCTTAAAATTCTCATATTAGTGTTAAGCTAACTATTGAAGGACACATATTGTCTGGGAGAGAAAAAGTTAAATAATTATCTACCATTGGCCTTGTAACAAGAATTCACTTTATTACCTTTGCAGAAAGCTCATGTGACCTATGTTCTTGAGGGCAGAGAAAGAATTTGGCCATGGGGACCATATGTCCTAGATTGCTTGGGCTATGATTTACACCTGTTGTCCTGATATAATTATTAACAATAGTTTTCCTTTACTCTCAAAAGTGTCCTGGTTTGGGTGATAAGTGATATGATCTTTTTAATATTGTGGGACTCAGAGGAGAGAGAGTGTAAGGTTATTAGAAACTATGGAGATGATATGAGTGGAAAGCATCCACAAGGAGATGAAAAAGATGAATAATTTAAATTTCACAGTTTATATATTTTTTATTAAAATTTCACAGTGTCATAACTTTTTCTTGTGAAGACATGTATTGAATATTTGCTTTCTATATTTATAAACAGTTCAGTGTCAAATTAGTTTTCTTTAAACCACTCATATTGAGATTTTATCTTCTTGTCATTCAGTATATGCTGAGGAAATGCAAACTAATTTGATATTAGTCTAAAGAATATAAAATTATAAAGGTAAATCACATAGGTAAAAGTTCTTTTTCAAATAAACCCCAAATAAATAATAATACCAAATCCTTATGCAGTACTTGTATGTTGTTCTTATATTACTGTTTAAGAGTTAATATAGGTAAAGCACTTAAATACTTACTGAATTTTCAAATCAAGTGATAGGTATGTGTGGTATCCCTTTTGTAGATAAGGAAATGGAAGCACAGAAGGGTTAGGACACTTATCCAAGGTCACACAGTTGTCCGGTGGTAAAGTCCAGATTCAAACACTGCCTTCTAGCCAGTCTGTACTGTAATACTGCTTCTCGCACATGTGTGTATGTGTGTTTCTGTGTATGTTTCAACCTATTTATTTTTTATTATTCCTGTTAATTTAATTCTCCTTAGCTAATCAAGAGATAGGCTTTACTTATTTATAAAATATGTTTTAACTTTTTTCCCCTTGTGGGTACTAAAAATAAAAATTAAAAAGTGTCCTAGGTGTTTTAAAAAGAATCTCTTTCAAAAATATCCTTTATCCACTTTTTCTCCCCAAGGAGAGAAGATTTAAAGTAGCTTTTGTGTATCTCTAGCCTTTGACCTCTATTCTGAGCTTCTGACCTATAGTTCCAACTCCCTATGATATATTATTAACTGGAGCTTCCTAGGTAACTCAAGCTTTGTCTATAAATTAGTCAGTTTTATTTATTTTTAGTCAAGAATTTTTTCATCTTTCAGTGCTCAAGTACAGTAGGCTCAGGACTCAAATGATGTTACCAAGCATCACTCTTTCTCTTCATCTTAAAAGATAGGTGTCTCTACCTTGTGTGACGAATGGCCATTGGTGATTTCAGGCTTACCGTTATTAGAGTTTAGGTTCCCAGACAAAAGATGTGTCTTCATCTTACTCCATGCCTGCCACGTCCCTGGCATTCATGTCAGCCCGTCCAAAAGATTCTGATTGATCAGCTTGCATCACCTGCTTGTCCCTTGGGTGCAGTGCCAGAGATTGATAATCGCTTCAGAAATACATTGAGTGGGGCATGACTGGTAGCATAAGGTAGCTGTTCACTCCAGTCTTTTTTTTTCCTTCCCCATTGTCTGTCATCTGCCTCCCTTTCATTTTCTACCAGTGGAGATGTAACAGTTTTGGCCCAGTAATGCAAGCTGCAAATCTGCAAGCCATACTCACTATGTCTCTTTAATTGTGCATTTAATTAGTTATTCAGCAAGTATTGTCAAATCTATTCCTTAGAAATATTATGAGTGTATCCTGTTCTAACAACATCTACTACTAGTAGCTTCATTTAGTCCATCATTTTGTACCTATATTAATACATTATTATACCTGTTGGTTCCTTGCTGCCAGTATCACTTCCTTTACTGCTGTCGGAGTGATCTAAATATTAACCTGATCATGACAATCCCTTGATTAATGTATTACAATGACTTTCCATTGCTTGAAGTATAAGAATTTCATTATCCTTAAGCATGGCACAAAAAGCTCTTCATGATCAGAAAGATCCCAATTATTCCTGCCATTTTATATACATCTTTTTTGCCTACACCTTTTTATTCCAGTTATGCCAAACTGCTAGTAGTAGATTGCTCTGTCCATCATGCTGTTATCTTTGTCTGACATGCTTTTTCACTTCTTCACCAGGCTAAGTTCAATTTATCTTTCTTAAGTTGACTTCAATCGCTTCCTATCAGCTTCCCCTAACTGTACTTGTGATCCATCATAGTATCGGGTATACTCTTTGATTATGGAATTTTCATTTTTTTCTTCTTCATTGGATTGATGTCATTGAGGGTGAGGGAATGTATCTTACTAATTTCTGTAATCCTCACATTGTCTTACTATAGTATTTATTCTGCATATGGTAGATGGATGAATCCATGAGTAAATCCAAAAGAAATCCATGAAAGCTCAACATTTTTGGATCTATTATACTTTGTTAAATGTAAACCTAACTACATTTAATCATGGAACACAGACCCAAAATATACTTTATAGATTATGTCTAAATCTCTCTGGAGAAGCATAAGATGAATACAAATTGTAAGTACTCTTTGAAATTCTAAAGCATATTTTCTTTGCTAAAAACAAGATTTTTTGAAACATTATCTTTTTTTTTTAACTGCATCAGATCATTGGTTTGAAATCATGGGTAAGCATTTTTTTAAAAAACTAAAATAATTATTATCATCGTTGGGCAAAATATAGTGAAATGTTTGCTAGTGAATGCTAGCATAAAATTAGATCTAAAACTTAGGTATAGTATATTGGTAATACATAAGAGGCAATTAACCAACCACTTTATTTTGCTATGAAAAGCACATTTTTACGATGGAGCGGTAATGAATTCTCCAGAAATAGATGCTGAGTGATAACACCATAGTGCGACACTGGGAGAGCTGTGGTGGGAGTAGTCCATTCTGCATGCAAGCAAAAAGCGAGTGCTTGTCTTTATAGAGAATTTTGAAACAATAGGAAAGCTGTTCAAAGTCAGTCAGCTCTTTATTATCACTATGTGCTGAAAACTTTAAACAGTGTTGCTGATAAAATGCTCTTTGTCCTGTGGTCAGATTGTCCCCACTATCCACCTCCTTTTTCATGTGTCATTGAAATAATACCTATGTTCTTTTCTGACATATCTCAGTTGTAAATCTTCATTTCATATTGACATTCGCGTGGTATCCTGTCCTCACAGCAGAGAACTGTATTTTGTTTTTCAAATAAATATGGAAATGCAAGAAAAAATACCCATCATTGTTATTTGAATCTGATTTGCCAGATAACAGTGTTGTTTGAATTTATCATACATATTTATACATTTACATATATTTAGATTTATATAGATGTAGATTTAGGCATTCCTTTCATGTGCTAAGTGGCACTGTGGTGGGTAGGGCACATTCACTGGTTTCCGCCTTTCTATTTGTTTCAGAGTTTAATTAGTGGAGGGTATTTTATAATGAATTTAGCTCCCAGTTCATTAGATCTTAAACTATAATGTATGTAACTTTCTCTTCCAGGACACTGCTTTTGTAATATTAACTATGTATTGCTTTTAAAAAATTATTAGAATTCTTAAATACAAACAATATGTTAATTATTTCAGTAGTACTTTTATAATTAGTTCATACTTCTCTTCCAAGGTCTTTATGGTTTATTCAACCAAAGAATACATAAAGTTGTAGAATAATAACTTGATTGTGTATTTTAAAAGCCAAACAGAGAGGTACAAATAGCATCAGACTGGACTAAAGCTCTTGCTGACTATACTGTTAATATGTATTTTCTGTGTCACTGTGTAATGAATAGGACTAAACTCACTTGACTGTATTTAAATTTAATTACCTAGTACTAATTCCTGACCACTGTAAAATATGCTAATGTGGCCTCTGGTGCAGCTAAAAACTACCTTTATTTCATCCTTATGATTATACCTTTATGTTCTCCAAACCCTGAGTAAAACTAACTCAGTAATTGATTCATAGTTTTTGATAAATTATTTCCATTCAATGTAAGCTTATAATCTTTTTTTTTTTAAACTAGAGTCGAGTATGCCCATTTCTTATTGATCCTTCTTCCCAAGCTACAGAATGGTTAAAGACACACTTGAAAGACTCACGTTTGGAAGTTATAAACCAGCAGGTGTGTATTACTTGGAATTTAGATATTGACTAGTAATAGCATCTTACCATGAAAAGAGCTTTGAGACTGCAGTCAGAAAATAGATTCAAAGCTGGGGTCTGGGGAAAATCTCTTAGCTTCTTTTCTAATTTGTAAAAAAGGGATATGGATATTTATTTGGTCCTCCTATGTGCTAGGCATTGCTTTAAGCCCTGGGAATTTAAAAGTGAGTAAGTAGTCATAGTTCCTGACCATGGAGATGACAGTCTAGTAGGTTAGAGAGACAAATTAAATAAGCTTTTACACTAAACTATGATTCAAGACATAAGTATAAGATCCTGTAGAAGTAAGAAGATCCTAACTTAGCTTGAAGAAAGCCTCCTGGACTTTCAGTATACAAATAGTTTCTCTCAATGCCTCTTAAAATTTTGTACTCCGGTTACTCACCAATGAGCATCTTCGATGTCTTCCAAGATATGACATTTGTTAGTGAAATATAATCATATTCTTTTGGGTAGTGATTTCTCACTGTCATATTTATCTTGCTAAGGAAAGTCTTTTTGGTTTGGTTTTTTTTTTTGGTGGAGGGCTTAGTGCATGATTAATTTTCATAGGTATTCTTCAGGTGCTTAAAAAATTACCTCTTTAAAATACACTTGATTTATAAAATGGGACATTTAACTCGTTTGTGTGTGTCCAGGATAGTTATAAATCATATAATATATAAAATACTTCGATGTTGTCTATGTTTGCTATAGGAGATCTTAATAATTGTTACCCCAAATATTTAATTTTTTTTTAAATTACAGTTGTAATCTTGGAATGATTTTTTAAACTACTCTTTCCCTAGCCAAAAAGTCTCAGAATTCCTTTATGATTATAGAATTTTGTTTAAAGATTCTTTCCACAATGATTAGAACTGTTGCACCAAGAAACATTTACTAACATTCATCATCTTGCCTCTTTCATTCAGTGTTTGATTTTGAACATAACCCAAGTAGTTCTAATACTTGGGTGAGTAACTTATTGCATGTAGAATTCGGAAATTTGTTTCTGTATCAATTTGAAATTATAGTAGGAGACTGAAAAAGGCTTTCTTATTGCTAATATAAAAAATTTTTATTTTTCATATCTGTTTACATTATTTATGAAATTTGATCATTTATTCCACTAAAATAATTCACCACAATGTACTTATAACTAGAAAAGCAATCACGAATAATTTGAATTATCAACATGCATATTAAATTTTAAAATATTCATATTATTCCTGTTAATTTCAACATTCATTATCTGTAAGACCTCTTTGTAAATATTAAGGTAATAATGGAATTAATTTGTGTCATTTTTTATTCTCTTAGGATAGTAACTTTATCACAGCTCTTGAGTTGGCAGTTCGTTTTGGGAAAACCCTTATTATACAAGAGATGGATGGTGTAGAACCTGTTCTTTATCCATTATTGAGACGAGATCTGGTTGCTCAAGGTAAATTTCTGAGTTTCCAGAGTAACTATTTTTAAAATTTCAAAGTAATTAACTTCATAAGTGACATAGACTTTTTTTGTCTTGCCAGTGTATATAAGGAAATAGAAAATTTTGGGGTTGGATGATGGTAATTTCATCAGAGTCTAATAGTAGTAGCAAGTAAACAATTTCTTGAAGTGCCTTTATAGAAGAGGCATTGTGTCAGGGGGTCTCCAGACTGCTTCTGCGTTTTGCTAGGAAGACTCACAGGACTCAGCATGGTTGTACTCATGGCTAAGATTCATTACAGGGAATGCATACAAAACAAAGTTAAGAAAGAGAAAAGGCACATAGAGTGAAGAGATTTATGCTCTTTAAAAATTCCCTTAAGTGTGTATTGATTAAAAAGAAGAGCAAGGTATAGTTCCTCCTCAAATTCTCGGTTTTTTACTTGCTGATTCCTGTGTGCCTTGTTGCCCAGCCCAGGCAGAAGGGAATGTGGCAGTTTGTAATTGGTAAATAATTGAAGACAGCTACATCAACAAACCATATAGAATTTGTTGAGGGAGAGGCTGGTGTAGTTACAAAATAGTTCAAGTTTTACTACTGATAGATACCAGAGTATTTTTCATTAGTCATTCTAGTCCTTTATGGTTATTTCATTTCCATGCCGAGTTTGAGTATGGATCCAATAGTTACAGTAGAGATGATAGCTGAGTATTCTGGTTGGCTTTTTAAATTTCTTAGTCTAGATGCTTCTTTCTAGGCATGGTCACTTCATAGGGACATATGTATGTGCAACATAAAGATTAAGTTTGTGATTGTTCTGTTCTTTGATGGTGGTTCACATATGGTGTGTCTTTGGTAGCCCAATTGGATTTAGGTGGTCCAGTGGCCTGAGCACAAGACCCAATGGTTCACTAATAGAAGTGATTTTTTTCCCCCAAGGGGACTTTTGACAATATCTGGAGACAGTTTTGGTTGTCACAACTCAGGAGGTCTATACTAAGGATATCTTAAAATGCACAGGGCATTTCCTCACAACAAGTAATTTTCATCACAAATTGTCCATAGTGGTGAGACTGAGAAAACCCCAAGCTAGCTCACTAGTTCTGACCCATGACTCTCTGATCCATATATTTCAGTTAGTCTCAACAACAGCCAAGAGCACTACTTGAAGTCAGCTCATTGTACAGAATACTTAATGCTAGAGATTGTCAGAAATTTAACCTATGGACAGGAGATGGCTGTAGCATTCCATTGGATTTGCTTATTTGTGGGATTATTGGTAGATATCTGGAATGTGTACATCTGAAAGATTTGGGGGTCAAAGACTGATTTACAACTGCTTGGATTACTTCCAAAGTTGCCTACTGAAACTTTGCAGGAGCTGCCATTCACACCTAGCCGCATGTTTGTTGACAAGATAAGTAGGTGTAGGTAAAATTTCCAGGTATGGAATATACAGCCTTTAACTGGGCAAGAAGGTATTCAGTTTTTGGTTCTCTTTTTTTCTACGTAATGGCTGTAAAGTCAGCAGGTTAACCCTAATCGGCTAGGGGGTGTCTCCTTGGAAATGTCAGTTTGGTTATTTGGGTGGTAAGGTTTTATATTTGTCTGCATTTAAGCCCTATTCATCTTCAGTTAGTTTCAATATAGTTAGATTTGATTTTAGTTAGGTTTGATTGGTATTCAATACAGTGTGAGCAATTTTCTTAGTGGAGACCATTACCAAATGTTATTTATATAATGGAATGTTTGGACCCATATGGCAGTGCATGATACTTGGATTTATCTAGCAAAGCTGATAATATATTTCTGAGGAGTTCAGACCTGTAATGGTATGCTGCATACAATAGATGGATTGATTTTGGTCTTCTTCGCAAAAGAATACAAAAAGAAATCATTAGTAATCATTAGCAATATGCCCAGTCTGCATACTAAGTATGCAACTTTTTAAGTCATTGTTATGTCAGGCACTGTGGAAGCAATGGTGGCAGCTTCTTGGTTTATGTTTCTTTTTTTGTTTTTTTTTTCTTATATGTTTCTCTTATTTTTTTTAGTTTTGCTATCATTAGTATACAATTACATGAGCAACATTGTGGTTACAAGATTCCCCCATTACCAAGTCCCCTCCACATACCCATTACATCACTGTCCATCAGCATAGTTAACATGCTATAGAGTCACTACTTGTCTTCTCTGTGCTATACTGCCTTCCCTGTGCCTCCCACTACATTATTTGTGCTAATTGTAATGTCCCTTATTCCCCTTCTCCATCCCTTCCCACCCACCCCTCCCAGTCCCTTCCACTTTGGCAACTGTCAGTCCATTCTTGGGTTCTATGAGTCTGCTGTTGTTTTGTTCCTTCAGTTTTTACTTTGTTCTTATACTCCACAGATGAGTGAAATCATTTGATACTTGCCTTTCTCCGCCTCGCTTATTTCACTGAGCATAATACCCTCTAGCTCCATCCATGTTGTTGCAAATGGTAGGATTTGTTTTCTTCTTATGGCTGATAATATTCCATTGTGTATATGTACCAATCTTCTTTATCCATTCATCTACTGATGGACACTTAGGTTGCTTCCATTTCTTGGCTATTGTAAATAGTGCTGCAATAAACATAGGGGTGCATATGTCTTTTTCAAACTGGGCTGCTGCAGTCTTAGGGTAAATTCCTAGGAGTGGAATTCCTGGGTCAAATGGTATTTCTATTTTGAGTTTTTTGAGGAACTTCCATATTGCTTTCAACAATGGTTGAACTAATTTACATTCCCCCAAGTAGTGTAAAAGGGTTCCCCTTTCTCCACATCCTCGCCAACATTTGTTGTTTGTCTTTTGGATGGTGGCCATCCTTACTGGTGTGAGGTGATATCTCATTGTGGTTTTAATTTGCATTTCTCTGATGATTAGCGATGTGGAGCATCTTTTCATGTGCCTGTTTGCCATCTGAATTTCTTCTTTGGAGAAGTGTTTGTTCAGCTTCTCTGCCCATTTTTTAATTGGCTTATTTGCTTTTTTGTTTGTTGAGGTGCATGAGCTCTTGTATATTTTGGATGTCAATCGCTTATCATATATGTCATTTATGAATATATTCTCCCATACAGTAGGATGCCTTTTTGTTCTACTGATGGTGTCCTTTGCTGTACAGAAGGTTTTTAGTTTGATATAGTCCCACTTTTTCACTTTTGCTTTTGTTTCCCTTGCCCATGGAGATATGTTCATGACGAAGTTGCTCATGTTTGTATTTAAGAGAGTTTTGCCTATGTTTTCTTCTAAGAGTTTTATGGTTTCATGACTTACACTCAGGTCTTTGATCCATTTCAAGTTTACGTTTGTGTATGGAGTTAGACAGTAATCCAGTTTCACTTTCTTACATGTAGCTCTCCAGTTTTGCCAACAGCTGTTGAAGAGGCTGTCATTTCCCATTGTATATCCATGGCTCCTTTATCATATATTAATTGACCATATATGCTTGGGTTAATATTTGGACTCTCTAGTCTGATCCATTGGTCTATGGGTCTGTTCTTGTGCCAGTAGCAAATTGTCTTGATTACTGTGGGTTTTAGTAGAGCTTGAAGTTGTGAAGTGAGATTCCCCCCTGCTTTATTCTTCCTTCTCAGGACTGCTTTGGATATGCGGGGTCTTTTGTGGTTCCATACGAATTTTAGAACTATTTGTTCCAGTTCGTTGAAGAATGGTGTTGGTATTTTGACAGGTGAATCTGTGGATTGCTTTAGGCAGATGGCCTTTTTGACAATATTAATTCTTCGTACCAAAGATCATGGGATGAATTTCCATTTATTAGTGTTCTCTTTAATTTCTCTTAAGCGTGTCTTGTAGTTTTCAGGGTATAGGTCTTTCACTTCCTTGGTCATGTTTATTCCTACGTATTTTATTCTTTTTGATGCAATTGTGAATGAAATTGTTTTTCTGATTTCTCTTTCTGCTAGGTCATTGTTAGTGTATAGGAATGCAACAGATTTCTGTGTATTAATTTTGTATCCTTCAACTTTGCCAAATTCTGATATTAGATCTACTAGTTTGGGGTAGATTCTTTAGGCTTTTTTATGTACAATATCATGTCATCTGCTAACAGTGACAGTTCGACTTCTTTCTTACCAATCTGGATGCCTTTTATTCCTTTGTGTTGTCTGATTGCCTTGGCTACAACCTCCAGAACTATGCTGAATAAAAGCGGGGAGAGTGGGCATCCTTGTCTTGTTTCCTATCTTAGAGGAAAAGCTTTCAGCTTCTCGCTGTTAAGTATGATGTTGGCTGTGGGTTTGTCATATATGGCCTTTATTATGTTGAGGTACTTGCCGTCTATACCCATTTTGTTGAGAGTGTTTTGTCATGCGTGGATGCTGAATTTTGTCAAATGCTTTTTCAGCATCTACAGAGATGATCATGTGGTTCTTATCCTTCTTTTTGTTGATGTGGTGGATGATGTTGATAGATTTTCAAATGTTGTACCATCCTTGCATCCCTGAGATTCATCCCACTTGGTCATGGTGTATGATCCTCTTGATGTATTTTTGAATTCAGTTTGCTAATATTTTGTTGAGTATTTTTGCAACTGTGTTTATCAGGGATATTGGTCTATAGTTTTCTTTTTTGTGGTGTCTTCGCCTGGTCTTGATATTAGAGTGATACTGGCTGCATAGAATGAGTTTGGAAGTATTCCCTCCTCTTCTATTTTTTGGAAAACTTTAAGGAGAATGGGTATTAGGTCTTCTCTAAATGTCTGATAAAAGTCAGTGGTGAATCCATCTGGTCCAGGGGTTTTGTTCTTGGGTAGTTTTTTGATTACCGATTCAATTTCATTGCTGGTAATTGATCTGTTTAGATTTTCCGTTTCTTTGTTGGTCAGCCTTGGAAGGTTGTATTTTTCTAGAAAGTTGTCCATTTCTTCTAAGTTATCCAGTTTGTTTGCATACAATTTTCCCTAGTATTCTCTAATAATTCTTTGTATTTCTGTGGTGTCTGTAGTGTTTTTTCCTTTCTCATTTCTGATTCTGTTTATGTGTATAGATTCTCTTTTTTTCTTAATAAGTCTTGGTAGGGGTTTGTCTATTTTGTTTATTTTCTCAAAGAACCAGCTCTTGGTTTCATTGATTTTTTTCTGTTGTTTTATTCTTCCCAATTTTATTTATTTCTTCTCTGATCTTTATTAATATCGTCCTTCTGCTGACTTTGGACCTCACTTGTTCTTCTTTTTCCAGTTTCAATAATTATGACTTTATACTGTTCATTTGGTATTGTTCTTCCTTCTTTAAATAGGCCTGGATTGCTATATACTTTCCTCTTAGAACTGCTTTCACTGCGTCCCATAGAAGTTGGGGCATTGTGCTGTTGTTTTCATTTGTCTCCATATATTGCTCAATCTCTGATTTAATTTGGTTATTGATCCATTGATTATTTAGGAGTATGTTATTAAACCTCCATGTGTTTGTGAGCCTTTTGTTTTCTTTGTACAGTTTTTTTTCTAGTTTTATACCTTTGTGATCTGAGAAGTTGGTTGGTACAATTTCAATCTTTTTTAATTCACTGAGGCTCTGTTTGTGGCCTAGTATGTGGTCTATTCTGGAAAATGTTCCCTATGCACTTTAGAAGAATGTGTATCCTTCTGCTTTTGGGTGGAATGTTCTATAGATGTCTGTTAAGTCTATCTGTTCTAATGTGTTGTTCAGTGCCTCAGTGTCCATGCTTATTTTCTGTCTGTTTGATCTGTCCTTTGCAGTGAGTGGTGTGTTGAAGTCTCCTAAAATGAATGCCTTGCATTCTGTTTCCTCCTTTAATTCTGTTAGTATTTGTTTCACATATGTAGGTGCTCCTCTGTTGAGTGCATAGATATTTATAATGGTCATATCCTCTTGTTGGGCTGACCCCTTCATCATTATTTAATGTCCTTCTTTGTCTCTTGTTACCTTCTTTGTTTTGAAGTCTATTTTGTCTGATACAAGTACTGCAACTCCTGCTTTTTTCCCCCTATTGTTTGCATGAAATATCTTTTTCCATCCTTTCACTTGTAGTCTGTGTATGTGCTGGGTTTGAATCGAGTCTCTTTTAGGCAGCATAAAGATGGCTCCTGCATTTTTATCCATTCTATTACTCTGTGTCTTTTGATTGGTGCATTCAGTCCATTTACATTTAGGGTGATTATCGATAGATATGTACTTATTGCCATTGCAGCCTTTGTATTTGTGGTTACCAAAGGATCAAGGGCAGCTTCTTAATATCTTAACTGTCTGACTTAACTCACTTATTATGCTATTGTAAACACAGTCTGATGATTCTTTATTTCTCTCCCTTTTTTTTCTTCCTCCTCCACTCTTTATATGTTAGGTGTTTTATTCTGTATTCTTTATGTTTCCCTTGACTGATTTTGTGGATAGCTGATTTTGTTTTACATTTAATTAGTGTTTGGTTTGTCTACTTTCTTTGCTGTGGTTTTATTTTTTCTGGTGACAGCTATTTAGCCTTAGGTATACTTCCATCTAGAGCAGTCCCTTTGAAATACATTGTAGAGATGGTTTGTGGGAGGTAAACTCCCTTAACATTTGCTTATCTGGGAATTGTTTAATCCCTCCTTCAAATTTAAATGATAATCTTGCTGGATACAGTATTCTTGGTTCAAAGCCCTTCTGTTTCATTGCACTGAATATATCATACGTTTCCCTTCTGGCCTGTCAGGTTTCTGCTGAGAATGTGATGAATGCCTGATGGGTTTTCCTTTGTAGGTGATCTTTTTTCTCTCTCTGGCTGCTTTTAACACTCTGTCCTTGTCTTTGATCTTTGCCATTTTAATTATTATATGTCTTGGTGTTTGTCCTCCTTGGGTCGCTTGTGTTGGGTGATTTGTGGAGTTCCATGATCCGAGAGACTATTTCCTTCCCCAGATTGGGGAAGTTTTCAGCAATTATTTCTTCAAAGACACTTTCTATCCCTTTTTCTTTCTCTTCTTCTTCTGATACCCCTATAATGTGAATATTGTTCCCTTTCAATTGTTCACACAGTTCTCTTCATATTCTTTCATTCCCAGAGATCCTTTTATCTCTCTCTGTCTCAACTTCCCTGTATTTCTGTTCTCTCATTTCTAGTCCATTAACAGTGTCTTCCACCTCATCCAGTCTGCTCTTAAATCCTTCCATTGTTTATTTCATTTCTGTTATCTCCCTCCTGAATTCATCCCTTAGCTCTTGCATATTTCTCTGTAGCTCCATCAGCATGCTTAAGTCTTTTATTTTGAATTCTTTTTCAGAAGGATTTGTGATTTCAGTCTCACCAAGCCCTCTCTCTGCTGTTTGAGGGATTTTGGTCTGAACAAGTTTCTTCTGCCTTTTCATGATGATGGGAGTGGTTGCTGGTGAGTGGCACAGGTGTCAGCTGGTAGAACAAAGTCCCTTCCTGCTTGCTGGTTGCCTTGCCTGTCTCTGCTGTCTGTGCCAGTTAACCACACACAGGGAGCAACCTCTGGGTTCATCCCCTAAGCTGCAATGGGCAGGGCGGCCCTTGGAATGGCCTAGGGAACTGTCCGGGGTTGCAGGCGAGCGGCGCGTATTCCACTATGAGAACAGAGCCCCTTTATGTCTCCCGGACTCTGTGTTCACTTTCACTGTCTGTGCCCATCAACTGTGTGCAGGGAGCAGCCTCTGTGTCTGGGTCAGTTAGCCGCACGCAGGGAGAAGCCTCTTTGTTAAGCTGTGTTGTTGCTGTAGGCGGGCCTGCCCCCTGGCTGTTCTGTAGCAATGGCAGGTCAGCCGGTTTGCTTGCAGTGCTGGCAGGGAGGAAGGAATGGCAGGCAGCTTATCGCAGTGAGGGTCCTCAGAGCTGCATTGCCAGTCAAGGGGTTAGGGCACCTGAAGTTCCTTAAAGTTCCCAGCCTGCTGGGCTGAGTGTGCCAGGACCATTTTGTCCACCTGTTAAACCCTTGTCCCTTTAAGACTTTTAAAGCGCCTGGTTTTCTTTTATCCCAGGGCAGCCGGCTGTCGGAACCTGTTTGCAGTCTTAGTCTTGGATTTTGCTTTTCCACTCTATTATCCAGAGCACCATGCAATGTGTGTCTGTGCTTCCGGGGCAGATTACTAGGGCTGGTTATTTAGCAGTCCTGTGCTTCCACTCCCTCCCCACTCTGATTCTTTTCCTCCGCCAGTGAGCTTGGGTGTGGGGAGTGCTTGGGTCCCGCCAGATCATCGCTCTGCACCTTACCCTTTTCTGTGAGATGTTGGGTTTTGCAGATGTAGCCTGGCTTACATACTGTATCTTCTGGTCACTCTTTTAGGAATAGTTGTATTTGCTGTATTTTCAAAATAATATATGTTTTTGGGAGGAGATCTCTGCCACCCTACTCATGCTGCCATATTATCCTCTCTCTTTTGGTTTATGTTTCATAGTAGACATTCAAGCAACATTGGTTTCTAAAATCCAGACAGATAAAATTGTGTAGCACCCTTCCTGGTGTTAAATGATTAAGTTTCTTTTTCATTTCCTGGCATCATACATTTCAATATTTGTAGGATTGGGTACACTTTATAGAATGAACTTGCCTGTACAGCATTCAGATCAACATATAGAACTTTATCAGCACTCCAGAAGCCTCCTTTTTCACTCTCCCCAACAAGGATAACCTCATTCCTGACTTACAACAGCACAGATAAGTTTTGCTTATATACGTATGTTGCATAAATAAGAAAGAAGAAAAAAGAACCTGACTATCGTGGGCTGGGAGCTGGCCTAGCTCTAGCAGCTTGGCCATGGCGTTTTCCTGTTGAATATAAACCATTTCACAGCACCAACATCAGCCAGGTCACTTTGTGACCATAATCATGGCTAAGCACAAAAACAAGGCTACTTACCATGTCTCCATAATGAACAGCTTCCTCTCCCAGGTAATTTGAAACACTTCTGCTTTTTTACCTATTATTACTTAGCCTCACCCCATTTCTCTCACTTACTGGATTAAAATTATTAAGATAGTAATCATAGAATTGTCTTATTTTTCTTGTATCACCCATGCCCCACCAAAATTACACTTTCTTTGAACCATTTTCCCAATTTATCTAAGCTCAAATCCTACAACATTTCAGTACCTTCTCACTAAGACAGTACCTCCTCATCTATCTTTTACTTCCAAGTTGCCAGTAAACCTGAGAAGAGACCCTTTTAAGCATCTGGGTTTATTTTGTTTTGTTTGGATTCTGTATTTTGTATGTGTGTCAGCTTTGGTTTAAGTTGGTTTTGTTATTTGTTGTTTAGTTATTTGTCCATTTCATCCAGTTGTCAAATATATTGCTGTATTTTATATATAATCTTAAAACTTTTAAATTCAGTTGGTTTTGTAATCATGTCTTTTTCTTTATTGTTTTTCTCTTTTTGCTTTGTCAGTCTTTGTAAGGATTTATCAATTTTACTGATCTTTTCAAAATACCATCTTTAATTTTGTTGACTTTATTGTATTTTTAAACTGATTTTTTATCTTTATTATCTCATTCTTATTATTTTCCTTAGTTTTTACTTGGTCTTTTTTTCTAGATTTTTCAGATAGAAATTTGAAACACTGATACTCAGTCTTTTCTTTTTCATAATATGTGTATGTATGTGTGTGTGTGTATGTGTGTGTGTATGTATGTGTATATATATATATATATATAATATACCTCTAAGCCCTTCTTTAGCTTCATAACACAAGTTTTAATTTCTTTGATTCATAAATTACTTAGCATTTTTGTTATTGTTGTTTAATTTCTAGGCAGTTGGAGGTTTTCTAGTTTCCTTTTTCATTATTGATTTTTAGTTTAACTCCATTGTAGTCAGAGTACTTATCCTGAAGTATTCAGTTTTTTTTATCTTGTTGAAGCTTTCTTCATGAGCTGGCATTGGTTAAATGTTTGTTTTTCATGAAAGAAACAGAAAATCTCTGTTTATTTTTCCTGAATTCTAGGAAAAACTCCTGCCTCTTCATTGAAAAGAAGTGCCTATGGTTCTTTTTTTTTTATTAAGGTATCATTGATAAACACTCTTATGAAGGTTTCACAAGAAAAACAATATGGTTATTACATTCGCCCTTATTATTGAGTCCCCCCACATTCCCCATTGCTGTTACTACCCATCAGTTTAGTAAGATGCCACAGAGTCCTATTTGTCTTCTCTGAGCTACACTCTCTTCCCCATGACCCCACAAACACTGTCTGCACGAATCATGATACCCCTCAATCCCTGTCTCCCTCCCTCCTCATCCGCCCTCTCACCCCTCCCCTTTGGTAACCACTAGTCCCTTCTTGGGGTCTGTGAATCTGCTGCTATTCTGTTCCTTCAGTTTTGCTTCATTGTTATACTCCACAAATGAGGGAAATCACTTTGTATTTGTCTTTCTCTGCCTGGCTTATTTCACTAAGCAAAATATCCTCCACCTCCATCCATGTTGTTGCAAATGGAAGGATTTGTTTCCTTCTTATGGCTGGCTGAATAGTATTCCATTGTGTATATGTACCACATCTTTATCCATTCATCTACTGATGGACACTTAGGTTGCTTCCATTTCTTGGCTATTGTAAATAGTGCTGCAATAAACATAGGGGTGCATATGTCTTTTTGAATCTGAGTTGTTTTCTTTGGGTAAATTTCTAGGAGTGGAATTCCTGGGTCAAATGGTACTTCTATTTTTAGTTTTTTGAGGAACTTCCATATTGCTTTCCACAATGGTTGAACTAATTTACATTCCCACCAGTTGTGGAGCTGGGTTCCCCTTTCTCCGCATCCTTGCCAGCATTTGTTGTTCCTATTCTTTTCGATGTTGGCCATCCTAACTGGTGTGAGGTGATATCTCATTGTGGTTTTAATTTTCATTTCCCTGATAATTAGCGATGTGGAGCATCTTTTCATGTGTCTGTTGGCCATCTGAATTTCTTCTTTGGAGAAGTGTGTTCATATCCTCTGTGCATTTTTTAATAGGGTTATTTGCTTTTTTGGTGTTGAGGCATGTGAGTTCTTTATATATTTTGAATGTTAACCCCTTGTCAGATATGTCATTTACAAATATATTCCCCCATACTGTAGGATACCTTTTTGTTCTGCTGTTGGTGTCCTTTGCTGTACAGAAGCTTTTTAGCATGATGTGGTCCCATTTGTTTATTTTTTATTTTTTTTCCCTTGCCTGAGGAGATGCGTTCAGGAAAAAGTTGCTCATGTTTATATTCAAGAGATTTTTGCCTATGTTTTCTTCTAAGAGTTTTATGGTTTCATGACTTACATTCAGGTCTTTGATCCATTTTGAGTTTACTTTTGTGTATGGGGTTAGACAATAATCCAGTTTCATTCTCTTACATGTAGCTGTCCAGTTTTGCCAACACCAGTTGTTGAAGAGGCTGTCATTTCCCAATTGTATATCCATGGCTCCTTTATCATATATTAATTGACCATATATGCTTGGGTTAATATCTGGACTCTCTATAGTCTGTTCCATTGGTCTATGGGTCTGTTCTTGTGCCATTACCAAATTGTCTTGATTACTGTGGCTTTGTAGTAGAATTTGAAGTTGGGGAGCATGATTCCCCCTGCTTTATTTTTCCTTCTCAGGATTGCTTTGGTTATTCGGGGTCTTTTGTGTTTCCATATGGATTTTAGAACTATTTTCTCTAGTTTTTTGAAGAATACTGTTGGTATTTTGATAGGAATTGCATTGAATCTGTAGATTGCTTTAGGCAAGATGGCCATTTTGACAATATTAATTCTTCCTATCCATGAGCCCAGGATGTGTTTCCATTTATTGGTGTCTTGTTTAATTTCTCTCATGAGTGTCTTGTAGTTTTCAGAGTATAGGTCTTTCACTTCCTTGGTTAGGTTTATTCCTGGATATTTTATTCTTTTTGATGCAATTGTGAATGGAATTGTTTTCCTGATTTCTCTCTCTGTTAGTTCACTGTTATATATAGAAATGCAACAGATTTCTGCATATTAATTTTGTATCCTGCAACTTTGCTGGATTCAGATATTAGTTTTAATAGTTTTGGAGTGGAATCTTTAGGGATTTTTATGTACAATATCATGTTATCTGCAAACAGGGACAGTTTACCTTCTTCCTTGCCAATCTAGATGCCTTTTATTTCTTTGTGTTGTCTGAATGCTATGGCTAGGACCTCCAGAACTATGTTGAATGAAAGTGGGGAGAGTGGGCATCCTTGTCTTGTTCCTGATCTTAAAGGAAAATCTTTCGGCTTCTTGCTGTTAAGTATGATGTTGGCTCTGAGTTTCTCATATATGGCCTTTATTATCTTGAGGTACTTGCCGTCTACACCCATTTTGTTGAGAGTTTTTGTCATGAATGGATGTTGAATTTTGTCGAATGCTTTTTCGTCATCTGTGGAGATGATCATGTGGTTTTCGTCCTTCTTTTGTTGATGTGGTGGATGATGTTGATGGATTTTCGAATGTTGTACCGTCCTTGCATCCCTGGAATAAATCCTACTTTATCATGATGAATGATCTTTTTGATGTATTTTTTAATTCGGTTTGCTAATATTTTGTTGAGTATTTTTTCTGAGCATTATTTTTATATAAATAAATACTTTGCCACTTCTCCTGTACTGCATTTTAACTCCATATGCCTCCTGCCTTCCTTATTGCTGTGATATATTGTCATGCTCCACAAGACAGTTGCTGGTTTAAATCTATGTTTATACATATTTACCCTTTCGGAAAGTGTTTTTAAATTCTCCCAGCATTTAGATTACATCCTAATTTCCATATGGATTATTTTTCTTCTCTCTGAAGGATTTCCTTTCATATTTCATTTAGTGAAGACCCACTGGAAACAATCTTTTTCTTTAATTGTTTGAAGAATATGTAGATTATTTTCTGCCTGGCATAGAATTCTGGGTTGGCAGTTATTTTCTTTAGCACTTTAAAGTTTTTATTCCATTGTCTTCTAGGTTATGTCATTCCTGTTGAGAAACTGCTTGCTAGTTTTATTGTTGCTCCTTGCAATTGATGTGTTGTTTTGATCTGAAGCCTTTAAAATTGTTCTTTAACTATATTGTCCTTAGTATTGGTTTTCTTTGCATTTATTCTTCTAAACTTTTCTTGAACCATTCCAGTTGTTGTGGAAGTTTTCAAATTGAAAAATCTTTAAAGTTTTAAAGTTTTTAAATATATTCAGCTTTTAAATTTGTGTTTATGTGATGTTAAATGATCAGATTTGTATTTTAATGGTTAAAGTTCTGCATTATTTTGATTTTTTTTGACATTTGTATATCCTTTTTCATAAAGTACTTATTGAATTCTTTTGACTTAATAGAACTTTCAAGTAAAATTTTTCAATCAATTCTTGGGTTCTCAAAAATTCCTTAGAATACTTTTTTTAACTTTTGACAATATGTATTTTGTACCTAAAATATCAATTATTTGTTGTTAGTTTTAACTCGTAAGTTATGGATATAATTGTTTTATTTCTCCATATCATATAATGAATACCATTTTCTTTATTTTAGAGTATACTCCTTTATGAGGCAGAGCTTTATTTTTTCTTAGTTTAATTGCTAGTTGTGAATCACCTGTGTAAGGCAGTCTGCATAGATCTTTTTTGATGTCAATAATGGGTATTTTTCCAATTAGTCATATATTGCTAATCCTAGGTTTTTAACCAGTACATTCTGTCTTCAAGTATTACATCTCAAATATTAATGCAGTGAACACTTATTAACTGATGAATTCATAAAATAGGGAGTAATATATAATTGACAGTATGTTTTGCCATCTGTAACCAATTATTTCAGAAAAATTTGGAATATGAAACATTTAGTTAACGTTTAAACCATACTAACTATAAGTAGATATTACTTTGATACTTCAGTATCCCAAGATCGTTTTAATGAATATTATTTATCCTTGATTTCATAAATGCTGATTAATAAAGCATTATGGTGAATAGTATCTTAAGTAGTCTGACTGTTATTATCTTTTGGACTTGATTATAATACAAACTATTTAGAAAAACTTGTAAACTATTTAGAAATTATATTAAATTATATTTTTTAGTGTCATGTAGCAAAATGCAGAATATTCAGTCCAACTATTTGTATTATTTTAAAAAAACAGGACCACGTTATGTGGTACAAATAGGTGACAAAATTATTGACTACAATGAAGAATTCCGCCTTTTTTTGTCAACAAGAAACCCAAATCCCTTTATTCCACCGGATGCAGCTTCCATTGTTACTGAGGTTAACTTTACGACAACAAGAAGTGGATTACGGGGACAGGTATACATAGGCAATCATAATTTTATCTTAGAAATTTTTTGTAGTTTTGTATATCATTAGATATTTTGAATGGGAAACTATTTTGTTAAACTGATTAACATATAAACTTTTGAAAGTGCACTTGAAAGTTAGAGTAAAGCATTTGGGTTTATTTTATTTATACATTTGTAAGACCTATGCATTTGTTACTAACATCCAATTGCTGCTTCTAGTATAACTTTAATTTCACAGTTATATTTCTATTTGTGTTATTTGTGGTAGAATTTGAGAGATGGAAGGATCAGAGAAATTAAGATCAGTTACTTTATTTTTTTAATTGTGAAATCTAAAGTTCAAATGTGAATATTGCACTTATTTGACCCATTCAGCTAGTTGAGAGTCTTTGATTCCCAGTCTAACATATTTTTTCCTAGTAGGACATATGCATGTTATAATTCACTTTATATCTGTATGGCTTATTACAGTTTAGAGTAATTGCATGAATTTCAAAATATTTTTCATGTGCAGTTTTACTTATATCCTTCCTTCCTATTTTTTCCTTTTTGAAAGTATGATGCCTGTTGCCTTTTTCAGTGTCATCCATTTTTTTCTCACATGGCAATTATAGATTTTTCCTCTTTTGATTCATATGATAGCATGTAGATTTGTTATAATTTTTATTTTATTATAATTTCTTAAAAGTTCACTTTAAAATATTTTTTCTTACCAAACCATTAATGGCTCACCACATATATTTTTATGAACAATATCTTTTGACTTACTTGTTGATCCTTCTTATAAAAAAATGTACAAATTATTTAAAACATGGTAGAATTGACTCCTATCTATGAGCTCTATGATGGAAAGGGAGGATTTAGGTCTCACTTTAACAAAAACTAAGTAAAGATACTTATACATAAGATTTGGAATTATATACTTTATGACATGCCAGTGTCATTCCCTAATTTAAAGTTTCAAAGTTAAGTATATGAATAGTATTTTTTAACAGTTTATTAAGATTCAATTCACAAACAATACAATCCACCCATTTAAAATTTACAGTTCAATTTTTTTTTAGTGGAATTGCAGGGTTTTAGGGTAATTTTTGAAGAACAAACTATTCCAAAAGTTTGTGCTACTTTATTTTCCTACCAACAGTATCTGAGAGTTCCACTTTCTCCACATCCTTGCCAACTTTTGTTATTATTTATCTTTTTATTGTAGCCATCCTAGTGGGTGGGAAGTGGTATCTCATTGTGATTATGATATAGTATTTTAAGTAAGGTATCTTTTTATTTCTTTATGTGAATATTTAGTATTAAAAAATATCAGCTTCTATTGTTTGTTATATATTTAATCTAATTTTAGAACTAAGTATTACATATTGATACATTAAGTAAGCAATTTCTTACAGCTGTCTTATAATCCTTAACCTTTTATTGATCACTTCTTTCATTTGGCCTCTTTTGTCAGAAATAATTGTGAAGGTGTTTCATATGTTTAAATAGAAGGAATCAAAGTAGGTACATAGTATTGGTCATATACAAGACCTGTTTGTGGGAAGTTTTTTTTGTTTTGTTTGAACCTTATCACTAGAATAACTTTGACTTTTAAATGATTTTTCTTTTAAGCTTTTGGCTTTAACTATTCAGCATGAGAAACCTGATTTAGAGGAACAAAAAACAAAACTATTACAACAGGAAGAAGATAAGAAAATACAGTTAGCCAAGCTTGAGGAATCTCTTTTAGAGGTAAAACTTAGTTATTCAGGATATTTTTTGTATTATATTTATAAACATGAATATATATATAACCGTATTGTTGTTTTTTAACTAATAGTACCTTTAGCGTGTTTTTGGTTGTGTCGAATGACATGTTAATATGTATCTTAAAATCAAAATTTAGTGGAAAAAAGTAGGTATCTTAGAATATAAGATCTTAGAGTAATGTGTAAGACAAGTGATTTTTAACTAATATTGTCATTATACTGAATTATTTCCCTAATATTTGATTATCTATTACATGCCTAGAATATCAAGGAACATTAAAATGTAGCATAAAGTTATGATTTAATCTGTAACATTAAGTAAGTTTATTTTTATGAGGTTGATAAAATTAATACAAATGCAATGTTTTGATGGTAAGCTATGATATAAGTTGTTATATCATTTTTATAAGCTGTAAAATGTTGAAATTCTTTTTAAATAACATAAATTCCCATAAACATCATCAAGTTAATGATATTGTTAATGTGGGCTTTCTGTGATTATTTTATTTAATAATTTTCATATTTTGTTAATTTTTCCTATAGACACTTGCCACATCTCAAGGCAATATTTTGGAAAATAAGGATTTGATTGAATCTTTGAATCAGACTAAAGCAAGCAGTGCACTTATTCAAGAGTCACTTAAAGAATCTTATGAACTCCAAATTTCCCTTGATCAAGTAATTATTTCCTTCTTTGTGATCTTACAGCATGTTTTCTTAACATTTTATGTTAAGATGATTAAAGAGTGAAGATTCAGGAGTTAAGGGGAATGATGATTGCAGAAAAAGAAAGCTATTCAGAAACACCAGAGCCCTTACTTAGTTCTGGTTGTTACTATGGTACAAAGCAGGTGAGATGCTGGGGGCATCCAGGACACAGACTGTTGGTTCGTATACTCTGTTGGGTTCTACTGATTTCTCGTGTAACGTTATCTGAAGTTCTAGAGATACAATTTTGTACTGAAACTGAAAACGAGTGTATTGAAAATGATGCTTAAAAGCGTCTTTGCTATTCTTGAAACTTTTCTTAAGGCAAGTTAAATACATTTAATTTAAAAAGTTATAAGCTTTTTCCATTAAAATTTTTTTCTTCCCTGCTCTTCTTGGACTTTATGATGTGGTGATCTGAATTATTTTCTTACAAATGGTTAAAATCCTTTTTACTTCATTCTTTCTGATATTTCCCTCTGTAAAGCTCCAGCCTTACATTTAGTGTTTTATATCTTTTTCCTCTCATACCTTCCAGTAACTGAGCTTTGCTTGATAAAAACCAGACAGCCAGGCAGAGTGAAGTCACTGTGAACTGCCAGGCTCCAGCCTGACCTGGGCCCTCACTGACAGCCTTTAATTCTTTCCCATTCACCTTAGTAACCTTTCCAGATTTTCTTTTCAGTATTTTTCAGTCCTTGCTCAAATTCTACACTTACATATTATTTCTTTCTTTACTTGGGAAAGAGCTCTGCTGAAACCAGACTAAGAGAAAACTTATGGCCTGATTCCCAATAAGTCACCCCACCTTCTCTACTAGAGCTAAACTTGGCAGGCATCATGACTGTTATTTTATACCAAAAGGATTTTGAACTTTCTGGGCCTTTTCTTTCTGAACAGGCACTACTGAGTCTCATACATAATTTTCACCGTATCATATTTGTAATCCTGGTGCTTTGATTAGAATGGCATGGAGAACCTCAAAGTTCCGTTCAGAACCTTGAGGCCATTTAATCCTATGATCCTCTCGTTTTTTCATCTTTTACCTTTCAGTCAGAATGAAAGACCCTATGGTTATTGGCTCTTTCTCTGCTTATGTTGAACAATGCTGGGTGCTTTATCGTCCTAATATGAACACCTGTTACAGTCTTCTCTGCTCCAGGTCCATCAAGTGTTCCTGTGGATGCCATTCCCACACTAGATTCATAGTTCTAACTTTTCTGTAGTGGAAGGATAGCCTAGTGGTGCCATGCCCTGTTGTATTACCTAAACCAGTTCCATTTTGAAATGTAAAATTGATTATTTACTCTCTGATCACAGCTGTTTACCATTCTCTTATATTCATTTCCCTAATAAAGTGTTCACAATGAGATCAACCTATAAATAACTTCTAGCAATGCAATCTGAGGGATAGGGAAGGACTTAAAATATATTTCCCTCAGTTTTGTAAAAATAAGAAACTAGATCATGCTGTCCTTTTATGTATAAAATTCTATGATTTCCACCTTCATTTGTTGTTTCTATGTAGAAATAGTAAGGCTGTGGCTAGTTATGTGCATGGTAGTCTGTAGGTGGCAGTAAAGCTCTAGTAATTAAGGTATTTTTTCCCACCCACCAATGATCCACAGGAACGGGATGCCTATCTTCCTCTGGCTGAGAGTGCCAGCAAGATGTACTTCATTATCTCTGATTTGTCCAAAATTAATAACATGTACCGTTTTAGTTTGGCTGCATTCCTCCGACTTTTCCAGCGAGCTCTGCAAAACAAACAGGTATGCTATTGGTTACCCTATATCTCAAACTGAATAAGAGAGATCACTTTACAAGGTGCTTAATTTATAATAATAATTTCCTGAGAAATTATTATTATGAATTAGAATTGTTTTCTAAAGACTACATGTAACAGTTTTAAACTAATTTTAAACTGCTCCTTTATGTTCTCAACAAACTATCCCAATGTGACAGTCTTCTTAATAGAAATATTTATGAGTATAAATTAATAAGTAATAGATGACCATTAAAAACAACAGATGGCTCAGGAAGTTATGAAGATAAGAAATTATACATATAATCCCATTACTCTGGGAAAACAACATTTATAATTTCATTGTATGTCCTGGTTTGAGGCTATAATATGTGCCAAGAGTTGTGCTGGATAATGGGGATACAGGAGTATATACTTCTTTATCAAGCTTATATTCTAATGGAAGGATGGATATATTTATGGATAGGAATTATTTTAGCCAAAAGATATACTGTCTTTTAAAAAAAACCATACTTCTATTGTATTCAACTTTCATGTCAATAAAAATAGAAATAACTAATGTTTTTGAGAGATTGCAAGGCTATACAATACTTTATTTAATCACCTCCTATATGGACATTGTTCTGTTTATCTGTACTGAATATTATATTACCCCCAAACTTGGCAGATTAGAACAATGTTTTTTTTATGCTCATGGATTCCGTGGGGCATTTGGTCAGGAGGACAGAGCAGGGATGGCTTATCTCTGCTTCACAATGCTGGGACCTCAGTTGGGAGGACTTGAGGACTTGAGAGTGGGACTGCTGTTGGGGGGAGGTTTCACTCGTGTGTGTGAAGTCTTCACTTGCAAGTCTGGTGCCTGGGGTGGGAGGACTTGATTAGGATTGCTAAGTGTAGCACTTCTCCATAAGGCTTGGCTTCCTCACAGCATAGAACAGTTGGATTTCTCATGTTACATCTTTGGGTGCCAAACATGTATATTCCAGTGAACCAGGCAGAAGACTTTTATAGGTAAAATGTCTTTTACCTATAAAAGCCTTATTTATATAAAAGAATCACCTTTTATAACCCAGCTTAGGTCAGTGTCATTTCTACTGTATTCTATTGGTTGAAGCAGTTACAAACCTACCCAGATTCAAAGGAATGGGGAGAAATAGACTTCACCTCTTGATGGAAGGAGTGTTAAAAATGTTAGTTATGTTTTAAAACAGCTACAGACATTTATGGCTTTTTTTTTCAGTTTTGCTTCTGTAATTATTTTCTTAGTTAAACTCCTAGACTTGGATAGCTGGGATAAAAATGCACATTTGTAAACCTTTAGATAAATGATGTCTAGTTATCCTTTGGAAATATATACTATTAATTTACTAAACCAGTGCAATGAGAATGCTTTTTTTCCATCTACACCTTAACCAACAATGGATACTATATATGTTTGAATAATTGTTTTACGAGGTCATTGAAAAATATTTCATTGTATTTCCAAGTGTTTCATCACTTGTAAGATAAATATAGGATTATTTTACATTTGTTTTCTTTGGTGAATTATTTTTTTACATCCTGTGGTATTAATATTTTTAAAAACTTGGAAGAGATTCTTCTATATTGAGGACATTAAACCCTTGTCATATATTGCAAAAATTTTGAGTTTATTACCTGCCTTTTTATTTCAAAATATTTTTAATGAGACCAATTCATCAAGTCATTCTTCATAGTTTTTGTATTTGAATATCAGTGATTTTTAAATTATTTTTTGTGGGAGACTAATTTGTTCTTACTTAAATTTGAGCTAAATTTCATATTCAAGTGGTTACTTAAATCTTTCTGAGGAGAGATCACTCATTCTATTAATACTGATTTGAAACTGTTCTTATACTCAAAATGGAAATAAAATGGCACCTGAGGAAAAGCTAGTGCTCTGGGGGTAGGGTTTGTTAGCAAAAATATGTCTATGCTAGATAAGAAAAGAATATATCTCATATATATTCGAAATGTTCTTGGACAAACATTCAGTTTCAGGAGGTATAGGAAAGATAAAAGAATAAATAATTGTGGTTTTTAAAGAATGTTTTTGAATTTTGAAATATGTTAAATTTAATCAAACCATTTATTGTGCTGGTAGAAGCATTTTTACAAAACAGAATTGTGTAAAATCTGTAAGTTAGTTCATGATATATTATTGATATTTAAATTCATTGCATAAGCAGCTTAAACTGAGTTATTTATATGTATCTTTTTTGCATTAAAAATTTCCCATAAATTACTTAGAAAATAGACAGTATTTTCATTACCTGCATTATAACCACCTATTTATTATAAATTCCTTTTTATTATTAGTCAAATATTCATGTTAAAAGTCAGTGATTCTGAACTGGTATGAGACCTAATAAATAGATTAGAAGTTCTAACTAAATAAGAACATTGGTTATCTTCTGTGCTTTAGAAAAGTTTGTAACTTGGTACCTCCTAAGTAATAATAGTTATGTGATAATATGGCCATGAATAACATTGGCTTTTGTGTGTGTGTGCTTGTTTGTATGTGTGTTTGCATTTGAATTTATTATAAAAAGTAATATAATTTTAAATATGTAGATGAAAAAACTTTTCAGTGTTTTGAAAATCCATTGGATCCTGTAGGTACTGTACTCTTTCTCAGAATAGAGTGTTTTGTAGTGGATTCAAGTTTCAATTTGGTATGTGATCTTTGTTAATAAATAATGAAATAACAAGGAGGGTTTGTTGTATGAACTGTAAGTGATGAACTCTCTCTGTTCGAGCGCCCTGCTAACAAGGCCAAACACTTAGGTGTGATGCATCTGAGTGCCAGTTGGTGATGTTTTGTACCAGTTTCACACATTACACTGCTCACCCTGAATGTCCTTCTCTAAACTGTTAAAATATTTTACTAGGCTTTTTTTTCTTGTCAATTTATAGTCACAAGGAAAGCAAGCAAATTTAGTCTGAATTATACCAGAATTGAACTTTGCAAGGCATGTATTCTCCAAATATCCTTGAAGTGAGATGTAAAACTCACTATATTTAGGGAAAAGAATAGCCTTTACAACCTCCTCCTCCCCCATTTATACCCAAGCCGTTTTCACTAATCAAAGAAATAGCCATTATGATATTTTTTCAAATCATGGCAGTCATGTATACTGGATGTACAAAAGAAGATAACAAAAAGCCTATAGGTGTGTATGAGTTTTTACAGCAGCAATATAGCAGTAGTCATTCAGTTTTATTCAACCTGGAGGACATGGTTTAAGATTATTCAGGTTCCTGTATTGAAGATGAGAAAATTTTTTATGGAGTGGTTCTGATCATACTGGTTTGGGACTGGATTGGTAGTTATAATACAGGTAATGAAATGGCTTTATCCCAGATTGATGTATTATTAATGCCAGACAGAATCAAAGTGATATGGTCAAATTCAATTCAAAATATATTTTTGGAAATTGAATATTATTTTCATTTATTGAAAACCTTAACTCTGTACATTAAAGAAAAATATATCAGTTTTTAAAATTGTATTTGTGCAAGTTTAATTCACTTACCTGTTTAGTCCCTTAAGTTTGACTGGCAAAAATAATTGTTCCAGAATCAGCTTTGAGTCTGGAGGAACAATTTATAAGGGTGACTAAACTAAGGGTTACCTTTTTTTTTTTTTTTTAGTGTTTATAAATTTCCTGATAGTTTTTCAATTTTCAAATTGTTATCTACAGGATTTTGAAAACACGGAACAGAGAATCCAGGCTCTTATCAGTTCATTAAAACATATGGTATATGAATATATATGTCATTGTCTATTTAAGGTAAGCAACATTATATTTTCCACATATAAAATACTACCTGAACCTTGATTTGATTCAGTATTACATAAATTAAATAACTCTTTTACTTACTAGAATGGTATTGAAATTGGCATTTCTGATATTTTCCCAGAGTAATATTCATTACTAAGTAGAATGTCTTACAGTATTCTGGGATGTGGTAGGGAGAAAAGTGACAGGTGAAGAAGGAAGAGGGAACTCTGGGTTAACTAATTTAGCTTTGAATATTCCAGAAGCAACTGAAGGGGAAAACTGCAATGGCTCATGTAGGTGATTTTCCAGCTGGGCTTTCTCAGCCTTAGCACCATTGACATTTTGGGCCACACTGTTGTTTGTTGTGGGCTCTCTGTGCATTTTAGGATGCTCAACAGCTCTTTTGATTCTCCCAGTCGATGCCAATAGCACTCCCTTCCTCCCAGGAGTTCAATAAAAAATCTCTCTCAACACTGGGAAATGTCCCTGGGTAGTGAGACAAAATTGTTTCCTATTCCTGGCATTAGGCACTAAACTTATGCCTGATTAGAGTTATGAGAAAAATTTGTCATAGAGGTCTTCCTGTTATAGAGGCCCCAGAAGAATAAACAATGACACATATTTTAGAAAGTTTTGAATGTTAGAGAAACCAGACTTTTCACTTGAGATTTCTTTTTTTTTTTAAATATCAGTCTTTCAATGTGGCTTAAGATATGTTGAAGAACTTTGTTAAGGCAGTTAAATAAGTGAGAAAGTTACTATGGTCCAATAATATAGGCTTCTTAGAAAAATTGGAAAATATATAGTTAATATATTCTTTAGAAAGGGATAGCAATTTTTATGATTAGAGTGATATTGTTGAGAATCTTTACCTGAGACAGAGAATAAATCACCTTCCAAGTACCTTTCGGTACTTTGACAAGGAATATTATTGGAAGTTCAAAGAAATGTAGTTCAGCATCTCTGCAGAATTCCTGCTTTAATGAGAACTGTGTATTTATATTTTTCTTTTAAAGGCTTTATTTGTGGTTAACTATCATTCTAAAAATCACCTGTTTGGTCCTCAGTTTTAACTTGTGTAAAATAAGGAATTAATTGTAAGCAAATTATCTCAAAACCCATTTTGTCTCTAAAATGTTATGATCTTATATATGAGGATGACATATCATCTGTTATAGATCACTGATATCTCTGACATTTGTATAATGCATTATCTTATGGAACATTAAAAAAAATTTATTACTCAAAAAATGTTTGAGAATATTTTCTGAGAGTGTCAAACTTTACAGAACTATATAAAAAAAAACCCTTAAAGAATCCTTTCACCCTCTCCAACTCTTACTCCTTCATTAGAGTAAATCTAGTTCAAGGTTGGTTTGTTCCTAATATACATATATATATATATATATACGCTCCATTTCCTCTATGTTCATATTCATATGTATAAGTATATATAGTTTTTCATTTTCCTAGCTATATATTTTGTTCTGTTGAATCTCTTTTGTTGCAATGGGTCCTAAAGATCTTCCCTTAAGTATAAATATTTTAATCTCATTATTTTTAATGATTGCATGATATTCCATAATGTGGTTATATGCTACTTCATTTAACTACAACTCTATTGGTAGATATTATGTAATTCTTTTTTTTGTTGCTATTTTAAATAACTGCAGTGAAATATCTTATACAGTATATTCATCTTTATATACATGTATAAGTATTTCTATTCAGTAGATTTCTTGATGGAAGTATAATTGCTGGTCCAAACATACACACTTTTGAAATTTTGTTGTGCATTATCAAATTGTCTTCTAAAAGTTTTTTTAATCACTTAATATTCCCACCAACAGAGTAACTAAGATACTTCTTTCCTTGCATCCTTTTCAACCCTGGATACTCGTAATATTTTTAATTTCTTAAGTGTTATGGAATAAAATCTTGCCATTTGTGACAACCATGGGTGAGCTTAGAGGATATTGTGCTAAGTGATTTAATATCTTTCTTTTTTGTCATTGAATTTTTATTAAAGTTGTTTATTTCTACCTTACTTCCTTACTTGCCATATTTGTTTATTTTCTTGGTATTTTAAAGAATAAACTTTGCTTAATAGAACAATTAACTTTATTGTAATTATTGTTTTTATATTTTATTTTTTAATCATTGTGTTTATTTTTTTATTTTTGTACTACTGTATTTATATGATTACTTTTTAATGTAGCTTTAATCTGTATTATTTTTTAGTGAATATATTAAGGCTACAAAGTCTCATTTTGGTCACTCTCCTAAAAATAAATGTAATGCTTTTTAACTTTCCTCTTAAGACCTCTACACTGAAATAGGCTGTGATTTATGAAAATAAAATGTAGCTACAGTTACTTTAAGGTGCTCCCAAAATCCTGTTTGAAAGTAGATGTGTTAAAAATAAGTATTATTCTTGAAAAATGTTGTAAATCAAAATATAATATAAATTTCCTTATTCATTACAAAAAGTAGTAGCTTTTCTTATTAGGAGTCTCTTATTTGTTTCTGAACCTTACTTTATATATTTTTATTTTATTTTTAGTAATACAGTATATATTTACTGATGAGATTTAAATCCTCATGTCATATATCTTATAATATAATTAGGAAAGGATATAATAAGTATTCAGTACCAAAATTCTTTAACATATCAATGAAGTATAGTGACAGTTACTTATTTTAAATCACTTTACCTTTCAAACACATATTTAAGTTAGGCTAAAGCCAGCATTTGGTTGTACCAGGAGAGAAATTGTAAGACTTAACATCCTTAGCATTTTAGACCCAGTTGGAATGTTTCTTTGATTATCTTGAATAATACTTTTGTATAATGAACAGTTAAAATCATTTTTAAAAAGCTATGGGTTATAATTCTTAAACATGTTTTTAATTGATGGTAGAGTATCTGTTTCATAAATTCATATTTCTGTATGAGTAGTATTTAACTTATTCAAAATAAATTCTGCACTCCATAGAGTTTCAGTGGTGAACAAAAGTTCAGAAAGCACATTAACTCTAAAGCAATGAGCTACATTTCTTGAGATTTAACAGTATAATCTTAGGATGAAACCAATTTCATATTTTAGTGAAAGGTTTTGGAGGGTTCATCACATTAAAACTACCTGCCATAGTTTCTCTCATGCTGATTTAGCTGTTGTGTTGGTGACAACAGTATGGCAACAATAGGCTCTTGAAATGGAGGCTAGAATTGTTAGTATTCATATCACATTGAAGTGAAAGAAACTAGATCTGAAACCAAAAATGATTGACTTGTTTTGTAGCAGAAAATTCAGACTTATAATAAACTAAACCAAATGGAGAAAGCTGCCTAGCAGTTTCAGTTTAGATTACTGGCTGTCATTTTTTTTAAGAGATCAGAAATTTTATTTTAATAACCTAAATATTTTAGATAATTATAGGATAAGTGACATATTTTCTCCCCAAAACTTATGATTACAATAAAACTGTGTACAAGTTAGTGCCTTTATGTATCATTTTTTCATCTCAGTTTATTGTTTGGAATAGGTACAAAATAATGGAAATTGTTGAATAAAAAAATAATTTCCAACTATACTGAGTGTGAGGGTGTAGAAAAGGATTGGAAGGTGGGTTGAGAGAGAAAATATTCTTATTGTTTCCCCTTCCTCATGGAGGTATTATCTAAAAGTGATCTAAAATGGTAAAGGAATACTGTCTGGTGAGGTTTAAATAGAGGTTTTTCACATAAACTCCTTGTAAGTTTATGCCTATGCAGCTCAGCTTGCCCCCCACTCCAAATGCATTTACGAGTTGTTTAAACTCAGATGAATATATGTTTTAAAAATAAAGTAAAAATAGCAGCACATGATTGTATTTATCTTGCAAATGATTTAATTTGGATTCAGATATTTTTTTCCTACAGAAATTTTTTTATAATAAAAAAACTGGATACCTATTAGATGGGATTAAAGATGGTGGCATGAGAGGTGAGACAGAGAACTCCTCCGAAAACCACATATAATATGAAAATATAATTAATACAACTAATCCTGAAAGGGCAACAGGAAAGAATGCTACACAAGACTGCATACACCTGGAGAAAAGAACAGACCTCACGGAACAGGATAACGTACCAAAGCCATAACCTGGAGGGACCCAAGCCCTTTCCCCACCCCAGCTCACCGGCAAGGAAGAGAAACAGAGCAGGAAGGGACTGAGGCTTGGGACTGCTGAACATCGAGCATTGAAGATCTTCTCTGGGAGCATGAACAAGGTGCTCTGGTGATTAATGGAGTTGGAAAGCTAAGACAGGTGGAATACCTGGAAGGACTGAGATTCCAACTGCTTCTGGAAAACAGGGATCCATATCTGGCTGATCTGGGTGGGCAGCCTGAAAGACTTCCTAAAAGTGAGAGGGCTGCTAAAGGGGCAAGGATTGCACAGAGCTTACTGCTCAGGAGAAAGGACAGGTAGACAGAGGGAAGCCCCACCTACAGCAGCTACAAACGCAAAGCATAGAGGCTTATACCTGTGTGTTTGGCCCACCGGTTCCAGCAGTGGAGACAGACATACCAGCTGGGAAGCAGGAAACAGCTCTTTCCTCCCCCCAGGCACAAGCACTGCTCCCCTGCGACCCTGGACATTTCTCCAGAGGCTCAGCAGCTCCAGGGAGTAGAGCTCCTGAGCACTAGAGGGCACCACATACAAATATGAAATGTCAAAGGAACCTCGTTCAAAGAAAAATACCACAAACACTGGAAAAAGAATCAAATGAAACCGATCTCATCAATCTTCCTGAAAGACATTTCAAAATAAAAATCATAAACATGCTCCTGGAGGTACAGAAAAATATTCAAGAGCTCAGGAATGAATTTAAGGCAGCGATCCAATCGTTAATGGAGGCTTTTAAAAGCAGATTAGATACAGTGGAGGAGATGATAAATGAAATAGAAATTAGAGAAGAGGAATACAAAGAAGCTGAGACACAAAGAGAAAAAAGGATCTCTAAGAATGAAAGAATATTGAGAGAACTGTGAACAACCAAACGGAAGAATATTCATATTATAGATATACCAGAAGAAAGAGAGAGAAAAAGGGATAGAAAGTGTCTTTGAGGATGTACTTGCTGAAAACATCCCCAATCTGGGGAAGGAGATAGACTCTCAAGCCATGGAGGTGCAGAGATCTCCCAACACAAGGGACCCAAGGAGGATAACACCAAGACATATAATAATTAAAATGGCAAGGAGCTAGGAAAAGGACAGACTATTAAAAGCAGGCAGACAGAGAAAAAAGATCACATACAATGGAAAATCCATCAGGCTATCATGAGACTTCTCAGCAGAAACTTTACGTGTCAGAAAGGAGTGGCATATATTTAATGCAATGAAGCAGAAGGGCCTCGAACCAAGAATACTCTACCTGGCAAGGTATCATTTAAATTTGAAGGAGGGATTAAACAATCTCCAGATAAGCAAAAGCTGAGAAATTTTACCTCCCGCAAACCGTCTCTACAGTGTATTTTGGAGGGACTGCTATAGATGGAAGCATTCCTAAGGCTAAATGGCTGTCACCAGAGGTAATAAAACCACAGTAAAGAGAGTAGAACAGTTAATTACTAAGCAAATGCAAAATTAAATTGACTACCTCCAAAGTCAAGGAAGGGATAGACAAAGAGTACCAAATATGATACCTAATATATAAAGGATGGAGGAGGAAGAAAAAGGAGAAAACAAAAAAGAACCTTTAGATTGTGCTTGTAATAGCATACTAAGTGAGTTAAGTTAGACTCATAGATAGTAAGGAAGTGACCCTTGAACCTTTGGTAAACATGAAACTAAAGCCTGCAATGGCCATAAGTACATACCTATCAATAATCACCCTAAATGTAAATAGTCTGAATGCATCAATCAAAAGACATAGAGTCACTGAATGGATTAAAAAACAAGACCCATCTATATGCTGCATACAAGGGACTCACTTCAAACCCTAAGACATAAACAGTCTAAAAGTTAAGGAATGGAAGAAGATATTTCATGCAACTAATAGGGTGAAAAAAGCAGGAGTTGCATTACTTGTATCAGACAAAATAGACTTCCAAACAAAGAAAGTCACCAGAGACAAAAAAGGACATTACATAGTGATAAAGGGGTCAATTCAACAAGAAGATATAACTATTATAAATATCTATGCACCCAACACAGGAGCATCTACATATGTGAAACAAATACTAACAGAATTAAAAAGGGAAATAGAATGCAATGCATTCATTCTAGGAGGCTTCAACACTCCACTCACTCTGAAGAAGAGATCAACCAGACAGAAAATAAGTGAGAAGACAGAGGCACTGAACAACACATTAGAGCAGATGGAACTAACAGACATCTATAGAACACTGTACCCAAAAGCAGCAGGATACCCATTCTCCTCAAGTGCACATGGAACATTTTCAAGAACAGATCATATACTAGGCCACAAAAAGAGCCTCAGTAAATTCAAAAAGATTCAAATTCTACCAACCAGCTTCTCAGACCACAAAGGTATGAAACTAGAAATAAATTATGTAAAGAAAACAAAAAAGCCCACAAACACATGGAGGCTTAACACCATGCTTCTAAATAACCAATGGATCATGACCAAATAAAAACAGAGATTAAGCAATATATGGAGACAAATGACAACAATAATTCAACACCACAAAGTCTGTGGAACACAGCAAAGGCTGTGCTAAGAGGGAAGTATATTGCAATACAGGCCCACCTCAGGAAAGAAGAACAATCCCATATGAACAGTCTAAACTCACAATTAATGAAACTAGAAAAAGAAGGCCAAATGAGGCCCAAAGTCAGTAGAAGGAGGGACATAATAAAGATTAGAGCAGAAGTAAATAAAATCGAGAAGAATAAAACAATAGAAAGAATCAATGAAAGCAGTAGCGGGTTCTTTGAGAAAATAAACAAAATAGATAAACGCCCTAGCCAGATTTATCAAGGAAAAAAGAGAGTCTACAAGCATAAACAGAATAAAAAATTACAAAGGAAAAATCACTCTGGACACCACAGAAATACAAAGAATTGTTAGAGAATACTATGAAATATTATATGCTAACAAACTGGATAACCTAGAAGAAATGGACAACTTTCTAGAAAAATACAACCTTCCAGGGTTGACCCAGAAAGAAACAGAGAATCTGAACAGACCAATCACAAGCAATGAAATTAAATTGGTAATCAAAAAACTATGCAAGAACAGAACGCCCATACCAGATGGATTCACCGCTGAATTTTCTCAGACATTTAGAGAAGACCTAATACCCATTCTCCTTAAAGTTTTTCAAAAAATAGAAGAGGAGGGAATACTTTAAAACTCATTCTATGCAGCCAGTATCACTCTAATACCAAGACCAGGCGAAGACACCACAAAAAAGAAAACTACAGACCAATATCCCTGATGAACATAGTTGCAAAAATACTCAACAAAGTATTAGCAAACCGAATTCAAAAATACATCAAGAGGATCATACACCATGATCAAGGATGCAAGGATGGTACAACATTTGAAAATCTATCAACATCATCCACCACATCAACAAAAAGAAGGATAAGAACCACATGATCATCTCCATAGAAGCTGAAAAAGCATTCGACAAAATTCAATGTGCATTCATGATAAAAACTCTCAACAAAATGGGTATAGAGGGCAAGTACCTCAAAATAATAAAGGCTGTATATGAGAAAACCACAGCCAACATCATACTTAACAATGAGAAACTGAAAGCTTTTCCTCTAAAATCAGGAACAAGACAAGGATGCCCACTCTAACCGCTTTTATTCAACAGAGTACTTGAGGTCCTAGCCATGGCATTCAGTCAACACAAAGAAATAAAAGGCATCCAGATTGGTAAGGAAGAAGTCAAAGTGTCACTGTTTGCAGATGACATGATGTTGTACATAAAAAACCCTAAAGTATCCACTCCAAAACTACTAGAACTAATATCTGAATTCAGCCATTTTGCAGGATACAAAATTAATACACAGAAATATGTTGCATTCCTATACACTAATGATGACCTAGCAGAAAGAGAAATCAGGAAAATAATTCCATTCACAATTGCATCAAAAAGAATGAAATACCTAGGAATAATCCTAACCAAAGAAGTGAAAGACCTATACCCTGAAAACTGCAAGACACTTTCAGTAGAAGTTAAAGAGGATGCTAATAAATGGAAATTCATCCCATGCTCTTGGGTAGGAAGAATTAATATTGTCAAAATGGCCATCCTGCCTTAAGCAATCTACAGATTCAGTGCAATCCCTATCAAAATACTAACAGCATTCTTCAATGAACTGGAGCAAATAGTTCTAAAATTCATATGGAACCGCAAAAGACCCTGACTAGCCAAAGCAATCCTGAGAAGGAAGAATAAAGCAGGGGGGGTCTCGCTTCCCAACTTCAAGCTCTACTACAAAGCCACAGTAATCAAGACAATTTGATACTGGCACAAGAAAAGACCAATAGACCAATGGAACAGAATAGAGTCCAGATATTAACCGAAGCATATGTGGTCAATTAATATGCAATAAGGAGCCATGGATATACAATGCGGAAATGACAGCCTCTTCAACAGCTGGTGTTGGCAAAACTGGACAGCTACATGTTAAGAGAGTGAAACTGAATAACTGTCCAACTCCATACACAAAAGTAAACTCAAAATGGATCAAAGACCAGAATGTAAGTCATGAAACCATAAACCTCTTAGAAGAAAACATAGCCAAGAATCTCTTAAATATAAACATGAGCAACTTCTTCATGAACATATCTCCTCAGGCAAGGGAAGCAAAAGCAAAAATGAGTGAATGAGACTATATCAAACTAAAAAGCTTCTGTACAGCAAAGGACACCATCAGTAGAACAAAAAGGCATCCTACTGTATGCGGGAATATATTCATAAATGTCACATCCGATAAGGGGTTGACATCCAAATATATAAAGAGCTCATGTGCCTTAACAAACAAAAAGCAAATAATCTAATTAAAAAATGGGCAGAGGATTTGAACAGACACTTCTCCAAAGAAGAAATTCAGATGGCCAACAGGCACATGAAAAGGTTCTCCACATCCCTAATTATCAGGGAAATGCAAATTAAAACCACAATGAGATATCACCTCACACCAGTTAGGATGGCCGGCATCAGAAAGACTAAGAACAACAAATGCTGGTGAGAATGTGGAGATAGGGGAGCCCTCCTATGCTGCTTGTGAGAATGTAAGCTGGTTCAACCACTGTGGAAAGTAGTAGGGAGGGCCTCAAAAAACTCAAAATAGAATTACCATTTGACCCAGGAATTCCACTCCTAGGAATTTAACCAAAGAATTTAATTTCTCAGATTCAAAAAGACATATGCACCCCTATGTTTATCACAGCACTATTTGCAATTGCCAAGAAATGGGAGCAACCTAAGTGTCCATCAGCAGATGAATGGATAAAGAGGTGGTGCATATACACAATGGAATACTATTCAGCCATAAGAAAGAAACAAATCCTAACTTTTGCAACAAAAGGGATGGAGCTGGTGGATATTATGCTCAGTGAAATAAACCAGGTGGAGAAAGACAAGTGCCAAATGATTTCCCTAATTTGTGGAGTGTAACAACGAAGTCAAACTGAAGGAACAAAACAGCAACAGACTCACAGACTCCAAGAAGGGACTAGCAGCTACCAAAGGGGAGGGGTGTGGGAGGGCAGGTGGGGAGGGAGAGAGAAGGGGAATTGAGAGGTATTATGATTGGCACACATGATGTGGGGAGGAATCATGGGGAAGACAGTGTAGCACAGAGAAAGCAAATAGTGATTCTGTGTCATCTTACTACACTGATGGACAGTGACTTCAATGGGGCATGGGGGGCACACAGTAGTATGGGTGCATGTAATAACCACATTTTTTCATGTGAAACCTTCATAAGAGTTTGTATCAATAATACCTTATTAAAAAAATAAAAAGTGGAAGTTATCTGGTTGGGTGTTTTGAAAATTTAAAACCTGTGTATATTAACATGAATCTTGATAATTTAGATAATTTTCTTCTGCTTATGTAACTTTGAAGCTTCTAGTATTAATCTAACTTCAGGTTTTCTGGAAGTATAGTTGAATGTATGCAGAATTGTTCATTATAATGGTTTTACTTAAAGCACAAATGCAAGGGCTCAAGTTCTACACTGTATCAGTTTCTTCATGATTAAAGTAAGACTTCTTCACATGGCAGCATATGAGGTATATGTTTCATTGAATGCATTTGAGAGCAATGAGTACTGTAGAGTAGAAATAAAAGGAATGACTTACTTATACTTTCTATGCTTCTTAGTCTCTGAGAATCATGGAGTTTATAGAAAACTTTTGAAATGTCCTTTCCCGTGTCAGGTAGTGTCTTGGTTTACTGTAAAGCAGATAGTTACTGTTTGTCGTCTTTTAAGACTCACAATGTTCCAGGCACTGTGTAAGTGGTTTTTAATTCCTCTAAATCCTATTATATAAAGGAAGAAACCAAGATTTGCCACTGGCAACCTTTCTTTAGGTTATTCAGATGTAGAGGTTGTTGAACTGGGATTCAAACCCATTCTGCTTGAAGCTGAAGACCTCTTGCTAATAGGATAATGAGTGAAATAAACCATTATATCTGGAAGGGAGAATGTGAAGTGAAACATAAAGTTGACTTTAAGATCCCCTCATATCATATAATTCTGCTCCAATAGTTGCACTCTTTTTGAATATTTACTATAGTGTGTGGGATGGCACAGTATGGAGTGTGTGGCTGACTCAAATAACACCTATTGGTCTGCTATCTCTTACTGATTTTTCTTAATTCAGCCAGTTAATTATGTAGATGACACAGAGCTTTTATTTTATGTATCCCCTTGATTCCAAGTGTAATGAGATGAATTCACATTGAATTAAAATACTGAAATTTTCTGATTTGATAAGCAGTGTAGATCAAAGATATTAGTGGTACCAAATATTTTTCAACTCTGGATATTGACGGGTTTTTTTTGTGGGGTGTGTTTTTGAAATAAGCATTCAGAAAATCCTTAAGCTTGATTTTTTCATTCTTAACTTTACTTCAATTAGAAATGTGTTCTGTCTCAGTACTGATTATATTTTTTACATTTATTCTTGAATTACATTTTCCTACATTATAATATTATTGTTAAAAACTTATTGTTAAATACTTACAGGTAAAAGAATTCATCGGTACAAGTGGTCAACCAGACAGCTGCCATAAATAGGTTTTTTTTCTGCCCTCTTTAGATGAAAAATCATGGAAGGTGATCCTGATCGTCCTGTCTTAGGTCCTATGGCATCCCTTGTACCGTTCATTATCTGTGGAACAATATAATGTGATTGTCCCAATTATGATTGTATGCTTATCCTAATGTCAGCATGTCTTCTGATACCAGAAAACAGAGAGTAGGGTGACCACTCTTACCCATTTATTATACTATGTGGCTATTTTTTTCAGCATTTTGGAGTTTTGCCTAATAAATAATTGACAGTTAGCTCACTGACTCCAGTTGGTAATCTGCAAATTGTACAGTGGCAGGGCCTTGTCTTCTCTCCATTAATGCTAGAGACCTCATTATTCTTCCTCAGGTATAAAGAAGAAGTAGAGAAATAAATGTAGTAATACTGTGTGTGTGTATATATATGTATAATAAAGAACTGACTATATTAAATGATAAAGCCTCAAAGTAATATATTTATTGTCTTATTTATCTTAATCATTATTTCTTAGCCTTAGATAGGAATGCTATTATTTTAAATATCCATTATTTTTTAAAGTAAGCATCTTTATGGCTCGTTTAACTAGTAACCGTTCAGTCCCAAACCTGAATTCTCACCTAATAGCTAAGAACACTACACATCTCCCCAAATGACATGCTTTGCTTTGTACAACTTTAAGTCACATGGTACCTATTTCATGCACATGGTAGTTTTGTATCTTTTTTTTTCAACACCTGAATGATGGCCATCTGCTTGCAGTTTTTATATTTTGAGGACTTTTTTCTTTTGTGTACTCATTGACTGTGTTATAGTTGTGAACACATGCTTGTTTTTTATGTATTCACCTATAGGTATTTATTGAGTACTTGCTGTATGTATATGAAAACATATACAACATATACTTTTATAAAATAAATTCTTTTTTTGTATTGTATTATTCAAGACACTGGATAGTTCCAACAGAGAGGTGATTTTCTTGCAGGCAAGGAGATAACTTGCTGATAGTATTCACAGGAGGGTTTTTTTTTTTTTGTACGTACTTTTGCATAGATTGTATCAAAATATCCCTATTTGATAATAGGATAATATCTCTATCTGTAGGTTTATAATCATATACACATTAGATATAAATGCAGTATTTATACAATGTGGGAAAAGCTACATAAAAAGTTTAGAGTTTGGTAGGAAAGACAGTGCTTGGGTAGATGGTTTCTTTTTGTTAGTAAACACATTTTTATACATATATAGCAATTATATAGATTTATTTTATGAAACTGAAAGATATACCTAAGGAAAAATAAAACAAAAATAACCTGTAACTGCAAAAATAAATGAGTTATAAAAATTTTGATATTATTTTTCCATATTTTTGCAGATATATATCCATATATGTTTATATACATATATTATCTCTCCTACAATATGGACTATGCTTTAAATTTTGATTTGAATATTATTCATGATACTCTTGAACATTTAGGTTGTTTCAGTTTTCTCTTCATTATAAATAATCTTTCAGTGAATATCCTTATTTATTATTACCTAATAGCATATTTATGATCCCTTTGCATAAATTTCTAGAAATGAAAGTTCTTGATTTAGGGGCATATAGAATGTTCAGGACCATATAAACATTAACAATGACCAATTGAATATTGCTAATGTAACAAGTTGATCTGATTAGTAATGACTAACTCAAACCTCACAATTGGATTTTAATTAAAAAATCTGTTTTTTAAAAATGAGATAAATACTTTGATTAATCCTTAGCAATTTCTCTAAAAATTTTAACACTTTCTTTATCCTCTATCCTCCCCACCCCCAGCTTAGAAGTGTCCTATGTAGATGCCATATGAATAGTATTTTCTTATAATGATAAAAGTAGATAATCTGAAGACAATCAGATTTTGTGAACTGGAATTTAAGGACTAAGTTTTCCAAAAACATAAATTTAGAAAAAGCAGTATAACATCTATTATTTTTTCCAGGCTGATCAGTTGATGTTTGCTCTGCATGTTGTTCGAGGCATGCATCCAGAACTTTTTCAAGAAAATGTAAGTGGAAGTAAAGGAGGAAAATATTAAGAGTTACATAGAAATTTGGTAATGGATGGATTTATGATTAGATTATAAATGCCTTTAGAAATGATATGATTATTAAATTTTATTGTCAGACATTTGGGGAAAGGGGCTGATTTCCAATTCTACTCTCCTCTGGGTAAGCCTGGTATTCTGAAGTGATGGTAAGAAAGAGAAAGGAGTCCAGCTTACCATGCTGCCTAGATTTTTCTGAACCCAACTCCACTTATTCAGGATATCAGAAGGGTTAGCCTTCTTATTTTCCTGGTCTAGGTAGTGGAACTGATAAATACGAAAAGGGAAATAGTATGGGTATACAACTATATTACTTATTACCTCCACTGACTTGCTCAGAGTCAGCAAGTGAAGCAAGAGAGTGGTTAGTTCTCCCTTGAGCAGGTCTATATTAATCTTTCTATGTACAATTTATCTTCTTTACCTATGACTTCTTTTCTGGTCTGCCATATGTATATAATCCCCTCTCAAAGTTGAAAAGGACCTCCTTCAAGCTAAAGTTAGCTAATCCACCTCTGGTGTACTCCTAATAGTCAAAATACATATATCTGTAAGTAATTTTTCTCATAATTATGCTATTATCATTAAATGAGAGTCCAGTAGCCAGAACGGAAGAGAATAGTATGTGGAGTGTGCAACTTTGATCTAGTAACCTTTAAGTTTATTTGGTCAGATTTAAATTGTATTTCAGGTACCCTTCATTGAATAGTTAAAATAATTCTACATACCTGTGTTCTTTCTTTGTTTCTGCCTAATTCCACATGCTCTGGCTGACATGTGTAGTTTCTTTTCAATTTATTCACTTAACTCCTTTACCCAGTACTAGGAACTGTAATGCCTGTACCTTCTATGTAATGCTTTTCACCATGATCAATATGTTCTGCATAGGACTTAAATTCCCAATTTTCCCCTCCTGGAATATGAACTAGCATTGGCAAAGGAGAACATTTTTCTCTGACTGCTGTATAGTAATAGTAATCATTCCTATTTATTTGTGGCTGTAATTTCAGTGAGAAGTGAATGGTTAGGGTGAGTAGAGGCAGGAAGTATGTTGCTTTGGTAATTTTTCCACATTGCTCTCAAATCTTAATATATCTTGCTTTATTTGCTGACCAATGTGTAACAAATAATATGGTAGCACCCATTATTTGATGGGGGAATCCAGTGTGAAGACAGAGTTTCTTGGAGTACAAGATTCCATAACACTTGATCAATCTTGAGTGGACTAATAAAAAAAGGAATAATGTCAGTCTTTTCCTAATCTGCTGGAAAAGATAAGTTAATGGAAGCACTTTTTTCTATTTTTTCCCATCATACACAAATTAAAAAATTTGGTGTACCTTTAATAGCACAGAATAAGACAAAAGGTAGTGACAAATGCTAATTGAACATGACCATTAAGATTTTCTATGTTGAGAAATACATATATATGCATATATAGAGTTAACTATGTAGTTCATTTTTTGCTTTAATAAAATTATTCCTAGTAGATTTCATATTAATGTTTTGTGTTAGTGCATGAAATCATTCTTATGTTAATGGTATACAAGAAGTAGGAAGATGTGAAAGGAACTTTATATTTTTCATGTCCCTAGAAAGCTGCATTGTAAGTTATCTTATAGGAAAATTAAGAATAATTTTTACTGGTTAGTATATATAACTTTTGTATTACTCCTATTTCTGTTCAATAGGAATGGGATACATTTACAGGTGTGGTTGTTGGAGACATGTTGCGGAAAGCTGTAAGAATAATAAAATTATTTCACTCTTATGGCAAATACTTAATAGTTTTGCCTTTATGACTTAAAATTGCTTCAGGGGAGTTTTAAGCTATTGTTGAAATTATACTTTAGTTAGAAGTATACGACCTTGCCTTTATTGCCCTACTATAAAATGGACCAAAATATATTTTTTAGTCCTTGAAGACATATACTATTTTGAGAATAATATTAATTAAATACTAAGAAATTAATAGTTTCTTTTTTCAATATATATACATATATTTTGAGTCTAAGAAAATCAAACTTTGTATTATAACTAGAAATTTCTTATATAACAAGTTTAAAAACTACTTTTTAAAACTTTTGATAATTTAATTCAAATTTAGCTTTTTATTAATAATTTTCTATTGAACATGTAATGGATAATATTCTTCAAAGCAACATACCCAAACTGTAATGTAAGACCTAGATTATGTATGAAATATAGGATATAATTAAAAATTATTTATTTTTTATGGAAGTTCCTTATTACATTTGAGTTTTTCTGAAATTTCAAAAAAGATTAAGCACAATGCAAATGACTGTAATATTTGTATAAATAGTTATCTGTACCTTATATTTAATTCTATAATAGGGACTTGTAAAATATATAAAAATAAAGAAATAATGCATAAAATTTTCTTCAAAATAACGTTCATTAAATTAGCTAATCATTTGTTAATTTTTTTGTGTGAATTTTGCTGTATATACCAAATAATTGTTCTTATTAAAGGAGTACTTGCCCTTATTAAAGAAAATAATTGCTCATATTAAAGGACTCTCAACAAAGAATACGTGATCAACTTCCATCTTGGATAGATCAAGAAAGAAGCTGGGCAGTAGCAACATTAAAGGTATTCCTTTTCTATTTGAGGGATATTTTAAGCTTTTTCTATATTTGAGTTACTTCTATTTATATTTTTATTTGGTACTTATTCATACTCAGTGTTGGTATTTCTATATGACATGAAATTTCCAGGTAAAAGAATATCAAATAATTATTCTGATTAGTCTTTTAAATAATAATTAATTAGTTAAGTCTTCATTGAACATATACATGTTGAGTCTATATTCTAAACCATTAGCAAATATAAAGATAAGAAAGATTATCTAATATTATACACAGAAGCCTTTTTTATAGAATAATTCAGAATCATAATGAGATGTAGTATGGTACTTTGTTGAAAAGAATTTGAAATTGAAACTCTTTTTTTCATTTCTATTCATCTTTTAAATATCTCTCATACTCAGCTCTTCTCCATTCTTGCCATCACTGCCTTAGTTGTGGCTCTCATCACTCAACTAGACTTAACTGTAGAGCCCCTCTGCTTTTGATCTCACACCTCTCCATTTTATTCTACCCTTTAGTTAGGGTATGGTTAGTGTCCTATTTAAAACTTTTAAATACTCTCAACAAACAAAAATCTAGGACCAGATGACTTCACAGGTGAGTTCTACCAAACATTTAAAGAAGAGTTAATACCTGTTTTTCAAACTGCTGTAAAATTGAAAAGGAAAGAATGCTTCCAAACTCATTTTATGAGGCCAGACCATAGAATGGTGGTAGGCTGATACCAAAACCAAAGATACCACAAATAAAAAGAAAATTACAGACCATTATCCCTGATGAACACAGATCAAAAATTTTCCACAAAGTATTACAAACCAAATTCAAAAATATATTAAAAGGATTATTCACTACAGCCTAGTGGAATTTCTTCAGGGATGCAAGGATGTTTCAATACACAAACCAATCAATCTGAAGTACCACATAACACAAGGAAGGATGAAGACCATCTGATTATGTCAATAGATGCAATAAAAGCATTTGACAAAATTCAACATCCCTTCATAATAAAAACAGTAAATGAGTGGGTATAGAGGGAACATGCCTCAATATAATGAACACCATATGTGACAAACCCACAGCTTACATCATACTCAAAGGTGAAAAGCTGAAAGATTTACCTCTAAGATAGGAACAAAGCAAGCATGTCCACTGTCACCACTTTTATTCAACAGTACTGGAAGCCTAGCCATAGCAATCTGTTAAGAAAAGAAATAAAGCTATCTAAATTGGTAAAGGAAAAGTTGAATTGTCATTCTTCGCAAATAACATGGTAGTGTGCATAGAAAACCCCAAAGATTCCACCAAAAAACTGTTAGAACTAATACATGAATTCAGTAAAATTGCAGAAATCTGTTGCATTTATTTATACTAATAAGAGACTACAGAAAGAGAAATCAGGAAAACAATCCCATTTATAATTGTATCAAAAATAATAAAATATCTAGACATAAATTTAACCAAGGAGGTGAAGCACCAGTACTCTGAAAACTACAAGATACTGAGCAAAGAAACTGAAGACAATATTGGAAAGCTATTCCATACTCATGGATTGAAAGAATTAACATTTTTAAAATGGCCATACCTAAAGCAATCTATAGATTCAGTATAATCCCTACCAAAATACCAATGGTTATTTTTCACAGAACTAGAGCAAAGAATCCCAAAATTTGTGTGGGATCACAAAAGATCATGAATAACCAAAGCAATCTTGAGAAAGAAGAGGTATCACAATCCCTGATTTCTACCTGTACTTCAAAGCTATGGCAATCGAAACAGTATGGTACTGGCACAAAAATAGACTCATAGATCAATGGAAGAGCATAGACAGCCCAGAAATAAACCAACACTTATATGGTCAATTAATATATGACAGGAGGCAAGAGCATACAAAGGGCAAAAAAGACAGTCTTTTCAATAAATTTTGTTGGAAAAACTGGACAGTGACATGCAAAAGAATGACACTGGATCACTGCCTTATGCTATACACACACAAAAAAACTCAAAATGGATTTAAGACCTAAATATAAGATTGAAGCCAGAAAACGCTTTAAAAAAGTAAAACTCTTTAACATTGGCATTAGCAATTTTTTTCTGGATATGTCTCCCCAGGCAGGGGAAACTAAAGAAAAAATAAACAAGACCATATCCAACTAACAAGCTTCTGCACAGCCAAGGAGACCATCAACAAAATGAAAAGGCAACCCGCTGAATGGGAGGATGTAGTCATAAATGATATATTAAGGGATTAATATCCAAAATATATAAAGAACTCACACAGTCATCACTGAACAAACAAATCCAATTAAAAAATGGGCCAAGGACCTGAACAGACATTTTTCCAAAGAAGACATACAGATGGCCAATAGACACAGGAAAAGATGTTCAGTATCACTAATCATAAGAGAAATGCAAACCAAAACCACAATGATTTATCACCTAATTACAGTCAGAATTGTTGTTTTCAAAAAATAAGAAATAACTGGTGCAGCCGTTATAGAAAGCAGTAGGGAGGTTTCTCAAAAAACTAAAAGTAGAAATACCATATGACCCAGTAATTCCAGTACTGAGTATTTACCTGAAGGAAAAAAATTACTAATTCAAAAGATATATGTACTCCATATTTATTTTAGCATTATTTACAATAGCAGAGAAAATGGAAGCAACCTAAATGTCTATTGATAGGTGAATGGATAAAGAAGATGTGGTACATATATGCAGTGGAATAATGGAATATTACTCAGCCACAAGAAAGAATGAAATCTTGCCATTGTGGTAACATGGATGGACCCTAAGGGTATTACTCTAAGTGAAATAAATCAGAAAGAGAAAGACAAATAGCATATGATTTCAATTATATGTGGAAACTAAAAGATAAAATAAATGCGTAGATGAAACAGAAGTAGACTCATAAATACAGAGAACAAACTGGTGGTTCCATAGAGGAGGGGGTTGGGGATAATGGGCAAAGAAAGTGAATGGGATAAAGAGGTAAAAACTTCCAGTTATAAAATGATTAAGTCTTGAGTATGAAAGTACAACATAGGAACATTGAATCAATGTAATATCTTTGTATGGTGACAGATATTAAGTAACTACACTAATCATGGTGAGCATTTTGTTCTGTGTATAATTGTTGAATCACTGTGTTGTACACCTGAAACTGATATATTGTATATCAACTATACTTCAATAACAAATACATAAAATAAATGCAGTAGAATGTAGTACCACCAGGATGGAGTGAACTGCATCCTAAGAAAGGGTTGGAGACAAGAACTTTGCATCAAGCAAGCTTGAAGTTTATCAAAGCATTGTAAGCTACTCTTGAATGTATGTATTTAGGACTTCCTGTATGTAGGCTGACTTTATAACTGAGCATTTTTTCCAAATGAATGACTATATAGAAAACAAATTTTATTTAAGAATAAATAATAAGAATCTCAAATAAAAAAAGCCTTTTGATGGTTTCTTATCATTCATAGGCTAATGTCCATAAGTCTTTTGCATAACATATAAGATGATCCATGATCTGATTCTTGCCTGCCTCTTCAGTTTTACTTCTGTTACATGCCCTCAATGTTTCTTGTACTTACTGGTCCCGTTATCTCTTCTGCCGGAAATGCCCTTTGATTGTTTTTACCTGTCAAATGTCTGTTTATTTTTCAGGACTTCTCAAAACATTACCTTTTCCATGACTTTTTGCCCAATTTCTCAAATTTTCTTTTCTTTTAACATGTATTTTGAACATTCCTATATCATGGAACCTACCATACTGATTCAGAATGACTTGTTATGTCCACCTTATCTCCTAGGCCGTAAGTTCATTCAGTGTAGGATCCTTGCCTTATTAAAGTTTATATCCCTAGCATTTAGTGCTAAACCTTACTCATTGAATACTTTGCTTATTAAGTAAGTGCCCAATATATGCCAGATGCATAGTTTTTGTTAAATACCTTTTTGGTGGAACAAATTAAAGATTATGAGTAGGCAAAGTAATGACATACAGATAAGGTAAATTTTACATGGTTCATATTTCTGTAAGGTTAAAAATTTATTAAGTATTTATAATATGCTGGTTGAGGATGGAGAGTACTTACATATAAAAGTCTTGGTTCCTGCTTTCCAGGAGTTTATCATCTAGTATAGGAAGCATTTTTTAAAAATAATTTTTAAAACTATTTAACTGAATAATATTCCATTGTGTATATGTACCACATCTTCTTTATCCATTCATCTATTGATGGACACTTGGGTTGCTTCCATATCTTGGCTATTGTAAATTATGTGGCAATAAACATAGGGGTGCATATATCTTTTTGAATGGAATCCTGCCATTTGTGACAACATGGATAGACCTAGAGGGTATTAATGCTAAGTGAAATAAAACAGGCAGAGGAAGATGAATACCATATGATTCCACTAATTTGTGGAATCTAAAAACAAAACAAAGCAAAATGAATAAAACAACAGTAGACTTGGTTACCATGGGGAATATAGCCAATGATTCTGTAACCTCTTTTTATGTTGACAGATAGTAACTGCACTAGTTGGGGTAAGGATTTAATATTGTGGGTAACTGTGTTGTATACTTGAAACCAATATAAAATTGTATATCAAATATACTTCAATAAAAAATAATTATAATAGAGTGCAAATATGAATAATAGTGAGAATTTGAAGGAATTTCTAGATTATTTGGCAGGACCTCTGAACTATCACATTCACTCCTAGTGGCAAAATTAATAATAATTAACATGATACAGATAATTGTTGTTTGAATTATTGATCTACTGAGAGGTTACTCTTGGGGAAACATCTTACATGGTTAACCTTAAAATTGTGATGATGCTTTTTTCACATACTCATTTCTATTTAAGTAAAGAAATGCAAACATTTAGGAAAGGAAGCTTTCCTACTCAGAGAAGGTTTATAATATACATTAATGTCTTATCATTTCAGTTTATGAAACATTTTCAAACATGGTCTCATTTAATTATTATCACACCAACCCTAAGAGATAAATGTCATTAATTCTCCTTTTACAGATGAGAAATGAGAGTGAGTAGTAACGAATTGTTGAAGGAATGCACCAAAGGTTTCTTTTTTATTTCATACATATTATTCAGGATCTGTTTTGTGCCAAGCATCATGTTAAATATTTTAGATACTTGATCTCATTTTGTTATCACAATCTAATGAGGGGGTCATAATTATGCCTGTCTTAGCAAAAAGGAAACTGAGGTGTAGAGAAGTTAAATAATTTATTCCAGTAAAATAGCGGAAGTTTTGGAGCTATGATTTCAATTCAGGTATTCTGACACCTGAGTTCACTCCTTTAATATCTAGTTTTTTCAGATACAGCGGTCTCACTCTCTTTTTCCTTTCCTGTCATGTCCTCTCTCCCTCCTTCTCTCCTCTCTCCCTCCCTTCCTTTCTTCCTCCCTTCCTCCTGTTCTTCCTTCCTTTCCCCATTTCTCTCTTTTATCCCCAGTATGAGTTGGGCAATGAGGATAGCTGCATGGGAAAGAAAAAGCAGTTCAGAAGCCTAACTCCCACCAGTTCTGTCCATGTTCTTTAGTCAGGCTGAAGTGGTGGTTTTGTGGGGACTAAAAGACAAATACACTTCTCTCAAAATCTGCACATATGTTTCTATTTCTCTTTTCCTTTCTTGTGCTTTTCTCTATAACTATTACTACATTACAGTAGCACATAGTAAAAACAATAAGAAATGCTAGTATTTATTGGTATTTATTGATGACTTAGTATATTCAAAGCATTGCGCAGAATTTGAAAATGGATAATCTCACTAAATAGTTTCAACAACATTATGAAGTAGCTACTATTATTGTCCTCCTATAACAGATGAGGAAAGTAGGCCCAAAGTGAAACACGAGTAGTCACTTATTTATGGTTATTTAGAGAGTAGAGTGAGGATTTGGAACTGGGTTTTTGCTGCAGAGTCTGGGCTTTTTACCACCATTCTTTATTGCCTTTATTTAATAAATACTTGTTAAATAAAATAAATGGAGTCTTTATATCATTTATTCTATTCTTCATTGATAATTTATATATTGCCTACTACCAATCAGCATATGCCAGTGGAATAACAAGTATATATTTTATAATATGAAAAGACTCTGCATTGAACAAATTTACACTGTAGAAAATTTAACAAATAATTACCTTGTGATATGGTTGGTGCCATACTAGAGCTATACCCCTCGTGATTTTACCCAGTGTCTAACATGCAGCCAAGAGTGCTTCCTGCAGTATAGCCTATCTCAAATTTCTATCCAAACAAATGATGATTATATAATGTGTGACACACATAAGGTAGTAACCCCGGGGCCTTATACTACAAGCATACGTCAGAGATATTGCGGGATCAGTTCTAGACCACCACGATAAAGCAAATACCACAATAAAGTGAGTCAGATTAGTTATTTTTGTTTCCCAGTGCATTTACATTGTGTTGTAGTCTGTTAGTGTTCAATAGCAATATGTCTAAAAAAATGTATATAATTTAATTAAAAAATGTACATTTATCGATTAAGTTCACCATCTTATATGGGCATGTTTCATTCATGGTACCCCCAAATAATTACAATAGTAACATCAAAGTGATCACAGATCAGCACGACAAATATAATAATGATGAAAAAGTTTGAAATATTGCAAAAATTACCAAAATGTGACACAAAGACATGAAGTAAGCAAATGCTGCTGCAGAAATGGTGCTGACAGACTTGATTGATGCAGGGTTGTCTCAAACCTTCAGTTTGTAAAAAAAACAGTATTTGCAGAGCACATTAGACAGCAAAGTGCAGTAAAATGAGGTCCTCTTGTAATTGCCACTAAAGTTAACAGACTAACATCATGTGTTATCTTAGTAGGCTTCGAGCATTTATAAAAAAGAATTAAATTGAAATGCACTTAATTTTCTGCTGTGTAAGTTTAATTTTAGTTAAATTACATTATGAAATTTGGGCATTATAATGCATTTTTTAGAAATGGATAGAGATATTTGGATAAAGCATCCTTAAGTAGCTGATTTATGTTTATATTACATGAAGTTTTAATACTACAGATACAGATCTTCCAAATTTACCACTGTTTTCAATAAAAATTCTCCATCTATACAGATTTAGCATTTCTGGTATCATAGCCCACTGTTGAAAAAAGCTTGAAAGAGAGGAATACTGTTTTTTTTTTATTAAGGTATCATTGATACACACTCTTATGAAGGTTTCACAAGAAAAAAAATGTGGTTACTACATTCACCCTTATTATCAAGTCCTCCCCCCCCACCCCACTGCAGTCACTGTCCATCAGTGTAGTAAGATGCCAGAGTCCCTACTTGTCTTCTCTGTGCTACACTGTTGAGGAATACTGTTTTAAGTAGAGGGAATAGATATATTAAGGAAAAGCTCTGAAAAAATGATATTGTTTAAAGTAAATATCAAATGCTGAGTAGAAATTTACAAGGAATCTGAGTAGAAATTTAGAACATTTAGAGGCAAAGGGAGCAGCCTGTTCGTGGATAGGGGCCTAAATTAATATGGCTTAGAAAACAGGTTTGCCAAGAATTTGATAGTGATATGAAAATCTGGCAAAATACTGCAATCTAACGTGGAACTTAATTGTGACAATGCTTGATTTGTACTTGCACTGATTTATGTTTATGTTATATGAAGTTTTAATACTACAGATACAGATCTTACAAATTTACCATTGTTTTCAATAAAAATTATAATTATAGCTCAATTAAAAAGATTACTCTTGGTTTTAATGAAAGCATTCTTTTTTCCACAAGGGGTAGTTAGATAAGTACAAATGATTTTACACAGAGAAAAGATTTGTTTATTGTAACTCTGGGGCAGGGGTTGGGGGAATAAGTTCTCAGACCAGGGCAAATTACCTTTGAAGCCAAAATAAGTCAAAGGGAGAAATAAAGTGGGAGAAACCCATTTATTGGTTACAAGCAGCCATCCACTTCTGCTCACCTGTGTCTCTTGTGACCTGGCTGCAAAAAGGGGGCCCCACCCAACCTCTCTGCCATGGCTCCCCTCTATAATCACCTACAATATGGAGATGGGCTACCGCTCTCCACCCCTTGGGAACACCTGTTGATACGGAGATGCACTAAGTCCAGGCGAGAGATTCTGGAAGTATTTCAATTTTAACCACATTAATTTACAAGTATTGATTTATTACCACTTTGGAAATATTTAACTCTGGATTGGATAAGTCTACCATACTATTTCTGACCTTTTAATTACTAGAAAAGCCAATATAAAGTAGAAGACAAATGATAAACATCTATCAATAATTGGTTTCCATTTACTTCTTTAATTATACATACACACACACACAAACTTATATTTGCTTGGAACTCACTATATGTGGTTATTTTTATATTTTAGATTGCGCTCCCCAGTCTTTATCAGACACTCTGCTTTGAAGATGCAGCTCTGTGGCATACTTATTATCATAATTCAATGTGTGAACAAGAGTTCCCATCTATTCTTGCCAAGAAAGTTTCCTTATTTCAACAGGTAGGTTAGCCAAAAAATAAAAGTGTTTAATGCTTTTCTTCAGAATGCATTTAAATGACAGCTCTACCTTTGTCATATAACTGTAATGTGGCATATGTGGGGAAGTTTTCTGCTTTTGCCGTCTTATCTAGACAGTAAAATCGGTGGCACAACTTCTCAAAAGGAGGTCTCCCACTATAGCTTTTCTTGCTCTGCTTCCAACCTAAGGGTGATTTTGCGATAGAGAAAATGTCTTTTAGAAAAAAAAATTAAGGTATAGATTGTTCACTCATTTCTCAGGGTTCTTTCTAAGGAAAAGACCTCTTGGTGAGGAAGAGGAGGATTTTTCCTCATTCTATTTTAAAATAGAATGATTAAATGTAGTGGCTGGTCCCACCCAGTCTTCTAATGCGGCAGAAGGCTCAGAGTTGGAGAGCTCTGTAGTAGGTGATGCCCCGGGAAATGACCCTTCCATTCATCTGCGGGCTATGGTTCTGTCCCCTTTGTATTTCTTAGTGAATTCTAACTTACGTGTGTTTTTAAAAAAAAAAAACTAAGAAATACTTCTTTTGAAAACAAACATCCAGGAATAGATGTACATGATTCAGCATAAAAATAGTGATTTGAAAACTTTAGGCAATATTTTTGAGCCTCTGTTCTGTTGTCATCATGCCCTTGTTTACATACTGCCATTTGGCCCTTTATTAATCTTGAACACATAGCTAATTCTATGACCATTACATGCTGATGTATACTTTTGTGATAAGTTTGAGGAAATAAATGGATTTTTAACAATATTTTGGCTATTAAAGACCTATCTTTGTATGTACCTATTGTGACAGTTTGGAGCATAGTAAATATTGTGGAACAGTGTTACGTGTTCACATTTTAGCAAATGGTTGTTTAGTTAACTAACATTAACTGTTGTTTGGCTAAGCTGTTGTGGGAACTTTATTATTTAAAAACATCCTGCACTTTATTTTAAGGTTCTTGTGGTACAGGCTCTGAGACCAGACAGGTTGCAAAGTGCCCTGGCTCTGTTCGCATGTAAGACTCTGGGTAAGTGCAATACTTTTCTAGAAAGAGACCACTGACCTGAATTGTTTGTTCTTAGCTTACATTTTATTTTATGCTGACCGTAGTTTAGAAGATTATAAGGTCCTTTATTCTTCATTCTATCTTATAATCTCTACCTGATTAAAAAAATAATTCTTTATGTTGAATGTGACCATATTAAATTTGTTGCATAATTGACATCCTATATTTAAAGTTCAGGTATTTGAAGTTTTAAAAATTACTTTCTTAGGAAAGCACTTCAGACATGTAGACATTTGTCCTTGATTAATTTCAAAGCAGGGAATCAAACATGTGATTCAGATATTAAAGTAAAACATACAGATACCATAGTCTTAGAAAAAAAAACTTTCAAAGTGAGTTGTTTTTGCTGTCTAAAACAAAAAATGAATTTGTGTGTCTTTCAGACTATAAAACTACATATTTTTAAGTCTTTCAGACAGTCTTATCTGAAGAATTAAGGTATCATGCATTTGGAAATAATAAACTCTACTGTATTTCCATTTGTGCAAAAAAATGTGGAAAAACTAAGTTAAAGACTATGAAAAGTATCTTAGTTGAAGAGTTACCCAAGAATAATGGGTCTTCACTAATCTAAACCATAGGAAGTTTTAGAATTATGTTGGAAATGAAGTCGGCATACTTAAAATAGTATTCTGACAATATTTTCTAGAAATCCCCCATTTCTTTTTAATATTTTTCCATGTATATATATGAAGTTTTATATAGAAACTTTTTTATTAACTGTAACAAATATATTTTGATCAAGTAAGCCTATCATGCTATGTACATTTTCTCTAAAATAGAATTTCTCATATAAACAAGCTTAGCCCAGAGTTTTATGAAACTGAAAAATGTACTGGACTTTCCATGTTTATCACTGAAAAACTTTATAGAATTGAATAATCACTCTTTTGTTAGTTTGTAAAGCTGGTTCGGTTAGTTTATATCAGGGTATTATTTTAAGAAATTGTCTTGTAACGTAAGATGATCAATTTGACTCTAGAGAACACACACTTTTCATTTAAACTTGATTGTTCGTAATGGTAATAATCACAGCTAACATTTAAATAGCTCTTACTATATGCTAGGTAAGTCTAAGTGCTATACCTACATCATCTCTTTTAGTCCTCATAGCAAGCCTATGAGGGGCTATTTTTATATCCATTTAAAGATGAGGAAATGAGATCACACAGCTGTTAAATGGCAGAACTCAAACCCAGATCCAAAGCCCTTATATTATATCCTGAAGCTGTTATATTACAATGCCACTATATTACATCTTATATCCTAAAGGAGTCAAATTTATTCTATTTAGAGAGAGATTGTGGCAGGTGCTAATGAAAAGGTTTCCTTAAACCTTTAGTAAAGCTATTTCATACACATATCCCTACTCTAACCTACTATTGTAGTTTCCTAGGGCTTCTGTAAGTACCACAACTGAGTGACATCCAACAAGAGAAATTTGGTGCCTCAGTTCTAGAGGCTAGAAATCCACAATCAAGGTGTCAGCAGAGCCATGCTCCCTCTGAAACCTGTTGGAGGATCCTGCCTTGCCTCTAGCTAGATTCTGGTAGTTTGCTGGCAATCTTTGGTCTTCCTTGTCTTGCAGCTGCATGACTGGAATCTCTGCCTTCATCATCACATGACATCTTCCCTGTGTGTCTCTGTCTTCCCATAGCTGTCTTACAAGGACACCAGTTCTACTGGATTAGTGGCCTATCCTACTCCAGTATGACCTCTTCTGAAATTAACTAGTTATTTCTTCCACATAAGGTCACATTCTGAGGTATTGGGGTTAGGACTTCAACATAATAGTTTTGCGGTGAACACAATTCAACCCATAATACCTACCAATCAAACTTTTCACATAATGGTTATCTTCTGCTTCACCGTCTCCACCAGAACATGCATATGTACACACAAATACACACACACACACACTGTGAGGCTCCCTTCAGACTGGTTACTTAATTGTTTGGTGCTGGGCATATGGAAATGGGTCTGGTCATACTCTGCTTTCTTTTCCTTAAGCATGGAGAAGAAATGTCTCTGATAGGATGTTTATATACTAGATAATTTTTACTTGTGTCTGGCAGATTGTTTATCCACTTAACTCTTGGTTGCAAGTGAGACATATCCATCTTTAACTCATTGAAATGAAAAAGGGGGAAAAGTATAACCAGAACTCAGGAAGGAAGAGGTAGGGCCAGCTGGTTTCATGAATTCAATCATCAAGAGACTCTTTCTTTGTTTCAGCCTTTCATTTTCTCTGTCTCCCTCCCCCACCCTCTTTGTCTCTCCTTTTGCCTTTGTGTCTTTATCTCTCTCTGTCTCTCATGGTATTTTTAGACTATTATTTAATTCCTGCCTATGGGTTGCTCTTAGTCTCAGGGTACATATATATGCTAGGGAATAAATTTGCTAGCCTCCTGGGATATAATTTAAAGCTTGAGATGAAAGAGAACTTTCCCTCCCAACTTCGCTTTTGGAAATCCTAGGGCAGGATGGATTTCCTCAGTTTAGGTAACAAGATTACTTCTGCACCTGACTCCACCAGAATGAATGACAATTTCCCCAAAAGAAGTCATGGATAGGGGAGGGGCTATTAACAGAAATGGGGGACGAACTGCTTGTATAAAACAATAGGTATCCATTATAATCTCTTTACACATAATCTCTTTTAACTAATTTTCATATTTAAGTAGTTTGATAATTGAACCATTCATTTGTAAACCGAATTTTGAGATTGAGTTACAAATATCTAACCTTTAATTATGAAGAATGAAGTAGTTAGATATATTAATGCCATGTTAAAAAATGCTTATGAGTGTACTTTATCTTATAACTGAAACATTTAACATATTGCCAGATATAGATACACATGGTGAGTAATAACTGTATACTAGATGTTATTCCTCACTAACAAGTCTACCAACTACCTGTGTTTGTATTCATATTTATTCCTCTTTTCCTTCTGTTACTTTGCATGAATATTCTTGCTCCAATTAAAGGTCAACCTACTTTATTATTCATTCCATTATTCCCTGCCATTATCTCCTCCTGCTTCCTCAATTCCACCTTCTTTACTGGATCATTTCTGTCAGCATACAAACATATTTTAGTACCACTTATCCTAAAAATGCCTCCCATGACTGTATTCCCCTCTCTAACTCTCATCACATTTCTTTACACTCTTCTACAGCAGAACATCTTGAAAATGTCTGTAGTTGGAGAATGTAGTAACTCATTTCCTCAGGTCTTATTCAGCTCACCCTACTTGTGCTTGATCTCTAAGGTTCCACAAGAGTGTTCTTGTTATGGTTCACCTATATCCAACAGCAACTTCTGTGCTTTTGTCTTAATTGATCTGTCAACAAGTTGTCCATTTTTGCTTCTTTAAACACTCGTCACTTTCTTCTCTTGATCATTGCATTTTTCTTTCATTCCTCAACCACTTTAGGCTGTTCCTTTTCCCCTTCCTTTATTGGCTGCTTCTCTGCATGTCTTCTAAATGTTGGAGTGTTCTTCCAGTGCAGTCTTGCCCTGGTTTTCCTTCTTTCATTATTACACATTCTCTCGCTGTGTAACCTCCCTTAGTCCCTGGCTTTAAATGTCATCCGTAAGTTACTGACTCTCTTATCTCTTATTTCTAGCCCCGACCTCTTCCTGGAATTCTAGACTCATATATCCAAAAATTTATTTGATGTTTTCATGCAAATGTTACATCACAAATTTAACATTACTACTACCAAACTGTTGATTTGTCTATACTAACATCTACTCACTTGCTCAAACCAAAATCTGTAAGTAATCCTTTCTCTCTTTTCCTCACTTTCTATACCAAATCTACCAGCAAGTCCTTTTGGCTTCAACTCTCTAATTTACTCTTAGTTCATTTACTTTGTGTTATTTCTACCAACCTAATGTAAACTATCGTCATCCCTCAATTACTGCCATAGCTTTGGCTCTGTCTTCAGAATATATTCAGAATCCAGTTACTTCTTACACCTCTACCACCAACTACCACTTTGTTTGATCCACTATCGTATGAGCAAGATCACTGTCATTCAGGCTTCTTTCCCTCCCCACTTCCAGTTCATTCTCAACATAGCCAGAGGGCCTTTTGAATTATGTTAGATCTCATCACTCCTCTGTTCACTCTTCTGACGGCATCTCATCTTGCTGAGTCCTTACAGGGTCTTACAGGGTTTTACCTCTTCTGATCCTTTGCTCCCCTGAGATCTCATCTCCTGCTACTCTTACCTTTGCTCAATCCTTTCCAACCATGATCACCTTTTCCTGTTCTTCTAGTGCTCCAGGTATATTTCTGCAGGCTTAAGACCTTTGTACTTGCTGTTCCTTCTTCTAAGAAAAGTCCTACCCCCAGTTATCTCCCTCATCTCTTGCTTAAATATCTTTTCAGGGAAGATTTCCCCAAATGTTCTATATAAAATAAGATACTCTTTCCTCAGCTCTCCATACCCTTCTTTACCTTGTTTATTTTCCTCTGGGACTGTTATTGCCATCTGACATACTGTTATTAATTTGCTATTAATTTTCTCTCCCCCAACTAGAATATAAGACACATGAGGGCACAAAGTTTGCTTTATTCATGGTTGTGCCCCAGTGCATTAAACAGCTTCTGGAATATAGAGGCACTGTAAATGTTTATTAAGTCAATGATTACCTTCCTAATTAGTCTTTCTACTTAGATTCTTGCTTCAATTCCAATCCATTCTCTCCAGAAAGCTGTGTAATCTTTTAAAAGCTGAAACCAAATCTTCTCTCCTTTTTTCATAAAATCTCCAAAATCTTCTTAACACTTTTAGAATAAAATCCATATTCCTTATATAAGTTTACAAGGCCCCACACAGTCTGGCCCCTGCTCACTGCTCCAACCTCATCCTGTACCCCTCTTGCTTCCCTGCTGTATGTTAGTGAGCAGAACAGCCTTAGGACATTTGCAGTATTTGCTCTGTGCTTTTCTTCTTCTTTTTTAATGGATGGTTCATCTGTATCATTCAAATGTTAACTTAAAATGTTGCATTTTCAGAGAGGTCTTTCTGGTGAGTACCAACACTTTAACCCATTTAAATTCTTTATATAGTAGTCAACACCATCTGATATATTTCTGGCTTATCTCTATATTTATTGTCTGTTTCTACAACTTGATGCAAATATAAGTAAGATGAAGTAATTTTTAGAGGCTCTTAAGGTTCTGTTCTTATCTCACCCATTTTGTTTTTAAAAATATACTCTTTATATCACATCGCACCTGACCTTTCTTACGGACTTTGCAGAGAAGTATTCTACCAACTCTGGAATACTTCTGGTATAGTTCTAATTCATCTCCAGGATAAATGGCATTTAAGGCTTAATGGCATTAAATAAAAACCTCATGATATTCACATATTCAGATGCTTTGAAGGTTTAATATGCTTCTAAAACCGTACTCTATTTCTAAACAAAAGTTATATATACTGGTGTATGGCTAGATTATTTTGTATTTGGTCAAGTGGTTTTATTAATACAGTTTTTACATGATACTGGACTTTTTAATGTGTGAATATTTTCAAAAATTCCAATTGCCAGAGAATGACAAGCACTTACCTTGTTTTAATCACATTTTAGAGATTTGATTTCAAATGTAATTTCTAGAGTATCACCCATGTGAAAAGATTTTTATTAAGTTTTAGCAATCCTTTTTATAATCTAGTACCTTAAAAAAAAGATGTGTTCATGAAAGTGGCCTTGATTTGAAGATTTTAGTAAAGCAGTCTTCAAAACTTTTAGGCATACCACTTTAATATACTCCTACAAAACAAACTTATGTACTAGAAAAATCTACTGTTTTTTAAAATAGCAGTTACCAGATGCAAATATTCTGAATTTTGTAATTTTTTTTAAATTTGACTTCTTAAATTACCTATTTGGGCATGGTATCATGCTATGTGTGTTATGACACTGTGAGACATGTTCCTGGAGGTGCTGTAGTAGCTGCAGGAACTAGTCACTTCTCAAGAGTTCTTCATCAAAATGTTTTTTTGAACCTTGCAACTTTTCCAGATTTACAGTCCTCTACTTCTTTTATCTATGGTAGCATCCTGTCCCATGCACCTTGCTGTTATAAATTCAATTTGTCTTGTGAAGTCTCTAAGAGGAAAAGAAGTACATAAATGCATATTCATTTTTTATTGCTTCTGTAACAAATTGCCATACAATAGTAGCTTAAAAAAGAGCATGCATGTATTATCTCACTGTTCTGTATGTCAGAAATCTGTTACTCTGCTTCTGGTTGCACAAGGATAAATTTAGGTGTTGGCCATCTGGGCTGTTATAGGGAGGATCTGGGAATAGACCATTTCCAAATTCACTCAGGTTCCTCACAGAATTACCCAGGCAGTTGTAGGACTGACGTCCCCATTTCCCTTCTATTTGGAGTCCTCAAATTTAAAGGCCACTTGGATTCTTTGGTTTGTGTCCCTCTTACTTTTTTACCTTTAAAGTCAGCAATGAGATTGAATCCTTCTCATGCTATACATCTCTGATCTCTTCCTCTGCCTCATCTTACCTGCTTTTCTCTTCTTTTGCATCTCTTTGACTTTAGTTGGAAAAATTGTTCTGCTTTTAAGGGCTCAAGTGATTAAATTGGCCCACATGGATAATGAAGGATAATCTTATTTTATGGTCCTGTAACTCTGGGGAGGGGAAATCCTGAAGCAAAATATCTAGCTGAAACCGAAATCAGTCAAAGGGAGAAATAAAATTTAAAACCCGTTTATTGCTTACAAGCAGTTGTCCTGCGTCTGTCTCTCCTGCTGCGGCAGAAGCAAGCAAAATCTCCCCCAACCTCTCTGGTCCGGGTAAGCCCTTGCTTGCCCACGTAATTACCCATTGATATGGAGATGGATCACTTCTTGCTGCCCCTTGGAAACATCTGTTGATAGGGAGAAGCACTAAAGCCTGGTGAGAGATTCTGGAAATATTGCAGTTTCACCCAGAGGTCCATAACCTTAGTTACATATTTAAATAAAGTCTTTTCACAGAGTACCTAGGTTAGTGTTTGATTGAACAACCAAGGGATAGGAATCTTGAAAGAGATATATTTAGAATTATGCCTACTACAAAATGTTTGACATTTTTGTTTGTTCCAGTATTAGAATTTGAGTGTTTGAATAAAACTTTAGTATTATTCCTTTTCTAAAGAGTACTTTCCTATTTAAATGGTTGATATATATATATTAGGTTAGATAGTGGTTGTCAACTTTCTTTCTTGGTATGTCTTTATAGTTTTTTTGTCTTTGATAAAGAAAGAATGCTTTTGTATACCTGATGCTTATCAGTCTGTTGGGGAGGATGAGAAGAATGATAAAAATCTATTATATCCATCTATAATAGTTTGATATTACTTTCTATTTTCTTTATTCAGGTGCCTGAGAAGTGCAGGAATGATATCTTTCTTTTTTAAACTGCAAATTACTTCTTTTTTTATTGTTCCTGTATTTTATTAGAGTAAAATAAAATACAATAAAATTTACATTATTTCTTTGACCCATTTTTACTTTTTTTTCTTTTGAATGAAATTATGTATTTTAAATATACATGGTCCGAAAAGAAGGTCCCCATGATTTACAAATAGTTCGTTACTCTGATTCACAATGAAATGAACCCTTTTGGCTCTTTAATTTTACTGAATAGTTTGAATGATTCACACTGATAATACTAATGGTATCATAAGTGAAAATTATTTGAGTCAGTAAAACCAATAATTTATATGTACAGACTCAGTTCATTTATAATGTAATGCAGATTTTATTGGAGTTTTGTGGGCAGAATGGCTAACATGGAATTCCAAGTAACGCATGAATATTACCTATCTTATCTTAAATTGTATGATTTTTTTCATGGTATTTTCTCTAATCCAGAATGTTCCAAAACTTTGAAATATTGAATAATGAGCGTATTTATCTTCTGTGGAATTTTAACTTTAGAAGTAATATTGAGTTTATGCTAAACATTGGATAAAAAATGATGAACAAAGCAGAATTCCTGTCCTCATGGAGTTTATAGTCTATATTTGTTAAATAAAGAAATGATATGGTAACCTGCATTTTAACTTTTTAAAGAAAGCTTCTATATTGGCATATATTTTCCAAATGAAATACGTTTCAGTCAATAGTCATTTTATGTGAGAATACCTTAATATATATTTTGGTTTTTTTTCACATCATATATTTGATTAGAGGTCTATGAGATGATATAGAGGAATAAGAAGATAAGAAACACCTGTTATTCCATCATTCCTAGACAGTCATAGTTAGCATTCTTATGCATACTTTTCTATCTTTTTAGGCACAAAAATATATATACATCACAATATGGAATCATGTTGTCTATTCTGTTGAGTAATCTGCTTTTCAACAAATTGTCTCTTACCTCACCATTTTTGTAACTTCAGTTCCATTATATGGCTATCAGAAATTATTCATTCAGACTCCTAAATGTGCTTCCCAAATTTTTAACTAATAATACCTACAAAATAATAATTTTAGCTACAATAAAAACCCTTGTACATGCTTCTGCATTCATATATTGAATTATTTCTTAAATTATTATAATTTAAATTATTGAGGTAAAGGCCACACACATTTTTAAGACTTCTGATACATTTGCTCATATCAGACAATATATTTAATTGGCCTAGAATGTTTATTGAGTTTATGAATAAATAAATAAACATTGAATAAGTGAAAGTATTCTTATTACATTGTCATGAGTACATAATTCTTTTCTATTAGGTATTAAAATAGGATGTTCACAATTCAAATTTAGTTAATGAAATTCGTAAATATGGCTCTAGAGACAATTCAGCAATTCCAGTAGCTGTTGGGGTAAATTTTAATTGGTATTAAGAATACTTCTGCCTTTACTTATCATTATGGGTTGCTCTTGTAAAGAATAAAGGGGAGTGGTTCAGGTGTGAATTTTTTCTCTTCAGGCTGTCATCTAGAAATGCCTTTTTTGGCCCATCTTAATGGCACTAAATTCATATTTAAAAGTCTTTGTTGCAGAAGTCCTTAAGAATCTCTTTTTCCTGCTATTTTACAGTTTCTGAGGCACAGTATTTATTTCTACTTTTGAGGATATAGAAAAGCCCCTCTGGCCACTGTAATTGTGTTGCAATCTACTAATCCTCTGTTTTTAAATTCTATGTCATACTCTTCCTTTTAGCTTAGCTCAAACATATATTTTTGATTATTAATTGAAATTGGTATTCAATTGGTATTTTCTAATACATTAATGGAAACATTCACATTTTTGGAGAAGGGAGTTAAATATTTAGCAAAATTATAATTTCTTGTCCATATAGGGCTTTACAGTTTGTGAAGAGCTTCAGAGTAAGAAAAAAGCACAGATAAATTGTTTTTGATACAATTAGCAGTTAGCAGCTGGGGGGCTTTGGCAGGAATGCAATTTGAGTATTAGTTTCCTTATACATAAACTAAATTACCTGGTATAATGCTTAGCATAAAGAACGTGGTGAATAAATGGAATCTATTTTTATTATTGTATCCTATTTCACCCCCAAATGACCTACGGATTTCTTATTTCTATTTTGCAATGAAGGAAACCGACACAGTGCATATTAGTGGTTTGCATAGAGTCATTGTACTAACAAACATGAACTGAGAGCTATATATTTTTGTCTCTAAAGAAGCATTCTTTTCATTCTGTACCATGTTTTTTGTCTCTCAATGCATGGACATTTAAAAAAAAAACAATTTTGTCCTTTGAGAGTAAAATTGTTAATCCTATCATGTCGAAATCTTGAGTCCCCACGTGCATGGCACAGAGTTGGCACTTAATTATCATAGAGATGGATGAAATCTGTGTAGATGGATGGTTGGGTTCAATCTTCTCGTGCAGGGAGAGAATCAAATATTAAGACCATAATACTGACTGTGTGTTTCTTTATCTGTTAAATGTGGCAATCAGGGTACCTACTTCTTGGTGGTGGTGTAATGATTAGATGATTATCACAGATGTAATGCACTTAGAAAAATGGCTGGCACCTTAAACAATCAATAAATGTTAGTTATTAGGTATGTTCTACTATATATCATGTAATTAGTTTTAATAGGCTTTTTTTCTGGTTCACGTTGCTTCTTATTTTTAATTTCTTTAATATATCTCTTAGGACTCAAAGAGTTGTCCCCACTTCCTCTAAGCCTCAAACGTTTGTACAAAGAGACACTAGAAACTGAGCCCATCCTGATAGTCATTTCCCCGGGTGCTGATCCTTCTCAGGAACTTCAGGAACTTGCTAGCGCTGAAAGAAGTGGAGCGTGTTATCACCAGGTCAGTATAAATTACCCTGCTGTTTTTGCTACAGTTATTGCTCTTCCTGCCATACTTGATTCTATTAGTGAAACATTTTTTGTTGTGGTGGTCAGCCAAATAAAGTCCCCTAAAGTGCCCACAACCTGACCCCCAGAACCTGTGAATTTGTTACTTTATGTGGCAAAAAGAACTTTGCATGTGTAAATAAGTTAAGCAACTTGGCATGGAGAGATTACCCTGGATTATCGAGGCAGGCCCAATGTAATCACAACGGTCCCTGTAAGAGAGAGGCAGCTAGGCGGAGGGAAGGAAGATGTGATGGTGGAAGCAGAGGTTAGAGAGGTGAGAAGAAGCTATTCTCCTGACTTTGAAGATGGAGGAAGGGGCCACAAGCAGAAAAATGTAGGGTGTTTCTAGAAACTGGAAAAGGGAAGGGAGAGGGATTCTCCTCTGAAGCTTCCAAAAAGAACACAGACATGTAGTAGTACCTTTATTTTCAAACTCCTGAAACCTTGATTTTAGACCAGGAACTTCTAACCTTCAGATGTCTGGTAAGAAAATAAATTTGTCTAGTTTTTGGGTACTAAATTGTGGTAATTTGTTAAAGCTTTAATAGGAAACTAGTGTATTTGCTTGTATTTTGAGAATAACTTTAAAATTTTTATTTGGATGCTTTTATAGAAAACCACTACATTTACATGCAAAACTGAAATGACAGAAATACATATATTTTTTAGTGGAATTTATCTAATATAATATTATTGCTTTCCTGAGGTAAATTTAGGAACTTTAGGAATTTTTTGGTTTAGATTACCTCCTTTTTCAATTCAGTTTGCATGCATGGTTGAAAGTGTATTAATTCATGCCTAATGGATGATAAATGAATAAATTAAACTTTTTCATTGGGAAAATAATTAATAATGATCAAAAAAGCAAATACTTCAAGCAACCAAAAATTGAAAAGTAAGGATGTTATGACGAATATAAACAGAAGATAGCAGAATAGAGAGTTAGGTTCAGTTGTGCAGGTTTTCCATTGTCCAGCTCTAGTGAGTTTCATTTGGTCCCAGTTTCAGTATGTTAATATATTCGTTACAATACTCAGTTGTCAGTGAGGTGTCTTTAGGAAGGTGAAGCACTTTTCCGTAGATTGTATCTATGTTAGCTTTGGCAGAAAGGTAAAACTATTTGCAGTAACAGGTTTGACTATTTAAACTTCTGGAGGTTGGGTACTAAACTTGCGAAATTGTTTAAAATAGTAAAACTTTTAAATATGGATATAGTCATACTTCTATTTTAAAACTTTTATCTCTATGTTGAATATATATGCTAAGGATAATATAGTCTTAATGTGAAAAAAATTAATATTTAATTCAAGAAATTATTTTTCGGGAGGGCTGTCTTGACATTTTCCTGTTGTGCTTTATAAGGACAAATTTTTTTCTTATAGTAAGTATTTTCTTCTAAGATTTCATGAACCTTTAAGCTATTTTCACATGTTTTATGCCTTATGGAAATTTTTGAGTTGTCTATTTTCAGCTGGCATTTCATTTCAGTAAAGTACTTATCCTTTCTTTTTCTCTGACTCCATTGTACATGCCTTTTTTTTCCATTTTAATAATGGCAAACTAATATGTACAACTCAACCAGTAAATTTGCTTCATCTCTGCTATTAACTTAGTGACAAGTTTGATCTGGAGAAAAAAAATAAATGAGTATTTATTACCTGTTTTGTTGCATGCTTTAGTATGCAATGAATTAGACATGGTCCCTACTCTCAAAGACTTTATAGTCTAATTGGAAACCAAAATCAATACTTGTAAAAGTCAACTAAAAAACAATGAAATGCTATCTTGTATTTATTATGAAAGAAGAAATCACTGTGGTTTGAAGTAATCTGAAACAGTACTCTTTGAAGCGGGTTGACCATGTACCCAGTAAAAAATTTGAGCCAGGAGTCCCAATATATGTATAATTATCAATTTTATATACATTTAAATACACACACAGATATAGCTGTGCTATAATATACAAGTAAATTATCCTTAAGAAAACATGGAGTTTAGACTTGGTAAGGTAAGTGACACATAGCCACTCTAAAGAATCTTAACAACTTCTGTAGAGTCTTAGACTTAAGTAGTCCCCCCAGTCCAAGCATCAAATAATATAGAAATCTCATGTATTGAATCTGTTATCTAGGTTCTTTCAACTTATGCTTGAATATTTCTAATGCTTGGAAGTTTGTATTTTATAACGAGGCCTATTTCACTACATGAGTATCCTAAGTGTAGATGGACTGTAGGATTTAGAAAAATTGGGATGGAATTCCAATGAGATCAGGATTCTCATTCTCCCTCTCTTCATTTTCTCTCCTCCCTCTTTCTCTTTTTCTCTGTCTTTGCCCTCCCTCCCTCCTCTCTCTGGGAAGCAATAGAGGAGCAGAGGGCTTGAGACCCACCAGCACATTAGGATATGCTAAATGGTAAAGGGCTATGGAATTACACAGTTAAATAGTTAGAATATTAACTATTGGAATTTTGGAAAAATTAAAAGAAAAGCAATTTCAAGGAAGTGCTAATATTAATGTTAAGCCCTTCAAAGAATTCAGTAAGACTACAGTTATAAAAAAATTAGTTTGTTGCTGTTAAGGTCCATGTTCAAGTGGGTGAGAATTACATAATTATTTATCCTATTCTATAACTTGCAAACCTGTAACAATAATATAATTTTAATAAATAGAAAAAATACTAGAAATCTGCCATTGATGTAAGGACAAAAACAAGGAAAGTGTTGGAAATTACAACAAATTTTGGTATTTCTTATTAAAAATTTAGAACCCTGATTACAATAATTGAGTTAGTTCAGCATATGTGGCAGAGTAACTTAAATATCTGATGTTACAACATGTTATCAGATCTCTTTCTTTAATTTTGTTCTTTGTTTTTGCAGGTTGCCATGGGTCAAGGTCAAGCTGATTTAGCAATCCAAATGCTAAAAAAATGTGCCCGCAGTGGAGACTGGCTCTGTTTGAAGAACTTACATCTTGTGGTATCTTGGCTGCCAGTTCTGGAAAAGGTAGATTCAGATAAATGTGGTGCAAATAATGTCTAATCTGCTCAATTCGGTAATTGCCAAGGAACATCAGCATTAAAAAATGTCATACCTATTCATGATGTTTTAAAAAAATTAGTATTTGGGAAGTTCATTTAAAATCTGTTAAGTATTTCTTCTCAAATATGTATTTTTATATAGACCAAGATGGATCTGGTGCTTATTTTAGAAACATGGATACGGTCTTGGGTGGTGAAAGATGACTCTGGAGGCGAGATGTTCCTTAAAGGCTATATTATGTGATTTAGCTAAATGTAAGGGGAGAAAATATGGGTATAAGAGTTAATTCCAGCAGCACAAAATACAGACGTGGTGGTAGAGGTGTACGTGAAGGTGTTTTTGAATGTACTGGAAGGGCCAGGCAGAGCAATGTGGGGCAATGGAGTTACATGGCTAGCAAAGGCTATATTATGGAGTACCCTGCGAACCATGCAGAAGAGCTTGGAATTTTTGTCCTAGTGTTGCGGGTTGAGTTTGTTTTCCTCAGTTCTTGTCCCCACCGAAACAAAGAATTGGAAGGCAGAGACACCATAGCAAAGCAGAGGGAAAGTTAATTTGAATACACACTAAGGGAAGAGTGGGCCAGAGTTAAGGTAGACAAAGGCTTCTATCCTTTAAGCAGGAGGCCTTTTTGTTACATTCTGGCTAGGAGGTGCCTCTTTGATTGACAAAGCGTGGTCATTTGAATGATGGGTCCATTTATATAGCCACCCCTCTCAATGCATATGTCCTTTCCCAGAATGCCCACAGAAAGCCCACAGGGTGGGGAGTAGGGGTAGTGGAGCAAAACAGCAATGTATATTTTATTTTAATGAGATTATGATGAGGTCTGGTTTGGGCGATTGTCAGTTTTCTTGATTGTGCCTGTGTTGTGACGCTATGATTGGTTGGGACCGGAATGGCCTGGTCCTGATAGGCAAGGAAATTATCTCCTTGCAAAGCCTTTGTTGTCTTCAAGTGGGAGGCCCGCCCCAGCTGGGCAGGGTTTGGTTGGTTTTTCCTTGAACTTTTATCTTCCCCTTCCCCGGCTGCTCATGTCTAGCTTTCTACCTAACACTAGGGCATAGAAAATCAAAGGAGATCCTTAGTGGAAGTTAATAATTAATTAATTAATCCAGCAGAGGTATTATTTAGAATAGAATCTAACAGAATAGAGTGGATTGATAGAGGAGCTAGCCTAATTGTGATGTGTTGAAAATGTGTGTGGTCCTAATAAATCAGCAACTATATAGTACTTTGCACAAAATAGGTAATCAATGAATCTTTGATGACTAAGCTAATAACTGAGTGAATGAACTGACAGACCATGATGATTCTTTACTTATAAACAGAAGTAGATATATAGGTTTTGGAACTGAGGTATGTATGAGTATTCAGGTAATTCCATTATTACTATGGTGTTCTATAAAAATTGCTAATGTATGAAAATATAAATTTTTAAAACAAAGACCTGTGAATACTTGAAACCTGCTTTCTGTTCCAAACTGATAGCTATTAATCTACATAAAATACAATTACATTTATTACTTTGGAAGAAAATCTTAATTATAAATTTTTGAAGCATGTAGGGTAGCTTATAACAATTAAAAAAATTCTTTTGGGAAGTTTGGATGAATTATTTGGATATAAATTTACAAATTTATTTTAAGCCCAACTGTATCACAGATGTTTTTATTTTACCTTTTCTTAAAATGTGCTAACCCAAGGCAAAATTTTTTATAAATTTTTCATTTTAAAAATACTATTAGTTATTTAATAATTTATAATTTTAAGCAAAAACAATGTTTCTAATGTCCAATTCTTTTGCCGTTTTTGGTCAGCTTAACTCTATCTTTCATATTATACTAATAATGTTAATATCATGCATAGATTATATTTATTAAAATAATTTTTAGACTTTATTCTCTTTTAGAGCTCTCAATATTTCTTTTGTCTTTTATCCATTCTGCAGACACTTGCTGAGGACAGAAAAAAAAAAAAGAATTATCTGTCCTCGGTATTCATTACAACCAAATGTGTACTTGCTTCCTAGGAACTTGGTTTAGAAGAGACAGACCACGTTAATGACTGTATTGTAGTACAAAAGAGAATTTAGAAAATTCCATCAGTAATTAATTCTGCTTGAGACTGTTGTGGTAGTGAACAGTGAGAGAAGATATCCTTTAAGACAGATAAATTAAATTTTGATAGATGAATAAGCGTTTGTTAGGTTACAAAGAGAATAATATGAGTAAAGACAGAGGCAAAAAAATGTGAACAAGTGACTAAAGCAAACAGCATAGGTGGATGAATTTGTATAGTAAAGGTCTGAATTCATATTATAAGCGATAGGATACACTAAAATTCTCAAAGAAGGGCTTGATATCATTATGTCACTCTTGTGGAAGTATGTATTGAAGTAATGAAAATCTGAAGGCCTGAAGATGGCTGGTAGTTGAGCATAGCAATTACAGCTGACATTTATTTTGTACTTAGTATATGCCAGGTACTGTTTTGAATGTTTTACACAATCCTATGAGGTAGGTACTATTATTGTAGTACCCAAAGTCACATAGCAAATAAGTAGTAGAATTTGGATCTCAACGCAATTGGCCTAGTTCCAAGTCTAAGTTCTTATCTATTACACTAAGCTACTTACAGGGAAGATGAAAATTTAAAGGAAATATAATCAGAACATTAAGAAATATCAGAATGTCAGAGAAAGATTTGAGTGTGAAAAATTACTCATTAATAATTATAAAATGGAAATGTGTGTGTGTATTTAAGTAGATTTGTATTGTTGTTTTCATAAACAAGGAATTGAATATTCTTCAACCTAAAGATACCTTTCGTCTTTGGCTGACCACAGAAGTTCATCCCAACTTTACTCCTATTTTATTACAGTCAAGTTTGAAGATAACATATGAAGTAAGTTTTAAAATTCAATTCACTACTTGTATAAGTGCAGTAATCTCTACATGCCTTCTAAAGCTCTGTAAACAACCATCTATTATATGAAACACACAGAAACTTCCCTTTACATTTAGGTGAAATAAAATATGCATAAATAATAGCATAAGATATTTGTAAAAATATATTTAAACTTTCCTTTCAAATTTATTTTGTAAATTTGATGTTTCATTGTGTTTATCATAGTAAAAGCTGCGTAACATGCAATCTACCATTGTAACCATTCTTAAATGTATAGTACCATTGTGTTAATTATGCCTGTCTTGTGTAACAGGTGTTTAGAAGTTTTTCATCTTGTAAAACTGAGACTGTATCCATTGAAGAGCAGCTACCCATTTCCTTCTCCTTCCACACCTGACAACACCATTCTACTTTCTGTTTCTATGAGTGTGACTACTTTAGATACCTTATATAAGTGGAATCATGTAGTATTGTGTTTTTGTGACTGGCTTATATTTTACTTGGCATAAGATTCTCACAGTTCATCCATGTTGTAGCATATGACAGGATTGCCTTTTATTTTGAAGGTTGAATAATATCCCATTGTATGTATATACTATGTTTTCCTTTATACATTTATCTGTCCATGGACATTTAGGTTTTCTACCTTTGGCTAGTGTGAATAATGCTGTAATGAACATGTGTGGATCTCTTTGAGATCCTATTTTCATTTTTTTTTTTTTGATGTATACCTAAAGATGGAATTGCTGGATCATGTGGTAATTCTATTTTTAATTTTTTGAGAATTCTCCATACTGTTTTCTGCTGAAGTGTGCTACTTTATATTCCTACCAACCACACACAATTTCTCTGCTTCCTGCTAACACTTCTTATTTTATGTTTTGTTTTTTTTAATAGTGGCCATCCTAATGGTGTGCAGTGATGTGTCACTGTAGTTTTGATTTGCATTTCCTTGATTATTAGTCATGTTGAACATCTTTTCATATGTTTGTTTGGCCATTTGTATATCATCTTTGGAGAAATGTCCATTCGAACTCTTTACCTATTTTTTAGTTGTATTAGCTTTTTGTTGTTGAGTTTGTAGTAGTTTTTTATATATTCTGTGGTTGAGTTGTAGGAGTTCCTTATCAGATATACAGTTCACAGATATTTTCTCCCAGTCCATAGGGTTGTCTTACCACTGTGTTGTTTTCTTTGATATTTTTGAAAGATGTTTTTAAAAAGTTTGATGTACTACTCCCATTTGTCTCTTTTGTTGTCTGTGTTTTTTATATCATATTCAAAACATCATTGCCAAATCCAAAGCTTTTCCCGTGCTTTCTTCTAGGAGTTTTATAGTTTCAGGTCTTATGTTTAGGTCTTCAATCCATGTTAGATAAGGGTCCAACTTCATTTTTTTTGCACATGGTTATCAGTTTTCATATTACTTGTTTTTTGACATAGCTAAGTTAGATTTTCAGGGTTTGTTTCCTCTCATCCTTCCTTTTTGTCTGTCCGTCTGTCTATTCTTCTAACATATAATGCTTGGCAGATCCTCCCCAAACTTGATATATCCAAAACCATATGTGTTATAATGATATTATATAAGTGGTCAAAGTCATAAATAAAATAATAACACTGAATTAAAACTTTTAAATAAATGAGGTTCTGCTTGTATTACCTCTTGATTTGTAGAAACTTGTTTTATATATTCTTTGTTTCTGAAGAAACATGTCTTATTAGTGTTTAGCTCCCTGTTATTTTAGACCCATACTTCTATTCTTAGTTTTCATCTGAAGGTGTTAGTGTCATTTAAAGAAGAAAAGGGGTAAGGACTAATCTAGGAATGCAAACATGATTTAATATTTGGAAATATGTTAATTGAATGAATGTTATTATAATGTTTAATAAAAAAAACCTTCCCAGAATCTTCTCTAGCCACTCTCCCAGTACAGCTTTTCTACTAAACTACATCTAGAACTGAATTGTATAAGCCATGAAAACAGACTCTTTTTCTTCTCGTTTTCTTATACTTCTCTTATGATATTTGGCATGTAGGAAGAACACAGTAAATGTTTCAATAAATCTAGAGTTAATTTATCAGGGGAATTGAATGTTTTAACTTGATATGTAAATTTTTCCAGAATCCTTTGTTAGGAGGTAATTTGAATATATTTTAATGGAAATTTTGAGTTTAATTTAAATTATTGGTTAATTTGTTTTCTATTTCTTAAATAATGTAGATGATTTTAACCTACAAAATAGTGCAGCTTGTTATGTGAAAAATTATTAATGAATGTACATATATGTACACACATATATATATTATCTTTAAAAATAAATTTCCATTTATTGTTTATTTTTTCTGTTTTGATTAGTTGCCAAGGTTGCTTTTTAAAAATTTATTCTAAATAACATATGTCAGACTTATTAACTTACTTTAAAAAAAAATTCTTTTCTGTTTGCTGAAATTATTATTTATTTTTCCTTATGTTTTCCTTAGATTTGTATTAGCTTTTGTTCTTCATGATTTCTTATGTGGCTTAGCTGATTTATATTTACCTGCATATATTGAAATTGAAATTCTGTTAATTTGCCATTGGCTTTATCTAATAATTTGACCTGTTAGTGTTTTCATTTTGCTATTCTTCAAATAGTCTGTATTTGTATATGATTTTCTCTGTAATGGTATATGATTTTTCATTTTTTTGTTTTAACTTTTAATTATTTCCAATTTTTTTTAATACATATAATTGCTGTAAACATCGTGGTATGGATAACTTTGATTTTCTTAAAGGATTATTTTCTTAAAATATTTCTACAGAAAATGCCACTGTGTTAAAGGGTGTGAATCTTTTCAAGGTTTTTTTTAAATTGATGTATCATTGATACGAATCTTATATTGGTTCCAAATGTAGAACACGGTGGTTCAACAGTTACCCATATTTTTAAATCCTCACTCCTTGTGCAATTATATCTGTCAATGTAGAAAGATGTTACAGAATCATTGACTGTGGTCTCCATGCTATACTACCAGCCCCGTGACCAACTTATAATGTGATTGAAAATTATTGCACCCCTTTATCCTCCTTACACTCCTGCCATACCTGCCCCAACAGCTCCCCTTTGGTAACCACTAATCAGTTCTCAGTGTCTAGAGTCTACTGCTGATTTATTCCTTCTCTTTTCCTTTGTTTTTATGTTCCACAAATAAGTGAAATCATAGGGTATTTGTCTTTCTCCACCTGCCTTATTTCACTGAGCATAATACCCTCTACATACATCCATGTTGTTGCAAATGGCTTTTCTTTTTCTTTCATGACTGAATAATATTCCATTGTATATATGTAGCACATCTTCTTTATCCATTCATTTATCGATGGACATTTAGGTTGCTTCCATATCTTGGCTATTGCAAGTAGTGTGGCGATAAACATAAGGGTGCACACATCTTTTTGAATTAGGGACTTTGTTTTCTTTAAGTAAATTCCTGGAAGTGGAATTACTGGATTGAATGGTATTTCTATTTTTAATTTTTGAGGAATCTCCAGATTGCTTTCCATAACAGTTGCAACAATGTACATTCCCACCAGCAATGTAGGAGGTTTCTGCTTTCTCTGCACCATTGTCAGCATTTGTCGTTTCTCATCTTTCAGATAGTGGCCGTTCTAACTGGTGTGAGGTGATACCTCATTGTGGTTTTAATTTGCATTTCCCTGATGGTTAACAATGTGGAGCATCTTTTCATGTGCCTGTTGGCCATCTGAATTTCTTCTTTGGAGAAAACTATGTTATGTCCTCCACCAAATTTTTAACTGGGTTACTTGTTTTTTGGGACTTGAGGCATATGAGTTCTTTATATATTTTGGATATTAACCACCTATCAGATGAGTCATTTATGAATATATTCTGCCATGCTGTAGGATGCCTTTTTGTTCTGCTGATGGTGTCCTTTGCTGTACAGAAGCTTTTCAGTTTGATGTAGACCCACTTGTTCATTTTTTATTTTGTTCCCCTTGCCTGAGGAGATGTGTCCAGGAAAAAATTGCCCATACTTATGTTCAAGAGATTTCTGCATGCTTTCTTGTAAGAATTTTATGGTTTCATGAGTTACATTCAGATCTTTGATCCATTTTGAGTTTACCTGTATATGGAGTTAGACAATAATCCACTTTCATTCTCTTACATGTAGTTGTCCAGTTTTCAAGCACCAGTTATAGAAGAGGCTGTCTTTTCCCCATTGTATATTCATGGCTCCTTTATCATATATTAATTGACCATATATGTGTGAATTTATATCTGGGTTCTCTATTCTGTCCTATTGATCTGTGGATATCTTCTTGTGCCAGTACCAAATTGTCTTGATTACTGTGACTTTTTAAGTAGAGCTTGAAGTCAGGGAGCCTGATGCCCCCAGCTTTGTTCTTCCTTCTCAGAATCGCTTTGGCTATTTGGGGTGTTTTGTGGTTCCATATAAATTTTAGAACTATTTGTTCTAGTTTGCATGGAACCATCTATTTTTTACTGTTTTATAATTTGATAGAAAATCTTCAATATATCTTAATAATTGTTATTGTAAAAGAAACTTGTTGTTTAACCTCCATGTATTTGTAGGTCTTTTTGTTTTCTTTGTATAATTTATTTCTACTTTCATACCATTGTGGTTTGAGAAGCTGCTTGATATAATTTCAATCTTTCTTAATTTATTGAGGCTCTTATTGTGGCCTAGTATGTGATTTATTCTGGAGAATGTTGCATGTACACTTGAGAAAAATGTGTATCCTGCTACTTTTGGGTGGAATGTTCTGTAGCTATCTGTTAAGTCCATCTGATCTAATGTATTGTTCAGTGCCTCTGTTTCTTTATTTTTTTTTCTGTATGGTTTTTCTGTCTACTGATACAAGTGGTGTGTTAAAGTCTCCTAAAATGAATGTGTTGCAATCTGTTTTCTCCTTTAATTCTGTTAGTATCTGTTAATACTTAGGTGCTCCTGTGTTGGGTGCATAGATATTTATAATGGTTATACCCTCTTGTTGGACTGACCCCTTTATCATTATGTAATGTCATTCTTTGTCTCCTGTTACTTTTTTTGTTTTGAAATCCATTTAGTACTGCTACTTCTGCTTTTTCTCCCTATTATTTGCATGAAATATCTTTTTCCATCCCTTCCCTTTTAGTCTATGTATGTCTTTGGATCTGAAATGTGTTTCTTGTAGGCAGCATGTAGATGGGTCTTGTTTCTTTATTCTGCCACTCTATGTCTTTTGTTTGGTACATTGAAGGTCATCATTGATAGGTATGTACTTAATTGCCATTTTATCATTTTCTGGTTCTTTTAATAGTTTCCCTCCCTTCCTTTCTTCCTCTTATATTCTTCTCTTTTTATTGATGGTTTTCTTTAGCTGTGATTAGATTTTTCTTTTTTAATCTTCTGTGTGTATTTGGTAGGCTTTAGTTTTGTGGTTACCAAAGATTCAAGGATAGCTTCCTTACTATATAACAGTCTATATTAAATTGCTGATTACTCTATTTCAAACACAATTTAAAGGTACTTTTTCTCTTCTTCTTCCTCCTCCACACTTTATGTACTAGATGTTATAATCTGCACTTTTTGTGTATCCCTTGACTGATTTTGTGCATAGTTGATTTTGCTGGTTTTGTTTTAATTTTGTACTTTCTTGGTAGTAAATTGGTCTGCTACCTTTACTTCAGGTTTATTTTCACCAGTGAAAGCTATTTAGCCTTAGGAACATATCCATATACAGCAGTCCCTTTAACATATCCTGTAAGGCTGGCTTAGTGGTGGTGAATTCCTTCAACTTTTGTTTATCTGGAAATTATTTAACCCATGCTTCAAATTTAAATGATAATCTTGCTGGGTAGAGGATTTTTGGTTGGAGATCCTTCTGTTTCAGTACATTAAATATTTCATGTTACTCCCTTCTGGCCTGTAAAGTTTCTGCTGAGAAGTCTGCTGATAGCCTGATGTGGTTTCCTTTATAAGTAGTCTTTTTCTCTCTCTCTGGCTGCGTTCAGTACTGTGTCCTTGTCCTTGATCTTTGCCATTTTAATTATTATATGTCTTGATGTTATCTTCCTCAGGTTCCTTTTGTTAGGGGATCTCTGTGCTTCCATGACCTGAGTGTCTGTTTCCTTCCCCAGACTTGGGAAGTTTTCAACAAATTATTTCCACAGAGACTTTCTATCCCTTTGTTTCTCTCTTCTCCTTCTGGTACCCCTATTATGTGAATATTGTTTCATTTAGAGTTGTGACACAGCTCTCTCATTCTTTCATTCCCAGAGATCCTTTTTTCTCTCTGTTCCTCAGTTTTGTTGTGTTCCTGTTCTCTGATTTCCATCTTATTGAGTGTCCCCTCTACCTGCATAATCTACTCTTAAATCCCTCCATTGTATATTTCATTACTGTATTCTTCAGCTCTAAGTGGCTCTTTTTCAACTCTTCTATTTCTTTTTCAACTCCTTCCTGAGATGTTGAATACTTTTTTGTAAACCAGTGAGCATGTTTATGACTTCTACTTTGAAATCTTTATCAAGAAAATTGGTGATCTTCATTTCATTTAGCCCTCTTTCTGGTGTCTTATCCTGTAGTTTTGTTGGGAACATATTCCTCTGCTTCCTCATTTTTTCAGGGTTTCTGTGTTTCTTCCTTTGTATTAGACGGATCTCCTATGCTTCCTGGCAGTTTGCAGGGCTACCTTTCTGTCTGTCTTCCATAGTAGTCTTAGTCTGGGCAGGCAGTTTGCCTCAGCCTCCACCTTTGTGTTCTGAGCAGAAGCCTCTGCTGGGGTCATTGTGAGTGGGCTGCCCTCTGCCTATCCAGCAGCAATGGCAGAGCTACAGTGTTAATAGGGTGGATGGGGCCATTGTGCAGCTGTGGGGCAGGGTGGGACACACAGCACTGAGCTTGAACACCTGCAGGTAAGAAAGATCTCTTGGGTTTGTCTCCTGCAGGCACTTCCCCAGTTGGGCTGAAATGGGGCAAGAAAGCTGGCAGAGTCTCCCTCTGCCTGCCAGGCAGCAAAGATTGACACTGTTGCTGGGCCAAGTGGGTTGGCTCCCCAGCAGCACATGCAGGGACCTGACTTGGGGCTGAGTTGCCAGTGAGGGGGTGAAGTGTCTGGGGCTCCCAAGAGTTCCTGACCTGTTGGGCCAAGGGAGGGCTGGGGAGGTATCCTCCACCTGCCCTTTCCCATGAAGAGAGAGATCCATCCAACCTTCACCTCTCTGGCATCTCTCCCATTGCTGGCAAGTCTTTCAAACTGCCACCTCTGCTTTGGGTCTCAGGACTGGCCTAGCATTCCTCTCCTCCACAAGTGACTGGAGTCTCAGCCTCCCAGAATGTTCGAGCTGTCCCTGGTGTACAGCCCCACTAATCACCAGAACCCAGTGTAATGTGGACTTGTGCTCCTGAAACAGGTCTCCAGGGCTCCTGAGCTCCTTTTCCCTCCCCACTCTGCTGCTCTTCCTCCACCCTGTGGGCTGGGGTGAGGGGAGGTCTTGGGCCCCATTCGATTGTGGCTCTGCCACTTTACTCTTTTCTTTGTGGGCTTCTCATCTTCCCAGGTGTAGGTGGTCTGTTCTGTCATCCTCAGGTCATTTTCAGGTTTAGTTGTATTTGCTGTGTTTTGTTCTTTTATGTGTTTTTGGGAGGAGGTTTCGGACTTGCCTTCCTACTCTGCTATCTTTTTCTCTGCACACCCCCCGATGATTTATTCATTTTGCATAATCTTTAATAGAGGGCCTTTAAGAAAAAATCTAAGTGGTTGTTAATTTTCCTATCAATGTTATATTTTATTGAACAGTACTTAAAAATTTGGTCTATCCTGTGATAATTTTTTGTAGATGTTTCATTTTCATAAAAAATTTTCATTTAAAAAGTATAAACTTGGATATGTACTTAGAAAATCAATGTTTTTTTTTTTTCATTTATACAAAAAGTCTGAGAAAAAAATGACAAGGATTGCAAAGATTCTTTTTAGCAAACATTCTTAAAATACTGCCTTAAATTATTTATTATTTTTATGTTAGAAACCATTTTGGAGAAAAATTTTTGCTTTTAAAACAAGCTAAAATAAATTAGATAATTCACATTAATTTTTTTAGTATTAGAAAAAATTGTTTTTGGACATGGGTTTGTTCTGCTCTTTTTCTAAGAATTCAAAGTGTTTCTTCACTTTGGTGATTTTAAAATATAATAGATTCTGGACATGTCAGCAACTGTTTTTTTTTTCTTTTCCTTTTCCTTTTTTTAAAATTTTGGTATTATTAATATACAATCACATGAGCAATATTGTGGTTGCTAGGTTCCCCGATTATCAAGTTCCCACAACATCCCCCATTATAGTCACTGTCCATCAGTGTAGTAAGATGCTATAGAGTCACTACTTATCTTCTCTGTGCTGTACTGCCTTCCCTGTGCCCCACCCCCACATCATGTGTGCTAATCATAATGACCCTTACAGCAACTGTTTTTGGAATGAGTATTAGTTTATTATACAATTTCAGTTCCTGGGTTTGAATTTGTGTTTATGAGCCTAGAAGTGATACCCATTTAATTGCCATGGACTAATGGGCAAGGAAGAATGGTTAACACTAATAGTATGTTGAAGGCCTCATCAAAATTTAAAGAGCACCTGAAGAGAGAGTAATGGCATATTAAAGTAAAACACACCTGCCCATAGCAATGACTATAACATTCATATTATAAGTGATGATTTAGATTCAGTAAAATGCCTCAAGGATCAAATAAAAGGATCAAATCTTTTGGTTATTTTTAGTATTGTTGGTTATATAGATTTTTTTTAATTTGAAAAGGAAATCATTTTTCAATATAATTTTAAAAGACCTGATCATTTAAAAAATATTTAATTATTTAAAAACTATTAGATTTATAATTGATATGAACAGTTAGTATAAGTTTAAAACTAGTTTTATATCTATACACTCTGAAGTTACAAAAAATAATTTAAATCAACCATGGTAGTGGTGAAAATTTTCTTCATTAAAATATGTTCTCAAGCATGTTAGATTGATTATTTTATTTGTAAGATTTTAAACAATATGAAGTCTGTTAATTTTTTTTTCTTTAGTCACCTCCGGGTTTGAAGAAGAATTTAATGCGTACTTATGAATCATGGACTCCTGAGCAAATTAGCAAGAAAGATAATGTCCATCGAGCTCATACTCTCTTCAGTTTTGCATGGTTTCATGCTGCATGTCAAGAAAGAAGAAATTATATTCCACAGGTAAGTAAGAACATGTCTTTATTCTAACCTGTACATGATTTTTTTTTCTTCTTTTTTTGGTTTGATATCATTAAAATACAGTCACATAAGCAACATTTTCATTACTAGATTCCCCCCATTCTCAAGTCCCCACCACATACTCCACTACAGTCACTGTCCATCAGCATAGTAAGATGCTATAGAGTAACTACTTGTCTTCTCTGTGCTATCCTGCCCTCTCTGTGCCCACCCCTACGTTATATGTGTTAATCGTAATGCTCCTTACTCCCCTTAAACCTCCCTTCCCACCGACCCTCTCCAGTCCCTTTTCCTTTGGCAACTGTTAGTCAAATCTTGGGTTCTGTGAGTCTGCAGCTGTTTTGTACCTTCAGTTTTTGCTTTGCTCTTATACTTCACAGATGAGTGAAATCATTTGGTACTTGTCTTTCTCCACCTGGCTTATTTCACTGAGCATAATACCCTCTAGCTCCATCCATGTTGTTGCAAATGTTAGGATTTATTTTCTTCTTATGGCTGAATAATATTCCATTGTGTATATGCACCACATCTTCTTTATCCATTCATCTACTGATGGACACTTAGGTTGCTTCCATTTCTTCACTATTATAAATAGTGATGCAATAAACATAGGGGTGCATATGTCTTTTTGAAACTGGGGTCCTGCATTCTTAGGGTAAATTCCTAGGAGTGGAATTTCTGGGTCAAATGGTATTTCTATTTTGAGTTTTTTGAGGAACCTCCATACTGCTTTCCACAATGGTTGAACTGGTTTACATTCCCACCAGCAGTGTAGGAGGGTTCCCCTTTCTCCACATCCTTGCCAGCATTTCTTGTTCCTAGTCTTTTCTATGTTGGCCATCCTTACTGGTGTGAGATGATATCTCATTGTGGTTTTAATTTGCATTTCCCTGATAATTAGTGATGTAGAGCATCTTTTCATGTGCCTGTTGGCCATCTGAATTTCTTCTTGGGAGAAGTGTCTGTTCATATCTTCCGCCCATTTTTTAATAGGATTATTTGCTTTTGGGCATTGAGGCATGTGAGTTCTTTATATATTTTGGATGTTAACATCTTGTCATATATGATATTTACAAATATATTCTCCCATACTGTAGGATGCCTTTTGTTCTGCTGATGGTGTCCTTTGCTGTACAGAAGCTTTTTAGCATGATATAGTCCCATTTGTTCATTTTTTATTTTGTTTACCTTGCCCGAGGAGATACAGTTAGGAAAAAGTTGCTCATGTTTATACTTGAGATTTTTGCCTATGTTTTTCTCTAAAAGTTTTATGGTTTCATGACTTATATTCAGGTCTTTGATCCATTTTGAGTTTACTTTTGTGTATGGGGTTAGACAGTAGTCCAGTTTCATTCTTTTGCATGTAGCTGTCCAGTTTTGCCAACACCAGCTGTTGAAGAGGCTGTCATTTCCCCACTGTATATGCATGGCTCCTTTATCGTATATTAATTGACCATATATGCTTTGGTTTTTATCTGGACTCTCTAGTCTGTTCCATTGGTCTATGGGTCTGTTCTTATGCCAGTACCAAATTGCCTTGATTACTGTGTCTTTGTAGTAGAGCTTGAAGTTGGGGTTGTAATCCCCCCCACTTTATTCTTCCTTCTCAGGATTGCTTTGTCTATTTGGAGTCTTTAGTAGTGCCATATGAATTTTAGAACTATTTGCTCTAGTTCATTGAAGAATGTTGGTATTTTGATAAGGATTGCATTGAATCTGTAGATTGCCTTAGGCAGGGTGGCCATTTAGACAATATTAGTGCTTCCTATCCATGAGCATGGGATTTGTTTCCATTTACTGATATCTTCTTTAATTTCTCTCATGAGTATCTTGTAGTTTTCAGAGTATAGGTCTTTCACTTCCTTGGTTAGGTTTATTCCTAGGTATTTTATTCTTTTTGATGCAATTGTAAATGGAATTGTTTTCCTAATTTCTCTTTCTGCTAGTCCATTGTTAGTGTATAGGAATGCAACAGATTTCGGTGTATTAATTTTGTATCCTGCAACTTTGCTGAATTGTGATATTAGATCTAATAGTTTTGGAGTGGATTCTTTAGAGTTTTTTATGTACAATATGTCATCTGCAAACAGGGACAGTTTAACTTCTTCCCTGCCAATCTAGATGCCCTTTATTTCTTTGTGATGTCTGATTGCCATGGCTAGGACCTCCAGAACTATGTTGAATTAAAGTGGGGAGAGTGTGCATCCTTGTCTTGTTCCCGATCTTAAAGGAAAAGCTTTCAGCTGCTCACCGTTAAGTATGATGTTGGCTGTACATTTGTCATATATGGCCTTTATTATGTTGAAGTACTGGCCCTCTATACCCATTTTGTTGAGAGATTTTATCATGAATCGATGTTGAATATTGTCAAGAGCTTTTTCAGCATCTGTGAAGATGATCATGTGTTTTTTGTTCTTCTTTTTATTGATGTAGTGTATGATGTTGATGGATATTCAAATGTTGTACCATCCTTGCATCCCTGGGATGAATCCCACTTGATCATGATGGATGGTCTTTTTGATGTATTTTTGAATTCAGTTTGCTAATATTTTGTTGAGTATTTTTGCATCTGTGTTCATAAGGGATATTGGTCTGTAATTTTCTTTTTATGTGGTGTCTTTGCCTGGTTTTGGTATTAGAGTGATGCTGGGCTCATTGAATGATTTGGGAGTATTCCCTCCTCTTCTACTTTTTAGAATACTTGAAGGAGGATGGGTATTAGGTCTTCACTTAATGTTTAATAAAATTCAGCTGTGAAACCATCTGGTCCAGGGGTTTTTTTCTTAGGTAGTTTTTTGATTACCAATTCAATTTCCTTGCTGGTAATTGGTTTATTCAGGTTTTCTGTTTCCTTCTGGGTCAACCTTGGAAGGTTGTATTTTTCTAGAAAGCTGTTCATTTCTTCTAGGTTATCCAGTTTTTTATCATATGATTTTTCATAATATTCTCTCATAATTATTTGTATTTCTGTGGTGTCCATAGTGATTTTTTCTTTCTCATTTCTGATTCTGTTTATGTGTGTAGATTCTTTTTTTCTCTTAATAAGTCTGGCTAGGGGTTTACCTATTTTGTTTATTTTTTCAAAGAACCAGCTCTTGGTTTCATTGATTCTGTCTGTTGTTTTATTCTTCTCAATTTTATTTATTTCTTCTCTGATCTTTATTATGTCCCTCCTTCTGGTGACTTTGGGCCTCATTTGTTCTTTTTCCAATTTCAGTAATTGTGTCTTTAGACTATTCATTTGGAAATGCTCTTCCTTCTTTAAATAGGCCTTGATTGCAATATACTTTCCTCTTAGAACTGCCTTTGCTGCATCCCACAGAAGTTGTGGCTTTGTGTTGTTGTTGTCATTAATCTCCATATATTCTTTGATTTCTGTTTTGATTTGGTCATTAACCCATTGATTAATTAGGAGAATGTTGTTAAATTTCCATGTATTTATGAGCCTTTTTGATTTCTTTCTAAAATTTATTTGTAGTTTTATACCTTTGTGATCTGAGAAGTTGGTTGGTAGGATTTCAATATTTTTGAATTTACTGAGGTTCTTTTTGTGGCCTAGTGTGTGGTCTATTCTGGAAAATGTTTCATGTGCACTTGAGAAGAATGTGTATCCTGCTGCTTTGGGGTTCAGAGTTCTGTGGATGTCTGTTAGGTCCATCTGTTCTAGTGTGTTGTTCAGTGCCTCTGTGTCTTTACTTATTTTCTGTCTTGTTGATCTGTCGTTTGGAGTGAGTGGTGTGTTGAAGTCTCCTAAAATGAATGCATTGCTATCTATTTCCTCCTTTAATTCTGTTAGTATTTGTTTCACATATGCTGGCGCTCGTTTGTTGGGTTCATATATATTTATAATGGTTATATCTTCTTCTTGGACTGACCCCTTTATCATTATGTAATGTCCTTCTTTATCTCTTGCTACTTTCTTCGTTTTGAAGTCTATTTTGTCTGATACAAGTACTGCAACACCTGCCTTTTTCTCCTTGTTGTTTGCATGAAATATCTTTTTCCATCTCTTCACTTTTAGTCTGTGTATGCCTTTGGGTTTAAAGTGAGTCTCTTGAAGGCAGCATATAGATGGGTTTTGTTTTTTCATCCATTCAGTGACTCTCTGTCTTTTAACTGGTGCATTCAGTCCATTAACCTTTAGGGTGATTATGGATAGGTATTTACTTATTGACATTGCAGGCTTCAGATTCGTGCTTACCAAAGGTTCAAGGTCAACTTCTCTGCTATCTAAAAGTCAACAACTCACTTAATATGCTATTACAAACACAATCTAAAGGTTCTTTTTTTGTTTGTTTGTTTGTTTCCTCCTTTTTCTTTCTACTCCATTCTTTATATATTAGGTATAATATTCTGTACTGTTTGTCTATCCCTTGATTGTCTTTGGGGATAGTTAATTTAATTTTGCATTTTCTTAGTAATTAGCTGTTCTGTTTTCTGTACTACAGTTTTATTACCTCTGGTGACAGCTCCTAAACCGTAGGAACACTTCCATCTATAGCAGTCCCTCCAAAATACACTGTGGAGATGGTTTGTGGGAGGCAAATTCTCTCAGCTTTTGCTTCTCTGGGAATTGTTTAATCCCTCCTTCAAATTGAAATGATAATCTTGCTGGATAACGTAATCTTGGTTCAAGGCCCTTCTGCTTCATTGCATTAAATACATCATGCCACTCCCTTCTGGCCTGTAAGGTTTCTGCTGAGAAGTCTCATGATAGCCTGATGGGCTTTCCTTTGTATGTGGTCCTATTTCTCTCTCTGGCTGCTTTTAATAGTCTGTCCTTATCCTTGATCTTTGCCATTTTAATTACTATATGTCTTGCTGTTGTCTTCCTTGGGTCCCTGTGTTGGGAGATCTGCACACCTCCATGGCCTGAGGGACCATCTCCTTCCTCAGGTTGGGGAAGTTTTCACCAATCACCTCCTCAAAGACACTTTCTATCCCTTTTTCTCTCTCTTCTTCTTCTGGTATCCCTATAATGCGAATATTGTTCCGTTTGGATTGGTCACACAGTTCTCTCAATATTCTTTCATCCTTAGAGATCCTTTTTCTCTCTGTGCCTCAGCTTCTTTGTATTCCTCTTCTCTAGTTTCTATTTCATTTATTGTCTCCTCCACTGTATCCAGTCTGCTTTTAATACCGTCCATTGTGTTTTTCAATGATTGGATCTCTGACCGGAATTCATTCCTGAGTTCTTGAATATCTTTCCATACCTCCATGAGCATGTTAATGATTTTTATTTTGAACTCCCTTTCAGGGAGAGTCATAAGGTCCATACCATTTAAATCTTTCTCAGGATTTGTGTTCATAATTTTACTCTGGATCAGGTTCCTTTGGTGTTTCATATTTGTGTATGGCGCCCTCTAGTGCCCAGAAGCTCTACTCTCTGGAGCTGCTCAGCCCCTGAAGCATTGCGGGGATTGTAGGGGTGTGGTAGTAGTGCCTCCAGGGAGGAAAGGGCTGTTTCCTGGTTCCTGGCTGCTATGCCTGTCTCCACTGCCTGAACCAGTGGGCTGAGCACACAGGTATAAGCCTCTGTGCTTTGCGTTTTTAGTTGCTATAGACAGATCTTCCCTCTGGCTGGCCTAACACCAGGGAAGGATTTCCCGGTTTGCAAGCCCAGTGGGGCTGGCCAGGAGAAAGGCGCACTAGTCTGCCTGTCACAGAAGGGGTTCTTGGAGCTGTGTAGGCAGCAGCCAGGGAGCTGGAGCACCTGAAGATCGTGAAAGCTCCCAACCTGCTGGGCAGAGTGCACCTGGACAATTTTGTCTGCCTGTCCTTTCTCCTGAGCAGTAAGCTCCGTGCAATCCTTGCCCCTTTAGCAGCCCTCTTGCTAAGGGCTTCTTTGTTAGGAAGTCTCTCAGACTGCCCGCCTTTCTTTTGTCCCCGAGCAGCTGGTATGGATCCCTGCTTTCACAAGCAGCTGGAATCTTAGTGTCTCCAGGAATTCTGCTTGCCTTAGCTTTCCAACCCCCTAATTACAAGAGTATCATGCAAGCACCATGAAATATAGGTTTGTCCTCCCAGAGCAGATCTCCAGAATTAGGTATTCAACAGTCCCATATCTCCACTCCCTCCCTGCTCTGTTCCTGTTCCTCCTGCTGGTGAGCTGGGGTGGGCGAAGGGCTTGGATCCTACAGGACCACAGCTTTAGTAAGTTACCCTTTTCTGTGAGGGCTGCTCTTGTCTCCAGGTGTATGCAGTTTGTTGCCGTCCTCTTTCCCGTTGCTCTTTCAAGAGTAGTTGTAGTAGCTTTATTTTCATATTATATGAGGTTTTAGGAGGAAGCCTCTGTCTCACCTCTCACGCCGCCATCTTTAATCCTCGAGTTTACTTTTGTCTATGGAATTAGACAATAATCCAGTTTCATTCTCTTGCATGTAGCTGTCCAGTTTCCTGAACAACAGTTGTTAAAGAGGCTGTCATTTCCCCTCTGGATATTCATGGCTCCTTTATTGTATATTAATTGGCCATATTCATGTGGGTTTATATCTGGGCTCCCTGTTCTGTTCCATTGATCTAAGGGTGTGTTCTCTGCTACTACCAAATTGTCTTGATTACTGTGGCTTTGTAGTAGAGCTTGAACTTTGGGAGTATAATCGCCCCAGTTTTATTCTTCCTTCTCAAGATTGCTTTGGCTATTCAAGGTCTTTTGTCGTTCCATATGAATTTTATAACTTTTTGTTCTACTTGGTTGAAGAATGCTGTAATTTTGATAGGGATTTCATTGAATCTATAGATTGCTTTAGGTTGGATGTCCGTTTTGACAATATTAAGTCTCCCTTTTAATGAGCCTGGGATGTATTTCAATTTCTTGTTGTCTTCTTTAATCTCTCTTATGAGTTATTTTCAGGTTATAGATTTTAAGTATATTCATAGGTATTTTATTCTGTTTGATGCAATTGTAAATGGAGTTATTTTCCTTATTTCTCTTTCTGCTAGTTCATTGCTAGTATATAGGAATCCCACTGGTTTCTGTGTATTGATTTTGTATCCTGCAATTTTGCTGAATTCAGTTATAAGACTAGTAGTTTTGGGGTGGATTCTTTAAGGCTTTTTATATACAATATCATGTCATCTGCAAATAGTGACAGTTTGACTTCTTCCTTACCAATCTGGATGGCTTTTATTTTTTTGTGTTGTCTGATTACTGCGGCTAGGACCTCCTGTACTATTTTGAATAAAATTGATAGTGGGCATCCTTCTCTTATTCCTGATCTTAGAGAAAAGGCTTTCAGTTTTTTGCTGTTCAGTGTGGTGTTTGCTGTGGGTGTGTCATCTATGGCCTTCATTAGGTTGAGGTTCTTGCCCTTTGTACTTTTTTTTCTTTTTGTTTTTGTTTTTTGTGAGCAGTAAACGGATTTTAAACTTTATTTCTCCCTGATTGATTTTGGTTTTTAGAGGAATTTTCTCCGTGCTCTGTATCCTTTTTATTGAGATTTTTTATCTTGAATGGATGTTTATTTTTGTCAAATGGTTTTTCAGCATCTATTGAGATGATCATGTGGTTTCTGTCTGTCTTTTTGTTGATGTGATGTATGATATTGATGGATTTTTGAATATTGTGTTATCCTTGCATCCCTGGAATAAATCTCACTTGATCATGATGAATTATCTTTTTGATGTATTTTTGAATTTGGTTTGCTATTTTGTGGAGTATTTGTGCATCTGTGTTTATCGGGGATATTGTTGTGTAATTTTCTTTTTTGTGTGGTGTCTTTGCCTGGTTTTTGGTATTAGAGTGATGCTAGCCTCATAGAATGAGTTTGGAAGTATCCCCTCCTCTTCTACTTTTTGGAAAACTTTAAGAAGGATTGGTATTAGGTCTTCTCTAAATGTTTGATAAAATTCAGCTGTGAAGCCATCTGGTCCAGTGGTTTTGTTCTTAGGTAGTTTTTTGATTACCAGTTCAGTTTCATTGCTGAAAATTAGTTTGTTCATTTTTTCTGTTTCTTCCTGGATCAGTCTTGGAAGGTTATATTTTTCTAGAAAGTTGTCCATTTCTTCTAGGTTATACAATATGTTAGCATATAATTTTTCATAGTATTCTCTATAATTTTTTGTATTTCTGTAGAGTCCTTAGTGATTTTTTCTATGACATTTCTGATTCTGTTTATATGTGTACACTCTTTTTTTCTTGATATGTCTGGCTATGGGTTTATCTATTTTGTTTATTTTCTATATAAAACATCTCCTAGTTTCATCGATTCTTTCTATTGTTTTATTCTTCTCGATTTTATTTACTTATGCTCTAATATTTATTATTTCCCTCCTTCTACGGACTTTGGGCCTCATTTGTTGTTCTTTTTCTAGTTTCACTAGTTGTGAGTTTAGACTGTTATTTGGGGTTCTTTTTTCTTGAGGTAAGTATGTATTGAAATATACTTTCCTCTTCCTTCAATGCATCCCACAGGTTTTGGGGTGTTGGGGTTTTCATTTGCCTTCATATATTTCTTGATCTCTGGTTTTATTTGGTCATTTATCCATTAGTTATATAGGAGCATGTTGTTAAGCCTCTACGTTTGTCGACTTTTTTGTTTTCTTTGCATAATTTAATTCTAGTTGCGTAACTTTATTGTCTGAGAAGCTAGTTGGCAGATTTTCAATCTTTCTGAATTTATTGATGCTCTTTTTGTGGCTTAGTACATGTTCTATTCTGGAAAATATTCCATGCACACCTGAGAAGAATGTGTATCCTGTTGCTTTTGAGTGGATTGTTCTGTAGATGTCTGTTAGGTCCATCTGTTTTAATGTGTTCAGTGCTTTTGTCTCTTATTTTCTGTCTGGTTGGTCTGTCTTTTGGTCTTAGAGGTTTATTGAAGTTTCCTAAAGTACATGCATTGCATTCTATTTCCCCCTTTAATTGTTAGTATTTGTTTAACATATGTATGTAGGTGCACCTATGTTGAGTGCATAGATATTTATAATGTTTACATCCTCTTGTTGGACTGCACCCTTTATCATTATGTAATGTCCTTCTTTGTCTCTTGTTTCTTTGTCTTGAAATCTATTTTGTCTGATATAAGTACTGCAACTCCTGCTTTTTTCTCCCTATTATTTGTATGAAGTATCTTTTTCCATCCCTTCAATTGTAGTCTGTGTATGTCTTTGGGTTTGAAGTGAGTCTCTTGTAGGCAGCATATAGATGGGTCTTGTATTTTTATCCATTCTGTAACTCTGTCTTTTGATTGGTTCATTCAGTCCATTTATATTTATGTTGATTATCAATAGATAATCATTGCTGGCTTTAGATTTGTGGTTACCAAATATTCAAGGGCAGGTTCTTTACTAACAGTCTAACTCACTTATTACTTTATTTCAAACATAATCTAAGGGTTCTTTTTTTTTCTCCCTTCATCTTCTTCCTCCTACACTCTTTATATAATAGGTGGCATATTCTGTACTCTTTATGTATTGCTTGACTAACTTGTGGGTAATTGATTTAGTTTTGTATTTGTTTAGTAATTAATTGGTCTACTTCCTTTACTGTGGTTTTATTTTATCTGGGGACAGGTATTAGCCTTGGCTGCACTTCCATCTAGAGCAGTCCCTTTAAAATAAACTGTAGAGATTGTTTGTGGGAGATAAATTCCCTCAACTTTTGTTTATTTGGAAATTATTTAATCCCTGCTTCAAATTTAAATGATAATCTTACTGGGTAGATTATTCTTCATTGGAGTCCCTTCTGTTTCATTGCATTGCATATATCATGCCATTCCCTTCTCGTCTGTAAGGTTTCTGCTGAGAAATTTTCTGATAGCCTGATGGGCTTTCCTTTATACATGATCTTTTTTCTCTTTCTGGCTGGTCTGTCCTTGTCCTTGATCGTTGCCATTTTAATTATTATGTCTTGGAGTTGTCTTCCTAGGGTCCTCTGTGTTGGGAGATCTCTTCACTTTCTTGACTTCAGAGACTATTTCCTTCCCCATATTGGGGAAGCTCTTAGATATTATTTCCTCAGAGAGACTTTCTATCCCTTTTTCTCTCTCTTCTTCTCTTGATACCCCTATAGTGCGAATATTGTTCTGTTTAGATTGATTGCACAGTTCTCTTATTCTTTTATTTCTGGGGATGCTTTTGTCTCTCTCTGTCTCAGCTTCTTTGTTTTACTGTTCTCTAATTTCTATTTCATTTACCATCTCCTCTACCTCATCTAATCTACTTTAAATCCCTCCATTGTATGTTTCATTTCAGATACTCTATTTTTCAAAGTTTCTGTCCCTCCCTTGAAGTCCTCCCTGAGATCTTGAATAGTTTTCTGTTTCTCCCTGGGCATGTTTTTGATTTTTATTTTGAAATGTTCATCAAGAAGATTGGTGATTTCAATTTCATTTAGCCTTCTTTCTGGTGTCTGTTGGATCCTTGTTTGTACCAAATTTTTTTACCGTTTCATATTTGTAGTATTTTCTATGGAATAATAACTGTGTATGCAGCTCACTCTAGTTCCCTGAAACTCTACTCTCTGGAGCTGCCCAGCACCTGGAGCGATCATGGGCATTGCAGTCATGCAGAACCAGTGTCTGCTGGAAGGAAAAAAGCTCTTTTCTGCTTCCTGGCTGCAGTGCCTGCCTCCACTGCCAGGTCCGCTGACCCGAGCATGCAGGGAGGAACCTCTGCATGATGCCCTTCTAGCTGCTGTAGGTGTGGCCAGACTCCAGCTGGCCTGGAATGATTGTGGAGGCAGCTGGTGTGTGGACTGTTGCCTACTGGCAGGAAGGAATATCAGGCTTTGTATCACAGTGGATGGCCTCAGCTTTGTGTTGTCAGGTAGGGGGTGGAGCGTCTGAAGCTCCTGAAAGTTCCCATCTTGCTCAGCTGAGTGTGCCAGATGGATTTTGTCCACCTGTCCTTTCTCCTGGGCAGCAAACTCTGTGTAATCCTTGCGCCTTGCCCCTTTAGCACCCCTCTCACTATTGGGAAGGCTTTCAAAATGGCTGCCTTTCTTTTGTCCCATAGTAGCCGATTATGGGTACCTGTTCTCTACACGCAGCTGGAATCTCAGTCTCTCCAAGTTCTGCCTGTCTTTGCTTTCCAACCCCGCTAATCTCCAGAGCACCATGTAATGTGGGTTCACACTCCCAGAGCAGATCTCTAGGGAGATCTTTTCTGTGAGGTCTTCTCTTTTCCCCAGATATAGGCAGTCTGTTCTACAGTCTTTGGGTTGCTCTTTCAAAATTAGTTGTATTTGCTGTATTTTCATGTTATATGTAGTTTTGGGAGAAGTTTCTGCCCCACTTCTCATACCGCCATCTTTTTTCCTGCCTCTCTCATAACTTGTTGAATTTTTATTGTTTTTCAAAGTCCTAACTAAACACAGTCGCCTATCCACTGGATAACTTAGAAGTCATTCTTAATACCTCTTTATTTTTTGGTATCTGCACTCTCCATTACAATCCAATAGAAAAAATGTTTAAATTTTATTGTCCTAACTATCTATCTACTTTGTCTTTTTATCCTACCACCTCCCCTACCGGGATGACTTTCCCTTACCATTTAGATTAAGTCAGATTTCTTTCTTTACCAAGAAATGTTTTACATACCAAGTGTGTTTGTTTCTATCAAATATATTATGGTTTGTAGTTGAACATGTATTTGAGTGATTATATCTATCCCACTCCTCTTTCTCCACAGTTAACTGAAAGGTTCCAAAAGGGAGGGATTATTTATGTTTTGATTCATTGCTTTATTCCTAGAACCTGACATAATAATACTTTAATAAGTATTTTCTAACTGATGCATGAATGAGTGAATGAAATTTCTATTAATATTCCTAAATACTATTTAAGTTTAAATAGATTTTATTTTAAACTTATATTATTGAATAAAACTAATTACAGTTAATAGGAGCCCCATAGAATTTACTTCTAATTATTTCATATTACTCTCTGTAAAACATGTATCTATGAATGTTCTTTTTATACAAGGATTGTAGCTATTAACTGTTGATCTGTAATTTTATTTGTTTTAATATAAATGCTTTGTAGGTCAAATAGGCAGAAAGTAATGCTACATGCCTTTAGGCATTTTAAATTGTTTTTGTGATATTTCTGTTTTCATATTTGTAGAAAAAAATCCTCAATTCTGAAGGCTAAATTATAGGAACTATCTCAATGTGTGCATAGTATGTAGACTCAAATTTCTTATGCCACTTTGTTCTGTCAATATATCTATTGTCATAATTCTTAAATGGTAAAAGCTGTTAAAGCATTATAAAATACTGTGTGTGCTGTGAAAAACAATGTTTTTTTCATTCATTTACTATTACTTTGGATTTATCATTTATTAAAAATTTTCAAGATTTTTCTCTTTTTAGCATATACTCAACATTCCTTTCAATATTATGTAGGCAATGATGCAAATAAATATATCTATGAACACTGCTTATAGTTCTTTAATATTTTCAAAATTTGTTTTGATAGGGTTGGACCAAGTTTTATGAGTTTTCTTTATCAGATCTTCGGGCTGGGTACAATATTATTGACAGGCTCTTTGATGGTAAGTTCTAATGATGAAAATTGTTGTCTCTGGTGTTGATGAATAAAAAATTTAAGATGTTATTAACAATATGGTTTCTTCAAGAGTGATTTAACTTCCTATTATAAAATTTGTCTTGATTTTTATTGTGTCTCATGTCCTGACTGTTAGACTTGTATTGTCTAATAGTTCTTATATTATTTATTGGGGTGATCAGATTCGATATAACCCATAAAGTTTCCGATTGATCTGTAGCTCTCAGGAAACAGAAAGCTAGAAAGTTTTTTTTTTTCCACTTTGTGACCTTTGTGAGTTTCCGGCTTCCACTGAATTATTCAGATTTCTCTGAAGGGAACTGTCAAAATGTCAGAAGCATGGCAGACTAAGGTTAGTATCAAGGATCTGCTGCATCATAATAGCATAATTTAGTAGGAATCTAGAATCAAGATACAAATAATAGGTTGAAATAGGGCAACAAACAGGACCAAATAATCAGATCCACTAAGGCCATCCAGATCTTTGCCTCATAAAGATTTGAACAGTGCAATACCTGTAATTTTTGTGTAAGACCAAAGGAAGGGGACACTGGAGTTTAGAGCAATAATGTATTAGAAAAGAGAATATATTGATAAGAATCTCAAACTTAAAAATCTCCCCAGCAGTTTGCACGGAGCTTGCTGCACAGGAGAAGGGATAGGGGGACAAGTTGGTCTGGGTGCACTCTGCCCAGCAGATTGGGAACTTTGGGGAGCTTCAGGTGCACCATCCCCCTGGCTGGTACTCAGCTCCCAGGCCCCCTACTGTGATATGCAGCCTGCTGAGCCTTTCTCCTGGCCTTACCGCACGGCTCAAAAACCATCAGTCACTGCTCTGGCGTCAGGCCAGCCAGAGAGAGGCCTCACCTACAATAGCTAGAGATGCCAAGCACAGAGGCTTACACCTGTGGCTTGACCCACTGCCTATGATACTGGAGACCGGCAGGGAAGACAGGAGTCAGGGAACAGATCTTTCCTCCTACCAGGCACCAGCTCCACTCCCCTCCGATCCCCAACCTCACTCTAGGGGCTGAGCAGCTGCAGAGACTGGAGCTTCTGGGCAATGGAGGGCACCACACAGAAATATGAAATGTCAAAAGAACACGGTTTAGACCAAAATCTCACAAACCCCAGAAAAAGGGCAAAATTAAACTGAACTCACTGATCTTCCTGAAAGAGAGTTCAAAATAAAAATCATAAACATGCTTGTGGAGATACAAAAAAAAATTCAAGAACTCAGGAACGAATTTAAATTGGAGATTCAATCATTAAGAAATTCCATATCTGAAATGAAACATACAATGGAGGGATTTAAAAACAGATTAGATGTAGTAGAAGAGATGGTAAATGAAATAGAAATTAGAGAAGAGGAACACAAAGAAGCTGAGGCACAAAGAAGAAAAAGAATCTCTAAGAATGAAAGAATATTGAGAGAACTGTGTGACCAATTCAAATGGAACAATATTTGCATAATAGGGGTACCAGAAGAAGGAGAGAAAAAGGAATAGAAAGTGTCATTGAGGAGGTAATTGCTGAAAACGTCCCCAATCTGGGGAAGGAGATAGTCTCTCAAGCCATTGAGATGCACTGATCTCCCAACACAAGGGACCCAAGGAAGACAACATCAAAACATAATAATTAAAATGGCAAAGATCAAGGATAAAGACAGACTTTAAAAAGCAGCTGGAGAGAGAAAAAAGATCACATACAAAGGAAAACCCATCAGGCTATCATCAGATTCTCAACAGAAACCTTACAGACCAGAAGGGAGTGGAATGATACATTTAATGCAGTAAAGCAGAAGGGCCTTGAGCCAAGAATACTCTACACGGCAAGGTTATCATTTAAATTTGAAGGAGGGATTAAACAATTTTCAGATAAGCAACAGCTGAGAGAATTTACCTCCCACAAACCACCTCTACAGTGCATTTCAGAGGGACTCCTATAGACGGAAGTATTCCTAAGACTAAATAGATGTCACCCAAAGGATAGATAAAGAGTACAGAATATGATTCATAACATACAAAGAATGGAGGAGGAAGAAAATGGAGGGAAAAAAAAGAATCTTTAGGTTGTGTTTGTAATAGCATAAGAAGTGAGGTAAATTAGACTGTTAGATAGTAAGGGAATTACCCTTGAACTTTCGGTAACCACAAATCTAAAGTCTGCAATGCCAATAAGTACATACTTATCGATAATCACCCTAAATGTAAATGGTCTGAATGTACCAATCAGAAGACGTAGAGTCACTGACAGGATAAAAAAACAAGACCCATGTATATGCTGCCTGCAAGACACTCACTTCAAACCCAAAGACATACACAGGCTGAAAGTAAATGGATGGAAGAAGATATTTCATGCAACTAATAGTGAGAAAAAAGCAGGAGTTGCAGTACTTGTATCAGACAAAATAGACTTCAAAACAAAGGAAGTAACAAGAGACAAAGAAGGACATTACATAATGATAAAGGGGTCAGTCCAACAAGAGGATATAACCATTATAAATATATATGCACCCAACACAGGAGCGCCGGCATATGTGAAACAAATACTAACAGAATTAAAGGGGGAAATAGAAAACAATGCATTCATTTTGGCAGACTTCAACACACCACTCACTCCAAAGGACAGATCCACCAAACAGAAAATAAATAATGAGACAGAGGCACTGAGCAATGTATTAGAACAGATGGACTTAATGGACATCTACAGAACACTCCATCCAAAAGCAACAGGATCACATTCTTCTCAAGTGTACATGGAACATTTTCAAGAATGGATCATATACTAGGCCACAAAAAGAACCTGAGTAAATTAAAAAAAGATTGATATTGTACCAATCAGCCTCTCAGATCAGAAACGTATGAAACTAAAAATAAATTACACAAAGAAAATGAAAAAGCCCACAAACACGTGGAGGCTTAATAACATGCTCCTAAATAATCAATGGATCAATAACCAAATGAAAACAGAGATCAAGCAGTATATGGAGACAAATGAAAACAATAATTCAACACCGCAAAATCTGTGGGACACAGCGAAGGCCATGCTAAGAGGGAAATATATTGCAATACAGGCCGACCTCAGGAAAGAAGAACAATCCCAAATGAACAGTCTAAACTCACAATTAATGAAACTAGAAAAGGAAGAACAAATGAAGCCCAAAGTCAGTAGAAAGAGGGACATAGTAAAGATTAAAGAAGAAATAAATAAAATTAAGAAGAATAAAACAATAGAAAGAATCAATGAAAGCAGGAGCTGGTTGAGAAAATCAACAAAATAGAAAAACCCCTAGCCAGACTTATCAAGAAAAAAAGAGAGTCTACGCACATAAACATAATCAGCAAAGAGAAAGGAAAAATCACTACGGACACCAAGAAATAAAATAATTATGAGAGAATACTATGAAAAATTATATGCTAAAAAACTGGATAACCTAGAAGAAATGGGCAACTTTCTAGAAAAATGCAACCTTCCAAGACTGACCCAGGAAGAAACAGAAAATCTGAATAGACCAATTACCAGCAAAGAAATTGAATTGGTAATCAAAAAACTAAGAAAAAAATCCCTGGACTAGATGGTTTCTCTGCTGAATTTTATGAAACATTTAGTGAAGACCAAATACGCATCCTCCTTAAAGTTTTCCAAAAAGTAGAAGAGGAGGGAATACTCCCAAACTCATTCTATGAGGCCAACATCACTCTAATACCAAAACCATGCAGAGACACCACAAAGAAAGAAAATTACAGACCAATATCCCTAATGAACATAGATGCAAAAATAATCAATGAAATATTAGCAAACCGAATTAAAAAATACATCAAAAAGCTCATCCATCATGATCAAGTGAGATTCATCCCAGGGATGCAAGGATGGTACAACATTCAAAAATCCATCAACATCATCCACTACATCAACAAAAAGAAGGACAAAAACCACACGATCATCTCCATAGATGCTGAAAAAGCATTCGACAAAATTCAACATCCATTCATGATAAAAACTCTCAACCAAATGGGTATAGAGGGTAAGTACCTCAACATAATAATGGCCATATATGACAAACCCACAGCCAACATTATACTAAAGAGCAAGAAGCTGAAAGCTTTTCCTTTAAGATCAGGAACAAGGCAAGGATGCCCACTCTCCCCACTTTTTTTTCAACATAGTTCTTGAGGTCCTAGCCATGGCAATCAGACAAAAGAAATAAAAGGCATCCAGATTGATAAGGAGGAAGTCAAACTGTCCGTGTTTGCAGATGACATGATATTGTACATAAAAAACCCTAAAGAATCCACTCCAAAACTACTAGATCTAATATCTGAATTCAGTAAAGTTGCAAGATACAAAATTAATACACAGAAATCTGTTGCATTTCTATACACTAACAGTGAACTAACAGAGAGAGAAATCAGGAAAACAATTCCATTCACAATTGCATCAAAAAGAATAAAATACCTAGGAATAAACCTAACCAAGGAAGTGAAAGACTTATACTCTGAAAACTACAAGACACTCATGAGAGAAATTAAAGAAGATACCAATAAATGGAAACACATCCCATGTTCATGGATAGGAAGAATTAATACTGTCAAAATGGCCATCCTGCCTAAAGCAATCTACAGATGCAATACAATCCCACTCAAAATACCTACTTCAATGAACTAGAACAAATAGTTCTGAAATTCATATGGAACCACAAAAGACCCCAAAGAGCCAAACCAATCCTGAGAAAGAAGAATGAAATGGAGGGAATTATGCTCCTTGACTTCAAGCTCTACTACAAAGCCACAGTAATCAAGACAATTTGGTACTGGCACAAGAACAGACCCAGAGACCAATGGAAGAGACTTGAGAGCCCAGATATAAACCCAAGCATATATGGTCAATTAATATATGATAAAGGAGCCATGGACATACAATGGGGAAATGACAGCCTCTTCAACATTTGGTGTTGGCAAAACTGGACAGCTACATGCAAGAGAATGAAACTGGACTACTGTCTAACCCCATACACAAAAGTAAACTCAAAATGCATCAAAGACCTGAATGTAAGTCATGAAACCATAAAACTCTTAGAAAAAAACATAGGCAAAAATCTCTTGGACATCAATATGATCAACTTCTTCATGAACATATCTCCCCAGGCAAGGGAAACAAAAGCAAAAGTGAAAAGTGTGACTATATCAAACTAATAAGCTTCTGTACAGCAAAAGACACCATCAATAGAACAAAAAGACATCCTACAGTATGGGAGAATGTATTCATAAATGACATATCCAATAAGGGGTTGACATACAAATTATATATATAAAGAGTTCATGCACCTCAACAAACAAAAAGCAAATAAGCCAATTAAAAAATGGTCAGAGTAGCTGAACAGACACTTCTCCAAAGAAGAAATTCAGATGGCCAACAGGCACATGAAACGATGCTCCACATCACTAATCATCAGAGAAATACAAATTAAAACCACAATGAGATATCACCTCACACCAGTTAGGATGGCCACCATCCGAAAGACAGACAACAACAAATGTTGGCGAGGATGTGGGGAAAGGGGAACCCTCCTACACTGCTGGTGGGAATGTAAATTAGTTCAACCATTGTGGAAAGCAGTATGGAGGTTCCTCAAAAAACTCAAAATAGAAATACCATTTGATCCAGGAATTCCACTCCTAGGAATTTACCCTAAGAATGCAGCAGCCCAGTTTGAAAAAGATATATGCACCCCTATGTTTATTGCAGCACTATTTACAATAGCCAAGAAATGGAAGCAACCTAAGTGTCCATCAGTAGATGAAAGGATAAAGAAGATTTGGTGTATATACACAAGGGAATATTGTTCATCCATAAGAAGAAAACAAATCCTACCATTTGCAACAACATGGATGAAGCTAGAGGGTATTATGCTCAGTGAAATAACTCAGGTGGAAAAAGACAAGTATCAAATGATTTCTCGCATACGTGGAGTATAAGAAGAAAGAAAAAACTGAAGGAACAAAACAGCAGCAGACTCACAGAACCCAAGAATGGACTAACATTTGCCAAAGGGAAAGGGACTGGGGAATATGGGTGGGATGGGAGGGATAAGGGTGCAAAAGGACTATTTCAATTGGCACACATAATGTAGCAGCAGGGTGGTGGTGGATACAGGGAAGGCAGTATAACACAGAGAAGACAAGTAGTGATTCTTACGCTGATGGACAGTGACTGTAATGGGTGTGTGGTGGGGACTTGACAATAGGGGGAGTCTAGTAACCATAATGTTGCTCATGTAATTGTACATTAGTAATAGCAAAAAAAGAAAAGAAAAGAAAATCTCCCCAGCAGAACTCTTGATTCCTGTTTCCTCCCACTGTATAATCCTGCCAAATCACCCTTCCTTGAGTCTCCCATTTCAGTAAACAGCCCCACCATTCATGCAGTTGTTGAAGTTCAAAGCTTATGGCACTCTGAATTCCTTTCTTCTTTTCATCCTCAAACTTCAAGTGCTTTGACAGTTTCTGTCCCTTCCCTGTTCAGATCCCATCATGTTGCTGTTCACTTCTTTCTATTTCAGCAGTGCTTTGGTAGTCCGCGCAATAGCTTCCTATCTCGTCTTATTTCCATTTTAGCACCCTTTCAAAGAATCTCCATACCGTAAACTAATTTATCTTTAAAAAAAGTAATAGCATACAATTTGCATTTAAAACCTGCAGCCACATTTCTTTCTTCTGTTCCTCGGATAAGCCAGACTCATTCCTCCCTGAAAGTGTTGGTAGGTGGTCTTCCTCCTGTCTGAAATGTTTTTCTCCCAGACTTTTATATGACTTTCTTCTTGTCTTTAATAGCTTATAGGTATCCTCTTCAGAAAAGCATTTTTATTACCTCCAAATCTGTAGTAATCTAGTTATTCTTGATCCTCTTGTTCTGTTTTATTGTTTGAATATATTTGTACTACTTGGTATTTTATTTATTCAGTTATTTTGTTTATACTTTATTGGGAAGAGATAATCTATATTAAAGCAAGGTGTTTGACTGTTTTGTTTAGTATTCATTTCCTTAAAATCTGTAGCCAGGCCGTGCCATTGTAGACACTCAGTTATTGATTGTTAGTTAACATCAGAAATTATTCTGTAACTTGCCTTTGACAAAAAATCAACTAGGATGTGGCCCAGTCCCATTTTAATTTATGTTTATGAGGTTAAAAATACTTTTAAATGAAGTGTAATACATGTGCAAAAAGTACTTATATCATGAGATTATAGCTCAAGGAAATTTCTGTGAACTGAAAACAATCATGTAGCCAGCACCTTAAGAAAGGGGACATTATCAATACCTCAGATTGTACTCTGTCTAATGCTGCCTTCCAGTTACTACGATCCCTCAGCTTCCCCACCCCTTCTCCTATAGTAAACTCCAGGCTCCTAACTATACAGATTAGTTTTGCCTGTTTTTGTAAAACTGGAATCATACATCATGTACTCTCTAGTCTTTAGGTTCTTTCAATCAGTGTTATATTTGAGAGATTCTTCCATATGGTTACATGTAGTCATAGTCCACTTATTCTCAATGCTATGTAGTGTATCATTTGACTATATTATTTCTATTGGTGGACATGTGGGTGGTTTGCCAGTTTCCTCTTGATGGCCATGTGGGTAGTTTGGGATGATTATGAATAATGCTGCTATATTTTTGGGTGAATATTTGGATATATTTCTGTTGGTATGTATTTCTGTTTTGGTATATTTCTATGTGTAGTAGATAGAATATTCATTGTCCATCATTAGTTAATGACAAGTAGTAATCCAAGTGAGTTTCTTTTAAAATTTTTTGAATTATGCATCAAAGAAATGTACATCGATGTTCTATTCAATAAATTTTCTTAAGTTAAACCTATATAATATCCCAAAATGAATAAACAGAGTATTATCAGAGTATTATCCCAGAAGCACATCCCATACTCCTTTCCACACATGACCCAACACTCCCCATTCCTTGTTGAGGGTAACCATTTTCCTGATTTCCAGGAGCTGTTTTGTTTTTTTTTGAGAAGTTTTTGGAGGATATATATTAATACTTCAGCTTACATAGAAACTTGGTGATTTTTTAAAATGCTTTTGAACATTTATACCACTATGAAGCAGATATTGGTGTGCTTTTAAGATGAGGATACCAAAGCACAAAGAATTTGAATGATTTGTGTTTGAAGATTGTGATGGAATTAATAATATCACATGATTTTTACATATATCAACCATTGAATTATTGTGAATAAGAGTCAGATATTTTAAAGTGATAATGAATCTTATGGTAAAATCTAACTGTATAATCTTATGATTACAAAATTCCCTGATATTAAGGAACTTTCACATATGTAGAATTAAATGGAAAAAAGAGAAAATGTTCTAATTATAGGGGACAGTTGCTATAGAGATTGTGTGGTTGTGAGACATGGAGCAAGCATTTTATCCTTTAAGCCTGAGTTCCTCATCTGTAAATTAGGAATAATAGTAGGCACTACCTCAACTGATTCAATTTTTAAGAAGTTTAAATGAGAAAGGCCACATGAAGCATTTAATATTTAGTACATAAGTAAGCTATGAAGAATTGTTGACTATTACTATTGTTACTTTAATAACTTAAGTTTGTTAATTTTCTCTTGTACTAAACAAAAAACCTTGTCTCGAGAATGATCAATAAGAGAAGAAAATGTTTCTGTATGCCTGACTTATGAATGAATGACATGTCCATATTTAATGTATTATTTAGTGAACATAAAGGCAGAACTAGAAAATTGAGTACTGTTGAAATCCCTTGTTATAGCTACTTAGCTACTGTTGATAGTAAGACACAGGCAGGAAATAACTTTAATTAGTCCTGTGCCCTACAGTTGCCCTTGTTCTGCAGGAGGCAGCTTAAACCACCTGTAGCCCAAGGTATATAGTACACTGCCGTCAATCTTTGTGATTACCTCTGAATTTTATAGTAATACAATAGAACTAAACCAGTAATGCTAGCAGTGATTTTAACTAGCTGGTTAAACATAATCTGTTTCCTATATTTACTGAAAACCTGTGATTTAATTCTTACATTTTAATATTACCACTGAACTGTGATTAAGAGGATGTCTCTGTTATAAAAAAAGTAATATCTTATTGAAAAGTCCCATTCTGTTTTTTAAAAACATGTCTATCTTCTGTTAGAAAATGAATAGTTGACTATAAAAATCATGACATTTAGACAACTATAATGTATGAAGGTATTCTGTAGAGTTTCCCTATTAATCAGATTATTTTATGGACTGAATTTTTCATCATTGTACAAAATTGTTTTGGATATGTTCTTCTAAGGAATTTCCAATTTAAGGAGGCAATATTGTGCGGCAGATAAGAGTAAGACTGGTTTTAATACCGCATTCCAGTTCAGGTCTGTGGGATTATGTGACTTTCTCACTTCAGCGACTCAATTTCCCTCTGCCTCAATCTTCCCATCTGTATAACTATATAATATTAATATTTCAGTGTTTGTTATGAGGCTTGACTTTATACATGTAAAAACTTTGGGAAATTTTACTTGATTAATCTTTCAATAAACATTAGCCATTGTGTGTTTATATTAATTATAAATATCAGTGAATATTTATTGAGGATTATACTAATATTGAATATTTTAATAAATGATTTAACTGAGTTAAATGCATATTGTTATATCCTATAAATGAATCTACAGCCAGCAATTTAGTTAATATTTTAGCATAACTTAAAAAAAATATGTCTAATATCTTAGAAATGAAACTAATAAAAGTATTTTTTTAAATTATAGGCACCAAAGATGTACAATGGGAATTTGTCCATGGTTTACTTGAAAATGCTGTTTATGGAGGACGCATAGATAACTATTTTGACCTTAGAGTTCTTCAATCATATCTGAAGCAGTTTTTTAATTCTTCAGTAATTGATATATTAAACCAAAGGAACAAGAAAAGCATTTTTCCATATTCTGTATCTCTACCCAAATCCTGCAGCATTTTGGTGGGTAAAATTACTCATTTTCAGTCTATGGCCAAATAGATACCACAGTCATTTTTTATATTGTTAAATATATGTTGTTTTTTTTCAAGTGCATAGTAATTATCATTAACAAATATAAATTATTGTTATGCCAATATGTGGGCTGATTCTCCAGACCCTAGTAAGGTGCCCTATGTACTTTTGGATGCTTATTGAAGATTGATTGATAATAGTATATAGTATATAGGTAAATCTTGAAGGAGTAGCCAAGGACATTTTTTAAATGTAGGACTGCTGTAGAGATGGAATGGAAGAATATGCTACTTCCTGGCAGACATGAGAGTGCTCTGATACATTAAAATATGAAAGAAAATATTATTTAACAAATATCTATCTTCATTTTCTGGCTTATAAATTCAAAGCAGTTCTAAATATTAAGGGATATACTTTATCTGGCTTTTATAACATCATTTTTATTTATATATATTTATTTTAGCTTTTTGGTTTGAGTCATCGTATAAAAGCTTCCCAGAGTTCAGTCATCGTTTTTCAGAAAGAGGACTTAATACAACCCAGAGATTTCAATTCTAGTTCATTTTACCGCAAATCTATATTTGTATAAATACCTAGATGTTTTTATTACATAGACTGTTATAATGATACATGCCTTCATGAATTACAAAGATATATATATATTCAGTTATATAATTCTTCTTTGTACCTTCTTCTCTCATACAAATGTTTTTCAGGAAAATTCCTTTCAGTAACATAATTCTCAAAAAACAAGAGCTTAAAAACCAATATAAAATATATTAGTCATATTGAATATCTTATTATGTTAATATAAATCCCATCTGTTTTGGTTTTCAGTATCTTTCATTCATTTACTCATTCATTGAATATCTGCTCAATGATAGCCCTGTTCCGGTCATTGTGGATCCTATGATGTATCTATGGAGTTTACTTTTTAGTGGGAGAACCTTAGAGGGAATGAATGGATACAGCACAGAATTATATTTCAAATAATCTATTCTAACAAGTCTTCCACCTCTATTGTTTGAGGTTCAAATTGAAAAATTCATACAGTGTACATCATAAACATAAAATTCAATGAATTTTTATACATTAAACACTTGAGTGTAACCAGCACTGGGATCAAGGAAGAACATTATTAGCTGCACAAAAGTCTTCCTTATATTCCCTTCTAGTAACCACCTCCCCTCAAGAGGATACATTATCCTGACTCCTAACAGCCTAGATTAGTTTTACTTGTTTTTGTGTTTCATGTAAATGGTATCATTTGCTGTATATTCTTTTGTATCCAAGTGAGGATGAATCAGTCTGGATATATAGCTATTATTGAAGAAACATGTCAGTGTATAGCTCTAGACAGAAGACTCTAGCCAGTCTAGATGAGCAAATTTCATAGCCATTTTGAAATGAACAAGTGTATAAATACAAAGAGAGTGAGAGGATGATTTTATAGGATGATTTATGGGAATCATTGTTTTAGCTTTCTATCTAATTGAGTTAGAAGGAGGAGGCCAAAATATTTCCAGGAGGATGAGAACATGCATGAACACAGACACACCCAAACACATATACACACATACAAATACATATATGTGTGTGTGTGTGTGTGTGTGTATATATATATATATATATATATATACATATTTGTGTGTGTGTGTGTGTGTATAAAAGCATACACTCACACTCATATGTACACACATACTTATTTATATATACATTGTGATTGAAGACCTCAAGGAAGTTTACAAATGTTGAACTGTAGGAGAGGAAAAATTTTAAAGAACAACATGTCTTTCTAAAACTTGACATCTCTGTAGGTCCTGGGCTTCCTGGAGTCCAACTGTTTCACTGGAAATATTTCAAAGCCAGATGCCAAGGATAAGACAGGATTATGGGAGGGGACAGATGAGTCTCCTTGCCAAGAGCAGTTCAGATGCATTGCAGTACCTGCCTTAAAATAACTTGTCTCTTCATGAAAACAAACAAAACACTCCCATCTTTGGGCCAAAGTGAATAAATCCTCTTACTATATAGTTAGTTTCCCACCTAGAGTCATGAGTGAATAACTGTTCAAATGCATGCTTACAAATCAAACTTGTGCAATGCTTACAGTAGTTCTTGGGATGAAATAATAAGATTCTTAATGCATTTCATGACACCTCACCAGCAAAGTGAAGACTAACTGGAATTGCTTTGTAATGAAGCAGTTTACAAAGCAGTACTTGCGTATCTGAGTGTGTGTGTATACGTTTCTGGGGTTTCTTTATATATTTTTTAAGATTGCTGTAATTATTTACTTTGACATAAATAGAACTGCACCCTGCAGATTTGTTTTTGGTAGGTTACAGGAGAAATAATTACAGGGCTTTCCAGAAAACATCTAACTTCAACATATGTAGAAGTAGAGTAGGCATAGCCATTCTAGTTTGTTTTTATCAATTCTTTCTGGTTTCAGTAGTTGTAAGTTCAATCTTTATTTTTTATTTCTTTATATTTAGGACTATCGTGCTGTCATTGAAAAACTTCCAGAGAATGACAAACCTAGTTTCTTTGGTCTTCCTGCCAATATTGCTCGCTCATCTCAGCGCATGATCAGTTCTCAGGTAACCTAAGAGAATATCTACCTTTTAGAAAAAATGTTGCTACTGAGCCTGAAACAACATTAAATTTTATTTAATACTACAGACCCCACAAGCTTTAAAAATTTTTATTTAACACAACAGATTCCAGTGTTAAGTAAATTAAATAAGCCAAAAGTTTAATACACATGTTAAAATTAATAAAATAACATTGAACACTATCACCTTCATTCAAAATATATTTGTTTTACTCCTGTGATATATTTTATTAAGGCTACTTTAAATGTAATTTATACAATTAGATATATGTCACTAAATTTAATGTTTTCATAAATACCAAAGATAGATAAATAATTTGCATTTATGTGTTAGTTTATAAAAGATTAAATTTAATATTTCATATGATTTTAGTCATGACTGAATAACAATTGGGGTAAGTATGGATTTTTTAATTATTGAGACATAGAAAAACATTAGCCATGAACAATGTATAGTTTAACTTTTATTGACACTAAATAATTAAGAAACACTAACACTGACCTCTTACTGTGTGCCTGTAAGTGTTTTAAGTGCTTCAGACTTATTTAGGTCTCATACACTCTAAGAGGTAAGATCTGCTTTTTTTCCATCTCAATAGATGAGGATACTGAGGTCCAGAGAGTTAAGTTACTGCCCTAGATCATAAACTAAGAGGCAGAACTAGAATTTAAATTCATGCTGTGCGGGTAAAGACATGGCTTTTGCACCATGTGCTACGGCTGCCTGTCAGGCAAAAAGGTAGTGCTAAGCTATGCATACCAAATTATGAACCATCACATAATATTCATTTCATGGTCAGAATATGGAAAATTCTTATATCTCTTAATGATTTTGGTAATTCACTGGCATTTTTGTTGGATTATATTAACTTATTTAGCTATAGAATTTTGTTTTTTTTTTTTTTGCTATTTTGGCCAACATTTATAAAATTGATCATGTTTCCTGTCTTCTTGTATTATTAATTACATTGTTCATTATGTAATTTTCATGTTCATTCTCACGTTTTTAGAAAAAGCTTGAGTATAAATATATGCTCATTTATATAATATATAAGTATATAAACTGGAACAAATAGATCTTAACCTCTCTCATCTATGCTAACTGAAGACACTATACAGTTATTTTTTTTTTCTCATCCAAAGTGTTAAGTCAGTACATGAAAGAATGTCATCCTACATGTTCTTTAGTTTCATAACATATAGGATTACATTCTAATCATTTCTCTTCATGCTTTGTTTTACTTTTTATTTTGGTATCATTAATATATAATCACATGAGCAACATTGTGGTTACTAGATTCCCCCCATTATCGAGTCCCCACCACATACCCCATTACAGTCACTGTCCATCAGCGTAGTAAGATTCTGTAGAGTCACTACTTGTCTTCTCTGTGCTATAGTGCCTTCCCCATGCCCCCCCCCACATTATGTATGCTATTCGTAATGCCCCTTATTCCCCTCCTCCCTCCCTCCTCACCCACTCCCCTACCCAAGTCCCTTTCCCTTTGGTAACTGTTAGTCCATTCTTGGGTTCTGTGAGTCTGCTTCTGTATTTTCCTTCAGTTTTTGCTTTGTTCTTATGCTCCACTGAGTGAAATCATTTGGTACTTGTCTTTCTCTGCCTGGCTTATTTTACTGAGCATAATACCCTCTAGTTCTATCCATGTTGTTGCAAATGGTAGGATTTGTTTTCTTCTTATGGCTGAATAATATTCCATTGTGTCTATGTACCACATCTTCTTTATCCATTCATCTACTGATGGACACTTAAGTTGTTTCCATTTCTTGGCTATTGTAAATAGTGCTGTGATAAACATAGGGGTGCATCTGTCTTTTTGAAACTGGGATCCTACATTCTTAGGGTAAATTCCTAGGAGTGGAATTCCCAGGTCAAATGGTATTTCTATTTTGAGTTTTTTGAGGAACCTCCATACTGCTTTCCACAATGATTGAACTAGTTTACATTCCCACCAGCAGTGTAGGAGGGTTCCCCTTTCTCCACATCCTCACTGGCATTTGTTGTTTCTAGTCTTTTCTATGTTGGTCATCCTAACTGGTGTGAGGTGATATCTCATTGTGGTTTTAATTTGCATTTCTCTGATGATTAGCGATGTGGAGCATCTTTTCATGTGCCTGTTGGCCATCTGAATATCTTCTTTGGAGAAGTGTCTGTTCATATCCTCTGCCCATTTTTTAATAGGGTTATTTGCTTTTTGGGTGTTGAGGCATGTGAGTTCTTTCTCCATGCTTTTTTAGCCGACCTGAAATAGTTATTTTTCAATATCCACCAGTAATATATAAGAATTATATAGGTAATAATACAATTATATATGTTTGTGTGTACATGTATAATTTTATAACAGTGCTTAAACAAAAAAGGCTAAGAGAATTAAAAAGTCATTAAAACAATAAAAAATTATTTCATAGAATCCAAGAAAGTCTTTAGTTTGGGAGCCTTATCAATAGAAGTTCAAGAGTCTTTAAAACCCTATTAATATAACATGGCTTCCACAACTTCTAATCTCAGTATGATTCAGAATTTGAGAATCTTATTTCGCATAGCTTGGATCTAATGAAAGGAAAAGAGTAGCATGGAGTAGACATAGCCTTAGAGACTATAGGGAAGGGTACAGGATGAGAAACACAGGGTGCTTCGCATCTTCATCCTACAGAGAGGCTTAATAGCCACATGCGCATATTCTTTTGCTTCTGGACCGTGTGTGGCTGCCATTGACGAGCGGCCAGAGCATAGGGTTATCTTGGTTCTCACAGGTTCTCATAGCCTTAGTTTCTTCCAACCTTTTATTAAATTTTAGTCACACAGGTCCAGGGCTGACATGTGAACATGCAGTTCCCTAGTTTAAGTGGGGTCCCAAGAATCAGGGGTTTCATTGCAAACTAGGCAGACAAACATTCCACATTTATCTTAGCAAGTAGTGCTGTAGGAAGACAGATACAATGTCATTTTCCCTGGCAGTCCTGTGACAACGCAGGCTTCATATTTACTTTTTAATCAACGCCAGTTAGTATACCAAGTAATTCTCCAAAAGTTACCTTAATGTGATCTAATTTGTACTATTTTGTCTTACCTCACTATTTATTTAACTTTTTATAAATACTTATTGGATACAAAGTGGATAACATATTCTTCCTTAAGTTTTTTGGTGATACATTCTCTCTTAATATTTGTATTTTAACTGTTTTACTGTTTATTTACTTAACTACTTAAAAGTTTTTAATTATTTTAATATTTGAATTGCTTTCATAATACATCAGTTATTGCAGGTCTTTTCATATTTCATATATATATATTATATACATATATCATATAATATATATATAGTCGGACTAATAAAATTTCTTAATTTGGAGAGTTTCACTCCAAGTCACATTTGGAGCCAAACTGAGATGCTTTCCCTTATTTGAAGGTGAATGTCACATACTTAGATGTCTGAATGATGCTGAGTAAATTTAAAAAGCATTATTGATCATGTAGAAGTTCAGGATGTAAAAACTGATGTTGAAGCGGGTATTTGATGGCATTTCAAAAGCTGAAGCCAGTGCCAAACTTGAATGGGCAATTTATACAAATATGAATGGTAAAAATGAATTAGTGCATTTATAGTAGACAGATTTTTTGTTTTTGTTTTTTGAAAACTGTTATATGTGCCTTACAGTACTCTCATCCACTGTCCCATTTTCCTTCAATTCATCCATCATGTTGGAAATATTGTATGGATGATGTTGCATTAGCCAAAATGGAGAGTCAAGAGGAAGAGATTTAGGGTTTTATTTTTGATTGTGGGAGAAGATATCGATTTGATGAATCAATTTGAAGTGCCCATGGGATAATATTTATTTGAGGTGTCTGGGTAATATCTAGTTGGAAATGTGTAGTAGGAATTTGAACTAAGTACACTTAGAGAATTCAGATATAGATTTGATTTATAAAGAATCTGACAAAACAGCAAGCAGTACATCTGTGAGATGAAGCATGGGAATCAGAGATTATTAGGGAGCATTGATAGAGCAGGAAGAGAAGATGCCTAAAGCTAGAACCCTGGGAAATACCTACATTTAACATTTGTTTGGAGATGGGAAAGTCTTTGACAAAATTTTAGCAAGAGTACACTAAGTTAGAAAACAAGATAATCAGAAGAAATTTAAAGGAGAGTTTCAAGGTAATGGGAGGGGCGGCAATGAATTTTAGAGGAGTGGAGGAGGAGGGCTGTGTGTCGTGGATTGATTAGAGTTGAGAAATAAGTCAGGGCCTTGGCCAATTTCTCAGGACCCTTCCTATAGCCTCTTCTGTAGGGTGCTGTAGGGTGGGAATCAAATTGCAGTGATTTTTGGGGCAGGGGGAAATGGGTGAAAAAATGGTGCAAATGAATATAGGTGATTGATTTAGGAAGTTTGGCACTGAAAAAAACCTTAAAAGATGAAGAGATAGAAATTTAATAGCAATACAAGATTCAGAGACAGATTATCATTATTGATGTTGGAAGAGACTGAAACATTTTTTTTCTGATATTCTGTTAAAGGATCTTGAGTTACTCAAGGGTAGAAAATGTATTTTTTGCACTAATACCTGTTTACTAATTGTACCTTAGTATTTTCCACTGAGTATTCCCATAGTTGTAAGGAATTCTATATTTAAACTAACTATAAAAATTGTTTTAGTTGATTTGTAAACAAAACACTTCTGAAATATTTTTATTAACTCTTTGGGTAGAGGTGTTTCTTGCACCTGCATCTGGGGAGGTGATATTACCCACCTGTTCACCAGGTGGGACTTCAGCCTGGGCGGTTTAGGGTTCCTGACTCTGATAGAAACAATTTGTGAACAGGTTGGATGAGTGTAGGTAAAGAAGGAATTCATTAAAATGAGAGTAGTAGTGAAGGGAAGCAGCCATGCAGGCAGCAGAGAGCAAGGTAGAGAAGAGGGAGGCCTGGAAAGCTCATTGCACTCTTGCTCAGTGTAGGGCAGATCCCATGCCAACTCTAAAGCCAGGGTCACCTGGCGTCCAGTGTACGCTGGAATCTGTGTGGTGTGGGAACTAAGTCCCTACCACCCCAGTATTTGGGGAGCTGCAGAGCACTGGATGGGGTGAGATTATGTTCTGAGAACTTCCCCAAAACAAAGAAAGGAAATTTTTGGCCAGAGTACCAAAGAGCATGATTGTACAGCTGCAGTCCCATCCAGGTCACCCAGGCAATGGGAACTTGCAGGCCAAAATCAGAGATCTTAGTAGCCCTTCCCTACTTGTCTAAAGCACAACAGAGAGAGAGAAGACTTGTGCTTAAGTCTAGAAAATTGAATGAAATAGTGAAGTAACAAAGGCACTTAACACTGGGAAAGGGGTCTCATTAATCTCACAAGAAGCTTGGAAGAACACAGAGACAAAATGCAGTAAGTTGAGTAGCAAGAAGGCTTTATTTATACAAAGTACACACTCAAAGAAAGTGGAGTGCAGGCAGCCTCAGAGAGGAGGCACGCTTAAAGGCTTAGGATGCATGTCTTTTGAGGATTTCAAGAATGGGACAAAGGGCCAAGGAGCGCATAGGCCTGACGTGGTGTCTGTCTTCGGTGAGAGACATCAAGTCGCCATCTGTGGTCAGTCCTCTGGATGTTCTGTAAGATAAACCCACCCTGTTCTCCAAGGTATTGGTTACCCTCCAGCAGTGGGAACATATCATTTAGGACATCTTGCCGTGCCTTAAGGTAGGGAGGTTTTTGGCTACTTACCATACAATATGTTAGGAATCTTACCTCCTAACTTCCTGGTTTTTAAAAGGAATCTTAGCCTTACAGTGGAGTCCCTCCTGTTCTTACTATACTGTTTATATCCTGGCATTTTTCATCATAGGAAATATTAATCATGATGCTTGTGCGGTGTCCCTGCTCAACCTCAGAGGCATTTCAAAGTTCCTTGGTAGAACCTTGTGGAACCTCATTTCTGGGACTGCCCATGCTGCAACTTCTTGCTCATTTAAATATTTTGTCCAATACCAGCCCAAAGCTCCCTCTGTCTATGAAGTGTTTGTATTTTGATCCTCTGGTATTTCTCACTTTTATATATGTTCAACTGTCCAACTTTAATTGCCTTCAAAGTTTAACTTGACATTGGTTTTAGGTTTTTGGGAATTTAGAGGTGAATAAAAATAGTTCTGCTTTGAAGTAAGTCAGTCTGAGGGGGTGGGGATGATCTATGCAAAGCCCCTTTGCAATATAAGGGATAAAACAGAAACATATATTCCAGTTATTTAAGTGTGTATACTGTGAATTGTTATCTCAATACTTCTGATTGAAGAAAAATTTTGAATGAATTATAAGCTAACATTTAAAATTTGCACAGAATTTGTACAATTAAGACAGTTTAAGTGCATGAGAAACACTGCAAAATTAAGGTAAATGAAGATCTAAAGAATCTTTAAAGCAGAAATCATACTTCTTTCACATTTAATATTCAAAATCATATTCTTTCATCAATTAACTATTATATTAATGTATATTCTTGTTTACCAACATGAGGAAATATCTTCTATGGGAACATATATTGATTTTTGTCTGCCCAAATATATGAAATACTTAAAATAGCACTCAAGAAATACTAGCTCCTATTGTTGGTTTTGGTAGGATTATTAATGGCAATCTCCATCCCTTTCATCTCCCTTCTCCTCTCGAACCAAAATTGAGCAAAAAGCACTATTCTTACTCCTTGGGGAAGGTATAGTGTGGCACCAGTAAAGTCACCATGATTCCTTCCCTGGATTGATATTCAGATACTCAGACCAAAAAGGTATTATTTTCACTGGCTTAACTGATTAAGAATATTAGAAATTATTCCTGATGGTGGCCATACTTGGGAGTGAAAGAGGGAAGACCGTTGTAATAAGTAAGTTAACCTCAGGGATAAAGTGATGGAAAAAGCATAGTTCCAACTCTTACAAGAACAGAAGAAGCCAAATACACCAAGTTCATAACTTTCTCGGACTGTGAGAGGTGAGATTGCAGAGCAACAATCAACTGAAATCTAAGGAGAGACGTGTGCCAGCAGATGGTGACAAGACACAAACATGCTTACTGGAACAGATGCAGCCAGGACCCCGTAAGGATGCGGCTGGAATCGTTAATGCGCTATTTAGGACTGAGTGCTGGCTAGACAGAGAAGGTGCCTGATACGGGGTGAGCTCTAACCCTCTTTCGGGCTTTTACTCATTAACTCCCACCTGATTGAGAGTACTTAGAAAGCTCTCTTTGTGGTGGCGGCCTGGGGAAAAGAACAGAGTCACTTTGGGAGGAGGAACATCATGAAACTCTGTGTCTATCTGTCTTATTGAACAAAAGCCTCAATCTTTGGGAAGTGGAGTGAAAAAAAAACAAAAAAACACCAAGGAAAAAAAACTGTTGCCTGTAGGGTACTGGTGAAAACCCAGTGCAGCTGGGAGAAAGGATCATAAAAAACTGCCCTTCTGCTAGGGAGAGGAATCTCTGCCCAAATTACAGTTTGATAGGGCAGAAGCCTTGAGAAGGCCGCATCCGTGACACCCAGGAACGTAGTGGCTACCTCAGACTGAAACTTAATCAGAACAACAAGAAAGCTGCCGCCCTTTCCCCCCCACCTCCAGGCTAATAAGCGTCTGGTAGTAAGTGGCCGCTATTCCACTGCCAGCAGTCTTATAAGAAAGTGCAGATAGTGTAGCTCCAGGAGGAGAGGGTCCCTGTTTGCGACACGTTCACTATGAATTCACTCAGACCGAAGAAAGGCAAGGGCAAAAAGACGAGGGAAGGGGGTTGACCATGTTCGTTCTCACTGTGGCCACAGGCAGCTCGGGGCATGCAGCCGAATGTGCCCCCCCGCCGGCCGCGAGGGCTGCTCCCCAGGATGAGCTTAGTTCTCGGGGCAATGGGCCTCCGTCTCTCCTTGCTCCCCTCCCGCCAAGCTTCCTGCTCCCACACTAGGGCTTAATTCTCCAGGAGCACCGCGGCTCCATGGTGCTTTCTTCACTTTCCTGGTGGCCCAGCTCCCTGCTCTCCCCTTCAGAGAGCAACTCTGGGGTCTGGTCCCCGGTGACTGGCAGACACCTGACCAATTACATACTAGGAGCACAGGCAGAGGAGAGAATGGGTGTTTCCTCTCTACCCCTCCCCTGGGCAGGTACTCGAATGACCGTCCAGTGGCTCTGTCGCCGGCAAACATCCCATAAATGTGCAAACATGCTCTTGTTATATACACAATGGGCACAATTAAGGCCAGGTGAGAATCCTGGTCAGAAAGTTCCATTTTCCCCACAGCTAGACTCTGTCTGAAGCATATTAGCAAGCAGAAAAAGCCCTCTAGACCTGTGGAAGGGGGAAGGAATCTGTGCTAGTTAGGCCCAAAACTACAGCTTGTACAGGGGAAGGAGGTCTGAGAATGTCACATACCCAGACCGAGGGATACATGGTTTATCTAAGACTGAGGCTTAATCAGAACAGAGAGAGTGGGCTAGTAAATACTGAATAATAAACCATTTCATTCTGCTGAGTGTCACATGAGATACACTCTCTTTGAGGGACAGAAAAAAAAGAGCTAAACACAAGGGTAGAACAGAGTTGGTTAAAAACCCACTGTCAAACCAGCCCCCCATCTAAAGTATCTGTAGAGGAATTTGAAACCTGTGGTGTACTAAGGGTAACTGCATCAACGACTCTCAAATGTAGCCCAACATTTGACTTAACACAAACCCCACATAAAGGCCTAACAGAAGGAAAGGTATGCCCATTAATGAACATTAAAACAAACCCAAGAAAAACAAACCCACTTATGTATAAAATACTTAAATGGTTGAAAACTAGACTAAAATACTAAAGGCATTTGTAGAGGAGAAAATAGATAAACTAAATACAAAGGAACAAAGATAGGTATTAGAGCAGCCTTCCACCCAGAGCTGTACAAGTCAGAAGGCAATGGGACGTTAATTTTAAAGTGCTGAATGAAAAACTTTCAACCCTGAATTCTAAATCCAGCAAAATATCTTTCAAAAATGAATAAAATCTTTCTTAGACAAAAACAGAATTTATTGCCAGCAGACTTACTCTACAAGACCATTACAGAAAGTATTTTAGGCAGGAGAGCAATAGCAGACTTGGATATAATCTACCAGAAGCCCTAGAAAAATCACTGTAATATGTTAATATGATATAGAAATTACATTCTAAATGTTTATCCTTAGTAAATAAATGACATATAAAGGTATGCAATGTTCATTGCAACATTAATTGTATAGCAACATTTTATAATATCAAAATATGCTAATAATAGGAGAGTGGTAAAATAAGCTGCAGTATACTCACTAAAGCTTCAAAACCATTAAAAACCATATTTTAGGGCAGTGGTTCTTAACCTTTCCTTTTTCATTTTCATGATGGACCCCTTTTATCACCTAAAGCTTTGAATTTTGTCCTCAGAAAAATGTATGCATGTACATACAAAATTTTGGAAAAAATTTCACAAGGTTTTCAGACCCCATAAAGCCACAAGGGAGTAATAAATGAGTAAATCAATAAATTGATTAATGAAATGTACATGTGTATACATATGTATATATATACATATGAATATAATTACATATTAACACATATTTGATGACTCTAAACCAGATAACTTTCTATATTATAATTCTCATACACAGCTATCATAAAAGTATTTCCATATCATTCCTGGATCAGAGATAGAGTTATTAAAAGACTGTGTGTAGAAAAGGTAGAATTTTATAAGATTATATGTGTCTAGAAAAGGAGACATCATGGGTGGAGGTATTTGGGGCTTTTTGGTATGGGATATGAATTCGATGGTTTCCCCTTAAGTAGTTCCTAAAGATGGATTTTGTTTCTTTACAGGTTAGCTTATCAGCCAAAAAATTCAAGGAGTAGAATAATGTAAATACAAATTTTTTAATCATCATAGTCATTAAAGGACTGTGGAAAATTGACTTTTTCCTCAGAAATTTGTTTTTCTTTTTTAAAGGAAATCAGATGTTGAAAATATCTGCAATAAGTTCAACTCCAGGAGAAATTTCTTTTAACTCAGTAATGCCACCGTTTTACTTAACAAGTGTGTTTTCCTGTTTATTTTTAGTTTTTACTAAATATGCTTGATGCTATATCAGTTTTCTGGAATTTATTGAGACCTGTGTGTGAACGTGATCTATCCTGGAGAGTGTTGCATTGCACTTGAGAAGACTGTGTATTCTGCTCCTTTTGAATGAAATATTCTATATAAATGTATATTAAGTCCATCTGGGCTAATGTTATCATGTAAAGCCTGTGTTTCATTATTCATTATTTTTTGTCATTTTTTTATTAAGCTATTATTGATATACACTCTTATGAAGGTTTCACGTGAAAAAACAATGTGGTTACTACATTTACCCATATTATCAAGTCCCCACCCAACCCCATTGCAGTCACTGTCCATCAGTGTAGTAAGATGCCACAGATTCACTATTTGCCTTCTCTGTGCTACACTGTTTTCCCCGTGATCCCCCACACCATGTGTACTAAACATAATACCCTCAAGCCCCTTACCCCACCCTCCCCACCCGACCTCCCACACCTCTCCCCTTTGGTAACCACTAGTTCCTTCTTGGAGTCTCCGAGTCTGCTGCTATTTTGTTCCTTCAGTTTTGCTTCGTTGTTATACTCCACAAATGAGGGAAATCATTTGGCACTTGTCTTTCTCCACCTGGGTTATTTAACAGAGCATAATATCCTCCAGCTCCATCCATGTTGTTGCAAATGGTAGGATTTCTTTCTTTCTTATGGCTGAATAGTATTCCATTGTGTATATGTACATCTTGTTTATCCATTCATCTACTGATGGACACTTAGGTTGCTTCCATATCTTGGCTATTGTAGAAAGTGCGATAAACATAGGAGTGCATATGTCTTTTAGAATCTGAGAAGTATTCTTAGGGTAAATTCCAAGGAGTGGGATTCCCGGGTCAGACGGCATTTCTGTTTTGAGTTTTTTGAGGAACCTCCATACTGCTTTCCACAATAGTTGAACTAACTTACATTCCCACCAGCAGTGTAGGAGGGTTCCCCTTTCTCCGCATCCTTGCCAGCATTTGTTGTTCTTAGTCTTTCCAATGCTGGCCATCCTTACTGGTGTGAGGTGATAGCTCATTGTGGTTTTAACTTGCATTTCCCTGGTGACTAGTGATGTGGAGCATCTTTTCATGTGTCTGTTGGCCGTCTGAATTTCTTCTTTGGAGAACTGTCTGTTCATATCTTCTGCCCATTTTTTAATCGGGTTATTTACTTTTTGGATTTTGAGGCATGTAAATTCTTTATATATTTTGGATGTTAACCCCTTATCGGATATGTCATTTACAAATATATTCTCCCATACTGTAGGATGCCTTTTTGTTCTGTTGATGGTGTCCTTTGCTGTACAGAAACTTTTAAGGTTGATGTAGTCCCACGAGTTCATTTTTGCTTTGGTTTCCCATGCTCGAGGAGATGCATTCAGGAAGAAGTTGTTCATGCTTATATTCAGGATATTTTTGCCTATGTTGTCTTCTAAGAGTTTTATGGTTTCATGACTTACATTCAGGTCCTTGATCCATTTCGAGTTTACTTTTGTGTATGGGGTTAAACAATAATCCAGTTTCATTCTCTTGCATGTAACTGTCCAGTTTTGCCAACACCAGCTGTTGAAGAGGCTGTCATTTCCCCATTGTATGTCCATGGCTCCTTTATCATATATTAATTGATGATATATGGTTAGGTTTATGTCAGGGCTCTCTAGTCTGTTCCATTAGTCTATGGGTCTGTTCTTGTGCCAGTACCAAATTGTCTTGAGTACTGTGGCTTTGTAGTAGAGCTAGAAGCTGGGGAGCATAATCCCCCCAGCTTTATTCTTCCTTCTCAGGATTGCTTTGGCTATTCAAGGTCTTTTGTGGTTCCATATGAATTTTAGAATGATTTTCTCTAGTTCGTTGAAGAATGCTCTTGTTATTTTGATAGGAATTGCATTAAATCTGTAGATTGCTTTAGGCAGGATGGCCATTTTGACAATAGTAATTTTTCCTATCCATGAGCACGGGATGTGTTTCCATTTATTGGTATCTTCTTTAATTTCTCTCATGAGTGTCTTGTAGTTTTCAGAGTATAAGTCTTTCACTTCCTTGGTTAGGTTTATTCCTAGGTGTTTTGTTCTTTTTGATGCAACTGTGAATGGAATTGTTTTCCTGATTTCTCTCTCTGGTAGTTCATTGTTAGTGTATAGGAATGCTACAGATTTCGGGGTATTAATTTTGTATCCCGCAACTTTGCTGAATTCAGATATTAGATCTAGTGGTTTTGGAGTGGATTCTTTAGGGTTTTTTAGGTACTGTATGATTTCCTCTGCAAACAGGGACAGGTGAACTTCATCCTTGCCAATCTGGATACCTTTTATTTCTTTGTGTTGTCTGACTGCCATGGCTAGGACCTCCAGTACTATGTTGAATAGAAGTGGGGAGAGTGGGCATCCTTTTCTTGTTCCCAATCTTAAAGGAAAAGCTTTCAGCTTCTCACTGTTAAGTATAATGTTGGCTGTGAGTTTGTCATATATGGCCTTTATGATGTTGAGGTACTTGCCCACTATACCCATTTTGTTGAGAGTTTTTATCATGAATGGATGTTGAATTTTGTCAAATGCTTTTTCCGCATCTATGGAAATGATCGTGTGGTTTTTGTCCTTCTTTTTGTTGATGTGGTGGATGGTGTTGTTGAATTTTCGAATGTTGTACCATCCTTGCATCCCTGGAGTAAATCCTACTTGATCATGATCAATGATCTTTTAGATGTATTTTTTAATTCGGTTTGCTAATATTTTGTTGAGTATATTTGTATCTATGTTCATCAGGGATATTGGTTTGTAATATTTTCTTTTTTTGTTGTGTCTTCATCTGTTTTTGGTATTGGAGTGATGCTGGCTTCATAGAATGAGTTTGGGAGTATTCCTCTTCTACTTTTTGGACAACTTTAAGGAGGATGGGTATTAGGTCTTCACTATTTGTTTGATAAAATTCAGTGTTGAAGCCATCTGGTCCAGGTGTTTTGTTCTTAGGTAGGTTTTTAATTACCAGTTCAATTTCATTGCTGGTAATTGGTCTGTTGAGATTTTCTGTTTCTTTCTGGGTCAGCCTTGGAAGGTTGTATTTTTCTAGAACGTTGTCCATTTCTTCTAGGTTATCCTGTTTGTTAGCATATAATTTTTCATAGTATTCGCTAATAGTTCTTTATATTTCTGTGGTGTCTGTAGTGATTTTTCTTTTCTCATTTCTGATTCTGTTTATGTGAGTAGACTCTCTTTTTTTCTTGATAAGTTTGGCTAGGGATTTATCTATTTTGTTTATTTTCTCAAAGAAACAGCTCCTGCTTTCATTGATTTTTTTCTATTGTTTTCTTCTTCTCAATATTATTTATTTCTTTAATCTTTATTATGTGCCTCCTTCTGGTGACTGGGCCTCATTTGTTCTTCTTTTTCCAATTTCAGTAATTGTGACTTTTGACTATTCATTTGGGATTGTTCTTCCTTCTTTTAACAGGCCTGGATTGCTGTGTACTTTCCTCTTAGAACTGCCTTTGCTGCGTCCCACAGAAGTTGGGACTTTGTGCTGTTGTTGTCATTTGTCTCCATATATTGTTTAATCTCTGTTTTAATTTGGTCATTGATCCATTGATTATTTAGGAACATGTTGTTAAGCCTCCATGTATTTGGGAGCCTTTTTGTTTTGTTTGTACAATTTATTTCTAGTTTTATACCTTTGTGATCTGAGAAGTTGGTTGGTAGAATTTCAGTATTTTTGAAATTACTGAGGTTCTTTTTGTGGCCTATTGTGTGGTCTATTCTGGAAAATGTTCCATGTGCACTTGAGAAGAATGTGTATCCTGCTGCTTTTGTTTGTAGAGTTCTGTAGATGTCTGTTAGGTCCATCTGTTCTATTTTGTTGTTTAGTGCCTCTTTGTCTTTACTTATTTTCCATCTGGTTGATCTGTCCTTTGGAGTGAGTGGTGTGTTGAAGTCTCCTAAAATGAATGCATTGCTTTCTATTTCCTCCTTTAATTCTGTTAGTATTTGTTTCACATATGTCGGCACTCCTCTGTTGGGTGCATATATATTTATAATAGTTATATCCTCTTGTTGGACTGACCCCTTTATCATTATGTAATGTCCTTCTTTATCTCTTGCTACTCTCTTTGTTTTGAAGTCTATTTTGTCTCATAGAAGTACTGCAACACCTGCTTTTTTCTCCTTGTTGTTTGCATGAAATATCTTTTTCCATCCCTTCACTTTTAGTCTGTGTATGTCTTTGGGTTTGAGGTGAGTCTCTTGTAAGCAGCATATGGATGGGTCTTGCTTTTATCCATTCTGTTACTCTGTGTCTTTTGATTGGTGCATTCAGTCCATGTACATTTAGGGTGATTATCGATAGATATGTACTTATTGCCATTGCCGGCTTTAGATTCGTGGTTACCAAAGGTTCAAGGGTAGCTTCTTTACTATCTGATAGTCTAACATATCTCTCTTGTTAAGCTATTATAAATACAGTCTGATGATTCTTTATTTCTCTCCCTTCTTATTCTTCCTCCTCCATTCTTTATATGCTAAGTGTTTTATTCTGTACTCTTTTATGTTTCCTTTGACTGTTTTTGTGGATAGTAGATTTTCCTTTTTGCCTTTAGTAGTATTTTTTAGGGTCTGCTTTCTTTGCTATGATTTTATTTTCTCTAGTGACATCTTTTTAGCCTTAGGAGTGCTTCCATCTAGAGCCGTCCCTTTAAGATATCCTGTAGAGGTGGTTTATGGGAGGCAGATTCCCTCAACTTTCACTTGTCTGGGAATTGTTTAATCCCTCCATCATATTTAAATGATAATCGTGCTGGATACAGTTTTCTTGGTTCAAGGCCCTTCTGTTTCATTGCGTTAAATATCTCATGCCATTCTCTTCTGGCCTTTAAGGTTTCTGTTGAGAAGTCTGATGATAGGCTGATTGGTTTTCCTTTGTAGGTGATTTTTTTTCTCTCTGTCGCTGCCTTTAATACCCTGTCCTTCTTTTTGATCTTTGCCATTTTAATTATTATATGTCTTGGTGTTGTCTTCCTTGGGTCCCTTGTGTTGGGAGATCTGTGGGCTTCCATGGTCTGAGAAACTATTTCCTTTCCCAGCTTGGGGAAGTTTTCCTCAATTATGTCTTCAAAGACACTTTCTATCCCTTTTTCTCTCTTCTTCTTCTTCTGGTACTCCTATAATGCACATATGTTCCATTGGGATTGGTCACACAGTTCTTTTAATATTCTTTCATTCCTAGAGATCCTTTTATCTCTCTCTGCCTCAGCTTCTCTGTATTCCCGTTCTCTGATTTCTATTCCATTAACAGTCTCTTGCACCTTGTCCAGTCTGCTCTTAAACCCATCAATCGATTGTTTCATTTCTATAATGTCCCTCCAGACTTCCTCCCTTAGTTCTTGCATATTTCTCTGTAGGTCAGGCCCTCTCTCTGGTGTGTCTGGGTGATCTTTGACTGGACCACATTCTTCTGTCTTTTCATGGCGATAGAAGTGGTTGCAGGCAGGTGCCACGTGTGTCAGCTGGGAGAACAAAGTCCCTTCCTGCTTGTTGTTCTTCTGGCCCTTCTCTGGAGCCTGTGCTGGTTACCCGCACACTGGGAGGCAGTCTCCGATAATCCCCTGAGCTACCGTGTGCGTTGTCGCCCTCAGGCTAGCCTGGAGCACTGCGGAGTTTGCTGTCATGTTGGGTGCATTTTGCCACCCTTGATGCCTTCCAGACCTTCCTCTGGATTCCGCGGCCCTTCCCAGTTAGCTGCTCGCCAGCCGGGAGGAGATTCTGTGTTGTTGCTGTGGGCGGGGCCGCTCTCCCGCTGTTCTGCAACTGTGGCGGATCCACCGGGACCGTTTGCAGTGCCGGCTGGGGGGGAACAAATGGCAGGCTGCTTATTGCCATGAGGATCTTTGGCGGGACTTCTTTACCTGGCACCCAATTAGGGGGCCTGAAATTCCTCAAGATTCCCAGCCTGCTGAGCTGAGTGCGCTGGGACGATTTTGTTCCGCTGTTGGGCCCTTGTCTCTTTAAGACTTTTAAAAAAGCGCCTGCTTTTCTTTTGTCCCGGGGGAGCTGGCTGTAGGGACCCGCTCGCAGTCTCTGTCTCGGATCCTGCCCTTCTGTTTCTCTAATCCCCAATACACCATGCCATCCATGTCTGTCTGTTCTTCCAATGCAGATCACCAGGGCTGGCTATTTAGCAGTCCTGTGCTTCCACTCCCTCCCCACTCTGATTCTTTTCCTCCTGCTGGTGAGCTGGGTTGGGGGGAGTGCTCGGGTCCCGCTGGGTCATGGCTTTGTACCTTATCCACTTCATGATATGCTGAGTTCTCACAGAGGTAGCTGTAGCAACGCTGTTGTACTGTATCTTCTGGTCTCTCTTTTAGGAATTGTTGTATTTGTTGTATTTTCACAAATATATATGGTTTTGGGAGGAGATTTCCGCCGCCCTGCTCACACTGCCATCTTTCCAGAAGTCTATGCTTAGCATTTTTAGCAATAAAGTATTTTTAAATGAAAGTATGTACATTGTTCATACTGCTATTAGACTGCAATGGTATAAACATAACTTTTATATGCACTAAGAAACCAAAATTAATTTGACTCACTTTATTATGATATTTGCTTTATTGCCATGGTCTAGAATTGAACCCTTAGTATCTCTAAGGTATTCCCTTAAATGTATTGTTCATGGGAAATTATATCCCCATTGATATCACTTAAAGGAGTTTTATTGAATAAAGTATTTTTAATTGATTTAGAACATGAATAATGGAATGATTTATTATCTGTTTTGTAAAAAGATAAATATGTAAGATTTTGTGAAAATAAAAGGTGGTCCATCATTATAAGTTATAGCCCTATCCTCATTATAAAAATATTCTTATTATATATTTAAACTATTTTTATTACCTATGTTTATTAGATTTTAATATATTAGTATTAAGAAAATAATGAGCCTCACATGTTATTTTTCTAGGACAAAACACATGATATGACCTGTTTTTAGCTGGTAAACATTTTATCCTTAAAATGTTTTTTAAAGTCATTGTAAAAAAATTTGAATCTTTTTTCCTATGGACATCTTTTTGTATTCTTATTTTTTTTCTATCATGTTTGACAAATTTAAAATACAAATAAGTGATAGCAGATCTTACCAGTTAATATAGCATTTCTTCTGACTACCAACTAGTGAGGTCTTGTGGTCTAGCAAAGCTGATAAATTAGGTGCTGTTGTGAGGTTCAGCTAGAGAAAATGAAAATAATTTATCAGAAAAACAAAGAAAATGAAACACTGAATCACCACAATTTTTTCAAGATTAGAGAATCAATCAAAAGCTCTAGAAATAACTTGAGTTTAACAGCATGATTGTAGATGTTTAGCAATTAAGTAGTACATTCATTCTGAGAGATTTATGGCCCTTATTTTATCACAAACTTTACTAATACAAAAAAATGACAAAATATGAACGTAACCCAATCTTTTAAAAAGGAAAAACAAATTACATCTCTCAAAAAGTAAAACATTAAAGTATCCAACATGCTGCAAATGCTGATATTTAAAATGCTAATTTAGGAAAACCTATGCCTGTTTTTTTGGTGGGGATTTATTTCACTTATGTTAGATAATCTGCAATAAAATAACCCAATTTTAGTATCTAGTAGAAATATTTAGGAATAACAATGAGTGGATATCACTGATTTTTATACACATACCCTAATATCTATAATAACACAGTATTTAGCATACTTGGTAATATTCTGTATCATTCTTAGCAGATGACTAAGAAGGTTATTAATGTTACTGAAATGGAAGTACTTACCACTATTTTAGAGAAGAAAATAGAAGTGAAATGATTTTGATAAGAATCATGATAAAGAAGCTGATAACAAGGAAATTACTGAAGTAAAAACCCTAAAAAGAGAATAATGGTTTTCCTCATTTTAACTAATTGATTTCTACTTCTTTCATTTGAGTTTTAAGTGTAAGGTAACACTGAGGAGAAAACTTAAAATTAATGTAGAGACTTAAAACTTAGATTTATGATAAATTTTACTAACTAATAATTTCTTAATGTTGTTTTACTATACAGTTTGCTGTTATTTACTATCTGATTTCATCTTTTCAGGAAAACTATCTTTATCAGCATTTTGAAATTACAATGTTTAAATCAATTAAATTGAAAATGTTTTGGATTTCAGAAATAATCTAGTACACATTGGTTATCAATGATGGATAATTAGAACTTTCTTGCTAAAGAAATAGCTTTTCAAATAAGAGCCATTGTATTATGTACTTTTTATAGTGGTTCCTCTTAATTTTAAGTTCTTTTACTTTTTAACTGTTTAAATAAATCAGTAAAATATTAAGCCAATTGAACAGATAGTTGGATTAAAGCTTGTTATATGTGATCTTTGTTTTTATAAAGTAAATATGGCTACTTTGTACATATGCTATTTTACTCTGAAGTCACTTTCATTTATTGCTATTTATCATTTTCTATATTCAGGTTATTTCACAGTTAAGGATCTTGGGCAGATCAGTAACAGCTGGTTGCAAATTTGATAGAGAAATCTGGTCTAATGAACTTTCTCCTGTTCTCAATCTGTGGAAGAAACTAAACCAGGTTAGTAGTGTAATATTCTTCTGGTTTTTTTTCCATTTTTCTTCCTATCCTTTTTTCCAGTTTTATTTCCAAACTGTCCTTGTTGGTAAAATTTGCATTGATCTGCCCTTAATAGATACAATATCCTGGAAAGAGATGGAGGAAATAATAGTAATAGGAGTAGATCAGCCTGAGAAGCTGTGTCACCAGAGTAATTTGTCTTATGTTGGTAATGTGCTATGTCATCATCTTCTATACCTACTGTATATTGTGTTCACTCCTTTCCTTCTCTCTCCTCTTTGTAAAGTTAATGACTGCCATTAAAGGTGAGAAATTTTTCAAAAGAATCAAAGTGCTGAGGAAAAGCAATTTGTCAACTGGCATCAACTTGCTTTTATATTAGAATAGTTATATGATAGACTATAGAATAGTTGCTTACTAGGCAAAGGCATTAGAGTATTACAATTTCTGTTCATATTGAATAGGAATTTATTCTCTGGAATTAAAAATATATGATTTTGCAATGATGTAATACTAAAAAAAATGCCTATATCAGATATAACCTTCAGTAAGGGAAAGTCAATTGAGCTTATTTCAGAGCTCAGGAACAAGGTAAAAGCCTCTAACAATTCAAAATCCTCAAACCTTACAGCGTTGTAATTTTGAGTTATCATGACAGTCTCAACAATTGGTGATTGTCAGGACTCTCAATAACTGGAATTGCCACTTTTATTCAGTTCATCACATTGATAAAACTTGATATAGCTAGCTTGAGGAAAAATCAGAGAATGAAAATAAATACTGATTTCTATGGCATCCCAAATCCAGGTTCCCCACTTCCGCTGAAGTCATATGAGTAATCACATTGTACAACTACGAAGCCACGGTCCTGGTTTCCATTTTTCATACCCTTTCATATGAAGTTATTATTCTTTACCCATTCTTTTCTTAGACCAACCTTTGAATTTTAAATACACTTTTCTCTCCTTTAGCAATTCATTCCTTATCTTGGTGTTTGGTAATATTCTCCTTTTCAAGACTCAGCTTCCTGTAGGAGTTTTGAACTTTTTTTTTAACATGACAGTGGTTATTTTGAATTTTCTGATGATTCTCCAGGTCCAATCAAGTCTTAAAATGTGTCCAGAAGAAGGTGAAGTAGTAGAAGTTCACATATTTAGCAATGTACAAGCACAGAAATACTCACATGCATTATATAATAGAGCTATTCTGAGAATAATATAAAATTATTTTCAAAATCTTTATTGAGAATAAGATAGAAATCAAATGATATGAATAATTGACTAAGTTCATAATAGCAAAACCTACTGATAAAAGTAATCCTAATTATTGCAAAGGTTTCATCTTAATATTTTAGAGAAATAGTCTAGGTATTTGTTGGAGACTTTCCTTTACTCTGAAATAAAAGTGAACTTGTTTGACCCAATTTCTGTTTCGAATAAGGTTAAAGTCTATTCCATGATTTTATCACCCTACTTGATTCTAATTCTCTCTACTTCTAATTTGCCTTGGTCATGTTGGTTTTAACACACATTAGATCTGGCCTTCAGGTGCAAGTCTGTATTTCACAAGAAATCCTGTCATATTATTATGCAGTGTGGGGAGGAAACATATCTGTTCCTTTTACCCTTTTAGTTTCTTAGCTGGGTCTTTGTTACAAAAGACATTAATAAGAGACAAAGACACAAATTTATTTAATGTAAGTTTTATGTGACCTGGGGAGCCTTCATAAGAAAGGAAGACCTGAGGAAGTGGTTTAAACTGAGCATTTTTAATGCCAGGTTTGATGAAGAGTACAAAGCTGGAATTTTATTTTTAATGGGTATGAGCTTAGAGTAGTAAACTGGGCAAAGCTTAGCAATGCTGTTCTCTCAGATTCCTCAACGTCCATCCATCTTCAGAGATAGGATGTTTCTTTCCTTAGGGTATCAAGAGGGTCCCTCTCACATGAGGATCTTATGACTTTCCTCAAATAAAGGTTAGAGTTTTTGTATCTGCCGTTTCTGAAATTCCTTCAGTTTAAAATATTTAGTATGTCAGAGTGTCATATTTTGGGGTAACACATCCTAAATCCCATCAGTAGTTTTAAAGAAATTTGTGAATTTGCAGGATACAACTCACATTACTGAATATGTGATCTTCCACTACCTCACTTTCCTTTGACTGTATTCTTTTAAATTTGGGCAATTCTTAAAGTTACCAACACTGACTCTTCACACTGTGTGAAGTTCTCTTGAATGTGTAACAGTCTTCCTTGCCCTAATAATTCTCTCCATCAAGCCCATCAGATTTTATCGTTGCCAGTACTCCTTCATCCCCCACCCACCCTCTGCTGACACATATAGGTACCTTCTTTGTAACTATTATTACATAAAGAGGACCACAGCAGTGACTTAAGAGATACATATAAATTATTTGCCTTTCTAAGATCCAACCCAGTATTAGAAACTCAAACTAATTCTGTATCTTTCTCAAACCCTCATTTTTCTCATTTGGGATGTAAATATAGTCTATTGTTAGGTCTCGTACCACAGCACACTGCTTCACTACCCCATCCTTTCATACAAAGGGAAAAGAGTGGAGCCTATGAAGAGTGCAGTATCATAGAAACACTGGGGTGAGTGTAGTAGTGTAAGCACAGATTCAAGTAAATAATGCTGAAATATTTTATTCTAGTGGAAGCACCTTGGGGAGAAGTCTAATCGATAAGCTCAGCAGACTCTCCAAATGAGTCCTCATTCTGAAGTGCTGTGCAGAGGGGAAGAAACCAGGATATAGCCTAAAACAAAGAATCAAAGGGAAGGGTGCAGTGTAGATTCTGAGGTAAATTTTCAGACCCAATGGCATGCAGTTGCTTTGGTTTTTACTATTCCTGCCAGAGATAGATAGACATCCTTGGTTAAACCTGGAACCCATATCTTGCAGTTCATCCTCCATACTCTTCTTAATTTTATCTTTCTAGATCATAAAATTTGCCTTTTTTAAAACTCATTTGATTGCCTAAGGAAAAAGTATAATATCAACTTCTTAGCATAGGCATTTGTGGTCCCATCCCACATTGGCTGGCTGTCTTCATTCCAACTTCTCAGTACCACGTATCACATATTTTTTCTACACCACAATACTTACTGGGTTTTTTGTTTGTTTAACATATGAGGCACTTTTTAACATTTGTGTTTGTTCTTGTGCTTCCCTCTGCATGGATTACCTTCCTCTCTGTTCAACTGGATAACTTTTTTTTTACAATCCTTACAAGTCTAACATAAATACCACTTCATTGCTATAGTTCTCTAGAGATATGCATTACAAACACTGTGGTAATAAAGATGAATAAGTTATTTTGTCATTAAGAAGCTCACAAAGTATTTAATGTGTAGGTTCACATAAGTAGTGCATGTAAAAAAGGATCACTCTAGCACTCTTTTCATCTTTTGCTTATATCATGAGCCTCTTTTTAGTAATCACTTAAAAATGTACTTTTCCTTGATTTCCAATTTAATATTTATTTCTTCATACAAAGCAATATAGGAGTTAAAGAATTTCTGAAAAAGATCGTTATTTTCTTTCCCAACTCTTAGTTACTACGCATTGTTACATTTTCAATATAAAGAATATATTTTAAGTATGAGACCATTTGCCATGGTATTTAGTGTCATTATAAATTGCATTGAATTAGAAGTTTTCTTACCTAAAATATATTGCTTGCCTACTCATTAAGTTTTTAAATATCATAAACTTTTTCCCCCAGCAGCTCAATAATCAGATAATTGTTTCCTCTGAATACACTTAGCTTTTTAATGACAAGCTGAACTTTAAATCATCAGATCCATCCTTCAAAAATACACAATTCAGTCAATTGCATTTACTCATAAAACAGCTTTTCTTTTAATAATCAATTAACTGGATATGAGTGTTATCCCTTAACAGTTATACCCAAATTAATACTATATAGATGTAATACTCAGTGATTTTACCTATATTGAATTATAAATAATACATATTTTGATTTTTTTTGTCTTAAGATTATGTAACACTAACTTCTCTTTATTTCATCCTTTTAGAATGTTTAATATATCTTGATTATTTTAGAGTTAGTTATTGTCTTGCCAGTGGTTTTCTGCCCTGGGCAAGTTCACTATGGGTTCAGTGTGACCAAAGAAAAAGAACAGGCTGCCCTCATGGGAGGAGTGTTTCAGCAGGCTGTGCCTATGGATGGGGAGACATTCGAGTGTCCCCCGTGGACATGTGGTACTGTGAAGTGGTGGAGGACTGGGGTCCACCCAAAAAGAAAGAAAATTTGTTGCTGACTGAAATGGTGTCACTATGAAGTGCTGTGGAAATAAAGTTGGGTCTAGCTCACTGCACGTGTGTGAGCAATATGTTGTTATTGACTCTATGTAAAGAGCCCTGCCCAGTGCTCTAGGTGACACGGGGGCATGGCTGCAGAGGCTGGAGTGGTGGCAGCACCGAGGACAGAGACTGAGATGGCTGTGTGGGTAGAGAGGCCAGAGGCAGAGACTGGCTTGCTACGTGCAGACTCATTCTGAGTGGATGGGATTCCAGTGACTGACCTGCCACCATGGAAATAAAGTTGGATATAACCCTTTCACCCCAAGAACGTTCTACTGTCATTTCTTTGGTCACATTGAATCCATAGTGAACTTTCCCATGGTTGAAACCCACTGGCAAGACAGTTATTTTACATTAGTTTTTATTAAAATTTTGTGAAGGCCGGTAGGAAAAAGATTGTTATAATATACATGTAATATACTTTGCTGTCTTCGCTGTTACTTTTTTCTTATTCCTTTGTTTATCACAGCTTAAATACTGCAGTTTGTCATTACTAGTCTTCATTTCTTTCACCTTCATTTTTGTCATTAATCAAACACTTTTGAGCCCCTGTTTTTTTTCTCATTTCTTCTGTTCATATTGTTGAACTTCCAGCATTTTACTTGATAGTCTTTACCCTAGCACTGTGCAATAGAAATACTACGTGACACACAAATGAGAGCCATATATGTAATTTTAAATTTTCTAGTAGGCACATTTAAATAAGTACAAAGAAACAGGTATTTAAATCTCATTGTGGTTTTGATTTGCATTTCTCTGATGATTAGTGGTGTTGAGCACCTCTTCATGTATTTCTTGGCCATCTGTATCTCTTGTTTGGAAAAATGTCTATTGAGGTCCTATGCCCAGTTTTTAATCAGATTATTTGTGGGGGTTTTTTTGGTGTTAAGTTGTATGAGTTCTTTATATATTCTGAGTACTAACACCTTGTTAGATATATCATTTGCAAATATATTTTCCTGTTTAGTAGGTTGCCTTTTCATTTTGTTGACTGTTTTCTTTGCTGTGCAGAAACTTCTTTATTTTGATGTAGTCCCACTTGTTTATTTTTGCCTTTGTTTCCCTTTTGTGGGGAGATATATCCAGAAAAATGTCACTGCCTGTGTTTTCTTGTAGGAGTTTAATGTTTTCAGGTCTTATATTTAGGTTTTCAGTACATTTTGAGTTTATTTTTATGTTATGGTATAAGACTGATCAAGTTTCATTCATTTGCATGTAGCTATCCACTTTTCTCAGCACCATTTATTAAAGAGACTGTCTTTTCCCCATTGCATATTCTTGTCTTCTTTGTGATATATTAATTGGCCATATAAGTGTGTGTTTATTTTTTTACCTCTCTATTCTGTTCCATTGATCTGTGTATCTCTTTTTGTGCCAGTACCATACTGTTATGATTACTGTAGTTTTGTGGTATAGTTTGAAATCAGGGATCATGATACCTCCAGCTTTGTTTTTTTCTCAAAATTGCTTTGGCTCTTTGGGGTCTGTCTTGCCAATGGATTTCAGCCCCAGGCAAGTTCACTATGGATTCAGTGTGACCAGAGAAATGACAACAGAATGTTCTTGGGGTAAAGGGTTATACCCAACTTTTATTTCCACGGTGGCAGGTCAATCACTAGAATCCATCCACTCAGAGCGAGTCTGTGTGCAGCAAGCCGGTCTCTGCCTCTGGGCCTTTCTACCCACACAGCCGTCTCAGTCTCTGTCCTCGGCGCTGCCACCACTCCAGCCTCTGCTCTCCTGCAGCCTTGCAGCCGTGCCACTGTGTCGCCCAGAGTACTGGGCAGGGCTCTTTATATAGAGTCAATAATGACTTATTGCCCACATGTGTAGTGAGCTAGCCAGCCAGGGCCAGGTGAGAATCCTGGCCACAGGAACCTTCACTTTATCCACAGGGTCTTTTGTGGTTCCATACAAACTTCAGGATTATTTGCTGTAGTTCAGTGAAAAATGTATTTTGTATTGTGATGGAGATTGCACTGAATCTGTACATTGCTTTGGGAAGTATGGCCATTTTAATATTATTTTTTCCCATCCATGAGCATGGAATGACTTAACATTTGTTTGTTCCATCTTCAATTTCTATCATCAATGCTTTGTCTTACAGTTATCAGAGTATAGGTCTTTCACTTCCTTGCTTATATTTATTCCAGGTATTTTATTCTTTTTGTTGCAATTGTAAATGGGATTGATTTCTTAATTACTCTTTTTGTTGGTTCATTATTTTCTATACAGAAACACAACAGATTTCTGTATATTGATAGTGAATTCTGTGATTTTCCTGAATTCATTCATTAATTCTTATAGTTCTCTTGGTGGAGTCTTTAAGGTTTTCTGTATCTATATTTCTGTATCATGTTACCTGCAGATAGTGACAATTTCACTTCCTCCTTACCAATTCAGATGTCTTTTTTTTCCTCTTTTTCTGCATGACCGTTATGGCTAGGACCTCTAGTACTATGCGGAGTAGAAGCAGGAAATCCTTGCCTTGTCCCTGATCTTAGATCTGGTTTTAAGTAAACCAAATTCTTATTTGATGATCTTGCTTTGTATACAGTCAATAAATATTTAAATACCACATATTATTTAGTTCCAGGAATGTTGTTTTAATATAAGGAGTTATGGAAGTTGGTAGCCCAAATTTTATGTCAGTTTTGTTACTTAGTTGATTTAGATTGGAGATATGGTAAGAATTATTTATTGCATATTCTGGTTCAAATAGCTAATTCAGTTTCAATCTGTGGGATGACAATTCCAGTTAATTTTTGGAAATTATATATTTTTTCTCTTCTAGATTCACTTCTGAGTTTACCATGAATTATTTATTCAAGTGTGTACATTTTTGTACACTTATTTGTGTCTCAGAAATGATTTCAGAAGCTTTAGTAATTTAAATGTAGCTATAATAGACATAAAAATGCCTAAATTTGAGCTCATAGCCTAAATTTGTCTTCAGGAATGATCTTATGCCAATGAAATTTATTTAATGGTGATTTATTCAATGGCAATAGCCATGCTAGATCATCATCATATTAAATTATTTATCATGCCACATAGAAGGAATAAATATTGTGCTCTCATGGAGTATATGAGAAGGTATCCTTAACTAGGTAAATATACTATATAGAAAAAATAGGATAATGGATAGTAGGCAAGAGGACTCCCCAAATTTATCTCCTGATAGTTCTTTGACACTTTTAGAATACTATTGATGGTGATTTTTTTTTTCCTTTTAATACTAAAGCTGTTTAGAAACAACTGGATTCCTTGAGTTTTTCTTAATAATTTGAGAAGCATTGGAAGTTGCATGTATCACAGCCTTGTTAAAGTTCAGATATAGAAATAAATGCTAAGATATAATATTCACTGGACTTGAGTACAAGGTCTGTCATGTGGTTCTCTAATATACTACAGGTAATTTTCAAATTGAATTAAGCGTCCATTCCCATTTTTATTACAAAGCCATATTTTCTTCTGTTCTCTTTACAGTGGTGCAGTGCTAATGTACCTGTTCCTCTGTCTGTGCATTGGCCCACAGGACGCCATTCTTTCCCTTTTTTATACTGTATTGAGAAAGTACTGCTTCTCACTTTAAATTTTGGTCAACTCCTGAATTTCCTTTCTGTATATTTATAGACTTAATAAATTTGATCATTTATAAAACAAGAGTATGTCAAAACAGGTAAAACAATAAAAAAATTTAACAACTTTTGAAGTGATTCAGTAGGTCGTGATTTGCGTTACTGTTCAGTAAATATGACATGACATATATTCTTTTAGAATTCAAACCTGATTCATCAGAAAGTGTCTCCTCCTAATGATCAGCAAGAATCTCCAATATTATCCTTCATCGTTCTTGAACAATTTAATGCCATTCGCTTGGTACAGAGTGTTCATCAGTCTCTTGCTGCTCTCAGCAAAGTCATCAGAGGAACTACTTTATTGAGTTCAGAAGTACAAAAATTGGCAAGTGCTCTATTAAACCAAAAGGTAAGCCAATGCTAAATATATGTGCAATTGCATTATTATAAGTGGCTTTTCTATCATATGTACATTTGTCAGGAGTCTTACAGTTAATGGTAACAGAAAACCAAAGTTAAAACATCTTAAGTCAGATGAGAATTAATTGGCTGATGTAACTGAAGGACCCAAGGTAGCTAGCATTGTCAACTTGATGCAGGAGCTTAAAATTGTCATTAGAATCTCAGCTTGTGTTATTTATCTACCTATGTAGTCATAATGTGTGTGTGCATAAGTATATCCTCCATGTTGATTTCGCTTTTGGGCAAGTCCTATCTACCCTAGCAGCCTGAGTCTTATATCCTCTGAGCTCCAAGTCCAACAGAAAAGAACACCTATTTTCTGATAACAAAATAAAAAATCATGGGTTTAGCTTTGATCCAAACTGATTGGCTTGTGTTTTATGCTTTGTCCCAAACTAGTTCTGCTGGCAGGGTGTAGAAGGCTCCCGTTGGCTAGGACTTCAGTCAAATGCCTAGTCCAGGAGCTGGATATGGATTGAGCTCCATTTGTAACACATACACTACAAGTAGGGGAAGGATGGTTACCTGTGGAAAATCAGAGTATGTTAAGATTAAGATTAAGAGGACAGTAGATCTGTAATCTGATGAGGCCTGCTTCCTGGTTTGCTGACAGCTCTCTTCTTGCTGTGGATCATTACATGGCTGAGAAGAAAGAAAGAGAAAGCAAGTGCTTTCCTGTGTCTTCTTAACAAGGGCACTGATACCATTAAGTGGGCTCTACCCTTAAAACCTAATTACTTTCCCAGGCAGAGGAGTGTTAAATAACTAAATCAGAGTCACACAGTAAGTAGATACCAAGTCAAGATTTGAATCTAGGCCAGTCTGGTTGCCATAATAAATGTAAATAATTTAAATTTATCAAAAGGTAAATACTCATGAGAATATATTTCTTTAAAACCTAACTACTGCTTTATAAAGGTGAAATGTATAGACTAATTACAGTTGAATTAAGACTGGGAGGAGAATAACAGTGATATAAAACATGACTTATGTAGAAGAGAACGGTAAGTCCAGTGGAACTGATGTACAGTGAAGTTTAGTAAAATTAAGATTGGATCATATTTTGAGGTCTTGAAAGCCAAAGAAAGGAGCTTGGACTAAGTGCTGTAGGCAATAAGAATATTTTTATGCACAAATAATGTAGGAAAACAATTAGAATGTGTTCCCGAATAAATCTGCCTGTTTGAATCCTATTTTACCACTAGTAGCTATGTGACCTTGGGCAGGTCACATAAACCTCTCTAAACTTTTCTTGTTTGCAAAATGAGGATAGTAAAAGTACCTGCTTCATGGGATTGTTATGAAAATTAAATCATGGGTAAAGTGCTTGGCACATAGCAATCACCCTTGAAAAGTTAGCTGTTTTTGTTACTGTTACTTTAGGAGAATTTCATTTTGTAAAAAACAGCTTTTGGAGCATTTATTTGGTAATGTGCAAAACAAGTTTATAGAAGTTGGGATACCATGTAGGTTACTATTTATTCATCTCAGTAAGAGGTGTTAAGGGCATGCAATAGGGTAGTTCAGATGGGTTCTATGTAATATTAATGAAAAATATGGAAGGTAACTGGCAGACCTGGATTCTTCTTGTTTTGCTTCTATTGTTAACCATCTGGGTGATCTTTGGCATAAAAAAATAAAAAATGATTTTTGAAAAAACTGAATAATTTAACTTTTTTTCTATTATTGCAACATAATGTGGCTTACATTAGATTATATTGAAAGAAAACATGGAACTGAGTGGGCTTTATTATATGAAACATTTTCATTGAGAAAACCCAAAAAGGATGATATTTTTAAAAATTGTATTAGATTTTTAGTTCCTTATAGTGTTTCTTCCTCTACTCTTGACCTAATTAGGATAGCTAAGTATTTTCATATTTGGTATGGCAACAGGATCTGATGACTTATTTCTTAATTAAAATGTGTTTCTGTCAGATGTAGACAATCTCATTGTTTATTTGTTAAATTAAATATTATATATTACACTTTAAATCAAGAAATACAGCCTCTGAAATATTATAAATTTTTAAATACTCTTATAATTTGTATGAAATGAATTTGTTAAAATTCAAAGGATGAAAAATGGTGCTGTTTTTCAAAACACAAACTACATGGCACATAGTATCTTTGGAAATATTTCAGGGTTTGTGTTGAAACTAAAATGATACTAGTCAGACTTTTGCTAAGACAAGATCAGTAACATAGTTTCTGACATTTACTGTCTAATGAGTTTTACCAAAAATTGCAAATCTAGTACTATTCCATTTATTTTAGGATAAAATTTTAATGTTTTATTACATTTGAATATGACAAGTTCTGTTATGTGATATGATTTAATGTAATTTATGAAATAATTTAGTGCCTTACATTTACTGTGTCTGACATGATTGGAGTAAGAATTTTCTTAGAATTATGAATTTTTAGTTTTCCTGATAGTTTCTGGTGATCTGCTGAAACTTTTTTTTGTAAAAAGTCACAATACTATAATTTGTTAAAGACAACAATACTGTAAGACATTATTCTCTTACATAGTAGGACATATGCTTTAAGTAATAATTTTAAAGGTACAACAAATATTTCAAACATACAACACCAAATTACATGATCTTTCTTGCTGAATAATCACTAACAGAATTACCATTTTGTAGAAATTAATAGACTGTATTACTTAAAAAAAGTATTTTAATAGTACCCCTTGTGAAAAAGCCAATGTATTTATTGCCTGTGCATTTCAATTTACCCTAAAATACTGGGTGGTAATAATAAATGTCTTTTAAATTTTGTCAAAGCAGGCAATCCCTCAATGATATAGTGAAATTGCTCATGGATCCTAACTCTTTAAAATAAATTTCCAAACCACTGGAATCACTGACACCTTTGAAAATTGAAGGAAAGAGATGTGCTTCTTAAAATAGGTATATATAGGGCTTGTTATATAACTACTTCAGAAGGTCTGAGTTAAGTTCTCTTCTGCTCCGTAGGCTTTTCCTTTTGCTCCTTTTTCTGCCATGCCCTTCTATAAAAGTGGTTTTCTAAGTGTGGTCTCAGACCACTAGCATCATCACCTGAAACTTGGTAGAAGTATGAATTCTTGGGCCCCACCGAAGACTGTTTGAATCATAAACTGTTACCTTGAACCTGTATTTTGTCAGTCTCTTGAGATGATTCTGATGCATGCTAAAGTTTGAGAAATGCTGTTTTGTAGTCAGAATTCCTATCACAAATAGCACAAGCACCTGCCACACCACCTATCTGCCATCCCCGTTACACTCTATCAAACATCTGTGACCACCTCCATCACTAATTTTCAAGTCTTTGGGGGAAAAGATGCTTATTCTTATAAAATAGTTGGTGAGCCATCTTTTCTGAAAGGTCCCCCATTTTAAAATGTATCTACCTTCATGCAAGTAAGTGCTTAGAAAAGTCATACTCAAACTGTTTTCCAAATGGTATTCATTCATGTTGCATAATTTATACTTTTCCATTAGAGTAAAGTAATAGCTTATGTTTTATGTAACACTTTACCAGTTATAGAGCACTTTTGTAGCACTCACCCAATTTTCTGTTCTCATCATCCCCTTTTTACATAGGTTAGAAAACTAAAGCTGAAAGGAGTTGCTATCCTGGTTAAGGGTCAGAGCCCATACTGCAATCCCAATGTTGTGTTTCCTAGATCATTGTTCTTTCCATTTCATCTCTACTTAAATATTTTGTTAATTTGATCCTGCAGCTAAATGGTAGTCTTTGTCATAAGAGGTAGTTAATCAGCTTTGTGAAGACTGAACTCTACATACACATTTCCAAAGACCTACCAAATACTGGGATGAAACTCCCCCACCTTTTCATCTTTAGCCTCACTTATGATCAAATTTTGATTATATGTAAATGGAACTTATAATCAAAGTTAAATTCTGATTACTTATCAGTGGAAATCAATTCCTGTTAACCTTTATAAGAACAAAGAGGCCTGAATCTCTAATGCCTAGAATCTCTAGTATCTTGGAATTCCCCTTCAGTATATCTAACTTAATAGTGTCATCATGCCATGATAATAGAATATACTTCATTTTTTAGCAGAGATTTTTACTGCAGAGTTTATTCTTCTACCTGTCCTTTTTCATTCATTAAGCAAATGGAAATAGAAGTACACTGTTGTAAGACTTTGATGCCACACATAAGTTTTATTATTACTTGAAGTTTCACAAATTAATATTTATTTATCTTACTTGAAGGAGATTGTAGTAAGTTAAAGATGTGTGTTATAAAGACTAAGCTAACAATAAAAATAAATAAAATAAAAATACCACAGAGGTATGTATAACCTTTAGTCAATTAGTCCAGAAGAGAGGTCAGAAGTTACCAGTGTCAGGAATAAGAGAAGGGACATCACTATATTTCTTACAGACATTAAAAGGAAATAAAGGAATAGTATTAACAACTTTATGCTTATAAATTTAACAACATAGATGAAGTGTACAAATTCTTTGAAAAACACAAACTACCAAAGTTCATTCAATAAAAAAATAGGCAACTTATAGCCTATGTTTATTAAAGAAGTTGAATTTGTTTTTAAAAACCTTCCCACAAAGAGAGCCCCTAGAATTCACTGGTGAAATCTAACATATATTTAAGGAAAAAGTAATACAAACTGTATGTAAAATAAAAGAGGCGGGAGTACTCCCTACTTTTTCTGAGACCAGCACTGACTGATAATTAAACCTAAGAAGATATCATAATAAAAGAAATCTATAGAGCAATTTTCTCCATGAACATAGACACTAAAGTTCTTAACAAGGTTCTAGAAAATTGAATCCAACAAAATATAAAAATGGATAATGCCTCATGACCAGTGAGGTTTATTCTAAGAATACACATTTGGTTTAATTAAAAGAAATCAATGTTATTTGACATTTTAATAGACTAATAAAGAAAAATCATATTATCTCAATAGACACAGAAAAGGCATTAGATAAGGTTCAACATTCAGTCATGATAAAAGCTTCAGCAAATCAGGATTGGAGGGGAGCCTTCTCAACCTTTCATAGGTAAAGGACATCTACGAAAAAGCTATAGCTAATATAATAGTAAAAGACTGAATATTTTCTCCTTATTTCATGAATAAGGCTTTTAGTTCCACTCTTACCACTTTTATTCAGCATTATATGGAAGGTCCTAGCTAGTACAACAAGAACAAGAAATAAAAAAGTATACAAATTGGAAGGAAGAGGAGACTTGTCTTTATTTGCAGAGGCTATAGTCATCTATTTACAAAATCTTGAGGAATCCACAAAAAAACTCTAGAGCTTGTAAGAGAGTTTAAGTTTAGCAAGGAGTGGGATAAAGATAAATACATTAAAATGATGTATACCCTGGAGACAGAATACTGAAAATTGAAATTAAAAGTATGATTTGCGATAGCATCAGAAAGATGACATATCAGGATAAAATTTACAAAAGATACATAAAACTTTTGTACACACTGTACATTACAAATCATTAATGAGTGAAATTAAAGACCTAAATAAATGGGAAGATATGCTGAAAGATTACTATACGGATGCATCAGGAGACTCATTGTGTTAAGATGTTAATTCTTTTCATATTGATCTAGAGATTCAAAATGCGAATGAAAATCTCTGCAGAATTTTTTGTAATGATTCACAATTTGATTTGAATTTTTTTTGTTACAAAATTGGAAAGGACCTAATGTTACCTAAACAATTTTGAAAGAATGATAAAATGGAAGTTCTTACTTTTTGTGTTCCAAGACTTACTATGACTGTATTATAATCAAAGCAGTATGGTATTGGTCTAAAGGTAGATATATAGTTTAATGGGACAGAATAAAGAATCCAGAAATAGATCCTCAGACATATAATCAATTTATTTTCATCAGATGGAGAAAGAAAAGTCTCTTTTAACAAATGGTACTGGGTCAATTGAATAGCAAGGCCAAAAAAATGAAATAAAATTTAAACTCTGCCTGTTTCTGCAAATATATGCAAAAATTATCCCAAATTAATCACACTGTTATGAAAATGAAAAGTAAGCCACAGACTAAAAATTTGCTAACTGTATACTCAAAAAAGGGACATGTATCTGGAAATATTTTTTTTAGAAGTCATGGATCAATAATGAAAAGACAAACATCCCAATTTAAGAAATGGTAGAAAAGGTTTGAATAGGCACTTTATCAGGAAGATATACAAATAGCAATGAAGCACATGAAAAAATGCTTGGTGTCAGGGAAATGAAAATGAAAATTAAAATGAGAATATTTTCAATATATAGAATCCAGTTATGTTTCTATACAATAGCAATGAATGCTAGTTTGTAGCCTTTATATTATCCAACAAGGAAATTAAGAAAGCAGTTCCACTTATAGTAGCACAGAATAAAGTACATGGGAAAAAATTTAACAAAAAAAGTAAGACTTGTACATTGAAAACTATAAAACATCATTGAAAGAAATTAAAGACTAGAATAAATGAGAAGTCGATCCTTTGTTCATGAGGAAAAAAAAAAGTGACTACATAGGTATGGAGTACTTTTAGGGGTTATGCAGATGTTCTAGAATTAATGATTATGATTCCACAACCTGTAAATATACTAAAAAACACTAAATTGCACTTTGAAAGGGTGAGTTGTATGGCATTTGAATTAAATCTCAATAATTGTTTTAAAAATCACTGTGAGGCAACATGATCATCACCAGAATTAGAACAATATTCATATCAACTGTTGACATCAGTGAGGAACAACTGGAGCTCTCATACACTGCTGATAGTTTGGCTTTTTCTTAACATGTTAAATATATTCATCATATGAGCCCATTATACCACTCATGGGTATTTACCCAAGAGACATGAAATCATATGTCCATACAAATACTTATTTCTGAATGTTCATAGCAGCCTTATTTTTATAATCAAAAACTGGAAACACAACAAATGTTCAAAAGAGTAAGTAATAAATTGTGACATCTCTGTAACATGGAGAGCTAATCAGCAATAAAAAGAATGAATACTAGTGTGTGCAACAACATGGATGAATCCAGTGTTGTGCTGGCAAGCGTTTAAAAAGTGGCTCTCCAAAAAAAAAAAAAAGCCCTGATCTGTAGGATTTGCTGATTTCCCTGGTGTAAATACTCCTGTCATGACTGATTGCAAACCACCAATCCCAAGTCACTAAATAGAGGTGGGAAGAGATGTCCAACATTAATAATATTCTCACCATACAGATGTACTAATAAGTAATCTCAAACATGTAGGTAAATAAAAGTCATAAAATAATTAGGAAGTAATGCATTTTGGATATTTAACTTTGTTTTAAATAACATTTATTTAGTTGTAAATTCATATAATTATTTTTAAATAATACCTAATTAACAATTAGATGGCAGAATTCATAAAATTTTAAGAATCAACTCTCAGTGTCTTTACAAGCTGTTCTATTACATCAGTGTATAAATATCAATTATACACAGCAAAAAAGAAGGTAAAAAGAGTAAAATGTATGATTTAATTGATAAATAATTCTAGAAAATTCAAATTAATATTTTTCTCCAGCTTTATTGAGGTATAATTGACAACCTAATATATGTTAACAGCAGATCACCAAATGCCTGGAAATGAGGCTGTTACAGTAGACCTGATTGATTGTAAAGGGAAACAGGGAAACTCTTGAAGGTGAAAATATGGTCAGTTATTTTTAGTTATACTTTGATTTTACCCTATACATATTTAAGTAGTTTTAGAGCCTAAAGTGAGTATTTTATTTTTAATTTAGAAATTATTTGCCAAAATTCAATGTGGTTTGAAAGGATATATACAAGATTTTAAATACACATGAACATAAACACAAAGTCTGTGGCTAAGCTAATGTTCATCTCGTTGCATTCCAATTAATACCTGGTTAATTTGATATCAAAGTATAACAAACTAATGGCTGACCCCAAGTTCTTCTGTTTTACCTGAAGCAATTGATTGATTAGTTGCATTAATGCCCAGAAATTACTGTTGAGACTGGCCCAGTAATTGTTTCATGATATTCTAATATATGTTAATTAACCATTTATACATGATGATCTAGCAATTACTGTTGAAATATTATTATGCCATTTTGCATTAGTAATTTCTAGTTTAAAAATTCTAAACAAAAATTCATAAATTTTTCTATTTTTATTGTTATGGCTCATTTAACATGATTAGTATTTCAAGTTATTACTATCAGTATTATCTATCTCAGGAAGTATTAGATTTATAATGTTCATAGATCAAATTTTCATGCCAACTCTCAGAGCCCACTTAAGTGCTGTTAATGTGAGTTCAGTTAAAACCTCTGTTAAGTCATTCATACAAATTATTTTAACCTCAACACACCTACATACATACATATGTAAGTATATCAGCATGATATTGGCCAAAATGAATATATCACAGAAAACAGTGCAGAAAGAATCCACAAATCCTTAAAATCTCAAGGAATAAAAATGCAAAAGTTTTGTTATTGAATATTATCTTAAAATAAATTTCACAGAAGCAAATACACATCAGTATATTTTTATTAGACTTTATTAGATGAAAAAGTCCACAGATTATCATTTCAAATGCTGAACATACTTAATTATAAACTTATCATCTTCCCCAAAGCTTCATAGGTATTTTTAATGCATCCAGGGCTGGGTGTGTATAACGCTGGGGATGCTACAAATCTGTTACATTATTTTGAAAGACAAATACTAAACAAATACTTGATTTAAGAAGTATACACAATTTGAATAGAATTTATCATTCTCCCCCAGTAACTATTTTTAATCATCAGGTCCTTTTCTCAAGGTGCCTGTAAATTATTTTTGTATGCTGTGCTACTAATCACAACAGCTTTATGTTTCACCTGTTACCTAGTATTTCCTAGTTTGATTATTTAGACTTTTTTTTTGGTAATTCTGGGCTAATGTAGTTAAATTTTGATGCTAATGATGTCAGATTCTATTCCTAAATTGACTACTTAGCTTTAAATTGTTAGTGAGTAGTGACCTTCTAATTTATCACCCAATCCAGTACAGTTTTAACGTGAAATATTCAGCCTGAGACCTGAATGGAATTCTAGGACAGGCACCATTAGGCAAATTGATTATATGAGCACCCTATTTATAACTCTGACTTTTTTTTCAAATGCACAGAGATGGAGGGGGAGTTGGAATTTTTAAAAAGGTTAGTAATTGGATGAGATATAAACATTCAGGAAACCTTTATTGACCATCTTATCAAGGACTCTACACCAAGTCAGGTCCTAGAGGTAGAAAAAATGAATAGTGTGTGTTCTCTGTATTCAAGGAGCTCAATATGGGTAACAAAATATTATCTAGCATACAATGCTGACTAAACAGACTCACAAAAGGAAACTTGTTTCTTCTTTTCCTTTCTCATCTTTTTCCAATGAAGTTTGCTTTTTTAAATGTGCCAAATACATATAGCATAAAGTTTACCACTTTAGTCATTTTAAGTGTATAGTCCAGTAGTCGTTAATAAGAACACTAACATTTTTGTGCAACTAATCTCCAGAACCTTTTCCATCTTGCAAAACTGAAACCCTGTACCCATTAAATAACAGCTTCCCATTCCCCCTACCACCCAGCCTCCAGAAGCCACCATTCTACTTTGTTTCTATGAATTTGACTACTCTAGGTAACTCATGTAAGTGGAATTATACAGTATTTGTCTTTTCATGATAATAACTAAACATAATGTCCTCAAGTTTCATCCATGTCATAGTATATGTCAGTATTTCCTTGCTTTTTAGTGCTGAATAATATTCTGTTGTATGTATGTATCACATTTTGTTTATCCTTTCATCTATTGATGGACTCTTGGATTGGTCCTACCATCCTAACTTTTTATAACTTTGTGTGACCTCTTAACAAGTATTTTATCATTTTTTAGTTGAAAACTGAAGTTACAATTCTTGAAAAGGCAATGTGAATCTCTTTGAGAAGGAAAGGTACAAAATAAAAAGTTTTTTTGAAAGTAAGATTCATATTTAAGAAGAGAATAATTCAGTTAGATAAATCTCTTGGATATGAAATTATTTGTTTGCTCCAGTGCTGTTTTATAAACTCTTACTCTGTGCTGATAAGAAAATTGAAATCTTTGGAGTTAAGCAAAGGTCTTGTAAGATTAAACTGGAATCTGTTCTACCTTTTATCACAAATTACTGATCTGAGTTGTACTTTATTTTATGTATAGATGGTAAGGGCTCTGTTATTGCTAGATTGTTTTACTCTGAAGCTATCT